>JAPQVY010000156.1:50330688-51530688 GCA_028535165.1 Quercus tomentella
ACCATAACGAGGGTGTGGATGATGTGAATGAGACAATAGATTTGGATCATGATGATGAAGGATTGGAAGAGGTCTCGAACTTACCTCGAGACATCCTAGAAGCTCTGAATAGAGAGAGTGAAGGGTCTAAACCCAATATAGAGGAGACAGAGGTGATAAACTTAGCTGAGGAAGGCGAGAAGGAAAAACCTGTCAAGATCGGGGTAAACTTTCCCAAGGACGTGAAAGATGAGCTCATAACCCTGTTGAAGGAATTCAACGAAATCTTTTCTTGGTTTTATCAAGATATGCCAAGATTGGATATAGAAATTGTTGTCCACAAAATTCTAGTTAAACCCGAATGCCCCCCAGTGTAACAGGCTTTCCAAAGGATGAAATTTGAGACTATCCTGAAAATCAAAGAAGAAGTAGAAAAGTAGTTGAATACCAGTTTTCTTACTGCCATAGCCTACTCTAATTGGGTTGCAAACATTGTTCCCGTACCAAAGAAAGATGGGAAAGTACGCATATGTGTTGATTATAGAGATTTTAAATCGAGCCAGCCTGAAAGATAATTTTCCCTTGCCACATATCGATACCCTGATTGATAACACCATGACCAATATGTTCTTCTCCTTTATGGATGGGTTCTTGGGTTATAATCAGATCAAAATGGTTGAAGAGGACAAAGCCAAGACAACATTCACCACCCATTAGGGAATTTATGTCTATGATATCATGCCATTTGGATTGAAGAATGCCGGTGCGGTTTACCAACGAGCCATGGTAACCTTGTTCCATGATATGATGCATAAGGAGATCGAAGTCTATATGGACGACATGATCGCCAAGTCACACACCCATAGAGATCATTTGATAGATTTGAGAAAGCTATTCAAGCGCCTTGTCAGGTACAGGTTAAGGCTTAACCCTAACAAGTGTGTCTTCAAAGCCAGTTCAGAGAAATTACTCAGCTTCATAGTCAGGAATTGAAGTGGACCTAGCAAAAGTCCAAGCCATCAGGGACATGTCTACGCCGAAAACCAAGAAACAAGTTCGAAGCTTCTTGGGAAGGATCAATTACATAGCCCACTTCATAGCGCAGTTGACCACCATGTGCGATCCCTTGTTCAAGCTCTTGAAGAAGGATACGAAGATAGAATAGACAGATGGGTGTCAAGCAGCCTTTGACAAGATTAAGCGGTACTTGTTGAACCCTCCTATTTTGGTTCCTCTAACACCGGGACATCCGTTGATTCTTTACCTAATGGTGCAAGAGACATCCATGGGTACCTGAGTAAGAAGTTCACCAGTTGTGAGATCAACTACATCACCATTGAAAAGACATGATGTGCCCTAGCATGGCCTCGTGTAAGTTGCGGCAGTACTTGCTCTATTTCATCATACAGTTGATTTCCCGTATGGACTCCATCAAGTACATCTTTGAAAAGCCTACTCTTAAAGGGAAGATCTCTTGTTGGCAGATGTTGCTATTCGAGTTTGATATTGTATTTGTAGTGTGAAAGGTCATCAAGGGACAACCCATAGCCTATTACCTAGCGGACTAGCCATTGAATGATCTAAATTTCTCAGAATCCCTCTTCCCAGATAAGGATGTTTTGGCAATAAAGCTAGAACCAAGCAATGTAAAACCATGGCATTGGAAGCTTTATTTCAATAGAGTTGCCAATAGCACTAGAAATGGAGTGGGTGCAGTCCTAGTATCCTCGACGGGCAACAACTCCCTGTTTCAATCAAGTTGAATTTCGATTGCACGAACAATGTTATAGAGTACCAGGCATGCATAGTGGGCTCACAAGTCGCCTTGGAGTTCAGTGCATATGATTTAAGTGTCTTCGGAGATTCCCTGTTGACCATCTCCTAGATAGAGGCAAAGTGGTAAGCCCGAGACACCAAGTTGACTCCCTATCCGAAATGCGTCAGCTGCTTAATCCCAAAGTTTTGGAATATTACCTTTGCTTATTTGCCTCGAGCAAACAATCAGTTCATAGATGCCTTAGCAACCCTAGCGAGTATGGTTAAGCTGGCAGAAGAGGATGAGATGCGACAATTGCGCATAGAAGTTCGCGGTTTACCAACCTACTGCATGAATATCAAAGAATGCATGAATGTCGAAGTCGAAATCGATGGGAAGCCATGGTACCATGATATCAAGGCTTATATCAAAGATGGTTAGTACTTGTCTGGAGCCACAAACAGTGAGAAGAAATTCATCAGGCGCATGGCATGCCAATTCTTCTTGAGTGGAGAAGTCCTGTATAAGAGGAACCACGACACAACTTTGCTTCAATGCATAGATGCCCCCGAGGCTAACCTTTTGATGGAAGAGATGCATGAAGGCCTGCTTGGAGCCCATGCAAGTGGACCCCTATTGGCCCAAAAAATTATGAGAACCGTCTACTATTAGTTCACCATGGAAGCGACTGCATCAAACATGTGAGAATGTGCCATTGTTTCCAAGTCTATCAGAATAGGAAGAATGTTCCTCCCCAACCCCTACACTCTCTTGCAGTGCCATGGCCTTCTTTGCTAGTGTGTCTCTTTGCATGCTCCCTTTACCTCTTTTTTATCCCTTTTGCTTGTCTGCTGGTTGCTTTCTTTGTTTGTTGCATGTTCATGCTTGGAGCAAGGATGCTTAGAGCAAGGGCACAACTTCCTAGGCGAGAGCAACAAGGGCAAGGATACAAGTAAGAAGATGCAAGCCCAAAAAGGGCAATGTTCAGTAGATTAGGAGGCCTAGCCTCCTTGGTTGGTTTTCTCTCTCCCTCTCTTCTATCCTTAGAATCATGTATTAGGGTTCTTTCTCCATGTATCCTTTATCTTTCTTGCACTTTGTTTGGGCCACGTTCCCTGGGTATGGCAATGTCTGTTTTACATTTCCTATACCTTGTTGGGCCATACCCTTGGAACATTGGCAATGTCTGCTTTACTTTCCTACTCTGTGTGATAGCATTGTGCATGATGTATGTATATCTATATATGCTTGTATGTGGTTGATCATGCTCTTCGTATGATGGACTCTCGTGGCTATGTGAGTGACCCTTTCTAGTCACAAATGCTCTTGACCTTGTAGCGTGGGTATGTGATCAAGGCCATTGTTGTAGGTGCATATTCACACTATATTGTGTGCACGATCATTGCGATGTGATCGTCCCAATCCATGTCACCAAGTGACATTGGTTTCCCTGTGTATGTGACACACATCAATATGTTTGATGCTTTTGAGGGGCTCTGGTTTGTCCTAGCACGAGCATGTTCGCACGTGCCGTATACACAGGCATGAAACCCTATCGGTGCGCCATAGCGCACCAAACACGAAACTCTGTCGGATTTTTGCCGTAACCTGTTGCCATATTCTCACGGCAAAGCTTGGTAAGAATAGCGTTTTGTGTGCTATGACACACTTGAGGCGAAGCGCTGTCGGATTTCAGCCACGAAAATAAGGCAAAATGCTGTCGAATTTTTGTTGTGGAAATTTGGCACCGATTCCAAACATATGAGGGAAGCATTGATCGAGACCACACCTTTTCTAAAACCAAACCTCAAAGCCCAATTCATTTAAAGCCCCGAAAGCTAATGCCAATAGCTTGATTTTTAACTGTCAATGTCCTTAAATTAAGATTTTACCAAAATGAAGGACTGTCCATGGACAGGTGTTATAGGGTGTCTAACACCTTCCCTACACATAACTAGACTTTCGAACTCAAGAATCAAGATTTTTTATCCATCTATATTAGATTAGGTAAAACAACATTTTTCTTAACCTAGGATCGATAATAAAATCAAATAAAGTAAGGTAATCAATCACACCTTAGAAAAAAGCCCAATAATTGGTGGCAACTTCACTTACCTTTGGTAACTTCCTTAAAATCGACTCATTTCTAGTCACACATCAGAGGTATACCCTTCTTCACAGCACCCAAACTCCAAGGCCCACAGCTCTTGCGGGCATGTTTGAGCGTTGTTGTGATGGGAGGTCGAACCGCGGCGAGGCATTGACAATGCCCAATTACTAATTTTTTTAGAAGCACTAAACGAAGTTAGATTTACCAAATTTTAAATTTGGGTGAATTAGATAAAATATAGACTCGACCAAGTTTGTCCCCTGAGTGGCTGACTAGCTAGCAAGCTTAGCATATTACGTCTTCGTGAATGGGTGAATAATCAATTTTAAATTCCATTGGGCGGTGGATGATGCAATTAAAAAAAAAAAAAAAAAAAAAAAAAGGAGACAGATAATTTTTTATTTTATTTTTTGATAACATAAGGAGAGAGATAATCACTTTTGTGCCGACTTGGTCCTATTATAATCCACAAACTAGCCTTTCATCCTTTACTAACTTGCCACGTGGCCCCTCTCTCTATCGTTCATGTCTTCCTTCAATTACCCAGAAAATATATATATTAATTGAAATTTCCTAGTTAAAAAAAAAAAGAAAAAAAAAAGGGTTTGGCCTCTGGTGAAGGGTAAGTTTACATAACACTACACACAATAATCCATGACGACAATGACTTCAACGTGCACACATTAAAAGAAAAGAGCGCCTAAAAAAGTTTATATCAATTTTTTTTTTTTTACACATCAATTTTCAACTCTCCATAGATCTAAGGGGATGAAATATTTAAAAAATAATCCCATCTTCTTCTGCATATATCAAATACAAAGTTGGCCAAAAGGAAGGATCAAACTCAAAAAGAAGATTTAGTGCTGCTTTTAGTTCTTGATTCCATCAATGTCATCCAAAAATACGCATTAGTGATTTTTTTTTTTTTTTTATTGGTAATATGATACTCCAACAATATTTAATCATTCATTTCAATTGTTATAAACTCAAATATTTATTTATTTATTTCATGAAAACATATCGATTATTTCAATGGATAGTTAGTTTATGTGAGTGTCATATCTAAAAATTATTTCAGATATTATAATAATTAATTAGAGAAGATGGATAACCTTTATTTTATTTAAATTATCTATTGAAATAGGAGAGAGAAAATAAAGAAGATCTTGAGAAAAGTTTAAGAAAAAATTATAAAAGTATAAATAAATGTATTTAAAGAAAAAGTAGAATCATATGCTGTCTAGTAGAAGAAAGAAAAAAACAAATTAGTGAACATTGTTTTATATGATGTGAGATAAAAGTATTCTATGAATATTCCTTTTATGATAAATCAAAAGTATTTTAACAAAGGAAAATGTTTGGATCCAAACATATTTGGAGCCTAAAAAGATAATATGTGATTTCTCACTTAATTAGTTGAGTTATGTGAGTCATTTATATTGCACATAATAAGGACAAATATCATTTTTCTACTAGCGATAAAATCTAAAATTCTAAAAAAATTTGAGCCAAATTTTGTCCTTTAATAAGAAAAAAAAAAAAATTGCATGCCACGGACATTATGGCATATCATAGGCTTTTAATCTTTTTCCAATTTTAACTTTGAAATAAAATCAAAGTGTATTACATGGTTGTTATCATAGTTGATTATATGGTTGTTTATTAGCACTTTTAATATTCTTATTTTTTATATAAAAAAAATTTGATAATGATTTTAGTTTTTTTGCTAATGTTTATTTAAGACATCCAAGCATCATCCCCACTTGTTTGACTTTACCCAGCCCACTAGCCAAGTGCTGGGCACAAAAAACACCCTATTACTCTACTTTCCTCCAAATTAACAGAGCGGAAGACTTTTTAAAATAAAATAAAAGTTTGGTTGGATAGTGCAGAAGAGACTATGACCACATAAACACGCAACCACTTCACTAAAATACAAATTTTTTTAAAAAATAAAAGAATAAGAAATCACTAAACCCCAAAGAAGGACATTTATTTATTCATTTCTTATGGTATAGGCCAATAATGGAACCTGGCCAATAAGATTGGAGAAACGAATATATATATATATTATATATATATATATATATATATATATATAAAATAAAATAAAATAAAATCCTAAATTTTAAAATTTCTGTTTTTAAATTTAAAATGAAATTTGTTATTTGACATTTATGACTCTATTTCTAAATAAAATTACCCTTTATTAATGAGAGTATATTTGAACCACATATAAGTCCTGTTGAAAGAGAGAAATCTTCTTATATACAGTGTATATATATACTAGCCTATGAGCATGTACTCACGCATGTGCTCAGAAACTCTTCTATTTTTTTGGGTAAAAGTTAATAATTTGCATCTATTATAATTTTTTTTAAAAATATATATGTATATATATATATATATTTTTTTTTTTTTCAAACAAATAAAGAGGATAAATTTTAGAGATAAACAATAAATGTAATTTCTTTTTTGAACATGAAGGGAAAAAAAATTTAATTCTAAAAATTCTCTTTTTGAATTCAAAATGAAATTTGTTATTTGACATTTATGACCCTATTTCTAAATGAAATTACCCTTCATTAATGATGGTATTTTTAAATCACATAAAAGTCTAGTTGAAAGAGGAAAATCATCTTATATATATAAGAGGATTCCCCTCTTTCAACTAGACTTTTTTGAGGTTCAAAAATGCCTTCATTAATGTATGGTAACTTTTTATTTAGAAATAGAGTCATAAATGTCAAATAACAAATTTCATTTTAAATTCAAAAAGAGAACTCCTAAAATTTAGGATTTTTTTTTCCTTTCAAGTTCATAAAAGAAATTATAGTTACTACTTATCTCTAAAGTTTATCATTTTTATTTGTTTGAAAAATAAATAAAAAATATTTCTAAATTATAATATATGCAAATTATGAGAAGATTCATTTCTTTAAACTGGACTATTATATGATTAAAAAATACCCTCATTAATGAAGGATAACTTTTCTTAGAATTAGGGTCATAAATTTCATATATAAAATTTCATTTTGAATTCAAAAAGAGAAATCCTAAAATTTAAGATTTTTTTTTTTTTTTTTTTTATCCCTAAAAACTAGAGAAGTGTTATATCCACAACATTTTCACAACATTTTAGTTGTTATTAAACCACTTTCAAAATTTAGAACTCCTAAAATTTAGCATTCTTTCCCTAACATTCTTATTTTTCCTACCCAAACTTTTCTCTATATTATTACACCACTTTCAAATACACATTCAAAAAAGAAATTACAGTTATTGCTTATCTCTAAAGTTTATCATTTTTATTTGTTTAAAAAATTAAAAAAGTGTATTTCCAAATTTTAATAGATTCAAATTATTAATTTTTACAAAAAAAAAAAAAGAGTCTTTAAGCACGTCCAACACACAGCGCTTGCTCAAAGGCTCTTCTATTTTTTTTTTTGGATAAAAGTTAATAATATGCATAAATTAAAATTTGAGAATAATATATTTTCCAATCACAAAAAAAAACCTAGGGGTGTGATGAGTGTTAAGCGTTTGTGGTGAAATAATTTTTTCATCACACCCCTAGGTTTTTTTTGTGATTGGAAAATATATTAATCTTAAATTATAATTTATGCATATTATTAACTTTTACCAAAAAAAAATAGAAGAGCAGAGGCTAGTAAGTAAATAAAGCAATTTGAAAATTAACAGAAGAGTAGTCCTATTTTTTAAGCAATCTTTTAGTGCGAGTTAGAATTGCATTTTTACCGGATTGTCCTTTAGTTTTGTCTCTACTTAAATTTAGGTGTGTAGGGACATTTTTGAACTAAAAAAATGAGGAATCCAAACAGGGGAAGTCCCTTAAATAATAGTATAGATATATTTATATATATATATATATATTTTTGGTATCTTAATAGTTTGGTCCAAATATTATTCTCTTATGTACAAGAAATTATGAAAATCTCCTAGTGGATAACGTAATAGATAGATTTATGCTACATCTTTCAAATTCATTAAAATCCACTCCCTACCTTTGTGGGAGAAGGGTCATGAGAATTGTGCACTGAGCAATATATACGTCAAGAAAATAAAAAGGATTGTCGGTGGAGGGTGAATTCATAGATTTTTGACAAGGCTTTGGTTTCCAAGTGCTAAAGAGGTAAGTGGCTCGGCCAAACTAGACTAGTAATAAGGTTGTCTGTAGTGTTACCTTTACCTTAATTTGTTAAACTTAATAAACACCAACAAAAACCAAAACTTCTCCGCGACCCCAAAAGTTCACTTTCAGCTCAAGCTTATCTTACTCCGCACCATCTCTTCTACTATCTCTCGAACCCTCTGGTCTTTCCTAACTATTTTTTTTAGAGAGAGAGAGAGAGAGAGAGAGAGAGAAAGTAATTGAGATGAACAGTGGTGAAGCCTTTGGAGCAATGGAGGCGCAGTACATAGGGAGACATCACAGGCACGAACCCAGAGAGAATCAGTGTACCTCTGCTCTTGTCAAGCACATCAAAGCCCCTGTTCATCTTGTATGTTTTTCTTTACTCTCAACCGCCGATCACCACTTTCTTTGGTTTCTTTTTCATTTTCCTGTCGTTGATTTCTTTGACTTTTTCTTTTTTGCAAGGATTTTTAGGTGGGGTTTGACTTTTTTCTTTTCTTTTTTGGACGTTTAAGATCTGGGTTTTTCTGGTCGATTTTAAATGATTTTGTTTGGTTCATGATGCTTTTGTTTCTGGGTTTTGCTTGCTTTTAGTTTTGATTTTTGGTTCGGATGGTTTTGATTTGTGTGAATTATTGTATATGCTGGGTGATTAGTTTCTGGTTTTTTCTCAAATTTTGACTTTTAGTGTCAAACTAGTTGAATTTAAGGTGATTAGTTGAGTATTATAGCTTGTATGTAGTTTATTTTTTTCATTTGGAACTTGAGTGTAAAGTTCTAATGATGTAATCTTTATGTAATTTGAAGTCTTAATTTTTCTTTGTAATGATGTAATCTTTATGTAATATTCACTTTTTCATCCATTCGTTTTGGAAAGATGAATGAAAGAAATTGAGTTACTTTTAAATGTTAAGATTTGACTTTATTTGGCACCTGACAAAGTCCACTCAACTAGCTTTATACTAGTTGAGGATTCAAATTTTCATTTCCTTTTCTTAATACATGTTAATAGCAAAGAAATAGATGGTTATTGCTTTGAGCATAGATACTTGGTTGAAATTGGATAATTGTCTTTTGCCCGTTATGTGATTGTTTGATTTTCAGCTTATTGTGTTGTTAATGGGAACATTTCTTTCATCAGGTATGGTCGTTGGTGAGGAGGTTTGATCAACCTCAGAAATACAAGCCCTTTGTCAGCAGGTGTGTGGTGAATGGGGACCTTGGTATTGGGAGTGTAAGAGAAGTGAATGTTAAATCTGGGCTTCCTGCCACGACAAGCACCGAGAGGTTGGAACTTCTTAATGATGAGGAACACATTCTTGGCATCAGGATTGTGGGCGGCGATCACAGGCTGAGGGTATGATTATTTTTAACTTCTTATTTGTTCTTTTCTTATCACTGCTGTTCACTTTCTCTTATTCATTTTCAGGTCTCAAATGAATAATTACAATTGTATGGTTGTGTAGCGTTGCATGCAAGTATGGTTCAGGAAAATGCAAAGTTTCCTATTGCTTTTTAACAAAAACCATACTAATTTATTTAAGTGCGTTGGACTGCTCTGTCATTTTTACCTGGTGTCCACTGTGAACTTAGGACTTTTGTTATTACTAATTCAACCAGATATAAGAGCACAAGGTGTAGGGTGAGGTTGTGGGTTTTAAACCTACCAAGTGTATTAGTATTTTGCCAATCAAACAAATTTCTTGGTGGCTTGACAATATCTTGGATGGCAGCTTATAGTCATGTATGGATGACCAACCAATTTGCATATTGTATGCTCTAATGATTCTATCAACCGTCACAATTTCTTCAAAAGATTTCCAAAATAAATCTTCATGAATTGAATACCCTACATTTTCTTCACATCAATCTTCAACTGATATTTTCATTTGATGGCTGCACATAAATGCTCATCGTGAAGATTAAATTAAAAGTTCGTCATTCCATCAGTATTAAAGAATATTTTATCACAATTACAAGGAAAAAATTGCTTTGTTGGCAATGATCTAATCCTTGTTCACAAACAGTTTTTTTTTTTTTTTTAATTGATAATTTCACACCCACAAATAAGCCTTGAACTTACGATCAATGTCATTTGAGTTAGAGCTCATTGGCCCAAGAATGAATTATATTTATACCTTATTGAATTCTACTATATTTGCAGATAACCATCAAGTTTATGTGATGCAGGTATTTACCATCTTTTTTTTAAAAGTATCCTCATAATCGAAATAAAATTTAAACTTAAACAACTAATCTACAAAGTCATTTGTACTTGATATTCTATTAATCTAAGGAATACGATCATAATCCAGAATTTGAAATCCCCAACACAATTACTCCCATTATTTTGACAATTCTTACTTACATTTAACCCTAAATTGATGAGCATATGATGTGAACTTCATAGAATCCACAGTTTTTCTCTCATTTTTAGCTTGAATTTTTACCTGTCTTTATCTTTCACCATATCAAAATGTCAACAAGCTTTGATACCAAATAATGCAGAATCAGAAGTGTGAAAGAGTTAGATATTGTCTTAGCTAGAGTGCTAGACGTAAATCTAAATCCATAAGGGGCTCATTGAATCTATGAGGAAGATAACAGGACGAACTTTTGTTAATAAAATTGTATTCTTATTTCTTTTACAGGCTTATGCCAATTCATAGGCTCCTTAAAACTTAATTATATAGTAAAAATATTTATGAACATACCGAAATTAATATACTACCATATAAGGACTTTTTTTTATTAGAAAAATTCTATAAATTCCTTAGAGTAAGCAACCATATTCTAGAAAATTCCGAAAATGGCCAAATATATTTTTAAAAATGACCAATGATAAAAAAAAAAAATGATATGTATGACCAATGATAAAAATTAACCACCTTGTTCTGCCATACATCAAGTTCCTTTTAACTAATTGAATCTGTGCCATATATGATATATCTCATTGAATGAAAAGAGGAAAAAGGAAAACAAAAGAAAAAGGAAAGTTCAGAATATTTTAAGGGGATAGGATATACCTTGTTTTTTCTTGGGATTTTTGTACTTGTGTTAAATTTTTCTTCTTGCACATGCATATAGGTTGCCCAAAAGAAGGCAGTTTCTTCTGCAGAGTTGAGTTTTAATGTACTTCTAGCATGGCTTCATAGTTAGTTTGGATTAGGGTCAAAGAAGCACATGGGAGCTGAGGTGTAGTGCCATTTTTTTAATTAATTTTTCGTTCTTTCTGTTTGAAGAAAGAAAAAATAGAATTTCTCTGAATGATTTTGAAAAGAGACTGACAGGTTTGGGAAAATCTGACTTTTAAAAAAAAAAAATTGTTGAGATAATTTTGTTCCAGAGAAAGAAGTGACTTCTCTTTGGTAGCTTTGGATGAGGACTTCTCATCTTCCATCACATAATCTGTTAACAGTAGTTATCATACACCATTAGCCAGGCTAATAATGCCCTGGTGCTTTTTTACAGATGGATGCCATTCTAGGGTTAAACAAGCTTAATAAGAGTGGAGCATGTAGCATTAATGTAATTACTAATTTTCTGTCAACTAAGAGAATATCTCTGCTGTTTACAACTTTTCCTTAAATTTGCAGAACTACTCTTCTATCATTACAGTCCATCCAGAGGTTATTGATGGAAGGCCAGGGACCCTGGTGATTGAGTCCTTTCTGGTGGATGTGCCTGATGGGAATACCATGGAAGATACACGTTACTTTGTCGAGGCGTTGATCAGGTGCAACTTGAAATCCTTGGCTGATGTCTCTGAGAGGATGGCTGTGCAGGACAGAACTGAACCCATCATCCAATAGTGAATTTGGGGATGGGGTAGAAGTGTGGCAGACTACATTTATACCTCCAGATGAAGACTTTTAGATCCTTATGCTGTGTAGAGATTGACAGGAGATGTCCTTCCATGTTCTCAGAAGTTTTGGATACATTGCTGGCTGTTGCTTTTCCATCTCATGGGAACCATTCCACTATTTCCTAGTGCTTTTTCTTGTTTGTTTGTTGGGATTTCTCTTTCAATGTCCGAGGATGAGGTTCCTAAGTTTTCAGTGTTCTCCATGAATGGATGTGGGAAAGTTCCTTTTACTGTTATATTTTTTGGGTTTTGTGCATGGTGGTACTAAATGCGACTATGGTTATTTGTAAATACTAATATTGGAAAGAATTGTCTTATGGATTATGGAACCCTGGAATTTCATGTTGTAGTTGTAGTTGTAGTTGTAGTTGCAGTTTATAGGTGCAGGGAGGATTGAGGAGAGAACCTTTGGGTAGCAGTTTGTTGTTTATTATGTACATGCTGTGTTGTCAAGTAAATTATTGTCAATTTTTTTTTTTTCATGTTTTTAACTGTGTTTTACATTGAAATGTCTTTAACAAAGGCTCACTTGAGGTTTTGCTATGGGATTGCACCTTAACAACAATTTCCATGTCAGTTCCACCTCAAAAAGGCTGCTAAAGGAGATGCCCAATTCAACTCGGTCTCACTCTGCTGTCTTCTTCTCAAGGATTGCAAACTTTGGGTTTGCCTGAGCATGCCCACTTTTTATCAACTCAACCAGCCATAAATGGAGCAAAACAAGGAACACAAATCTCAATGAGAACAGGAAAAGAAAGGCAAAACTGGCAAAATCCTCCTTTCGTCGAAAAGTTCCAACAAAATGTCAATGTTTTAAAACTATCTAGTGATATGTTCCTGTTATAGGCAATCAAACTTAAAAAATAATAATAATAATAAATAAATTATGGAACTCGAGTTCCATTTTAAATTTTTCAAGAAACTCGAGTTCTTTACTAAAATTCGATTTTTAGAAAATCGAGTTTCTGAATAGGGATAGGACATTTTGCTGGAACTTTTGGATGAAAGGGGTATTTTGCTATTTTGGCCGGAAAAGATATATGAAATGCGTTAAATGATTTTATTTTCCACAGTATATTCTTAAATCATCTCTGAATAACAAAAGCGTCTGCAGCAAAAACATCTACACACATGTTTACCTGTCTAATGTTTTTCTAAATAAAAAGGTGACCACATAGCAATGTTTAAACTGTAGTTTCTCCCTTAATTAAAATCACATACCCAATCTTCATCTTGGACTCTAAAGATGAGAAACAAAAGAAGAGAGAAAACTCCTCTAGATATTTCTGCAATTTTTTAAGCAATTAACTTCATTCAACAACAGAGTTCCTATGTGTACACACTAACGCCTGTTAGGAACCTCACGAAACTGCAGGTTTGCTATCATAGGCCTCTCTTGCTTCAAGTAAATCTGTACAATACCTTTCGGAGAGGACTTCAGCTAGTTCAGCAAATGACATGTTTGCATGCTCACCAATGTGTCAATCTGGTCCCATCGTTTTTGACATACATCTCCAGAGTATTTGACTTCGCCATCTTCATCTTCTTCATCTCCTTGTTGCCATCTTCTGTGCTAACAGCATGTGTGTTTCTCTTCCTTGTCTCATTACTTGATGAATGTGCATTACATCCATTACCTACAAATTCATTAATTTCAATTCCCTTGCTTTTGTCTCTTGGTTTCTTAGCAATGGTCTCTGACAGCAAGGTTTTTAAACCCAGACCGGACCGTACGGTCCGACCGGTTTAACCGTGAACTGTTCATCAAAACGGTTTTTTTAAGTAACAAAACCGGAAATATCAGTTTTTCTGTGAACCTCTCGAACCACGGTGGAACCGCCCGGTTTTGAAAACCAGACACAGGTTTGGTGGTCTTCCAAGCCAAGATCTCTAACACGACATATCAGATCTGGCGATCTGCCAAGGAAAAAAAAAAAAAAAAAAACAAAGAAGAAGAAGAAGAAGAAATGTAGTCACTGACTCACTGTCCACCAAATCTAGTAAAGAAAAAGTGAGAGGCGGCAGAGAGAGAGAGAGAGAGATGAGCAGGTGAGAGACAGAGAGTATTTGTTTTGCACCTAGCCTTCAGCTCTGTTTGTTTGAGAATGTAGATCGTGACTGAGAAATGAGGGAGAGAAAGAGACGAAGCCTTACTCTGTTGGCAAAAGTAAACTGAGAAAGAAAAAGAAAACAAAAGAGGGTTTTGGTAAATCAATTGGCTTGGGAAACGTGAGTGGTGTTGGATGTTTTGAATTATTTACTTTAAACCTAAAAGCTATATCTCATGAGATCTCAATGACTCTTGAGTTGTTTTAGCTTTTTTATTTTCTCTTCTTTTTATCTGGAGAAAACGTGAGTGGGGTGGGGTTGTTTTTTTTCCTAATGGAGGTTGGTACTTGGGTGTTTAATTTTTCAGTTAAATTTTTTAAATCATTTTTAGTTATATTAATTTATTATATTTTAGATATAATTTGTTAAAATATTTTAAATAGTTAAGAGAGTATCTACTAAATCTATGCAACAGATTATAAGAACTATTATCTTTATCTTGAATTAAGATATATTTGAATCTCTATAAATATTGATTTCATCAATATTACATAATTTTACACATTTATTTTAATTATTTTTGTATTAAATAATTATTAAATTAATTATGACATCAGCATGGTTCGATCTCGGTTCGACTTTAAAAACCTTGAACCTCTCTCTACTCCCGTTCTTTGAACGGTCCAGGTTTCAAAACCTTGTTTGACAGACCAGTTTCCAAATCATCAGTTTGGTGTTTATTATCTTTCCTTCCCTTCTTTTTGGTAGTCTCAACCTTTTCCATCTTTTTCCCATCTGAGAGGTCCCTTTCTTTTCCCATGTTCTTCCCCAGAACATTGCCGCCTGTAGACACTCAATTTTGCACCCATAATTTAATATTGGGAGATGACCGAAATGATCATTCTAAATACCCAAAAATCATAATTGCATTTCATGCATTAAATCATCTATCACATATCATAAAAATGATCTTGAGATTCGAAAGATCACGATGATATGCCCGGTTCCCAAATCGAATTGTCAGATTGAAAGATATAACAAGATCAAGTTTTCATGATCTGCACGCATTTTATTTGGGTGAAGCTGAGCATGTATGATTAATTGAAATTAATTTTGATTGGTCAATAATTAAAATTAATTAAATGATTTATACGATTGGCTATTGGCTATTGGATTTGGTCAAGATCATAGGGAAGACTTCAAAGAGAACCGAAGAGTGATAGCCAAGCAAGTTCTAGTTCCAAGCCCATTACAGTGCTGAAACCATTGTGCATAGAAGGCACCTTACAGCTCCAACACCGCAACCTAATGTTTGATTTACAAGATAACCCAAGAAAAAGATCAAAAGACCCTGTCACTATGGCAGAAGGAGATGAACACCAGAATGCTAAAGAATAGATCAGTACTCAAGAGTTGCTGAATATAATGGTAGCTAGCCAAATCCAACTGAGGGAGATTATGAATCTCATGGTGCAACAATTCCAGAATATGAAGAATGGTCAAGAAGAAGACAAGACTAATCAAAACTCCCCCATCACGGAAAATAAAAAGAGGATCAATGAAAACATGAACAAGATGGAAGAAATGATCAAGAGGGCAAGGAGGATGGATAATCTTATGGATTATCAATCGCTCTCTCTCTTCCTGTATGTGAGACCTCCAAAGTTCAAGATGCTAGTCTTGGACAAATTTGATGGCACTAGCTGCCCTAAGTTTCACTTAAAGATGTACGTGAGGGCCATGCAGCCTTTAGGAGCAACTGAAGAGATGTCAGCCCAGATGTTTTAGAATACTTTGACTAGAGTTGCCCTTAGATGGTTCCTTAATATGGAAGATAATAGAGCTCGGAATTAGTAAGATATATGTAGGAAATTCCATAATCAATACAAGTACAACAAAGAGGTAGATGTGACGAAAAGGGACTTGGAGACTACTAAGCAAGAACCTAAGGAGTCATTCTCAGCCTTCATAACTAAATGGAGGTCTAAGCTGCCCAGATGATGAATAGACCTAATGAAGAGGAAAAATTGACAATGGTTGTAAAGAATTTGTTGCCTATATATCATAAGTATTTATTTGCTCAATATTTTCCAAATTTTAAGGCCTTAATAGCGGCTGGGACTCAAATTGAAGATGCTATAAATAATGGGACTATAAAAAATGAAGATGCACCTAAATTTAAAAAGGAATTTTGGGCCCTCTAACTCTAAAACTGCAAAAATATCCAACATATATAAAACTAATCCATACCAACTCATTGTCCCAGTGCAAGTATCAGAAGGATCGCCTCTAGGGCCTAGGAGAGAATTCCATAAATTTTACATTCCAGCAAGTCATGTACCTGAAAAGTTGAAAGAAAAAGGTTTATTAAAATCCTTGGACCCGAGATCAGTCCCAAATCCATTACCCACTAAATTTGATGTGAACAAGAGGTGTGCATACCATCAAGGCCGAGGACATGACACTAATAGGTGTCATAATCTCTGTCATGCAATTCAGGATTTAATAGACACAAAAGTGTGTTCACCGCCTACAAAGTCTGATATCACCAACAATCCTTTTCCTAATCATAATTTCGGGAGGGGACCAAGGATTAACTATTTATTTCCTGAAGAAGAAAAATAAGGAAAGGACCAATCTGATTTGATCTATGACATCCCGAAATGCTTTATGCTAACTTGGGAGGAGTTAATGGGTATTTCATCTACAACAAGATTTGACATATGGAATAAAGACAATCCAAAAATCCCAAATGATTCAACACCCACATATGGGGGGAGACAATTCAAACCCCACTCAGATGACTGAATACCCAAATATGAGGAGAGAAACTTCAAACCCCACTCAGATGACTTAACACCCACATATGGGGGGATACACTTCAAACCCCACTCGATAATCCGACAACCATATATGGGGGGAGACACTTCAAACCCCCAAGATATTGAACCAAGTGACCCATCAAAAATTGCCCACATCACCAGGGGGGGGGGGGGAGGGGAGACACTTCAAACCCCCACATTTAGAAATAGATAACTCGGTAGAAGCCCTGAGCAAAGTAGCCCAGCCAACACCCAATGAATAGGATGAGGTTCTTAAGCAGCTGCAAAAGACACAAGCAAACATATATCTATGGGGTTTGCTCATGGCCTCATACAAATACTGCCAGAATCTGGTGGATCTTCTTAACTAGATCCAAGTCCCCAGAACCATTACTTCTCAGGATTTGAGCGCCATGAATGGATCTATAAGTAGAGAGCTAACTATTTCCTATTCTGACAAGGATTTGACTAAGAAGGGAAACGCCATAATGATCCGTTGCATATTACCGTGATGCTAAGAGCATATGATAACAGCAGAAGGGAAGTTTTGGGGATAGTGACTTTAAAGCTCAACATAATGCCTATGGTTCAAAAGGTGGAGTTCCAAGTGCTAAACATAGCTTCATGCTTTAATATGCTTCTTGGGCGGCCATGGATTCATGATATAGAAGTTGTACCTTCATCTTTGTACAAGAAAGTTCGATTTCCACACGAAGGAGCTATAGTTACTATATATGGGTGTTCATGCCTCGCGGGGGTTCGACCACCCATTGCGGCGACGCTCGTGCAATGCTTGGAAGCGTGCAGGCCCGGAAGTGTGGGTGCTGTGGAGGAAGGTTGTATCTTGGGTGTGTGACTGGAATACAAGTCAATTTTAAGAAAATTACTAAGGGTAAGTGAAGTCGCCACCAATCATTGGTTTTTTTCTAAGGCGTGATTGGTCACCTAACTCTATTTGATTTTATTACCGATCCTAGGTTACGAAAAAGGTCATTTTTCCTAATCTAATGTGGATAATTAAAAAATATTGATTCTTGAGTTCGGAAGTCTAGTTACGTGTGGAGAAGGTGTTAGGCACTACACAAAACTTGTTCGCAGACTGATAGGCCAAGAATGTATTGACCTATTGTGATGAATTAATTGATTAATTGGCCAAGTTGATTAATTAATCAAATTAACATTCAAGATGCATGGTAGCACAAACAAATCACCAATTAAACTAAGTATGCAGCGGAAAATAAATTGACACAGTGATTTGTTTACGAATGGGGAAAACCTACATGGCAAAAACCCCACTGGGTGATTTTAAGGTCACCACTCTTGAGAATCCACTATTATCAAAACAAGCAGTTACAAGTAAAGGGATCCCAGTACCTTATAACAACCTCAGTTGAACCCTTACCCGAATACCCAATTAGACTTGTTCTGTAGTGACAATCTCTCTTTTTCAATGCACAGCTCCCAGTATGTGACTAACCAATTGCGCAGATCCCAATACGCGACTTGATCACCAACTTAAGAAGGATGTTGGCTGCAAAGTTCTTCAGTTCATCATACGATGAATATCACGAAGTTGCTTGGTCACAAAACCCTACGGTGTACAAAACACAGTAGCTTCTTCAAAAACTAGGGCAAACTAGGTTTCCAGTCACAGTCTTCTTCACACTTGTGGAATTGTACACTTGTGAAACTGTGTGTAACCTTTTACAGCCATCAAAATAATCCTTATATATGTTTAGGGTTGTGAGAAAAGAAAGCCCAAACATATACCCATGGATTGGATTGAAATCAGCTCTGAAAACTGAATTTCATAAACCTCGATAGATAGCCATCTATCGAGCTAGCTGTCGAGCCATGGGGTTCAACAGCTTTTAAACCTCGATAGATGCTAGCTATCGAGCTAGCTGTCAAGCTTTAAAATCCTGCACTTTCTCACTTGATTCTTGGACAGACTTGCATGGCTTTAACACTTGAACTTGAAACCTTGTTTCTTGAAGCATTAAACACGTCCTAGATCTACCCAATTACAAGTAAAGTACGTTTTGTCAAAAGATTAGCCAATTACATAAAATGTTGACATATGTTCCTAACATTGAATCACATATGTCCTAACAATCTCCTCTTTGGCAATCCGTGACAAAACCACAACAAACAAATGAATATTCAGAGATGTCATAAATCACTCAACTCATACTCATTTGTTGAATATAATAAAATCTATCCTAACACAAACTCTTGAAAAACTTTGCAAGAAGAGAGTTTATGGCAAGTAGACTTTGACAACCTGTATTTCTGAAACACTTTAAACAAAACACATCAAGGCATCTTAGTGTGAAACAAAAATATAAGATTGCATACAAGAAATAAGAAACATGTGTATAAAGAAAGAAAAGAAACAACACATGTAAAGATAGGTGAAAGAACTGTAATAACAACCTCAAATGTATATATATCAACAAGTACAAGGTTTGCTATCACAATATGACCACAAGATCTAAGGTACAAGAACAATGTATCTAAAATAAAAAGAAAAAAAGATACGTAAAATCCTCACTACATCCCTAAAAAATATGAACACTCCCCCTAACAAAAATCTCCTATGCTAACCCTCCCCCTATGTGTATGACTACTCTTATATTCAAAACTACTCCCCCTTTTTTTCACGAGTGACAAAGGGTAAGAGTATCAAGTAGACATCTCGTCAGTGCTGGAAGAGCTAGCATCATCATCCTCATCAGCATCAGAAGCAGCAGCATCACCATCATCGTCCTCATCCTCAGATGCCGGTGGAGAAGGAGAAGCAGCGGTGAAACCACCCATGGCAGCCTGGCATCGTGCTATACGATCAACACGGGTGTTCACCTGACACAACTCATCACTGAGAGTGTCGAGGTGAGCATCCATATGCACAAGCTATGCCATGATGTCCTCGAGAGTCACACTGCTTGTAAAAGAAGAGGAAGCAGATGAGGATGGAGTTGTAGAAGCTAGAGGAATCGCCGTCCCGGACCACCTCGAACGTAGTTGCACCTCGCTCCGTTTAATGGTAGCGATGTCTATGGCACACATGACATGGAAGTGGTCAGAAACGGGAAAAGGAACAGAAAAATTGCGTAAAATCCTCATGATAGCCGAAGGGAAAATGAGCTTATCACAGGTTGATGTATCCCTATATACATCTATGATGGAAAGAATAAAATGAGAGAGAAAATCTATAGTAAGATGCTCTAAAAGGGAAAGCAAAAATCGAGCACAGGGCTCGGTAATGGAGTTATAATGAGATAAAGGATGCAAAACAAAAGTCATAACCATGTTAAGAAACTTAGGGCCTTTGCAGTCATAACCATGTTAAGAAACCTAGGGCCTTTAGCAAAGGCCATACAAGAAGTGAACTGATGATCACACCAAACAAAGGGACGCTCACAAAAAGAGGATATAAGCTCGTCTTTAGACACAGTCTTAAGATGATCACAACCAGAGTAGTCAGGATGCGCTATCCTGGGGACATAGGGCACGTCAAATACAATATCCGGTGTGACCACGATGTGCCTACCTTGGACGCAAGTAACAAAGAGAGGTATTGAATAATCAATCCATGCATGTTGGAGTAGAACTCCTGTATAAGCATGGATGGACAAGTGACCGGGACGTCACACAGTGACTCCCAATCCCTACTATGAATAAAAGTGGGTAGGTCAGTGTCGAAGAAGTTCGACAAAATGACTTGGTGTTCCGAATGAATGCCTAGTCTAGAAAAGTTCTTCGAGAAGTCCTTACGGGCCTTCTCATCACGAAACCAAACAGAAGAAGGAATGGGCTCAAAGGAAGAAGTAGATGTCCCAAAACGAAAAGGGTTTTGGGACGAAACGGATTTTCATTTAGGTGCCATGACGCAACTAACCGAAAGAAGGAGAGAGGGAGAAAGAGAGACAAGCAGAAAAGCACCAACAGAATCAATATATCAAAATATAAAGAATTGAAGGTACGTATGCATGAAAATGCATGAGCATGTGATATGCAATAGTAAAAACATCATGGGCTCAGCCCAATCCAATCCTACCAACACACAATCATCTCAACAACGTAAACACACATCTAAAATGCATGAAGCAGTGTTATAAAGCACATGTGATGCAATGCATGATGATTGAAAGTCATTTTCACAAAGCCCAACCCAAAAATTTCACAAAAACTCCATTAATTTTGAAAAACCCCAAAGTTGATCAAAAATCCCAAAAGTTAGGTCAGAAAACATGAAATGCACGATAGAATGATTGAAAAAGATCATACCAGAGGAAAGAAGTTGATTTTGAGGCCAAAAATCTCTTAGGAATGAAGTAGAGAGTGAGAAAAATGTGTTTCGGAGGTGAGAAGACACAAAAGTATCGAGAGAGATCGAGAGAAGTGAGTCTGAAATCGCGCGGACCCTATATATAGAACCTCTTAAATCTTGACAGATTGAGAGGTGTCGAGGTTTATAAATCTTAACAGATGCATCTATCGAGCAGCTATCTAGAGGTATCCACAACAAAAACAATCTTGATGGATCGAGGAGCTATCAAGCATCTATAAAGGAGACAGAAACTTTCTCGATGGATCGAGGAGCTATCGAGAAGCTATCGAGATTGTGATAAAAAGAAGCTAAAGAGCTCGATAGATAAGCTAGGTGTTGAGAGGTGTCGAGGAGCTATCAAGATTGCTTAAAAACAATTTTTCAAGAAGAGAAAAACACATACATGAATGCAATCAAACTTGCAACTCAACCAAGGATCCAAAAAAACATTTTAATCCCTCAAAAACATCTCTCAACAAGAAAATTGTTAAGCACATAGATCCCAAAACACATACACACACTAAACAAGTCTAACCAATTTTATATTTCAAAAACAAGTTAAGACAGTTTAGTGAGCATACATTAACGCAAGTATTCCTTGTGATGGCCAAATCACATTGTACCTGCACATGTATCAAAAGTAACAAAGAATATTGCGTGTTGTGTCTGAAAAACATCGCAAGATTGCATAAGTGTCTACATATTATGAAGTGTCTACATATTATGACAATTTGAGATATAAGAAAATCACTTTAACTCACACACAATCATAACTGTTTGATGGGGACTATCACTTTCGAGGTACATCCTATAATTCCCACATCTCCTACAATACACGCTTGCAATCATATATAAAGCATTTTAATCTTTTTGCTTTTATTTTTCTTTGCATATTTTTCTTTTTAAGAAAACCATGCATGGGCATATAAGAGAGAGAAAAGAAATACCCAATTATGTTAAGCATTTGACATTCCACTTTTACTATGCTAAAGCATACAAATGTCATTTCATGATTGGCGGGCAACAGTGATGAGATAGTTATTTATGCATTTCTCTTAGGAATTTCTAGTCCTTCCTGTCAAAAAGAGTGATACGAGTGTTAAGTATAAGAGATTACTTAATCTTACTCATCACAAACACGTGCCACAAAGCTCACTTGCTTAGTTGTGCATAGAGATGCTCATCTAAGCTACAAAAGATACAAAGTTTAGAAAATTTTGTTTCAATGGCCATCCAAGGTACACAAGTACCAATGTACACAAAACACACACTGTTTTTGTATTTTTCTAATTTTTCAAATTTTATTTTTTATTTTTTATTTTGAACACAAAACAAAATAAAAACTAAACAACCAAACAAAAAATGACAAACAACATGAAAGCATGAAAGAAAGATGCATATGCATGAAAGCATGATAGAAAGGTGCAAATGAGAAATCAAGCAAAGAGAGTCCTACTTTAGATAGAAAGAATTAAAGCAAAAGACAAATAGAAAGACAATTAAGTCTTAGGATCCTTTATCATCCACGCAGCATAAGTCCTTAGCCATGAAGATGAAAAGGCACGTGTCCTAGTATGTCTACTAAAGGACATAGAGGAATTAGAATTCCCCTGAAATTGAGTCAAAAAGCTCAAAGTTTTTAATAACTCACCAAGAATAGGTACAGAGCCTTTAGACAAAGGATGAGACCTATTTGACACTCGCTTATAAGGAAACAATTTGAAATAATTAGGATGAATGTGACCAGAAACACCACAATGGTGACAAACATGAGTAGTTTTTGAACTACTATGCTTCCTAGAAGGAGGTCTAACCTTAGAGGTTGACAAAGACTTTAATTTAGGACAATTTGGCTTAATATGGCCAACAATATGACAATGAAGACAAGTGGGGACAAATTTAGAATTTTTATTCTTCCTAGGAGGAGTTTTAGACATAGGTTTAGAAACTTCAGCGTTAACATCAGAATTTTTACCTTTGTCTATCCTAGAAATATTAGCCTTCAACTCTTCATTATTCCTTTTAAATGGAGGAATTTTCTTTTGAGTTAGACTAAACAACAAGTTTGGCACTAGTTAATTTTTCAACTTTAGTTTTAGATTCAACTAGTTGCTCTTCTAAACTTTTAATTTTGTCCACCTGTGATGAAATTTAATTTTAAAAATTCTCATTCAAATTATTGGCTTCATCCAATTTTGCAATCAAATCATCTTCTTTTTTTTTTATTATGAAAAAAAAAAAAAAGCAAAACTGAAAAATAAACAAACAAAAATATGTTAAACAAAACAAAGCAATGCATAAAACTAGACTGACTCAAAATTAGAAAGCAAAACACACAAGTAATGCAAAACAAAAACACGAAGGGGAGAGAGAGAAAAAGTGACAGAATCACTTGGGGCCATTTTCCTTCCATACCTTGGAAGAACCTTTCTGTTTAGCAAACCCTTGATCGGGCGATGAGGGTGAAGAGTTAAAACCGTTCAAGTTCGAAAGAAATATAAGGGCTTTGAGAAGATCTCCAAGAGGAGCAAAAAAGAATGGAAACTGATTCTGGTCTCCCGACGCGATCATGTTGTTGCTTTTTTGAGTGGCTAACCACTTGTAGCAATTAGGTTGAGTATGTCCAGCTATGCCGCAGTGATGACAGAAATGCTGCTTTTTCTACTTAGGCTTTTGAGAGTTTTCCTTCTTAGTCCTAGGGTTTTTAATCTCTTTCTTATCAAACTTAGGGGGTGCTCCTAAGCTAGATTTACCCTTGTCTATGTTCTCACTAGCTAATTCATTTTTAACATCATTGTTCTCAGTTTCAATATTATTAGTAGGAGGAACAAAAACAGTAGTACTAGTAGAAGCAATACTAGGAGAAGAGAAATTATACCCTAAACCGGTTCAATTGGAAGCAGATTTTTGAAGACTGAGCATCTCATCGAGCTTAGTGCTTAAAGTCCTTTCCAACTGAGCTCTGACTTGGAACATTTCTACCTCAAGCTTCTTGGTCTTCTCAACCAAGAAATTATTCTCAAATCTCAATGCTCCAATAGTCTGGTTTGCTTCATCAAACTTTGTAAAGATTTCTTCCCGCTCAAGCTCCACATCACTAAGCTTCT
Source organism: Quercus tomentella (assembly GCA_028535165.1). NCBI lineage: Eukaryota > Viridiplantae > Streptophyta > Magnoliopsida > Fagales > Fagaceae > Quercus > Quercus tomentella. Next base: position 50,354,866 of record JAPQVY010000156.1, read on the forward strand.
TGGTGGCCAACCTATACAACTTCTCATGCTTTTCTGAGACCTTGTATAACTTTGCATAGGCTGTGTGGATGTCATGTTGTTCATCCATCTTCTCAAACTTAGACTCCACCAATTCCTCTTCTTCATCCACATCTTCAACAATCCCTCCAGTAGGATTTACGGTGGCAGTGAAGGCATTTAGGATTCCATCATCCTCATTATTGGAGTCATCCTTAGGCTTAGTGTCGCTCAAGGTAGTAGCAAGTACCTTGCTTTTTCCAATGGTCTTGAGATAAGTAGGGCATTCTTGTTTCATATGACCGAAACCTTGACACCCAAAGCACTTTGGCCTTGAGGGTACAGTGTACTAACTGCCATCCCTATCATCCTTTTTCCCTTTATCTTGGCTCTTGAACTGTGAGGAACTAGATTGCCTACGGTCCTTGTCGAAGCCCTTCCCATTGGCATTCTTCATGAACTTCTTGAATTGCCTTGTAATGTAGGACTTTATTTTAGATCTTCATCGTCTAAAGACTCATCAGTATCACTGCTTTTGACCTTCAATGCCATGCTCTTGCTCGATTTCCCGATCCTTGTCAAACCCAACTCATAGGTTTGCAAATTGCCAACCAACTCTGTTAAAGGAATTTTGTCAATATCCTTTGATTCCTCAATCACGGTGTTCTTGGCATGGAACCTTTCGGGTAGAGATCTGAGCACCTTTTTCACAATCTTGGGTTCAGGAATGGCTTCCCAAGTGTGTTTGGAATCGTTGCCAAATTTCCACAGAAAATTCGGCAGCATTTCGCCTTATTTTCGTGGTGGAAATCTGGCAACGCTTCGCCTCAAGTGTGTCATAGCACAGGAAACACTATTCTCACCAAGCTTTCACCGTGAGAATATGGCAATGGGGATGCCCATTTTCACAGCAAAAAATTTGGCAAAGTTTCGCATTTGGTGCCTTATGGCACACCGGCAGGGTTTCATGCCTGTGTATACGGCGCGTGCTAACATGCTCATGCAAGGACGAGTAAGAGCCCTTCAAAACTCAAGAAAGAGAGACATCAAAGGATAGAAGGGCTTTAAAAGCACATGGCATAGCAACTGATGAACACAAGGAAATCAGTAAGGCTGAATGTCTTGAGCGTTGATCTGAGTTACTTGATGTATCCTAAAAAGATGAACACAATGTCAGAGAAGACCGGGGAAGACAGGTCAAGAATCCTCCAATGGTGAAGTCAGTATTTTCAGAATTCCAATTTGTATGGGAAAAATGTCTGAATGCCTTACCTTTCCGTAGAAGAGTCCTTATATAGTTTGTCTGAGGCAGTTACCTCTCCAATTGTTGTGGAGTTTGGATGACTCGGAGGTAACTTCCATAACCGCCAAGGAAGTTACCTTATTTGGCCTTTGTTTTCCTCAATCGCTTACTGGGAAAACGATTTTGTAGCTTGACAGGAGAACAGAGGTCATTTCAACTGTATTCAAGGATCACATTCAGGACACAAGGTGCTTGTCCAACCTACTTCACGGATGGACGAGCTTATCCTTAGACGAGCATGATCTAAACCAGTCATCTGTTCTTTAGGACAAGCCATATGGACGAGTTTCAGGAGTTGGTCTATTTTATAACACCATCAGCAACTAACATAGATCTAAGCACAAAAGCATGGCACGGAGCACATAAACACATAGATATAAGCATAGGGACGTAGATCTAAGCATAGGCATGTAGATCTAAGCATAATAATGGCAAAGAACACATAGGCATGTAGATCTAAGCATAAACATGGCAAGGAACCTAAAATCATGTGGATCTAAGAACAAACATTAAATTTAGACATATCCTAGCTCAAGAAGGCTAGGCCAACAACATCAAAGTAATAAATCATGGCATAAGCAAGGAAACATGCTAGAAAAACTATAAAGACATGCTAGGAAGCAAGAAAATGCTAGGAAAAGCAATAAAAGAATATTATTAAGCAAGATAAAGCTAAGAAAAGCTATAAAAAGAAAAGGGTGTGGATTGTAGCCAAAAAGCTACATCCACACCCCTAAACCTCAAATCCAAGGTATGGAACCAAAGAAAGGAAGATTGGGTGCAAGAACACTACTTTCATGATTGTATAGAAAAGAGGAGAATCTAAGGTGTTTGATGTTGTTTGGATGTGTTTGGGAGAGAAATTAGAGAAAGGAGAGAGAATCTGCCCAAAACCATTTTTTTTTTTTTTTTGGTTGCAAAATGTGGGGTCTAGGGGCATTTATACTGGAAATATGACCCTTCGGCTTCCGGTGCACCTTGTAGGGTCGCCAACCTATTGGAAAAATACATGTTTGTATCACATACAAAACATACGCAGCGGAAAATTAACGGATCTACTTCATTCGCAATTGATAACATGTTCTATGTAAGTTTCAGAATTTAAGAACAAGAAAGCGTACCTTGGTGCAGTGAAATTCAAAAACAAAATATTAGAAGTACTTGGGAACACTTTTAATCTTCACTCCAATTCCACTTGATGCCCAAGAAGTGTGGTCTCTCAATCAGTTTCCAAGAGTAGAATAAGAAAGTGTCTTACATGCACATACACACCATTTTCATTCCTTATATGATCTTATTGAAAAACCCTTATGAAATTCTGTATGTTTCTCTCCTTTTATATAACTGATTATCTAATTGGGCTAGCCTTTTGGGCCATTCCAATTGAGCTTTAGTATGTGGCTTGGAGTGGGACCAAAAGGGGACAAATAAGATTCTAGCTCTAATGGGTCTTGGGCTTTTCTGTCAACTCTTGACAAGTCCAAAGTTACCCTTAATTATATTCAATACCACTATATGAATATAATTGCACTTTAGGCCTTATTAATAAATTTTATCCCAAGACTTTATTATACATGCAACCCCTTCATTAAAATATTCGTAGTAATACAAAGTCATGAATGTTGACTGTCACTTTGAAGATTATTACATCTTAATCCTTGAGTACCGAGTTTAATCCTTTAAATTATTCATCATATATTTATGAAATCAAATTTCATAAATATATACTTTAGTAACTCCTTACTAAAGTGGTTGAGCCAAACACTCTGAATAACCAAACCTATTAAACTTATCTCAAGGGAATATTTTATGTCTCCGTTTAAAGATTATGAATTCCATCTTGAGAATATATGTTCCATCAACATTAAATGGGGCTGCCCAACATACTGAGGTTTTGATCGTGAATTTAGATCTCACTCTTGATATATCAAAGTAACCTACATCTCACGATCAGGTCAATTATTCTCTCAGGATTTAGAGTTGATGTAAATAGAAGTCATGAGATTTATTATTCATTTGACAATCATTAGGAGAATAATAAATCTTACAGTGGTCCAGCTCAATATGTCTTAACTCTTAAAACATATCAACATATCAACTAGAAGTCTCCACTTCCATGATCAAGACAAATCATCTTAGTTGATATGTTATAGTCTTCGCAGATGAAATATCCAATTTCATCACCGACTATGAACTAAAATTCTGAGTTTACAAAGAACTTGTCATTTATATCTTCTGTGACTAAATCACATACTATGCATCTCATGGACTAAGATAATTTTCCATTAGTTCATTTAAAAATAGTCTCATATAATTAAACAATTTAATTATTTATGACATGCCAATAAATTGGATTTTAGGGCATAAACCCCAACACAACCACCCTACTGACAATAGCAGTTTTGGCTTTTTCTTGGTCTAGCTTTGGATGTGTATTTGAACGCATTCCCGGACTCGAATTGAGTTGATCTTGGTTGTGAGAGACCACACCTTGAGGGGTTCTCTCAAAAAAGAGATTTGGGTGCTTAGGGCACCTCTCTTTTGAGCTAATTGTGTGGAGTCGCCACTTATTTTTTATAAAAAAAATAAGAAAAAATAAAATACAATTACATGTCCAAAAATTCCTCGAATGTTATTAATTGATTATGGAAATACAATTACATCATGGTAGAATAACTTAACAAGGCTTTGGTCCTAATACAATCTATGTAAAAATTACAAAGTTTTAATCCTAGTTACAATCTTCCAAAAACAAAAGACAAAACACTAGTCTACTTATCCAAAAAACCTATGTTTGGCGACTAAGTTACAGAATAGGAAGGTGTTAGGCACCCACTCCACCTAGACGGAGTCTGGTCTTCTAGACTTTAAATGACCATTATATACCCTTTCAAAAGATGCATGACATTACAATGACATATTAAAATCCCTAAATTCAAAATTAATTCACTCTTTGAAAATTTAAAATTTGAAATTTTATTTCAGAAGAAAACCATTTTTTATTATAAAAAATTTCAAATCTATATTTAATGAAAATACAAACCAGTTTTGTATGCTTGAAAAATTCAGATCTGTATTTAATGAAAAATACAGATTAGATTTTCTTGTTCAGAAAAAAAATCCAAATTTGTACTTAATGAAAATACAGATCAAATTTTCTTATTCAGAAAAAAAAATTCAAATTTGTATTTAATGAAAATACAAATCTGTTTTTAATTCATAAAAAATTTTAGATCTGTATTTAATGAAAAAATAGAATTGTTTTTATTTTGGAAAAATTTTTAGATTTGTATTTAGTGAAAACACAAGCCTTTTTTGTGTTAGAAAAATTTTTAGACCTGTATTTAATGAAAATACAGATATGTTTTTGTGATGCCCTAATTTGATTGATTGTGTGATGTGTGTGGGTGTGTGATAAGTCCCACATCGGGTATTTACTAGGTAAATCTGGGCTTTATTAACAACTACAAGGAGCCTCAATCGTGACTAGCCCTTTTGAGGTATAGCGCAGATGTGGCTAGCGCTTTTTCTTGGGTCGTTACTTATGGTATTAGAGCCAGCTTGGTAACCCCATGTGGGCTCAGAGATACTACCCCATAAAGTAGGCCCCAACGAGGACATTAGGGATTTAAGTGGGGGAGATTGTGATGCCCTAATTTGATTGATTATGTGATGTGTGTAGGTGTGTGATGAGTCCCACATCGGGTATTTACTGGGTAGATCTGAGCTTTATTAACAACTACAAGGAATCTCAATTGTGACTAGTCCTTTTGAGGTATAGCACAGATATGGCTAGTGCTTTTTCTTGGGTCGTTACATATGGTATCATTGTAATGCCCCAATATGATTTATTGTGTGATGTGTGTGGATGTGTGATAAGTCTCACATCGGGTATTTATTGGGTAGATCTGGGCTTTATTAACAACTACAAGGAATCTCAATTGTGACTAGTCCTTTTGAGGTATAACGCAGATGTGGCTAACGCTTTTCCTTGGGTTGTTACATTTTTTGTTTCAAAAAAAGGGAGAGAAATTAGAGAGAGAAATTAGAGAGAGAAGAGAAATTAGAGAGAGAAGAGAATCTAACAGCTTTTCCTTGGGTTGTTACAGTGTTTTGATGTGTTTGGGAGAGAAATTAGAGAGAGAAGAAAGAGAATCTACACAAAATGCCCAAAAAATCATTTTTTCTTTTTACAAAATGAGGGTTCAAGGGTCATTTATAGTGAAAAAACAACCCTTCAGCTTCTTGCACACCTTTTAGGGCCATCAGCCACCTTACTAACATCAGCAATTCTAGCCTTTTCCAGGTTCAACTTTGGACACATATTTTAAGGCCTTTCTAGGATTGGATTGAGATGATCTTGGTGTCCTTGGAAAGCTTTAGATGTCTAGTTTCTAGAACACTAAAAAAATTGAAAATCAGACGGTCGAATCAAAAGTTATGGCTTCGGGAAGTGTGTTGATACGCTTTTCACGGTTTTCTAGATATCCCAACATTTTACGTCCCATTTTGACCCATGAATAGTCATTGGAAAGAGAATTTTATAATCATCTCAATGAAACTAGTTCCAGCTCGTTCTGATGGTCGAATCAAAATTAGGGTTTCTGGTGCCCCCCGAGGTCAACCTCGAGTTAAACTTGGTCAAAGTTGACAAAAATCACCGAATAGCTCGGGTTTAATGTAGAAACATGAAAAATGTTGTTTTGGCATGATTTTAAACCCAATTTTGACTTTCGGTCAACCCAGGGTTAACCAGGGGCATTTTGGTCAATTTGACCGGAAAAAGCACTTCGAGTGCTCCAATGCCCAAACAGGATACGCCACATCAATCTAGATGTTTTCCTGGCCTCATGGAGAAAAGATTATATTTTTGAAATTTTTGGGGTCTAGCACGCCAATCAAGGGCAGACAAAATACGATGTCTACAGTCGACATGAGTCGGAGTATATGCCTGCTTCTCTCGGACCAGCCGGTATTTAGGGATACGCCCCTTTGGATGATTGGGCACGGGGCTTTGTACTAGGTCAGGCACTATTTTTAGGCTCTGGGGTATGCCCTAGGTTCTTTGGTAGATCGAGCCGGTCCTTCTGTAGGTGATGGTGTCAATTATGGCAGTGCTAGGTGCTTTGCTGATGACACCGTTAGAGATGATGATTCCCCTTAGGCCAGCGATGCATTTTTGTACCATGATGATGTGGCCCCTGCGTGGGTATGTTTCATTTTTGGACTTTGTAGACATTCTTGTACTTTGTATACATTACCCCATGGTGGGCTAGATATGTATGTATTATATTGCCATTTGGTAGGCTTGGACTGTATTTTGATATTGCCTCTCGGTAGGCTTCTGGACTGTATCTTTATATTGCCTTTTGGTGGGCTTTAGACATGTACGTATTATATTGCCCCATAGTGGGCCCTGATGTATGATATCGCCTCTCAGTAGGCTCCTAATTTATGTGTGAATATTGCCTCTTGGTAGGCCTTACATGTATGTTTCTATATATTGCTTGTTGGTAGGCTTGAATGCACGATTCTTGATATTGCCTCTTGGTAGGCTCTTGTGTATGATTTGACATTGCCTCTTGGTAGGTCTTGCATGTATGTTTCTAGATATCACCTGTCGGTAGGCTCTCGATGTATGTATGATCATTGCCTCTCAGTAGGTCTTACATGTATGTTTCTAAATATCGCCTGTTGGTAGGCTCGAATGCATGATTCTTGATATCACCTGTTGGTAGGCTCTTGTGTATGATTTGACATTGCCTCTTAGTAGGCCTTACATGTATGATTTTGGATATCGCCATTTGGTAGGCTCGAATATATGATTGGCCAATAGAACCTTAGCATTTAGGAACCGGTTGCACCACTGTGGTCACTTCATGCATCGTTTTGTTTGCATCGCACCATATTTTTACGGGTTTACTGAAAAATTTTGATGTTGATTAACCCACTAAGGGATATGAAAAGGGAAAGACTGCATAAAATAAAACTTCCCTAGTGTAGGTTTTATGCGGTTCTTATCATGAGAGGAAAGGTTCCCAGCAGGATGAACCCGTTCTTGAGTATACCAACTAGCTGAAAATGGACTGAACTACACAAAATAAACAACCCTAGTGTAGGGTTTTGCGTGGTTCTAAGATGATCAACCAACTCAAAGTAGGATTAGAATCGCACTGGACGTATGGATTTCTTGACAACTTTGATGATGATCATGGAATTCCCTAACGGGATTTTGGACTCATCGTGCGGTGGAATGTGCTGATTGTCTCAGTTATTTGAATCGACCGATGCTTTAAGAAAAGTTCCCTTGAGGAATTTATCGTTGTGATCTTTATACCATGCTTGATGGATTGCTATTAGTGACTAGGAACGGCTTTGGCACTATCCCACTATGCGTCTTGATGACTAGGGCTGAATCGACCCCTGAATCGGGTTTTGAAAATGAGGTTCAAGATATTTCGAGATTCCAGTTTAGACATGCAAAGATAAACTGCCCTAGTATAGGCTTTGTGCAGTCTTAATTATCTGAAAAAAATCTTTTGAAGGACAAGTTTGTTGCTGAACCTGCTGTGCACCACTATTAGTGCAAAAACCGAGGGAATTTTCGCTTCGAGGCTGTCCAAAAACTTCCATCCTTTGGATTTAAGCTCAGGATAGGTGTGGGTTTGTGTCGGGGGGTTGAAAAACCCTGGCATGTGTCCCGAGGGGCACCAACCCTTCAAGGTGCACCGCTTGGGGCCAATGGCCCTACAAGGTACGCTAGCGTTGGGAAACGTACATAAAAGGCTAGGCACTTCCTACCCCTGTGAGTTGGGTTTATCGACCATCGTCTCGATCTCGCTTCAACAAGCGATTGGCGAAGTTATTAGGCCTGAAGACGCCTATTGTGGATGTTCTGACTCGATATAGGAGTGGTTTGGGAGGTAGTATCCCTTTCAATTTTTTGCTTTGTCAGTTTGGCAAAGCTGACTGCCTTGCTATTTACCGAGGAGACTTTGTGGATTTGGAGGCGCATTGGACCTTCTATAGGCGCCAAGCCTTCATAGTGGCCTTCTTTGGCTTAGTGCTATTCCCTTCTCAGTTGAGTTCCATTAGCTTTGCAGTTCTACCCCCAGTGAGTACTCTGCCTCATAACACTTCTTTTATTCCCTCTCTCCTCTCTGAGACTATTCGGCCTCTTTCTCAATGTCATGAGACGAGTAGTGATAGGCTTGGTTGTTATGTGCATCTGCTATAGTTGTGGTTCTTTAGTCATCTAAGTGTGATATCTAGGGCACAACCTATTGGGTTCTTGAGGAAGAACAAAGTTAAGATCACTATGGTCCTCAATATTCCTTTTACTAGGGACATCGTTGGTTGGTTATGGTATCTGTTTGACTTAGGTCCTATTGACTAGACATGGAGAGTCAAGTAGGGAGTTACTAGGTGGCAAGGTTGGACCCATTATGTTGGTTTACTTATCATCCCTTTGGTGGGCACCTGAGGTTGTACATGGTACTTTCTAGGTATGGCCTTGAGGTAGTTCGGGGGTGATTAGCATGTCCTTCGACTTAGTTATCTTTCTGTCATCTATTGTTATTATGGACTCTAGGATATTGACACAATCATCATAGTTTCTGCTTTTGGCTTTTGGCAGGAACGTAGGTTGACTATTGACTATCTTACTTGTCTTGGGGATGCCATTGCTGAGTTTAGAGAATAGAGGGCCAGTAGGGACCCATGCTTGTTGATCTATCTGTTCCAGATCCTTTTGATCCCCGCATTTCGGCTGATATACTGAGGGATTATACATTGGAGTTTGAGGTCAAAGTTGAAAGTACTCTTAGAGACCTAAGAGAGTATTTGACAGAGGCTATCAATAATAACGATTGCTGCAAGGAGCTTCTTAATGCCATAGTGGAGGATTATGATGAGATGGGGAGAGCCTATGAGGCTGAGCTCGCCATCCTTAGAGCAGAGCTTGAGTAGTGGAGTCCAACTCCTTTAGCCATAAAGGCGGAGTGTATTCGGCTAAGATCCTGACTCACTTGCTTGGAGAGTGAGCTGGTAGATTATACCTAAAGATTCACTGTTTTGGGCCAGACGAGAGATGAGGAGAGGGCCATAGTGGAGGCCAGTCATGCTGAGGCGAGTAACAGGGCTGATGATTTAGCACTAAGGCTATTGGAGGTTAGTCCTTCATCCATTCAACTTTGAGCTTGGAGTAAGGGTCAGCTGATGAGCCTAATGAGCCACAGTTGGCTTTTCACCACCTTTAGGTTGAGGTAGCCGAGAAGGAAGAGGCATTGAGAGTTGCTATTGTAGAGGCTAGCACCTTACAAGCTTTGCTTGATACAAAGAGGCAGGGTTGCTCCTCGAGTCCCAGTATGGAGAAGAGGTTGGTTCACCTTTGACATTGACATGGCCGACTTAGGGAGATTGCCAGAGATCTGGGCTTTGATGCCACAGGGTTGCTTCATACCCATTCCTTGGATGACCCGATTCTTCTCACCGGCTTTGGAAGGCTATGTAGGGCGGTATCAGACCATTTGGGCCACATTTGACTTGCTGGAGTCTTTTTTGTTTCTTTTCATTTCTACACGAGCTATGTAGTTAGTATTCCACCATGTATGGAAAGGTCCATTGTAAATTGCTAGGCAATTGCGTATGGCCTTCCACTTTTGGGTTTTTAAAGCATAGTCTAGTTTGTAAGGCATGCTTAAAAATGGAAAACAGGTGGAAATAGAGATGTTTTTATGTATATTGATTATCGGGAGATAATTATATCTCTAAGATTTGTGTTTTGGATGCATAATGATGAATGCATGAAAGGATTAGAAAGACACAAAACAGGCATGCTTTATGAATATGTGCACAAATGTTTTGAAAATACAAGATCATACAAATAAAATGGTAAATGTAAGTCTATGAATTTCAATATCTCAGGCTCTATAGGATACATCCTGTTCTGGACGGATTTTTTTTCTTTTCCATTAGGGTACATCTTCCATTGGCATGGGCCATAAAATCTTTGAATAAAACCACAGCGGGCCACACGTGTTGCAAACATAGAGCAACCAAAGAGGGTGCATTCTTTCTTCCATTGATCTTGATCATAAACCCAAGCAGATTCAACTGACTAATTTTCTTTTAAAATGTGATCAGGCCGAGGTGGTTGCCTACGTACCTCCACTGGGAAGGATTAGGTCATCACGTAGTTCAACTGGCATTTTTTGATTGCCTTAATTTTTGCCTAGACTACCTTTTCGGGTTTTCAATCTAGCAGGCTCCCTCACACTCTTTCTTTTGCTCTCCTTTTACATAAACCGCCCTTTCAGGTTTTTAATTTACCTTTTCTTTTTCTTTTTCTTTTTTTTTTTTTTTGCCTTTTTTTTTTTTTACTCTTTTTTTTTTTTTTTTTTTTTTTGTTTTTTTTGTTTTTGGTTTTTTTTTTTTTTTTTTTTTTTTATTTTTTTAGATAGGAATGTAAAAAAGAGGTTGCAATAGGAGGCTCCATTAGGCAAAGTACTGTATGATAGCATTAGAATTGGTAGGCATAATGAAGTTGTGCCCACCCATGTCAGCTAAGATCAAGGCTCTTTTGAAGAAGGCCTTCTTCACCACATACGGGCCCTCATAGGTCAGGACAAACTTTCCTCTATGATCAGGCATGGCCTGATTGTGCCTCTTCAAGATTTGGTCGCCTTTTTCAAAGACTCTAGGTCTAACTTTCTTGTTGAATGCTCACTCGATGCAGCGTTGGTATAGTTGTCCATGCACATTGCGGTCATGTTCTCCTCGTTTATCAAGTTCAGTTATTCATATAGAGAAATGGCCCATTCAGCTTTTGATAGCTCTGTCCTTGATAAGATTCTGAGAGATGGGATCTCTACCTCTGTGAGGAGGATGGCTTCCATGTCGTAGACCAAGGAATAAGGGGTTGCACCCATGGAAGTACGAATAGAAGTGCGATAGGCGCACAAGGCAAATGGCAAGAACTCGTGCCAATCCTTATAGGTGTTTGTCATATTCACCAAGATCTTCTTTATGTTCTTGTTGGCAACTTCTACTGCTCCATTCATTTAAGGATGGTAAGGAACCAAATTTTGGTGTTCGATCGTGAACTATTGGCAAAGCTGCTTGATCATTTTCCCATTTAGGTTTTTCCCATTCTTGGTAATGAGCTCTCCTAGGACGTTGTAGCGGAAAATGATGTTCTGTTTCAAGAATCGGGTCACCATAGCTTGGGTGACACTTTTGTAGGAAGCGACTTCCACCCACTTGGTGAAGTAGCCGATAGCCACCAAGATATACTCATGCCTATTGGAGGCTTTTGAAATCACGAGTTCGTTGACATCCATTCCTCAGGCTGAAAAAGGCCATGGCACTACTAGAGAGTCCGTTGACATCCTGACATGCTTGATGTAATTGCTTTCCATTGAGAGCCAATAGTAACCGGCTTCATAATTTTTCTAGCCAATAGGGGTTAACTAGCATAGGCTCCAAGCAAGCCTTCATGCATCTCTTCCATCAAATGGTTAGCCTCGAGGGCATCTATGCATCAAAGCAAAGTTGTATTGGGGTTCCTTTTGTACAAGACTTCCCCACTCAAGAAGAATTGGCATGCCATGCGCCTGATAAACTTCCTCTCACTATCCGTGGCTCTGGACGGGAATTCACCATTCTTGATATAAGCCTTGATATCATGGTACCATGGCTTCCCATTGATTTTAGCTTCAATGTTCATGCATTCTTTGATATTCATGTAATAGGCCGGCACGCTACGGACCTCTATGTGCAATTGTTGCATCTCATCTCCTTTTGCCAATTTAACCATGTTAGCCAAGGTTGCTAAAACATCTGCAGATTGGTTGTTTGCTCGAGGCAAATAAGCAAAAGTAATGTTCCAGAACTTTGGGATTAGGCGGTTGACGCACTTTTGATATAGAATCAACTTGGTGTCTTGGGCTTGCCACTTTCCCTCTATTTGGGACATGATCAACACGTAATCTCCAAAGACGCCTAGATCATACGCTCTGAACTCTAAATCAACTTGCAGGCCCACTATGCATGCCTCGTACTCTGTGACATTGTTGGTGTAATCAAAATTCAGCTTAACTGAAAAAGGGATTTGTTGGCCCTTCGGGGATAATAGAACTGCTCCCACCCCATTTCTAGTGGTATTGGCAACTCCATCGAAATGAAGCTTCCAAAGCCATGGTTCTACATTGCTTGGTTCTGACTCTATTGCCAAAAAGTCCTCATCTAGGAAGAGGGATTTTGAAAATTCTGGATCGTTCAATGGCTGGTCTGCCAGGTAATCTGCTATGGCTTTGCCCTTAATGGCCTTTCATGTCACAAATACGATATCAAACTCAGATAGCAACATCTACCAATGGGAGATCTTCCCTGTAAGGGCAGGCTTTTCAAAGATGTACTTGATAGGATCCATACAAGAAATCAATTGCATGGTGAAGTAGAGCATGTACTATTGCAACTTGCGCAAGGCTTATGCTCAGGCGCAACACGTTGTGGACACTAGGGGGGGCACCTAGTTTTTGCAATGGTCTAGGAACCATATATATAGCATCCTTTTCGAAGAAGGACCTTTCATCTTACTACTAGAGTATGGGTTTGGAGTTTAGGTATGCTCTTGGGAAGGTGTTAGGCACCTAAGATTGGCCTCCCATCATTGTATCTTAATCTTAACCTTATTAAAAAACGACTTCAACACTTGCATTCTAAACTCACACACACACTAACATGCATCTAACATACAACATGACACCTTTTATCCCACAATAACATATCTATCCACAAAGCAAAAGAGAGCCAAACACACATAAGAAACCCTAACATTCATCTAACATGTGAAAACCCTATCTTACATCTAAACAAGGCAACAAACATATCTTCAATCACAAGATCATGTAAAGCATATAATTGGCATTTGAAAGACACAAAGCAAGGCATTCAACAATACACACCATCAAATGTATGTTTATACCTATGCATGACTTACCTTCACTTACCTTTCAATAACACAACACCTATGGCATCATGAATGGGCATGTGAATGCATGTTCATCACATCAAACAATAAAACCCTAGTCTAGGCATGTTAAAGACAAACAAGCATGCAAATCAGAGGCTCAAGTATTATAAACATGTGAAGAAGGCTTAAACAGATGTAAAACATGTAAGACAAGCAAACCCAAACAAACATGAGGAATCTGGATTAGGGTTTCTAGGAAAGTACCTGCGTACGCGAACAGAGGCCTGCGTACGCATGCTCATGACATGCGTGTGTGGGACTTGTTCAAGAACCCTAACCTAGAAACATGAAGCAGAAAATAGAGCGTGAAAAAAAAAAAAAAAAAAAAAACCTAATTTTAATAACCAAACATGCTCAAAACATAAAAAGATCTATAAAACTAACCTAAGAAAACATGTTATAACATAAACAAAGCAAGAAATAGGATTAGAACAAAAAAGAAAAGCAAGAAAATAGAAAAAGAAAGGGTTGAATCTTGATACCTCAAAAGGAATTCCCACACTTTGATTTTGACTGTTCCCCTCCGTCAAATCTATCACAATCAATAAACACGTAATTAGTAATCTTAAACTCAAAGGATTGGGGCCAGAAAAGGTCTCAATCAAATAAAATTGACTTGAGGATGTTTTGTGAAAAACTCCCTTTTGATTCATTATTTTCTAGTGAATCTAAGGTTTTTCCTATGGGATTTCTGTGTATTTCAAAAATGTACCATGTAAGGTTTTATATAGTGGAAAAAATGGGATTTGGAATGGCTCCCAGAGGATGTGGGATTCATTCCAAACCTCAGCCATTGTTGCAGAAAACTTGCCTTTTACATGCTTCTAAAACCCTAGCTACGTATGCAGGCTGTGGCCCACGTACGAGGGCCGAGGGCCACTTTTGTCTTTTATTTCCAAAAATAGATTTTTACTTATTTAAAAGGTTATATTTTGCATTTTGACACTCCTCAAGTCAATTTGATATCTGATTGGGCTCAAAACCAGCCTTGGGCCTTAGAGTTCAAGCATCATTGGGGAACGAGGGCCCAAGTCGTAAAGGGTGCAAAATGCGGTGTCTATAGATGCCCCTTTTTTGATTCATGAGTTTCTCTAATGGAATCAAAAGAATAAGAGACAAATAATTTTATTTTGATGTACAACTCGGGCCTAACCCATGCACATGACAAACATCATGCATACATGGGGCAGGGTGCTACTCCGAAGAGTTGCGTAGGATTCGTATGTCCGAAGTTCCACCTTTGTTGCTCAGGAAACGAGCAATGACAAGTTCACTATCCCAGAATCTGTTTTGCCACTTGCAGCCAAATGGCGAGTGACTCACTATCCTAGAGTCACTCAAAAAGAAAAAAGAAAAATAAACAAGGGTGCTCTTATAAGCTAACCTAACAAACAACAAAAGGATATAGTCTCTGTGGTGTCTATCTAAGGCTCTTGCCTCAAACTTCTCCAGGTGAATTGTTCCTCTTGTCTTCTTCACTTCTTTCTCTACCTTTTCTGGTGAGGCTCTTTCCTTGGGTTGACCTTGGTCTCTTTCTCTATCACTATATCTACATTTTTCTATCATGCCTGCATGTTCACCAGAGGATATATACACAAGTAGTCTTGATTGTTGGATCCACTAGGAATGGTGAAAACTCGTTGAGGAGTAGATATGGATGGGGAGGAATATCAACTGAATATACTATCTTCTTTAGAGACTGGTGGATTCATTGTTGAGCATTTACGTATTTTACTCATTACACACATAACCCAATGTGTCTGTATATAGCATTTAAAATTAGCATCACCAGTTGACATTGTTAAAGTTATATGCATAATAAATAAATATACGCAAACCTCTCATGTTTAAGGACAATAGAAAAATTATGATAGAACAACCTTTTAATTAATAGTGATCACTCCATAAGGTTTTCTTGATTAGATCCAATTCAGTGTATGTACTTGTTACATTACACCCACTTGTCTGCTTAAAGTCACTACCTCAATGATGGAGTAAATCATCCTATCATATAGCAGCACCACAAGTGTAGGCTTCAATGGTGATATTCAATTAATATCCACAACCTAGAACAATTTAATAATTTATGAAAAACCATTACTCCCTGTTTTTGGTTCCTTAACTATTAACATGATTTTTCTACGAAGGCGACATCACACGCCACATTTAAACAATGAAATATACCTATAAAAATTTATGTATGTGAAAATAAAATTTTATTATCAAATAAAAAATGCATAGTATTGTTTTTAAGGGCACATAATTCTAACAGTAAGAACCCTAGGAATGCCTTGAAGTGAAAACTATGCTCAAAACAGGGCAGAATGGGCTTCTGCCAAGCGCCATGCCTATGTAGGGATGGGCTTGCGTAGGCAGCTTTGACTTTGCATATGCAGGGTTGACCTTGCATACATGGGCCGTGAATTAGAGAAGCCCTAATCTACTTACTTAAGTATAAAAGTAGCCATTTGAGTCTAAAACCCTTACCAACGTATTTTCAACCCAAAGAGCCCTTTTTCTGAGGTCCCCCAACGGCAGAAAACTCTCCACTTGATGTCTCGGCTTGGATAAAGAGGCTTGGTCCCGATTTCAAGGATTCCATCGCCCCTTATGGTCTTTCTTGTGTCTTCCCATACCATAAAATTAGGGTTGATGAGCCTCTTCTTCATGCTGCTGCCAATTATTGGGTTCCTTCTCGACATGTTTTTTGTTTCAATAGAATAGAACTATGTCCCAATATTGAAGAGTTTGGTGCCATCATGGGTGAACTGGAGATTGATGATCTCATCTTCCCTACCATATGGGGGGATCTCCCTTCCTTGCTGCAAGTCGTGTTGGACGTCCCTTCATCCATGGAAAATAGGTAATGTGTCTTAGACAAGCTCAACCTTAGGTTAGTTTTTGAGTACTTTTCCGGTTCAGCCCTTCTTGTGAGTGAGAGGCCACGTTCATACTTTCTTTGTACCTTTTGCTTGTGTGCTCTTGCAAGATATTTCTTAGTTCAAAATTAATATAATGTGGACCTTTGGATTTGTGTGGTAGCTTATGAGCTAAAGAGAGGTAACCAGGTGGGCTTGTTCTTGGCGGAAACCCTTAATGGTTTGGATGCCTTTCATAGGAAGGAAGCGAGCTTCTTTGCAGGAAGTCCTCTTCTCCTTTAGGTATAATCCCTAACTTTTGCCTAGGTTCTCAACCTAGCGGGATTCCTCTAATTTTGGCATGGGTTTCCTTTTGGTTTTCAACCCATCGAGGCACCTTATATGGTCTTTCACTCACCATTTATTTATTTTTTTCACTCATGCTCTCTTTCTTTTATTTCTTTTTCTTTTTACTCCCTCCTCTCTCTCCCTCTCTTTTTCAAATATGGCTACAAGAGAGGCTTCGGTTGCTTCAACCTCCCATTGTATTTCTCAGCACCTACCTCCCTAGGCATCTTAAGGACCATCGGCTTCATCAGAATGACATAAGCTTCGAGGCGTACATGGAGCTTATGGGTCACCTCAAGGAGACTGACATTTAATGGGTCGTGGAGTGGTGGCACATCTCAAGCATGGTCCACAGTTGCTGCAAGGACTGCTGTGTGACTTTAGTTGGACTTCGTTACTGCTCATACTACTCCACTTGTCGCATCTCAAGGCAATTTGGAGAGCATCAAGGAGCTCCTCATGATGAAGGCGCCTTCCATACTACAGTGTTTACCAATAGGATCTTGGGCAGGATTAGTGAGGCTTAGCCATGCTGTAGGGTGACGAAAGGCATTATTCCACCTTGATACATTTATCCCACTGCGGAGTGTAAGCAATGGTTGGAGGATGATATGAAGTGGATTCCGAGGGATGAGAAAGCTTATATGACTAAGTGATGACCTTGATATGCCATCAGCAAAAATCAAACCTCTTTGAAAAGCATTCAGCAATAAAGCCATCAACAAAAATCATTCAGCAATAACTAATTAAAGCTAATAAAGCCTTTGAAAGACTTCTTTAAAATTCAAAAAGGAGAAAAGATGGAAAACAATGTGAGGGATCCTAAGATAGGCACTAAAGGATACACCTGGATTTAAGGGAATTCAAACCTCACAAGTCTTAGAAGCCCACAAAGAGCTATCTAAGTCCATGACTTTTGAACTTATTTGAACCTTGTGACATATCCTAGTGGAAAGAAGGGCCCAATGTACTAAAACTCAATATAATGAAATATCGTTTTATTTTCTGAGGATCCCTGACATCCTTAATTGTTTTTTCTTTATTTCTTTACTGTTCCTTAGTCGTTTTCTTTGCAATATATATATATATATATATATATATATATATATATATATATATATATATATATATATATATATATTGTATATATGAATATGTATGTGTTGTAGGATCCATGTTTTGTGCACAACTTGGTTCGTAATTAGCCCAACACAGCTACGGTGAACTAAGCCCGGTCCACCAAACCACAAATAAAAAACTCTTTAGAGGCCCAAGTTCCTTGATTCTACTTGGACCTGGGAACTGTCCAAAAAAAAAGAACCCACATTTTAAAGCGACTCTGCTAGGGACTAGGCAAAGAAGAGAGAAGAAGCAATCCCTTTGCAAAGCATGGCTTCAAGGCCAAGGAATAGCAAGGGTACCAACATGCCACCTGCGGCATCAAAACCCGTGGGATAAAATGAAGTAGATTCTAGGCAAAGGAATGGGTACCCCTGGTAGAACACGAAGTTGCCTCAGGGCAAAGGCGCGAGATGCGAGAGCCAGACCCCATGGTCCAAATGGGAGAAATGGTGAAGGATCTCCAGCAAGAGATTCGTCTCCTCAAAGAAGGAAGAACCTAGGAGATTAGAGATAATGCCCCTCCCCTGGTCAACCAGGAAAGGGTTTAGGTAGAAAGAGGGTCAGCAATAAGGGAGGAGCCAGTCCCCAATATCTCACTTTAGTAGATGTGAATGCCCTTCTTGAATAAGAAAGGGAAAAGCTCTCAGGGGTCCCTAAGCAATTCTCTAGGGATCCCCTATTCCTGGCAGAGCTCCTTGGCAAGCCTTGCTCTAAAGGATATGAACCCCCAAAGTTCCACATGTTCGATGGGAGGAAAGGGAGTGCTGTAGAGCGCGTGAGCAGATTTATTCACACCGTGGGTCCCTGTGAAAGGGACAAAGAACTATGTTTAAGGGAATTCGCTAAGTCCCTAGTGGATAGAGCATATACTTGGTACACCACCTTGAGGCTTGGGTCCATCAAGACCTAGGATGAGATAATGGAGTGATTCTGTGAAAAGTACTACCCAAGCGAGGATAAGGACAATTTCTAGAGCCTTCAGATGGTTAAGCAAAGGCCTGGGGAGGATCCTGTCTAGTTTATTAAAAGATTCGAAGATGTCTCTCTAGACTGTTATGGAGACCATGAAGAGAAGGAGCTCGTAGAGACCTGTATATCCAACATGCTCTTTGATTACAGACTTAATCTAGAGAACTTATGCGTAACTCAATTTTCTGACCTGTTGCAAAGAACCAGAAGGATAGCGTTAACCATAAAAACGAAAAGGGTACTAGTTTCCCAAACCATGACAACTTCGGTGGGAGAAAAGAGGGAGAGGCTTGAAGGAAAAGTGACCAAGGAACAACCTGCAATCCCATTTACCGTGAAAGAGCTAAACCATGTTCTGGATAAGTGGATTGGAGATGGAGTCGTTAGACCATTCACCATGTTAAGGCCACCCACTGAAAAGGAAAGAAAGAACCCCCTATTTTGTAGGATCCACAACTATTTCAAGCATTCCACCAAGGATTGCTGGACTCTCTGGAGGCTTTTTCATAAAAAGCTCAGGGAGGGGACCCTGGAGCTTACCCAGCGGGAACCAAATGTGCAAAGGAACCTTTTGCCCAATCACAAGGGAAAGGGGGTAGTGGTTGTAATAATTCATGGGAACCTGGCTGATGTGGAGCCAAAAGAGTCAAGAGGATCCTTCCATCCAAAAACAGTCAGGACCCTTTAGAAGAACCCTAAATTCAGGTCCTTATTCAATCAACTGGGATTTGGACCAGAAGCAAGAAGGATTATGACATAATCCCTCATGATCATAGCAGCAGACTCAGGGGTGGAATGTTTTATAGCAGAATCTCATGCGAGTCGGGCTTTCTTGGAAACAACAAATGCAATAATTTTCACAGATGAAGATATGGTGGTTGAGTACCCAGATCATTGAAGACCCTTTTATTTGACAGCCACCATAAACGGTGTTCAGATCAAGAGGGCACTGATTGACACAGGGGCTTCATTCAACCTTATCACCTTAAGTACCCTAAAGGCTATTGGTATGGTTGGCAAGAGGATCCTATGGGCTCCTATGGAGATAACAGGATTTGGAGGAGCTGCAGAATCCACTGAAAGGTACATGCAATTGTCCTTAAGGGTAGGCCTAATAGTAGCTCTAATGGGGTTTCATGTGATCAACTCAAAAGTTTCTTATCACATTTTTTTAGGGCGACCTTGGCTCTATAAGCACCGCCTCATCCCTTCAACATACCACCAATGTGTGAAAGGAAGACTGAACGGCGAGGCCCATAAAGATCCCTGCCAACCCAAATCACTTCAGCCAAGGAGAAGTGAACTTCGTAGAGATAGTGTTCTATGATGAGTTAGTACCAGATGATGAGAGTCCCATACCAGGAACCCCGGGAGCACCTGTTTTAGAAGAGGAGGAAGCAGAAGGTACTCGTGACCCAAGGGATCTCCTGGATAGAAAAAGGCAAAAAGGAGGTTAGTTCCTCAAGATCCTGGGAGTGTGTAGTAGTCTGGGAACCTAAAGGCAGGTTGATATATCGCTTATGAAGGTACGTAGGACCTGAATGCATCCCACAGGGGGGTCCCAAACTACTAAATTGCATGATGGCTGAAGAGGAGATCCCAAAGGATAAGGAGAAAGAACTGCAGATTCAACCCAAAGAAGAATTGGAAGAAGTAAACCTAGGAGTTGACCTAAGACCCCCAAAACCTATTTTTATCAGCAGCCAGCTATCGGCAAAGGAAAAAGAGTAGTTGGTGGAATTACTAAAGAAATATGTAGATGTGTTCTCATGGACATATGATGAGATGCTTGGCCTGGATCCCGGACTGGTGATCCCTTACCTCAATGTAGATCCGAGAACTAAGCTAGTAGTCCAACTAGTTAGGGTCTTCCACATTGAGGTAAATGCTCAAATCACTCAAACAGTCAAGAAGTTACTAGCAATAGGGTTCATCAAGCCTATCCAACACTCTAAGTGGCTTTCCAACATAGTTCCCGTGAAGAAAAAGAATGGCAAAATCCAATGTTACGTAGACTTTCGCAACCTCAACAAAGTGTGTCCACAGGATGAATTTCCTTTTCCTAACATTCATCTCTTCATAGACTCAGCTACAGGAAGTTAACTCGAGGGAATGTGGAAGTCACCCGTGAGCACATCATCACACGGTTCAGGATCCCCAAGAGGCTAATCAGTGACAATGGTAACCCATTCTTAAACAAGGATGTGAGGAGCCTATTAGAGGGATTCCACATTAAACACAAGAGATCCATGCCTTATTATCTACAGGGAAATGGCCAAGCTGAGGCTACTAATAGGGTGATAATGAAGATCCTGAAAAAAAAAAAAAAAAAAAAAAAATGAAACATAAGTACGGGGGAAAGTGGAGCTCCCAAAGTGGGAAGGCCCCTATGTTGTTAAGGAAGCCCACGACAGCAGGTGTTATTACCTCGCAAAGGTGGATGGGACCTCCCTAGCAGATCCCATAAATAGGAGATGGTTGAAGCAATACTATGTGTGAAGATTTCGAGTACACCAGGGCCCCTTTTGTCATCCTTCATTCCGCTAAGTGTTTCATCATCCCTTATGTTATTAGGCATTATCTTTTGTCATATGTTTGTTTTGTCAAGAACTTTATTTAGTAACGTTTTTTACAATCCATGTGAAAAGGCCACTCCATACTAGGCCCACTTCCATCTTATGTCTTTAAGTTATTATCTTATGTCAGTTAAGATATGATGAATTTTAGTGAAATCTTCTTTCAAAAATTTGAGCAAGCCATACAATTATATTTAAATAGTACTACATATAACAAGGCTTGAGTTTGGCCAAAATCCTGGTTGAGAACTTGGGCCAACACTTGAATCAAAGAAAAAAAAAATCTTTTACTAGGACATGGCCTAGGACCTGCACCGGAATCGATCCAAGTGCATGACAAAGGACTTGGGATGGAAAACAAGTCTCCCAAGTACTTGGCCCAGTACTTGTCACAAAAGGGCCCACCTAGTCCATACTAGGACTTGGATAAGGATAAGTATCCAAAGTACCTAGCCTAGGACCTGTGTAGGAGCACAATCACTAAAGTACCTAGCCCAAGACCTGCCACGAAGTGAGTCCTTAGGAACCATGGCCTAGGACTTAGTTTTCAAAAAAAAAAAAAAAAAACGAAGAAGAAAACAAAGGAAAAAGGGAGAAGACAACATATGAAAGGGAAAAAAGTACATGTTACTAGAAGCAAGAAGTTACTAAAGTTCACGTATCAAAAAAAAAAAAAAAACTTAACAGCCCAAAGTACTTAGAAGAAAGGAAAGCAACTTATACAGTCTGAATTTCTTTTTTTCTTTTTTCTTTTTTAAAAAAAAAGTATGAGACCAGCCAGCAAAGAACCCTTTTGAGGAATTGCAAAAATAGAGGAAGTAGCTGGAGAGGAGAGAGCCTGCTGCTTTATGATCTTCAAGTCCTGTAGCACCTTGTGAGCACGAGCCAAAGCCTCCTCAGCAGTAGCAATCTCAACATCAAGGTCCCTAGAGGCCTTCCTTTGAAAGAGTGCATGAGCTAAGCACTGAAGGTACTCCAACAAAAAAGATAGATTGAGTCT
Organism: Quercus tomentella; assembly: GCA_028535165.1. Classification (NCBI taxonomy): domain Eukaryota; kingdom Viridiplantae; phylum Streptophyta; class Magnoliopsida; order Fagales; family Fagaceae; genus Quercus; species Quercus tomentella. The sequence continues at coordinate 50,377,073 of JAPQVY010000156.1, forward strand.
TGCCTCTATAAGGTCCTGCACCACCCCCCTCCACTCTAAGAGTCTCCCTTCAGATAAGGAATCAAGAGATGTATCCTTTAGGGAAACTAGGACGGCACAGAGGAGTTCAACCAGAATGTTCCCCAAGAACACACCTTCCCTAAATCCACTGGTGAAGTCCCCATGGACTCTAAGCAATCCTTACAGGAGCGACAAGCCCTCAACAGGCACAAAGACTTGCAAGAAGTTCACAAAGGGTGGCCCAAAGTGATGAAAGTGACTTGCAGGAAGGCTATTGAATTCCAAGGAGTCAAAACTGGTCAAGAAGGCAGGAAGCCCTGAGCTGGGATCCGAAACAGTCATCTTTGGGGCTTCCTCTATCGTTATATCTTTTTCCTCAGGAAGTGAAAGACCCTCAGGCCTTAGGGTGGTCTGGGAGATCCTTAACTGAGCCTCAATAACCTGGACAGCGGGGAAGGGTCCTTTGGCTTCCTCAATAGTTAGAAGCTTAGATCCCCTGGTGCCCATATCAACATCTACAAAACTAATGGGGTCATGAAGCAGGAAGAGGCACAGGAAAAAGGGAAAGGAAGAAAAAGAAAAGGGTAAAGGGCAAATACTAGTCTCCCACGGTGAGACTCCCTCCTGAATCTGAGTTGCTGCCTCAGCCATCGTGGGAGGTTCACCTTCTTGCCCTTCTAACTCTTCAAAGGACTCTGCAGAAGAACACATGAAACGTTGAAAGAAAGGAGAGGAAACCTTGGAAAAGTTGCTAAAGGAAGGAAGGAACAAAGAAGGTTGACCCATGATTGAAACGAAAAGAGGAAGAAGAAGAAAGACAGGGTCACCAAGGGCAAAAAAGAAAATAAAAGAAAATAATAAAACACACCATCAGAGGTTTCTATCTCCAAGTTGTGATCAGCTTCCAGGGCAATCTAAGCACTGGCTTGGCCTGGGAAAAGAGAAGCAGTGTTTTCAAAAGGAGGGAAACAAGAAAGATGAATAACGCAAGAGCTCATGTATTCAGGAAAGAATAAAGGACAAGATAAATCTTACATGTTCTTGTAGATGAAGTTATGGTCCCAAAGGATTCTTTAATCACCACGAGTCTAGCAATTTGCTTAGCAATCACAGTTTTAGCTGGGTTGGGAGTTTGTCCAGATTTGGGATCCTTGAGGACAAGGGTCTAGATAGGCTTCAGGATCCTGAACTATTGGAGGGATAAGAGCTTGCATAGACTTAGCATCCTTGACTACCTCAGAAACCTGCTCGCCTTCCCCAAGTGCTCCGTCACTAAGGATTCCCTCCTCCACACCAGAAATAATTGGGGGCTGAGATGCCACCACCTCCTCCTGTAAGGTACTACCGGTCACAAGGGGAGGAACCTCCACCTGCAGAAGAAAGAAAGAAAAGGGGAACAATTGACAACTTAACAACAGGAATGGACAAGCCTCAAAAAGGAAGAACAGACAGAAAAGAAGAAAGGGAGGATGGAAAGTGTTATACCACATCATCACCAAAAGAAGGGCTTTTTGCTCCCTTGGGGTCAGATTTACGTTGAGACTACAAAAAACAGAAACCATTCATAGTAAAAAAAAAAAAAGAAAAAAGAAAAGGAGAAATGTAGCAAAACAACAAACCATAGAATAAAATGAGAAGGCAAGGAGAAACTAAAGAAGAAAGGATGAGAGAAGAAGGAATGAGGCCTTGTCCTTCTCTCTCTCTCTCTATAGGTTCTACAACAGTCTTTTGCTTACTATGGGTATGCCCATAAGGACCCCGGAGAGATTGGGGAGTAATAGCAGGGAACCCTGAAGAACCTTGGGCAAAAGAAGTAACAGCCACAAAAGAAGTTCCTTTAGAGGAACCCACAGGGATCTGAAGAATAGAAGACTCTACCTTAGTCTTCACTCTGATCTTTGGGATGGGAGGATGGTTGACCTCCTTCTTAGCAGTAGACGAGTCCACCTCCCTAGGGTCCTTAGAAATAGTATGCTGATTGCGAACTGAAGCAGTCTTCCTCCTCTTAGTACCTTGGATAGCCTTGGTACCCTCAACACTCTCCTTCATTTCAGATTTCTTACCGGCTTCCTTTTTGATCTTCTTCTCCTTGCCCTTACCAATAGAAGTTATAGCACCAATTTCTTCAACCACTCCTCTTTTAATTAGTACACTCAAGGAAGAGCCAACAATCAGGTCACATTCTGGCCAAGAAGCAAGGAAATCGTTGGCATAGGACACCTAACCACCCCTAACAGCATGCCACTCCACGAAACCAGTCTTGCTACTTATTGTAGTAGACACAACACTAGTAGCAGGGAGAGCCAAATGTTTGTTGTAGGATGGGGTAGAGAAGTAATTAGGGTCAGGGGTCCTTTTAATCATACCTGAACCAACTAAGTCTAAGAAAGATTTCTGAACCCTTCTCCAATAACCAAAAAAGCCGTTTGAGGCAAAAACTGCCCGTCGGGAATTTGGCACCATGAACTGGGGGCTTCTCCGTGACCAGTAAGAAAAAGCTTGAAGCCTTAGGAATGGATCCAGAGATAGGAGAGAGGGCACCACCTCTTTGAACACCGGTTGGATATCCTAATCAAAGCTGAACTGCCTAAGCACCCGATGTGCAAAATAATGAGTGTACTTAGGGCCACTTGTTGAAGGAACTGGAGCCATGAGGGGCTGGTGCAAGCAAGATATGCCAAACTACTTTCATCTCCTCAGCGTAAGTCAAAGGTATGCCTCGGGGAACTTAGGAAAAAAGACAGGATAGAGTCACAAGTGAATCCAAGGCCAAACTCCTAAGGGGAACACCAATTCAAATGCCCCCTCTGATCACACAGCTCCATAAGATTAACATTCCCACCCTTCAAGTTAGACCAGTGAAAAATAATGGGATGGCCATCAGTAGAACTGCCACATAAGCCCTTGATGACCTCTAGGGATCCTTGCAATTTGCCCTTCACGTACTTAAAATTCCTACACTTTGCCAAGGTGACGGAGGAACGATCCCACACGAATTCTTGGAGGATGGTGGAATGCAAAGATGAAGTTATGGCGCAATGTAGAGATGAAGTTATTGTTAGGATTAGTGCCCTTAAATCCTATTGTATGATGCTATGTATGACATTATGTATGACTTAATGTTGTAATTAATAAAGTTGTTTTATTATTATCTAAAATAATGTTAACATGAATATTTGGACATTATCATTTACTCCATGAGATGCATAGTATGTGATTTATGTGATTTAGTCACAGAAGTTATAAATTACAAGTTCTTTGTAAACTCGGAATTTTAGTTCGTAGTTAGTGATGAAATTGGGCATTTCATCTGCAAAGACTATAACATATCAACTAAGATGATTTGTCTTGATCATGGAAGTGGAGACTTCTAGTTGGTATGTTGATATGTTTTAAGAGTTAAGACATATTGAACTGGACTGCTATGAGATTTATTATTCTCCTAAAGGATACCTAGTACCTCGGGCCAACTTGATAGCTAAAGGGAAGAATGTAGGCTTGATTCCATAGCCAAGAAATTTACTGAAAAGAATTTTACTCAACCACAGTGCCAAGAACCCAGCTTGCTTAATAGATTTTTCCTTTTCTTGGGAAAAGGTCGCTACCCATTTACCTATCCTGGCTAGCTTGCCTCCGGAAGAAGTGGTATGCCCACCAAAATGCTTAAAGAGTCGCTCCTCAACCTTGAGATCCTTAGCAGAAAGCTGGATATCGAAGGGATTCTCATCGCCAAACACAGGGAGGAGGAAATTATTAACCACATCCTCCAAAGTAATGGTGAGCTCACCAACAGAAAAGAAAAACATATGCAGAGAGGGAGACCAATGGTGCACTAGATTTCTAAGACCCTTGGCGTCCCTGAAGCCTTCCAAGTTCCTGGAAATTGCCACTGACTTCAGGATCCCAGTGTGTTCCAAGCAGTTGGCAAAGCCCCCATCAGATAGCTCCTCATCCACCTAACTGGCCCAGCCAATGATCCTTCCTGGAACGAAATCAAAGAAGATGGGAACTGCCTCTCAGGATCCTTGCCTGATTTTAAGGTCCAAGATTTCCCTTGGGTTTAGAACTTAGGCGGAGCTGGCGAATTTAACCAGAAAACACCCAAGCATGAAGAGAAGGAGGAGCATCACCATGAGTAACCTGAGGGAAGAATAAGCTGGTGGTGTACTAGGGTTCTCGCAGTGGGAAGGCCGAGCGGTCTGAGACTTCCTGTTCCTCACCTTACGCTGACCCTACCAAGGAGCTCTCACCTTTAGAAGGGGTGGGTGAACATTCCTTCCTTTTTCACGAGGAAGCAGAGGCCATGGAAGAACATAACGTAATAGAAGGAAAAGGGTTGGAGATAGAAGGGAAAAGGAAGCAAAGAGAAAGTAGAGTGTACTGAGAAGGATTCTTGAGAATAGGGAAAAGGGAAAAGATGTTTGGAAGAAAGGATTGAGATGACAGCAATAATGGCATGAAGAAAAAAGAGAAGAAGAAGAAGAAGCATAGGAAAATGCGCTAGTTGCAAAAATTCAATTTTATAAAGAAGTTACCTGTTAGTTACTAATGAGAGTTATAGGAAACATAAAAAGAGGAGGAAGAAACTTACCCAGACACTTAATCCTTAACTGCCACGTTCCCTAAAAAGAGGAGGAGTTACAAAAGAAGTGGGATATGTGGGATCAGGGCACTAAAGGACAACGTGAAGGACCAGGATCCTAGATTAAGAAGGAAAATGATACCGAGGAGAAAATGAAGGTATCAACCACCCACAACAACAGTAAAAGGGTCTTAGAGGGGGCCAAAAAAAAAAAAAAAAAAAATCTCACTTACTCATGCGTGGGCTACAACCAACCCATAAACTCGAGGGGCTAAATGTTGAGGTCCAAAATATGACAAGCATAAATCTAAAACTAAAAGGGCCCTCAAAAATAGGCAAGGCCCAATCTGCCAACGAACGCCCATTTAAAATGAGTAAGAGGAAGCCCAAACCCCTGGATGGGCAAACTTTAGGGCCATGAAAAGAAAGGAAAAGGAAAAAGGAACCTTAGCCCAACCTTTGTAAGGAGAGTTTTCTAGGAGCCTAGAAAAGGATTGAACCAGGATACCTTAGGACTGCTAGAGCCACGGGATCCTTGGGAAATGCAAGAAAGGATCAACTGGGACTTAGACAACTCAAGGGAGTTTGCCCGTGGATACAAGGAACGAAGATATGCACGTCTCATCAGTTGCCTATGGCTTAGAAAAAAGGCTGATGACTTAGGAATCAACACTTAATGAAAAAAGAAGTCTGGTACCTCAGGGAACGTAGGAAGGTGAACCATGAAGGAAGGTGGCTGAGGATCTTTCAGTTTAATAGGGAAGAATCTACCCATTTAGAGAAAATGACAAAAGGTGAAGCAGCCAAAAGGGTGGGTCTGAAAATGAGCATCTAGAAGTTTTGGGAAGAGAGGATTGAAAGTCAGCCCTTAGGACCGCCCAAAAGAAGGTCAACTGAGGGATTTTTAGGGGGGAACCTCAGAAGAAGAATATAGTGAGAAAATAAGGAAGGGACTAGCCACCAATGTTTGTGACACAACATTGGTTCCGGTACCCAGAATAGCAAATGGAGGGAATCGGTAGTGCACCAAAAAACCTAGGAAGGTACCATAAAAGGGGGTGAAGCCATCAGTAAAAACCATTCAGCAATAACTAATCAGAGCCAAAAAAGCCTTTGAAATACTTCTTTAAAATTCAAAAAGGAGAAAAGAGGAAAAACACTGTGAGGGATCCTAAGATAGACACTAGAGGATACACTTGGATTCAAGGGGATTCAAACCTCACAAGTCTTAGAAGCCTACAAAGAGCTATCTAAGTCTGTGACTTTTGAACTTATTTGAACCTTGTGACATATCCCAGTGGAAAGAAGGGCCCAATGTACTAAAACTCAATATAATGAAATATCATTTTATTTTTTGAGGATCCCTGACATCCTTAATTGCTTTTTCTTTATTTCTTTACTGTCCCTTAGCCATTTTCTATGCAATATATATATATATATATATATATATATATATATATATATATATATATATATTTGTATGTATGAATATGTATGTGTTGTAGGATCCATGTTTTGTGCACAACTTGGTTTGTAATCAGCCCAACACAGCTGCGGTGAACTAAGCCCAATCCACCAAACCACAAATAAAAAACTCTTTGGGGGCCCAGTTTCCTTGATTCCACTTGGGCCTGGGTACTGTCCAAAAAAAAAAAAAAAAGAACCCACATCATCTTTTAATTTGAGCAATGGGAGAATCACTATTTATTTATCTTTGCTTATTGTCATTTATTCTTTCTTTGCTTTTATTTTCTTTTTCCTTTGCCATGTAATTTTTGCCCATGACATCCCTTCGGGAATTTTCGTCATGCCCATGGTCTTTTCCCCTAAATTTTGCCTAGACCGCCTTTTTGAATATTTAACCTAGCGGGGTTCTTTTGCCTTAATTTTTGCCTAGGTTGCCCTTTCGAGTTTTCAACCTAACAAGCTTTTTTCCTTTTATATATTTATTTACGTGTTGTATTTTCGGAGTCTATCCATGTTGATTGGGCGAAGCATCTCTTCCCCATCCCAAATCTATGATTCTTGTAGCACCTCTATACATAATTTTCTTAATGATAAAAGGCCCAGACCACCTTGGTTTCATCTTTCCTCTTGGGTCAAAAGTCTCATCTCTAAGCACCTTTAAGACCAAGTCCCCTTCTTTAAGGTTTCTCGATTTCACTTTCTTGTTGAATGCTCTGGCAATCCTTTTTTAGTACCCTTGTGCATGATATTGTGCCTTAGCCCTCTTCTCATCTATCAAGGCCAATTATTCATATCTCGCCTTAGCCCAATCCTCTTATAGGACCTTGGTTTCCACCAATACCTTCAAAGATTGTATCTTCACCTCAATAAGAAGCACCACCTCACTACCATAAACCAAGGAGTAAGGTGTTGCCCCAGTCGACGCATGTATAGAAGTTCTATAACCCCATAAGGCAAATGGAAGCTTCTTGGCCCAATCTTTGCATGTCACTACCATCTTGATTAGGATATTCTTCACATTCTTATTAGCTACTTCTACGGTACCATTAGCTTGTGGTCGATACGGTGAAAACTTGTGATGCTCAATGTTGTACAACTCCATGATTTTTCAAACCTCTCCCTCAAAGTGGGAACCATTATCAAAAATGATCTCTTGGGGCACCCCAAATTGGCATATGATGTTGTTCTTTATGAACTGAGCCACTTGCTTAGCCTTCAACACGGAGTAGGAGGCTACCTCCACCCACTTAATGAAATAGTCAATTGCCACCAGAATGTATTCATGCCCATTTAAAGCCCTAGGAGCTATCCTTCCAATCACATCTATGATCCAAACAGAGAATGGCCATGGAGAAGTCATGCTATACAACTCACTAGGTGGTACATGGTTCAAATTGGTGTGCGTCTGACAATCATGGCAACTCTTCACATAGTCCACATAATCAGTTTCCACTGTATTCCAGAAGTACCCTATCCTTAGGATTTTCTTGGCTAACATTCTTCCATTCATATGAGGGCCACAAATCCCTTGATGATCTTCTTCCATTAGTCTCTCGGCTTCTTCCTTCTTCAAGCAACGAATGTGTATACCATTATAGGATCTTCTATAGAGTTATCCCCCATATAGGATGTATTGTGTTGCCATCATCCTAGTGGATCGACGTTCTCTCTTGTCGGCACAATCCAAATATGCCCTTAGTTCCAAGAACTTCATGATATCATAGTACAACGGAACTTCCTCTTCCTTTATGGTCATTACTAAAGCTTCGGTCTTCCTTTTGTGCACTTCTTCATGACTTTGCTCAATCTCCAAGGGTCGTGTCCACACTCCCTCAGGTATCTCAACCATGGAGACTAAGGTAGTTAAGGCATCCGCAAATTGATGTTGAGCTCTAGGGATGATTGTGTACTCAATCTTGTCAAAGGTCTTGGTCAAGTCCTTTAAGTATCATTGATAAGGCTTTAAGTGTTCCTCCTTCACCCTACATAACTTTTGTGCTTGGGCTATAACCAAAGTTGAATCTTTAAAGACTTTGGCCTCCCTTACCCCCAATTCTCAAAGAGCTTCCATTTCAACAATACAAGCCTCATATTCAGCCATGCTATTAGTTGCTTCAAAGTTCAACTTGATTGCCAAAGGTATGTGAGATCCCTCGGGAGTGATCAAGAGTATTCCTATCCCATTCCAATATTGGTTTACGGCTCCGTCAAAGTACATCTTCCATGTCCCTAACTCAACATCCAGAATTTCCTCATCTAGAAAATCTTCTTTACCATCTTCTCCTTCTATAGGATTCTCGGCACAAAAATCTGACACGGCACTTCCCTTGATAGTTTTTTTTAGCCACATACTTCTAATCGAATTCTGCCAATAAGATCAACCATCTTGACAATCTTCCACTCAAAGGGGTTTCTCAAAGAGATACTTCAATGGGTCCATTCTTGGTACCACCCATATTTGGAAAGGTAAGATGATATGTCTCAATTTCTGTAAGGCCCAAACAAGTGCGAAGCATGAATTTTCTATGGGAGTGTACCTAGTCGTACCTCTTTTTCAAATAGTATATGACCCTCTCATTCTTGTCATCGACTTCTTGTGCAAGAATACTTCCAACTGCATCCTTTATGATGGAAAGGTATAGGAGTAAGGGTTTTCCGTGTTATGAAGGCACTAGGATAAGTAGGTGGAGGAGATATTCCTTGATAATCTTAAAGGCTTTTTGGCACTCATCGTTCCATGTATGTGGTTCATTATTCCTTAGGAGTTTGAAGATGGGCTCATAAGTAAAGGAGAGCTTAGCAATGAATCGACTAATGTATTGTAATCATCCCAAGAAACGCATTATCTCTTTCTAACTTTTAGGTGGCAACATCTCTAATATGGCTTTGATCTTGGATGGGTCAACTTCTATCCCTCTATCACTTACCAAGAAGCCTAGCAATTTTTTGGTAGTTACTCCGAAGGTACACTTTTGTGGGTTCAATCTGAGCCTATTCTCTTTAATCCTCTCAAGGAACTTCCTCACATTTATGGTGTGGCTTCCTTTATCCTTGGATTTCATTATCATATCATCAACATACACCTCTACCTCATTATGCATTATATCCTATGTTCTTCATCATTGCAATCACCTCATGGCTACAATATGGGAACAGGTCAATAGCATACCTTTCATCTTTCAACCTATAGTTAGCCATCTTCCTCGAGCCCATAAACCGGTGCTAGAATTTTACCACCTCCAAGCACTATGGCAATCCCTCCTTTCCATGGGATCTTCATCTTTTGGTGTAGTGAGGAGGGGATTGCCCCATTAGGGTGAAGCCAAGCCCTTCCCAAGAGGAGGTTGTAATTTGGGATGATATCCATGACATGAAATTCCACAATGGTTTCCATTGGCCCAATCTTGCAAGGGGCCTTGATGGTACCCATTACCTTCCTTAAAGTGTTGTCATATTCCCTTATAGTTAAGGGAGAAGGGATGATAGTCTCCATATTTAGGCCAACAATGAGGGCAATCCTAAAAGGACAAACATTCAAGGTGGACCCATTATCAATAAGCACCATCGGAACCATGGCACCCATGAATTCAATGGTGATTTGTAAGGGTCTAGTGTGAGTAGCTCCTTCGGGAGGGAGATCTTATCGGAAAAGGCAAGGAGGGGGTGTGTGGAACCCTCGATTCCCATGAGAGACAAAACTTCTCGTGGTGTGGTTTCTATAGGTACTTCTTTCCCATTCAAGGCATCCAAGAAAGCCTTATGATGTTTTTGAGAGGCCATGAGTAAGCCCCATATGGACACATAAACTTGAGTCTTCTTCAATTGTGTTAAGACCTTATCTTCTTCTTCTTTGTCTTCTCTTCCTTTAGGATCCGTGGGTTTGGACCCTTCCCCTAGATCCCTACCAGGATGATCCTTTTCCAAAAAGGATGGCTTGTAGTGCTTCCCACTCCTAGTGATATTTGCTACATTCTCATCTAAAACCATTTTCTTAAATTTCGTCACTCATTTGGGAAGTATTCCCCATATTGCTATCGCTTCCTTTAAGGCTTCATCTTCTTCATCCCATATTCCTTGGACTTCCATGGAATTGATATTGACATTTGTAGTTTCTATCAACTTTAAGCAATCCCATTCAATCTCATCTACTTGCACCCAATTTTGATATGGAAGAGGAGCCCTATGGTAATCGGGTAAAGGGATCTTTCTAATGTTGGGTTTGGTAATAATGTTGGGATTTATGAGGGTTCCATTGTCTCTGAGGTCATGTTTGAGGCAGAAGCAATTGTCAGTTTTGTGGCCGGATTTTTGGTGGTAGTGAGAATATTCATTGAGGTTCCAAATGGGAGGTATGGGTTAGGCGTGGGTGTAGGGTCTAGAGGTTCTATGAATCCTTTGGAGGATAGGTTTTCATATGCTTGGGTAAGGGTCATTCCTAGATCAAAGAAATCTTAGTGAGCTTTCTTTGGGTAGGCTAGTGTTTGTTGGGGTATGATGGCACTTATGTTTACGGGATTGGGTGCTTTAGTGGTTGTTGGCCCTCCCCCATATGTCTTCTTGGTTGGAGGCTTACTTTCCCCTTTCTCTAATTGCCCATTGTTGACGGCATCTTCAATTCTCGTCCCACAATCACATAGTTCTCTAAATGAGCTAATAGGTGATGACAAAAGCCTACTATTATAAGGCCGGAAGCAAGTTCTTGATAATCATATTGATTTGGTCTTTCTCATTTGGCCTATTGAACATTCTAGATGCCTTGGTCTTACATCTAGTCTTGTATTCAGAAAATTTCTCCCCTACACCTTGTTTGGTAGTCTCCAAATCCCTTAGAGTCACATCAATCATGGTGTTGAAGATGAATTGGTCCACAAAAAACTCCACTAGTACCACCTTGATGCACCTCCCATGAGTGAGAAGGGAAATGCATGCAAAGTTTGCTTCTCCTCACATGTTGCTTCAGATAGTCCCATCAAAATTTTCTGCATCAAAAATCTTAAACTTGGGAGGCAATGCAATAGGAGCCTTTGATCTTTTCCCTTATGGCCATGGTTTCTATGGTGAGCTTCTCAAATTGCTTATTCCTTTCATATTCAACTTTGTCCTTTTCATCCCATTCTTCCACTTCCTCATCATCATGGATTTCAACATGTGAAGGTTTCTTGAGCTTAGATTCCTCCAACCTAGTAAGACGCCCTCCCATTTTCTTAAGGGCCTCTCCATGTTCGTCCAAAGCCTTGTGCCATTGGATCTTCCATGGAGGTACTCATTGTTTCTTGGGGGGTTGCTTCCTCTTCTTGGTGTGTGTCCTCAATCTTGATTAAGCACCTTCCTTTCTCTCAAATCCAAATGGGAGTAGGGACCTGTTTTCTTGACTTTTATGGTGCAATGATGCCTGAAAAGAAGCCTTATTTTCATTAAGTTCATGTCCTAATAAAAGGTTCCTTTTAAACTTTAGATGTCCTTAGAAAATTCTTTAGTTCATTTTAATGAAGGCCCAATTACAATGTCGCTCCCTTCCCTCTCATGGATTTTTGCCCTTTGTTTCATTGGGCTTTCGATCCATTTACAATAAGGCTCATCTTACTCTCACGGGCTCTCATTAGAATGCACTTAGAAATTTTTCAACCCTAATGTATTCATCACCTTTGGGTTTATCATTTTTAATTATCATTTCATTTCATCATTTCGATTTTTTTTGAAATAGCCCTTTAGCTAGAATATATTGTAGCCTTCCTCTCAAAGTCCATAAGGTTCTCATCATTTTGGGCCTTGGCATGAAACAAGAAGGCCCAAGATCAGGGAAGCTCATATTGGCTTTGTAGGATTTTGGATGGTAAGTTCATAGCATATTTGTTACCTTAGGCCCAAAGTCCTCTTTTCAAAGGGCTTTTTTCCACTTGGGCATATGATAGCAATTAGACTATGGTCTTATAAACCTTTTAAGTTAAGATATACCTTTGGTTGTAGGGACAAGCCTCTTATATGTGAGAACTTCTTTTCTTTTTGTCCCATAATGTCTTAGGGTATACCATAACTTTAGGGCCATCCCTTCCATTTTATATCTTTTATTTTTCCTTTAGAATTTGGTGAACACATGGTATATGGTTGAACAAACAAGAGATATATAAAGAGTATCCTTTGTGATAGGGTCTAGGATCTCTCTAGTGTGGGTAGGCTCCCTAAGGCCAAAAGGATAGATAAGTAGGTCACTCACAACTAGGTGGGCTATGATTCCAATCGAGGGCCTAAGTGGACCCCGTAATGGATTGGTAGCAAGCCTTTAACATACTCAAAGACCACTATAGGTGATGGCACTGATTGTCAGTTAGTGGGATGAACTTTGAAAAATTTGGCTCGAATGGAGGCCATCTTCCCACTTATCACCAACCAAGGTTAAGGGACAAAAGAGAACAAGTGATGTGTGTTCAAACAAGTATTGAAACATTTTTTATTAAAGGTTAAGAAACAAGACATATAGGCATTAAACTCATTATCCCTAGCAAAGATGCCACTGTGGACACAAGGGGGGAGTTGCCACCTAGTTTTTGCAATGGTCTAGGAACCATATATATAGTTTTCCTTTTCGAGGAAGGACCTTTGATTGCCCAACCCTAAGGTTGGCCTCCCATCATTGTATCTTAATCTTAACCCTTTGAAAAAACGACTTCAACACTTGCATTCTAAACTCACAAACACAAACTAACACGCATCTAACATACAATATGGCACCTTTTATCCCAAAATAACATATCTATCCACAAAGCAAAACAGAGCCAAACACACATAAGAAACCCACATTCATCTAACATGTGAAAAACCCTATCATACATCTAAACAAGGCAGCAAGCATATCATTAATCACAAGATCATGTAAAAGCATATAATTGGCATTTGAAAGACACAAAACAAGGCATTCAATAATACACACCATCAAATGCATGTTCATACCTATGCATGACTTACCTTCACTTACCTTTCAGCAACACAGCACCTACGACATCATGAATGGGCATGTGAATGCATGTTCATGGCATTAAACAATAAAACCCTAGTCTAGGCATGTTAAAGACAGACAAGCATCCAAATCAGAGGATCAGGTATGTATAAACATGTAAAGAAGGCTTAAACAAATGTAAAACATGTGAGACAAGCAAACCCAAACAAACATGAGGAATCTGGATTAAGGTTTCTAGGCAAGTACCTGTGTACACGGCTAGAGGCCGCGTACGAAGGATTTAACCTGTGTACACATGCTTATGACATGCGTGCGTGGTACTTGTTCAAAAACCCTAACCCAGAAACACGAAGCAGAAAATAGAGCATGAACAAAAAACCTAATTCTAACAACCAAACCTACTCAGAACATAAAAAGAACTATAAAACTAACCTAAGAAAACGTGTTATAACATAAACAAAGCAAGAAACAGGATTAAAACAGAAAAGAAAAGTAGGAAAATAGAAAAAGAAAGGGTTGAAACTTGATACCTTAAAAGGAATTCCCAAACTTTGATTCTGACCATTCCCCACAGTCAAATCTATCACAATCAATAAACACGTGATTAGTAGTCTTAAACTCAAAGGATTGGGGCTAAAAAAGGTCCTAATAAAATAAAATTGACTTGAGGGAGTTTTGTGAAAAACCCCATTTTGATTCACTATTTTCTAGTGAATCTTAGGTTTTTCCTATGGGATTTCTGTGTTTTGAAAATGTACCATGTAAGACTTTATATAGTGGAAAAAATGGGGTCTGGAACGGCTCTAAGACGATGTGGGATTCATTCCAAACCTTAGTTACGTACGCAGGTTTGTGCCTGCATATGCATGCTTTGGCCCACATGCGCAGGCCGCAACCTATGTACGTGGGCTGAGGGCCACTTTGGTCTTTTATTTCCAAAAATAGATTTTTGCTTATTTAAAAGGTTATATTTTCCATTTTAATACTCCTCAAATCAATTTGATATCTGAACGGGCTCTAAACTAGCCTTGGGCCTTAGAGTTCGAGTATCATTGGGGAACAAGGGCCCGAATTGTAACGGGTACAAAATGTGGTGTCTACACACGTCTTCTCAATGGCGATATAATTGATCCTTCGTAAGAAACTTCGAACTTGTTTCTCGATTTTCAGCGCAGGCATGTCCCTAATGGCCTAGACTTTTGTTGGGTCCATTTCTGTTCCCCTTTGGTTGATTATGAAGCCAAGCAATTTCCTTGAACTGGCTCTGAAGACGCACTTGTTAGGGTTAAGCCTTAACCTGTACTTGACAAGGTGCTTGAATAGCTTTCTCAAATCTATCAAATGATCTCTAGGAGTACGTGACTTGGCAATCATATTGTCCACATAGAATTTGATCTCCTTGTGCTTCATATCCTGGAATAAGATTACCATGGCTTATTGGTAGGTCGCCTTAGCATTCTTCAAGCCAAATGGCATGACATCGTAGGCATAAGTTCCCCAATGAGTGGTGAACGCTGTTTTGGCTTTGTCTTCTTCAGCCATCTTGATCTAATTATAACTCGAGAACCCATCCATAAAGGAGAAGAACATGTTGGTCACAGTGTTATCAATCAGGGTATCAATATGTGGCAAGGGCAAATTATCCTTTGGGCTAGCCCGATTTAAATCTTTATAATCAACACACATGTATACTTTCCCATCTTTCTTTGGCACAGGAACAATGTTGGCAACTAAATCAAAGTAGGCTATGGTGGTATGAAAATCGGCTTTCAGCTGCTTTTCTACTTCTTCTTTGATTTTCATGATAATCTCTAACTTCATCCTTCGAAGGGCTTGTCGTACTAGAGGGCATTTAGATTTAATTGGAAACCTGTGGACAACGATCTCTATATCTAATCTTGGCATATCTTGATAAAACCAAGCAAAGATTTCCTTGAATTCCTTCAGCAGAGCTAGGAGCTCATCTTTCATGTCTTTAAGAAAGTTTACCCCGATCTTGACGGGTTTTTCTATCTCGCCTTCATCGACTAGATTTATCACTTCTGTCTCTTCTATATTGGGCTTGGATCCCTCTCTTTTTGTTCAAGGCTTCTAGGATGTCTTGAGGTAAGTTTGGGACTTCTTCCGTTCCTTCAACATCATGATACAACTCTGTTGTCTCAGTCACATCATCTACACCTTCGTTATGGCAAAAGGATGATGTACCCACTTAGGAATCAAAACAAATCCTATAGAGTGAAACATATACAGAGAAACATAAGATAATTTGCACACATATATTCGTAGGAAAGCAATAAAGAGAGATGCAAGAATTTCCTGAATAATACGCTAAATATTTCATTAATGGATTATGGGTAGGGGGGAAAACAAAGTTCATGCCTAATAATGATAAAAGGGAAATGCTCTTTTTTGTTGTTTCTGGGAAGTCACTAGGTTGGACCCATTGTGTTGGTTTACTTGGCATCCCTTTGGTGGGCATCTAGGGTTGTACAGGGTACTTTTCAGGTATGGCCTTGAGGCAATTTATCAGCATGTCCCTCGATGTAGTGATCTTTTTGTCATCACTTGTGATTATGGGCTCCACGACATCGATGTGGTCTTGATAGAGCGTGCTTTTGGCTTCTGGCAAGAGTGCAGGTCGACTATCGACTATCCTACTTGTCCTAGGGACGATCATGAGTGGTCCACTGCAGAGTTTAGAGAGTGGAGGACCAGCAGGGACCCATACTTCATTGTTGATCTATTGGTTCCAGATCCTCTTGATCCCATCCTTTCGGTTGATACATTGAGGGATTATGTACTAGAGTTTAAGGTCAGAGTTGAAAGTACACATAGAGATCTGAGAGAGTGCCTAATAGAGGCTATCAAGGATAGGGATCGCTGTAGGGAGCTTCTTGACACCACAGCAGAGGATTATGATGAGATGGGGAGAGTCTATGAGGTTGAGCTCACCACTCTTATAGCTGAGCTTGAGTAGAGGAGTCCGGCTCCTTTAGCCATGGAGGCAAAGTGTATTTAGCTGAAATCCTAAGTCACTAGCCTGGAGAGTGAGTTGGCAGGTCTTACTGAGAGATTCACTGTCTTGGGCTAGACGGGAGATGAGGAGAAGACCATAGCAGAGGCCAATCGCACTGAGGTGATCAACAGGGCTGATGATTTAGAACTGAGTCTATTGGAGGCTAGGTCCTTCATTCATTCCTCTTTAAGCTTCGAGTATGGGCCGGCTGATGAGCCTAGTGAGCCACAATTGGCTTTTCATCACCTCCAGGCTGAGGTAGTCAAGAAGGTGGAGGCATTGAGAGTTACTACTGCAGAGGTTGGCACCTTGTAGGCTTTGCTTGATATAAAGAGTTAGGCTTGCACCACGAGTCCCAGTATAGAGAGGGAATTGGTTCGTCTTTGATATTCATATGACCAACTTAGGGATATTGCCAAAGATCTGGGCTTTGATGTAGCAGGATTTCTCTATACCCATTCTTTGGATAATCTGATTCTTCTCACCGACTTTGGGAGGCTCTGTAGGTTGGTATCAGAAAATTTGGGCCACATTTGACTTTCTGGAGTCTTTTTCTATTTCTTTTCATTTCTACAAATGAGAAATGTAGTTAGTATTCCACCATGTACGAAAAGGTCCATTGTACATTACTAGGCAATTGTGTATGGCCTTCTAGTTTTGGGTTTTTAAAGCATAGTCTAGTTTGTAACGTTTGCTTAAAAGCAGAAAACAGGTGGAAACAAAGATGTTTTTGCATATATTGATTATCAGGAGATATTTATGTTTATGAGATTTGTGTTTTGGATGCATAACACTGAATGCATGAAAGGATTAGAAAGGCACAATACATGCATGCTTAATGAATATGTGTGCAAATGCTTTGGAAATGCAAGATCATACAAATAAAATGGTAAGTGTAAGTCTATGCATATCAATATCTCAGGTTCCAAAGGATACATCATGTTCTAGACAGATCTTTTCCTTTCCCATTAGGTACATCTTCCATTGGCATAGGCCATAAAATCTTTGAATAAAACCACAACGGGCCACGCATATTGCAAACATAGAGTAACCTAAGAGGGTGCTTGCTTCTTCCATTGATCTTGATCCAAAACCCAAGCGGATTCAACTGATTGATTTTTCTTTTAAAATATGATCGGGCTAAAGTGGTTGCCTACGTACCTCCATTGGGAAGGATTAGGTCATCACGTAGTTCAATTGACATTTTTTGATTGCCTTAATTATTTCCTAGACCACCCTTCAGGTTTTCAATCTAGCAGGCTCTCTCACGCTCTTTCTTTTGCTCTCCTTTTGCATAGACCGCCCTTTTGGGTTTTCAATCTACCTTTTCATAATTTTGAATTTTTTTTTGGTCATTTACAAAGGAATGTAGAAAAAAAGGTTGCACTTGGAAGCTCCCTTACGCAAAGTACTATATGACAGCATCAGAATTGGTGGGCATATTGAAGTCATTCCTGTCATGCCCCAAACCCCAAAGGGTCCAAAGCACGTCTCAAAGTACCTGTAGAATTTTCCTTTTTGACAATCCAATCCACAAAAATAATATCAAGTACCAACATCAAGAATTATCATAATAATTACATTGAATACACTCTCAAAGTAAGTCAGAGCTCTAAGCAAGAATTACAAGGACCATTGGCCACAAAAAAATAGAGGTCTGAATAAATAATAACATATCATCAGCTTGTCCCATCAGTGGGAATAACGTCAAAACCACTATAATATACAAAAGAATGAGTCAAGCCTATTCTAAGATGTACATTATCTAATATCTCCATTACAAAAGTTCAGCTTCCATCAGTAGTTAGTCTAACTACTGTTAGACACCAAAAAGCTGTCTCAAAAGATTGTTGCCTACTCTGAAAATTTTATAAAATAATGGAATGAGACAGAGCCCAGTAAGTAGCATAATTAATGGGGGTGGGAGAAATGCAAGTTTCATCTTCAATAATAATAATAATATGACAAGAATGATTAAGTAATGAAACACAAAGTTTCTCAAAGTAAATGCCTTGAAACTATATACTATAATCTGTGAGCACCAACAATATAATTTCCAAAGCCATAATATCTAACGTAAGGTAAATTATCACAAATATACCACACTACCACATAGACCGGTCAGGGGATCCACCCATTCACAACTGGCATGATATTGTCCTCTCTGGTATGCAGACTCTTGGCCCCATGGACAGCAACCTCACCCATACCCTCAAGGTTTTTCTCTCCCCCTATGGGCAACAGAAAGAGAGCATCAAATAGGACCTCTTTTGCATGTGGTCTTTTGGCCCCATGGACAACAGCCTCACCCACACACAATCAAGGAACCTCTTCCCCCCATGGGCTGCAGGGAAGAACACGTCATCCAAAGTAAGAAGGCACTGACCTGGATTTGATTGCGTTGTCACAAAGACTACGGAAACCAAATCATGTGATCATTGGGAAATCACACATGGCATGGTGTTAAAACCACATAAAACTCACAGGTTACATATACTTTGAAACACATAGTTTATATCCAGGTAGTTTCAGAAAAACCTTAAATAATCTAACCTCTATAAAGTTTGTATGGTTTTCAACTTCATTCTTGTCATGAGATTTTCTATCAATTTCCCACATAACAAGACAAGTATCTTTAAATTTTATAATATACCATAAAATCCATGATTTCCTTATCAAAGATTAAATAAAAGATGCTCATTTTTTCATAGCAACAATTCATGTATTTCCCTAAATGCAATACCAAATATGATGCATTTTCATATATATAATCATTTATATATATATATATATATATATATATATATATATATATATATATATATATATTAAGGTTGCGACTCAATAGTTTTTAGGAAAATATAGTTTCCATAGGTAGTTTCCAAAAGCATATCTAACCCAAAAACAACATTTATGCAATATGGTTATTTTTCAAAAATCTCATTAAAAAGCAACTTACCTCACTATCGTAAAAGCCTAATTCTCCAAACTCCAAGGAGATTAGCTAAAACCAAAACAATATCAAGTAAACCTATCACAATAAGCATAGAGCTTGAAATTGTATCTAGCTACAACTTAGGAATTGCCAAATGAGCACTTAATTAGGCATGCCTAGTATTTAACCTCATCAATAATAATATATTCTACTTCCAAAGTTTCTCAACAAATTGATTCACAAGGCATAAACTCCAATTTATAAAGTTAACCCATTTAATATCGTCTCCAACATCATGACTAGCTTCCATAAAATTTACACTACACCATTAAGAGATCCATGAAAGCAAAATCAAAATATCCTCCAAGACAAGAAATTTAGAACTTCAACTAACTCCAAATAAACCCAATGGCAATGGAAAAATTAAATTTACCAACCATCACAAGTTATAACTTAAAACCCCTAAATTTCCCACCATACATAAACCTTAAGTAGTCATCATTAGCCAAACCATATACCCACTCATCAAATAATTCCACCAATACGAAACCCATACATACAAACACATAAACATCACTTTCAATGCTCACAAATCACATGGGTATCATTATTAAAGTTTAGATAAAAATAACATCATGAAAAAGTGTAAAACCCACCAAAAAGATTAGAAATTTTTACCTCAAAAAAAGGATGTGAAGGTGCTTATAGGTTCACAAGAATTTTCTGGTGATGTCACACCCAAAATCACTGTTAGAAGACCATCCAATCCCAAAATTACTAAGCTTCTTTTCCTGCTCACAACATAACGTCAAAACTCTCAAAATTTGGTATTCTTCACAATCTGAAACTGGAGGGGAAAAAGGGGGTGAGTTGACAACTCAATAAGTAACCAAAGTCCTAATAATTTCTATCAAGCAATAGATCTGTAAAGTATAAGATGTAATATGTGTTTTCAAAAGTTATAATATACTATGTGTTTCCAGAATAACTGAAGAAGTTTCATAGTCTTAAAATAATAAGTTGCATATAGGTCACATACTTTAATCTTACAAATATATTATAGATGGTTTTGAAAATAGTCAGTTTTCCATATATCAAAAGCTATAACTTACAATAGGTTCCAAAAACACATAAGCAGTTTTAGTGACTCAAAATAGTTCAACTACATCAAACATTTCCAAAATCACATATGTAGTTTTAAGGACTCAAAATAGTCAAATATTCAAACGTAATTCATATTCTTAACAATCTTATGACTATGGTCACGCTATATCCCCGTGACTGGGCATCAGAGTACCAATGAATAACCCCTATTGGTTTGGGTATCAAAATACCAATGAATGACCCCCATTGGCTGGGTATCAGTGTACCAATGAATAACCCCCATTGGTTTGGGTATCAGAGTACCAATGAATAACCCCCATTGGCTAGATATCAGAGTACCAATGAATAACCCCCATTGGTTTGGGTATCAAAATCAATTCATAGTCAGATTGTCCATAATCATATATATGAAATCATAGTTTCCAACAAAAATTGTGATGCCCCAATTTGATTGATTGTGTGATATGTGTGGATGTGTGATGAGTCCCACATCGGGTATTTATTGGGTTGAACTGGGCTTTATTAACAACTGCAAGGAGCCTCAATTGTGACTAGTCCTTTTGAGGTATAGCGCAGATGTGGCTAGCGCTTTTCCTTGGGTCGTTACATATGGTATCAGAGCCGGCCCGGTAACCCTGTGTGGGCTCAGAGACACTACCCCACAAAGTGGGCCCTAACAAGGACGTTAGGGATTTAAGTGGGGGAGATTGTGATGCCCCAATTTGATTGATTGTGTGATATGTGTGGATGTGTGATGAGTCCCACATCGGGTATTTATTGGGTTGAACTGGGCTTTATTAACAACTGCAAGGAGTCTCAATTGTGACTAGTCCTTTTGAGGTATAGCGCAGATGTGGCTAGCGCTTTTCCTTGGGTCGTTACAAAAATATATCTTATTCAAATACATATATATATAATCATATATTCAATATTCAAATATATTTGTGATATTTCTATATTCTTTACTTTAAATCAATATAGCTAAAAGAAAACAATTAAATTAAATAAATCTTATATTCAATGCTCATATATATTTGTGAAAATTCTTTATTCTTTACTTTGAATTAGTATAGTTAAAAACCATTAAATAAAATACATCATATATTCAGTAATCAAATATATTTGTGATAATTCTTTACTTGAAATCAATAATACAATAGAAATAAAATTGTAACAACTGTAAACAATTTTCAGTAGTTAAAATACGCAAAATAAAACCAATTAGGATAAGGTTACTTACCTCAGCTAGCTCACTACAAAAAACTTATCCCTAACACTTTCTCTAAAATCCTTAGATATCACCTAAACAATTTACAAGCACCATTTACTCAATAATCAAATAATTTAAGAAAGACTTATAAAAGTACCCAACCATAAGAGAAACTACTACAATATCCAACAACTGTCCACTGTTATCTCACACCAAAAATTCTACATATTCATAATATATATTTCATTTACTTCATACTGCTAATAGTTCCCTAGGAATAAAGCCTATATAATATGCTATACCCATAGCCATAAATGGTCAAAAGTCAATCTGAAAACAACACCACCTAGATCTATCTTCTATACGTGTGCTCTCTCTTTTTATTTTTATTTTTTTTTTCTCAGAAACTTCAAGTCCACACCATGACTTTTTCCTATTCACCAAATCCACAATTCAGTACAACTTCTTAAGGTAGAAACTCATGCAAAACCGGACTCACCATGCCTCACCTTGTGCAACTTCCATCTACACTTATACGCATGACACAACAGTGGGCATAGGAAAAAAAATCACATACCAAGGCAGAAAAATCTGCAGGTACATCTAGTTTACAAAAAAAATAAATCTAAACTTTTATTCGTTTGCATCATTATAACTCTTGAATATTCAAATAGTTTCACTATTGGCCAGAATACTCACATAAAAAAAATACTCTAATTCCAAATAAAGTTTAGATTTAACAAGAAAGAGATTCCTAAGTTCTTACCTCAAGTGTGTAGTCAAACCTTCTCTACTTGAGTATTTTAGGTAGTCTCCTCTATCAAAAAATCTCTCTATATACATTTACTTAATAAGCTTATATATAGCTAGGGTTTCAACCTTATTTTTCTAAAAACTCTCTTATAATTATAAATTATAAAATTGACCCCACAAAAGATTTACTTAAATAACCTTCCTTTTAATCCTTTTTTTTTTTTTCTGGGTATTACAGGTGATCTTCCCTGAAAATTATGGTGGAAATGGTGGTGGCGGTGTGGAAGTACCAGTGAGAGGATATAAGAGTGGAGAGGAGTGTATGAGAGAAAACAAAAAAATGAAAAGAAAGGAAGAGAGTGAGCCGGCCAAAGAGTAAAGAGATGAGTGAAAATGAGTGGTGGGGAAAGGGGTTAGGTGGGGCATGTGTGGTCCATTAAAAATTTGCCCTCTACTTTTCTTTTTTTTTTTCTTTTTTTTTTGCTGGCAGGAATGTCACATTCTTCCCTCTTATAAAAATTTCATCCTCGAAATTTTATGTACCTTAATTTTGAAAAAGGCTTGGGTATCTCAACAACATATCCTCCTCAGGCTCCCAAGATGCCTCTTTCGTTGAATGATTCTTCCAAAGCACCTTTACCCAAGATATTGTTCTATTACGTAGCACTTGCTCCTTACGATCCAAAAATTTCTACTGGAACTTCTGAAAGTTCAAATAGTGTGTAAAACACCTATAAACGTTTAGACCCCGAAATACAAAAATACCAACACAAGCTTATAATCAAACAATATATGTGCGGAATATGAAATATAAGCTATAATCAAAATGGTAACACACTCTAAACCATAATTAATCACAATCACAGCAGTAATTAAAAGGTAAAGAGAAAGGGAAGAAAGATGCAAACACAAAGATAACACAGCGATGTGTTATCGAAGAGGAAATCGAAGTACTTGGCGAAAAACCTCTCCGCCGCTCTCTAAGCGGTCAATAATCCACTAGAGAATGAAGTTGGGATACATGAATAGTAGAAGACCCTCCAAGCCTAATCTACCTAGTGCACCTAAGTCCTCCAAGCTTCTTGCTCCAACAGGGTTACGCCGAACCTTGTCTTCTCTAGCTTACCGGATCCTGCAATAGCCCATTGCATCAACCAAAATGAATTAGTCCCTTCTAAACTACTTCCCAAGCACCAAAATACCTCCTCACTGATATGGGTATGGTGAGATAAGGATTTGGCTAAATGTACCTCTCAAAGATATGTCAATGGAGAGGGTGAGAGTAGAGGAATTTGGAGAATCAAAGGATAAAGATTGTGGATGAGTCAATCTTGTTTTTCTCTAGGGTTTCTCTCTCAAAATTCTCTCTAGAAACTCTCTACATTTTGTGGGTATAAGGGTATTTATAGTAGGGTGTATGAGGAATGTGAAAGGTTAGGTTTCAATCAAACAGGGCATTCTGGCGACTCGACCTCGCGACTGGAACGAGTCACAAGTTTGAGTCGCGAGCTAACTGCCTGGCTAGACTGGAAGTTTTGTCCTGTAGTGCTATAGCTGGCGTGACCCTTCAACTCCCCCTACATACTTCACACATGTGCCATTCTAGGGACTTGCCAGTCGCAAGATCCAGTTACGAGACTCCCTTGAATTGCACACTTCTTGAGATTTCTTCACACTCTCTCACACACTACCCTTACATAATTCCCACCTAAATACAGGGTATCTAATTGCTAAAATATAAGCAAATTTGGTACGGAATAAAACCAACACATGATTGAATAAATTCAACCTTACAATCTCCCCCTTTGGCTATTCCGTGACAAAATCCTAAAACAGACTCTAGACTTAACATGTGAGTTGGGAACAGTTGCCAAAACTCACTCACATCCTAATTCTAGAAACTGTGAAGCTCTTGAACCATACGAACAAGTATTTCCTGAAAACAACAACATAAGACGATCATTGTAAGCAGAAATCTTGAAATGCATATGGAGCAAGCATAATGCAATCAAGTAGTAAAAAATAAAGCAATAAAGCATGGCTTGACCAAACAAGAACAATCACTATAAATAGTGATCACAATGATCATTCACACAAGGAATGAACATCCGGACATGCAAGCTAATAAGCTCAATGCAAAGTATCATTTGCATGTCCAACACTCAATCGATACAAAAACACAAAGTAATTGCATCAAGGATAAAAAATCCAACAAGGGCATAAGAGTGAAGTACTAAAGAAAATGCATAACATTAACTAAAAGTACTGAGCTACAAAGCAAAGGTACAAAAATAAAGTACTGGATAGAAATTGAAATAATTAAACCAAAGTACCAAAAGTTTAAAACAAGACCACTGAAAGTAACCAAAATTTATAAGAACTATAAACAACAAAAACCTTAAACAACATAAACTAGGAATGCTAAAAGTTTCTCCCCCTCAAGAGCTACTCCTAATCCACATCTCCCCCATTTTGATCGGAATGGCCAAAGGGCTACTGCTATGTAATGAAGCTGTCAAACTTTGTTGAAAGCAAATTTAGCTATTCTTGGATAGTAGTCAACCTGTCAGATTGCTCATTTTAGACATCTCTCAACCCATCAATCCTCTCAAGGAGAATCAGCATTGCCCTTGAAGTTGTCCTTGTTTCATTAGCAATTATGGAGTAGACATGAGCACTAATATCAATGTAAGAATTCTCCCAAATCTCCATGAGAAAAATGTCTCTAGCATTACTGATGGTGGTCATCTTCTTCACTAGGTACAAGTTGAACGTCATAATGTATGTAAGACATCGAAGATTTGGTGGAAAAGCCATAGTGTTGAGACATTTTCCTTCTCGAACACCACCGATATGGGATTAAACCGTTTCAATGGATAGCATTCTGTCCTTGTAGTGAGTGAAATCATGCTCTAGATCCTCAAAACCAAGAACATCATCAATATCTTCCAAGTCAATGGTGAACTCATGGCCTCTAATCCAACAGTTGATTTCATCCTCTCATAGAATGGCATTGGCATAGAACTCACGAATCAAGGGTTCACACACCCCAGGGAGATCACCAAGGAGCTTATCCCAACCTCTATCTTGAAAAAAACTTAGGATAAAGTAATCCTTCAAATCAGTCAAATCCACAAAACGCTCTAGGATGATTGGAGCCTTCGTGTAGAACTGATTGTATCTTTCAAAGTGTTGGATAGAACGAAACAGAGTATTGTCCATTTTCTTCCTTTTGTCAGCACAATGTGTCATAGTCTTCTTCTTTGGAGTCATCTGCAAAAACATAGTAGCAAAGACCACAACACAAGGCACAACATATGGAAACACCAAAGATTAATAACAAGTTAGTAGTAATAAAATGGACTAAGGTTAAGGCCAAAGATTAAACTAAAGCATAGTTCAATAGCAACAAGACATGAGAGGGCATAAATCATCAAAGCACAATAGAGACTTGGCATTAAGTCCACAAACATACCACAGTGTGTGTTGTGTTAACAAATAATACCATGTACAACCTAGGGCATAGCGAAAATCATATATCCAAACAAAAATTCATAATCAGTCGCGAGATCCAATCGCGAGACTCCCTTGAATTGACTAACTGATTTTTCTTTTAAAATATGATTGGGCTAAGGTGGTTGCCTACGTATGTCCATTAGGAAGGATT
This sequence comes from Quercus tomentella, assembly GCA_028535165.1. Classification (NCBI taxonomy): domain Eukaryota; kingdom Viridiplantae; phylum Streptophyta; class Magnoliopsida; order Fagales; family Fagaceae; genus Quercus; species Quercus tomentella. Next base: position 50,402,762 of record JAPQVY010000156.1, read on the forward strand.
AGGTCATCACATAACTCAATTGATATTTTTTGATTGCCTTAATTATTGCCTAGACCGCCTTTTCAGGTTTTCAATCTAGCAGGCTCTCTCACGCTCTTTCTTTTGTTCTCCTTTTGCGTAGACCACCCTTTCGGGTTTTCAATCTACCTTTTCATAATTTTGTATTTTTTTTTTTTTTTTTCTGTTTACATAGGAATGTAGAAAAAAAGGTTGCACTTGGAAGCTCCCTCATGCAAAGTACTGTATGACAACATCAGAATTGGTAGGTATAATGAAGTCGTTCCTGTGACACCCCACACCCCAAAGGGTCCAAAGCATGAGAAAGACGTCTCAAAGTACCTATAGAGTTTTCCTTTTTGACAATCCAATCCACAAAAATAATATCAAATACCAACATCAAGAATTATCATAATAATTCCATTGAATATACTCTCAAAGTAAGTCAGAGCTCTAAGCAAGAATTACAATGACCATTGGCCACAAAAGAATAGAGATCTGAATAAATAATTACATATCATCAGCTTGTCCCATCAATGGGAATAACGTCACAACCACTATAATATACAAAAGAATGAGACAAGCCTATTCTAAGATGTACATTATCTAATATCTCCATTACAAAAATTCAGCCTCCATCAGTAGTTAGCCACCAAAATGCTGTCTCAAAAGATTGTTGCCTACTCTGAAAAGTTTATAAAATAATGGAATGAGACAGATCCCAGTAAGTAGCATAATTAAAGGGGGTAGGGAAAATGCAAGTTTCATCTTCAATAATAATAATATGACAAGAATGATTAAGTAATAAAATATACCACGGATATCTAACGTAACGTAACGTAAGTAATAAAATGCACCAACAATATAATTTCCAAGGCCATAATATCTAACGTAAGGTAAATTATCACAAATATACCACACTACCACGTAGACCGGTCAAGGGATCCACCCAATCATAACTGGCATGATATTGTCCTCTCTGGTATGCAAACTCATGGCCCCACGGATAGCAACCTCACCTATACCCTCAAGGTTTTTCTCTCCCCCCATGGGTAGCAAAGAGAGCGCGTCAAATAAGACCTCTTTTGCATGTGGTCTTTTGGCCCCATGGATAACAGCCTCACCCACACACAATCAAGGAACCTCTTCCTCCCATGGTTAGCAGGAAAGAACGCGTCATCCAAAGTGAAAGAGCACTAACCTGGATTTGATTCCGTTTTCACAAAGACTATGGAAACCAAATTGAGTGATCACCGAGAAATCACACATGGCATGGTGTTAAAACCACATAAAACTCACAGGTTACATATACTTTTGTAAGGTTGAATTTTATCAACCATCTTGTTGGCTTTATTCCGTGCCAAATTTGCTTGTATTTTAGCAATTAGTAACCCTGTATTTAGGTGGGAATCATGTAAGGGTAGTGTGTGAGAGAGTGTGAAGAAATGCTCAAGACTGTGCAGTGAAGCAGAGACTCGCGAGTGGCTCGCGGCTTGCAAGTCGCCAAAGCTGGCACATATGTGAAGCATGCAGGGGAGCTGAAGAGTCATGCCAGCTGTTGCACTACAGGACAAAAGTCCCAGGCTGGCTAGGCCGTTAGCTCGCGACTTGAACTCGCGACTCGGTCCAATCACGAGGCCAAGTCGCCAGACCACCCTGTTTAGGAAAAACTGACTTTTCGCATTCCTTTCTCACCCCACTATATATAGACCCTTATACCCACAAAATGTAGAGAGCTTCTAGAGTGAATTTTAAGAGAGAAACCCTAGAGAAAAATAAGATTGACTCATCCACAATCTTCACATAGAAACTCTTCAAATTCCTCTACTCTCTTCCTCTCTATTGTTACATCCTTGAGAGGTACATTACGAAAACCTTTTCTCACCATACCCATATCTGTGAGAAGACTGTTTGGTGTTTTGGGAAGCAATTAAGAAGGGACCAATTTCATACTAGTTGATGCTATGGTCAAGTAGCAGAATCCGGTAAGCTAAAGAAGAAATAGGTTCGGCGTAACCTCGTTGGAGTAGGAGCTTGGAGGGCTTAGGTAAATTGGGTAGATTAGGCTTGGAGGGTCTTCTGCTGTTCATGTATTCCAACTACATTCTTTAGTGGATTATTTACCGCTTGGAGGGCGGCGGAGAGGTTTTACGCCGAGGGCTTCGGTTTCCTCTTCGATAACACATTGTTGTGTTGTCCTTGTGTTTGCATCTCTCTTCTCTTAATCTTTGCCATTTAATTTTTGTTGTGGATGTGATTTTATCTGGTTTAGATTGTTTATCAATTCTGTGTTAAGCTTATGTTCATATTCCTCACATTAATTGTTTGATATTAAGCTTGAATTGGTAATTTGTTAATTGGGGGTCTAAACATTCATAGTGTTTTATACACTAATTGAACTTTCAACTTTGAAACACATAGTTTATATCCAAGTAGTTTCAGAAAAACCTTAAATAATCTAACCTCTACAAAGTTTGTAAGGTTTTCAACTTCATTCTTGTCAATAGATTTTCTATCAATTTCCCATGTAACAAGACAAGATAAGCATCTTTAAATTTTATAAGATACCATAAGATCCATGATTTCCTTATCAAAGATTAAATAAAAGATGCTCATTTTTTGATATCAACAATTCATGCATTTCCCCAAATGCAATACCAAATATGATGCATTTTCATATATAGTCATATATATATATATATATATATTAAGGTTACAACACAATAGTTTTTAGGAAAATATAGTTTCCATAGGTAGTTTCCAAAAGCGTGTCTAACGCAAAAACAACATTTATGTAACACAGTTATTTTTCAAAAATCCCATTAAAAAACTACTTACCTCGCAATGCAAAAGCCTAATTCTCCAAGCTCCATCGAGATTAGCTAGAACCTAAACAATATCAAGTAAACCTATCACAATAAGCATCGAGCTTGAAATTGTATCTAGCTACAATTTTGGAATTGTCAAATGAGCACTTAATTAGGCACGCCTAGAATTTAACCTCATTAATAATAATATATTTCACTTCCAAAGTTTCTCAACAGATTGATTCACAAGGTATAAACTCCAATTTATAAAGTTAACCCATTTAATATCGTCTCCAACAACATGACTAGCTTCCATAAAATTTATACTACATCATTAAGTGACCCATGAAAGCAAAATCAAAATATCCTCCAAGACAAGAAATTTATAACTTCAATTAACTCCAAATAAACCCAATGGCAATGGAAAAAATAAATTTACCAACCATCACATGTTATAACTAAAACCCCTAAATTTCCCACCATACATAAACCTTAAGTAGTCATCGTTAGCACAAACCATATACCCACTCATCAAATAATTCCACCAATACAAAACCCATACATACAAACACATAAATATCGCTTTCAATGCTCATAAATCACATGGGTATCATTATTAAAGGTTAGATAAAAATAACCTCAAGCAAAAGTGTAAAACCCACCAAAAAGATTAGAAATTTTTACCTCAAAAAAAAGATGTGAAGGTGCTTATAGGTTCACAAGAATTTTCCGGTGATCTTGCCGGAAAATTATGGTGGAAATGGTGGTAGTGGTGTGGAAGTACCGATGAGAGGATACAAGAGTGGAGAGGAATGTATGAGAGAAAACAAAAAAAATGAAAAGAAAGGAAGAGAGTGAGCCAGACAAAGAGCAAAGAGATGAGTGAAAATGAGTGGTGGGGAAGGGGGTTAGGTGGGGCACGTGTGATCCATTAAAAATCTGCCCTCTACTTTTTTTTTTTTTTGCCTGACTAGGACGTTACAGTTCCCATCCATGTTGGCTAGGATCAAGGCTCCTCTAGGGAAGGCATTTTTCACCACATAAGGGCCCTCGTAGGCTGAGGCAAACTTTCCATTGTGATCAGGCATGGCCTAGTCATGCTTTTTCAAGACTAGGTTGCCTTCTTCGAAGACTTTGGGTCTAACTTTCTTGTTGAATGCTCGCTCGGCGCGGTGTTGGTACAACTGTCCATGGCACATTGCGGTCATGCGCTTCTCGTCTATCATGTTCAATTGCTCACATCAGGAATAGGCCCATTCAGCTTTTGACAGCTATGTTTGTGATAAGATTCTAATAGATGGGATCTCCACCTCTGTAGGGAGGACTGCTTCTGTGCCGTAAACTAAGGAATACGAGGTCGCACTTGTGGAAGTAAGAACAGAAATGCGATAGGCGCTTAAGGTAAATGGCAAGAACTCATGCCAATTCTTATAGGTGTCTATCATCTTCACCAAGATCTTCTTTATGTTCTTGTTGGCGGCTTCTACTACACCATTCATCTAAGGACAGTAAGGAACTGAATTTCGGTGTTCGATATTGAACTGTTGGCAAAGTTGCTCGATCATTTTCCCATTTAGATTCTTTTTGTTATCTGTAATGAGCTCTCCTGGTATGCCATAGCAATAAATGATGTTCTATTTCAAGGATCGGGCCACCACAACTTGGATGACGCTTTTGTAGGAAGTGGCTTCCACCAACTTGGTGAAGTAATCGATGGCCACCAAGATATACTCTTGCCCATTGGAGGCTTTCAAAATCACAGGTCCGATGACATCCATCCCCTAGGCTGAAAAAGGTCATGGCGCTGCTAGAGAGTGTAGAGGCTGAGGAGGAATATTCTTTCTATTCTGATAGACTTGGCAACTGTGGCACGTCCTGACATGCTTGATTTAGTCGCTTTCCATGGTGAGCCAATAGTAGTTGGCTCTCATAATTTTTCGGGCCAACAGGGGTCTACTGGCGTGGGCTCTAAGAAAGCCTTCATGCATCTCTTCCATCAAATGGTTAGCCTCAAGGGCATCTATGCATCAAAGCAAAGTTATATCGTGGTTCCTCTGATATAAGACTTCTTCTCACATTCTACGGCCTCAGGCGAGTATTCACTATCTTTGATATAAGCCTTGATATCATGGTAACATGGCTTCCCATCGACTTTAGTTTCGACATTCATGCATTCTTCAATATTCATGCAGTAGGCCGGCATGCCGTGAACCTCTATGCGCAATTGTGGCATATCATCTCCTTCTGCCAACTTAACCATTCTAGCCAAGGTGGCTAAAGCATCTGCAAACTGGTTATGTGCTCAGGGCAAATAAGCAAAGGTAATGTTTTGGAACTTCGGGATTAAACAACAGATACATTTCTGATATGGAATCAACTTGGTGTCTGGGGCTTGCCACTTTCCCTCTACTTAAGAGATGGTCAATAGGGAATCTCCAAAGACGCTTAGATTGTACGCGCAGAACTCTAAGGCAACCTGCAGGCCTACTATGCACGCCTCATACTTTAGGATGTTGTTGGTGCAATCAAAATTCAGCTTGATTGAAACAAGGATTTGCTGGCCCTTTGAGGATACTAGAACTACTCCCATTCCATTTCTAGTGCTATTGGCAGCTTCATCAAAATTAAGTTTCCAATGCCATGGCTCTACATTGCTTGGTTCCAGCTCTATTGCCAAAACATCCTCATTTAGGAAGAGGGATTCTAAAAATTCTAGATCATTCAATGGCTGGTCCGCTACGTAATCGACTATGGCTTGGCCCTTGATGGCCTTGTCACAAACACAATATCGAATTCAGATAGCAACATCTACCAATGGGAGATCTTTCCTATGAGGGCAGACTTTTCAAAGATGTACTTGATAGGGTCCATGCGGGAATTCATAATTTATAATAAAAAATAAAATAAAATAAAATAAAATAAAAGTAGTGGCAAAGTGATATTGGATTCACAATAGAGTGAGATGTGATGTGGGGCATACAGTAGGATACAAAAATGATGAGGAATGATGTTAAAATTGCAAACAAATGAAGAACAAGTAAAAAATGAGTTCAAATGCCTAAACAAGGGTTTTTGCTTAGCGCCACGCGTGCATAGGAATAAGGCTGCGTGTGCAAGATGAACTGAAGAACAAACACACACGTGCAAGAACAAGCCTATGTATGCAAGAATATAGGCTACGCGTGTAAGAACATGCCCACGCACGCAGGCTCGAACCTACGCATGCAAGTTCGAACACAAAAGGGTGTTCTTCGACTTTTTCAAGGTTTTTTCAATCAAAACTCATCCTAAACATGTTCCTACCCCTCCAAAAGTGTCAGGCTTTTATCTAAACTCATCCCAAAGAAAAACCCAAGCATTTACAAGCCTAAAAATAGATCAAAATGGAATATCAAAGGAATAGCTTGAAAAAAAAAATCACCGATCTGCCCTTGCGCCCTAAAAAAGATGTTGCTGTGATCTATAGGTCAAGGGAGGAGCCTTAGTCAGCCTTACCACTCTATTCCAGTGGGTGAGATGAAATGCATTAGTGGAGAGGATGTAAGAACTCTTCTTGGACTTGGGTGCAATTGAAGGGGATGAGAGAGTTTGAGAGAGAATTGGAGATTGAAGAAGAAGATGATGGGTCAGATTGTGAGGGAATGAGAGAGAGGCATAAATTTTTTGTAGAGTTAGAGAGAATATGAAGAGATGGGGGAGATGAAAAAAAAAACGGTTGGTAACCGTTAGAGAAAAAAGATGAACAGGCAAGAACATATCTGATGGCTATACTACATGTAGTTTAGGACTCCCCACTAAACTACGTGTAGTTTAGCAAAAAAAAAATTCAAATATCCCCGTGAAGTTCCCAGGAGGCTGGAAATGCAAAGGAAAATTCAAAAATACTTCCAAAAATGACAGAAATGCCCTCAGTAGGCAAAGAACACAAAGCATCAAAAGTATCTCCAATGGATCAAAAACATCCCTCAATGGATCGAAAATCATCATGAAAACTCCTTCGCGAGTCAAGATCATCAACCAAATCCCCAAGAAAATTTCAATATCATAGGACTCCCTCGAGGGTCCAAGACATAGAAGCAACCCCCTCAAGAGTTGAAAAATGAAATTTCCCCAAAGGAGCTAATAAAACCCCCTCGAGGGTGGAGTCAACATCAATCCCCAATAAGTCATAAGAAAGAAGAAGACAATTTTTCCCCAGTAGAGGAAAGTTTCCCCAGTGAGCAACACACCATCAAGAAATCCTCAGTAAGCTACTCCTTCCTAGTGGACTGTACACCATCAAGACTTCATGGTAGGTCAGAATCATCACCAAAACACTTCTCAATAGACTTATACTCCCCAATGAATCCTCCAGCATCCGCAGTGGATCTTTCATCCAAAATATTCAAGCAAGTCAGAATTCGTGCACATATCCTACGGGAATTGAACATGCAAGCACGAAACCCTATGCAAATCAAAAAGGAACAACATAGAACTTGTGCACATATCCCGAGGGGATTGAATATGCAGGCACAAATCCTATACAACACAGAACTTTTGCACATATCCTATAGGAATTGACTATGAAGGCACAGGCCACACACCAATCCAGAAAAGTCAGAATACAGAAATTGTGCACATATCCTTCAAGAATTGAACATGCAAGCACATAATACAGAACTCATGCATATATCCTCCAAGAATTGAACATGCAAGCACATCATACAAAGCTTGTGCACATATCCTTTAGGAATTGAATGTGCAAGCATAGAGGAAGAGGTAGAGACATAGATAGAAACCAAGGTCACCCCGAGGCAAGAGCCTCACCAGAACAAGTAGAGATGGAGAGAGAAGACAAGTACCATCCAAAGAAGTTTAAGGCAAGAGCCTCAGATGCGACTGTTGGCCTTGTTTGTTTTTCTTTTTAAGTGACTCTAGGATAGTGAGTCACTTGCCTTTCACTTGTAATTGACAAAACAGGTTCTGAGATAGTGAACCTATTGTTGCTTGTTTCCTGAGCAACAAAGGTAGGAATTCAGACATACGAATCCCACGCAACTCTTCGAAGTTTCACCCCACCCTATGTATGCATGATGTGTGTCATGTGTGTGGGTTGGGCCCAAGCCATACGTCAAAACAAAATGTTTTGTCTCTTATTCTTCTGATTCCATTAGCAAAGCTCATGAATCAAAAAAGGGGCACCTATAGACATCGCATTTTGTACCCCTTACGATTCGGGCCCCCGTTCCCCAATAATGCTGAAATTTTAAGACCCAAGGTTGATTTAGGACCCAATCAGATGTTAAATTGACTTGAGAAATGTTAAAATGAAAAATATAACTTTTTAATGAGCAGATAAATCTATTTTTAGAAACATAAGGCCAAGGAAGCCCTCGGCATGCACACGCAAGAATCAACCTGCGCACGTAGCAATTATGCATGCACACACACGCACGATCCTGCACGCGCATGTAGGGTTCCAGAAACATTAAAAAAAAAAAATTAAGTTTTTTGTATTAATTCTGAGGTTTGGAACGAATTCCACATCGCCTGGAAGCCATATATGGTACCTTTTCAAAGAAACACAGAAATCCAAAGGGAAAACAAAAAGATTCACTAGAAATAGCGAATCAAAGAGGAAGTTTTTCAAAAAACATCCTCAAGTCAATTTTCTTTTGATTAGAGCATTTTCTAGTCTTGATTTTTGAGTTTAATATTACTAATCACGTTTCTTGTTGATTGTGAATAGATTTAATGAAAGGAACAGTCAAAAATCACGCTTGAAAAGCTTTAATAGGGTCAAGACATAAGATACAATGAGAGGAAGCCAACCCTAGGGTTGGGCGGTTTTGGGTGCCTAACACCTTCCCAAAACCGTACCTAAACTCCGAACTCATATATTTGGTAGTAAGATCAAAAAGGTCCTTCCTCGAGAGGACACTATATATATGATTCCTAAACCATTGCAAAAACTAGGTGGCGACTCCCCTGTTGTGTCCGCAATGTGCACTAACATGTTGTGAACTAACATCTACTTGATGAGAACTTTCTTTGGACTTTAGTGTTTTTGTGTGCAAACTTGTAATAGCAGAGAAAGTAGAGTAACGCTCATCCTGCAGAAAGTGGAGAAGTAACATTCCTTCTGCAGAAAGTAGAGTAATGCCTCATCCTGTAGAAAGTGAATAAGTAATCTTCCTTCAACAGAAAGTGGAGTAAAACATCATTCTACATGAAGTGAACAAGTAGTATTCCTTCAACAGATAGTGGAGAAAGCCACAACAGAAAGTGGAGTAAATCTTAGCAGAAAGTAGAGTAATGCCCCATTTGCAGAAAGTGGAGAACAAGCCCATTTCGCAGCAACACTCTTTGGACTGGAATGGTGCACGTACTGGTGCAGCAGAATAGGACCCTAAAAGCCCATTTTGCGAAGGTATCAGACCCAAATTCCATCTTAGCAAAAAGCCTAGACTTGATGATGTCTAATAGTATCAAGACACGTGTCTAAGGTGTACAAACATTTAAAAAAAAAAAAAAAAAAAAAAAAAAAAAAAAAAAAAAAAAAAACCTACAACAAAGTCTTACCAAATTATAAGTTTTATAAAGAGTAGTGTATATAGTTCAATATATATATAAACACAATCATAAATAAATAATTATTAATAATTACCACAATTATTGAATTTTAGATTTAATCAAAGCATGAAAAACAAAAAATTATATTTTATTAAACTTTTTTGTGCAATGCATAAGTTACCAACTAGTTTATAAATATAAAAACAAAACCATGAAAATAATAATAAATTGGCTACAAATGTTTATTTAACCCAAAAAAAAAAAAAAAAGGCAAACACTATCCATATGTTACAGACTTACAGGCCACCCAACATAGACGAAGGGATAAAAGTGATGGAAGGTGCTTACATTACAAGCAAAGGCCCAACTAGCAACGACATCAACATGGGAAGTTGAATTACACTGCCTAAATTGAGCACCTTTACATTTGGTACATATTGATGTATTTGGAGGTGACTTAAGGTATTATAAACACCTCATTTTATACCCCTTACGACTCGAGCCCCTATTTTCTAATGACGACATTACTCTAAGGCCCAAGGTTGATTTAGGGCTTAATCTTGTAAAATCTTGACTTGAAGAATTATTTATGGAAGAATAAAACTACTTTTAGAAAAGAAAGGCTATAGGAAACCTTAAGTGTGCATACGCAAACACGCGTATGCACACATGCGTACGCACACTTGAAGCATGCATACGCATACTTAGGGTATGCACATGCATACCCTGAGTATGAGCACCCATCTAGGGTTCCAGAAACTATGAAAGGAAAGCTTTTTTGGACATAAATTCGTGTAGAGCGAATTCCACATCATCTGGAAGCTGGCCCACACCCCTATTTTACCACTATAAAAAGCCATAAAATGCACTTTTTCAAACGAGGATGAAATGATACAAGATTAATGAAAGTTCAAATATGTGTAAAAACACCCTTGAACGTTTAGACCCCCAATTAACAAATTACCAATTCAAGCTTTAAATCAAACAATTAATGTGCGGAACATGAACTAAAGCATAACACAGAATTGGTAAACAATCTAAGCCAATTAAAATCACATCCACATCAGAAAATAAAAGGCAAAGATAAAGGGAAGGAAAATGCAAACACAAGGACAACACGCGATGTGTTATCGAAGAGGAAACCGAAGCCCTCGGCGTAAAACCTCTCCGCCGCCCTCCAAGCGGTCAATAATCCACTAGAAAATGTAGTTAGGATACATGAACAGTAATAGACCCTCCAAGCCTAATCTACCCGATGTACCTAAGCCCTCCAAGCTTCTTGCTCCAACGAGGTTGCGCCGAACCTATTTCTTTTCTAGCTTCCCGGATTCCGCTACTAGACCATAGCATCAACCAATGAATCTTGGTTCCTTCCTAACTGCTTCCCAAAACACCAAACAACCCTCTCACAGTAATGGATATGGTGAGAACAAGGTTTTGGTAAAAAGGCCTCTCAAGGATTTGGCAATGGAGAGGAAGAGAGTTGAGGAATTTGAAGAGACTCTAATGTAAAGATTGTAGATGGTTCAATCTTGTTTTGCTCTAGGGTTTCTCTCTCAAAATACTCTCTGGAAGCTCTCTATCATTTGTGGGTAAACGGGGTATTTATACTAAGGTGAGAGAGGAATGTGAAACGTCAGGTTTTTCAAAACAGGGCTGGCTCGCGGCTTGTCCTCGCGGCTTGACTGAGTCGCGAGATCCAGTCGCGAGTTAACTGTATGGCCAGTTGTCCTGTTTTGTCCTGTAGTACTCCAGCTGGCATGACTGTTCACCTTCCGGCATGCTTGGCACGTGTGCTGCGTCTGGCGGCTTGAAGCCGCGAGTCACCCGCGAGACCCAGCCACGAGTCTCTGTTTTCTTGCACACTCTTGAGCAATCTTCACTCTATCTCACTCACTACCCTTACAACAAGCCCACCTAAATACAGGGTTACTAAATGCTGAAATACAAGCAAATTTGGCACGGAATAAAGCCAATTAGATGGTTGAATAAATTTCAACCTTACAATTAACTATAAAATAGTGAATCAAAGAGGGAGTTTTTCACAAAACATTCTCAAGTCAAGTTTTAATTTTTTGGGACCTATTTTGGTCTTGGCCTTTGAGTTCTAAAGCTTACTAAACTTTTGGTTTTGTTGTTGATTAAAATAACTGAGGGGAATTGTCAAATCAAGCTCTAGAGAGTTCTTGTGTTAAGATAAAGGTTCAAACTTTAGCTTTTCACTTTTCTTTGTTTTGTTGTTTATTTTTACGCTTTATTTGCTTTAATATGTTCATGATAGTTTAGGTTCATGATAGGTTGTTAGATTCTTGTTTTATTGTGTTTTCTGTTCTGTGTTGCAAGGTTTGAGTTTCTAGGTATGTATGCGTACGCATGCTTTATGCATGTGTATGCATACTCAAAGTGTGTGTATGCATATAGTTGGAATGCGCACACATACCCTATGTATGCACACACACACTTGTGTTCAGAAACTCAGATTCACTTTTCTTTGTTTTTACTTGTCTTCTATCACATGTTTAGCCCTTGTATAGCTTATTTTCATATCTTTGAGTCCTAATCCAGCTTTAACATGCTTTGTTTTGCTTATTTGTCTAGTTGATTGATTAGGGATTTTGTTAGTTGAATGCAATAAACATGCATTTGAATATGAATATGCATTGATGCATAGGTGCTATGATGCAATGAGGTAAATAAGGTAAGTCATGCATTTAAGTGCTTGAACATGAGTTATTGATAATATGCTTAGTGGAATGCCATGAGATGTGAATTGAGGCCTATGTTTAGTTTTATCTTGTTGATGTTACTGCCTTGTGATGCCATGATAGATGAATGCTAGGCTTGAGGATGATATGCCATGTTGATTGCTTTAGATGCATGTGTGTGTGTGTGTGTGTGAGAGAGAGAGAGAGAGAGAGTTTAGAATAACATGTTAAAAGACCCTTTAATGAGATTAAGATTTGGAACACAATGAGTGGAGGCCGACCCATGAGTCGGGTGGGGTTGGGTGCCTTACACCTTCCCATCCCTATACCTAAACTCCGGACACATGGCTCTGTTAAAGATCAGTCCTTCCACAGAGGCGCTATATTTATGGTTTCTAGACCTAATCTAGGTAGCAACTCCATTTACACCTTCGCCATGGTCCACCCTAGGCCAAGGTGTACTTTCCATGAGGAAACCACTCGTTGCGGGCACTTGCGCCTACAATAATATGCACTTTGTTCTGTTGTGCTCTAATTGGGTTTTGCACCATCTTCTATTGTGCCTATTGGTGCATTTGGAGATAGCTTAGTGTAATTTGCACTTTGTTTGGTAATTGAGCTTTAATTTGGGTTTGGCACTTGAGGCATTTGTGAGTAATTGTTGTTGGAACACCCAACAATTGTGACATGAGATAAGTCTCATCGAGGGGGATATTTTTTTTAGAACTTGCAATTGGTGGCTCAATTCATGCCTAGGCATAGAGGGGAATTTGATGAAATTTGGTGGTCTACAAATTTTGCCAAGGTGGAAATTTGTGACTCTTGTGTTTTGTATTAAGGTGACGGGAAATTCTCATCTTACATTGTAATTTAAATTTAGATTATAGACACAAAAAGTAGCAAATGTTGTACATGTTTGCAAAAAATGGTAAATATTGTACACTTTTTGCAAACTTTTTTTTTGGTGTCTTGGTCTGATGATAAAGAACTATCATCAAAAGCGGATGTCATAGGTTGAAACTCTCTCTCACAAAAAAAAAGTTTTCTTCATTCCAACAATGGAATAATTATTTGTAAGATCTTTCTAAAACCAATTTTCACAATCAATCTTTATGCAGAAGTACTTTGTAAAGACCCTTTCGACACTACACTACATAGATAGCATCAGATGCCCTAGAATTGCAGTGTAATCTCTAGGGATTGTCTCCTCTCTTTTTTTTCTTTTTTGTGGTAATCAGTAAAAGTGCAGATTAAAATGAACAATCTAACTAGTGCACTTCACCTCATGTACCGCCTCCAATTGCATATGTAGCCACATGTTTTTATTATGAGTTTATGGAATGGTGTTGAATTCATGGGGTCCAGAGAGGTCGCACAGTCGAGAGCTTTAACTTCAAGCTCGAGAAGAAGCAATAGTTTTATATTTTCTTATTAAATTATTAGTTCTCTCTCTCGTTTTTATGACAATGGAGCAGATAAGAAGGTTTTCCCTCACTTCTATACACTGGGATTGTATCTACCGGTAGCGACGCTCATAGTCATGAATATGATATGCATATTCTTTAATGATAAAGCTGTGAGTTCCTATTTATCTATATTATTTCATTCTCTTCACTTGTTCATTTTTCATTGGGCTTACAAAAAGCCCCAAAAAACATTTATCAAAAAGTCCGAAACCGTTTCACACTGATCTGATCTGATGCAGGGTTTCACTTTCGGGCTTTGAGCTTGATTGGTCAGTTTCAGTGAATGGTTTTTGTTTTTTTAATATAGATTGTTGTTTATTGCAGTTCGGTCTGAAAAACGGGGCAAAACAGACCGAACCGCACTGCACTCACCTCTATTTGAGATTGAGAGGAATACATGAAATTTAGGTAATTAGCATAGGACCAAACAAGGCATGTACCTTCCGCCATCCCACAACTGCCTTTCTTCTATGTTCTTCCCAAAAAGATCAAACTATTTACCAAGCTTTGCACAGGTACGAAATAAAATTAATCAATTGCTTACATCATTCTCTGTCTGTCAAACAATAACTAGAAGTAGACAGCACAGCATATGTATGTTTGACTATTAGAAATCCATCCATTGTCTAGTTGGTTTGTCACGTAGAAGTGGAACATGGGAAATTGTCACATTATAAATAGCAATGTTCCCATGAATGTAACCAAATATAAGATTACAAACAAATACGGTCCTCAGCTTTTTAGATAATAAAAGTTGCTTGATAAGATAGTACAAGAACATTATAACTTGTATTGCACGCTAACGCGTCATAAACTAGCCAACTAAAATGTTCAAATTCGTTAATAAAGAAACCTCCCAAAATGCCAAGTAAATGGATGGCAAATGTTTATTTATTGACCTGACTTTATCCTATCCTAGCAATTTCAATTGAAACGGGTTGTGCCTCACCTCTAGGATTTCTCTTCATCTGATTGAGAGCATGGTGGTCCAGGTACAGAATCAACAAAGAACTCCTCCACTGAAATGAGGTAAAGCAATTAGCATATGACCAGCAACACATGAAACACATCCAAATTTTAATTATGGAATTCATTGGAACTCAGGGTACACTTGATCCCATTAAATAATTGATATGTGGTACTGCTCATAAACAGAACTTGAAAGAGTATGTGAGGTACTCAGATATAGAATTGATTTGTAATTAAAAGTACATCAACCTTGACCTAAATGCAAGCCAGGTCAGGTCAAACCATGTTGACACTTGATACTACGATAAAGAGCTATCCTTTCCTTGCGTGGACACCCAATGGATATTTTAATGAATTAAATCACCTTTATGTAATGCTCAAGTTCTAGCTGATTATCATTTAGATGTCTATGTGTTGTTGAAATGTATACTTTGCATCATGCTCTCCCATTACTAATCACCAGAATCAAAAACAATATCTGCAATTTTCATTACCTATATCCTCTTGCTCAGGAGAATCAAGCAAAATTTCTGAGTCCGAGGGCAAAAAGGGGGAACCAGGGTAATTTCCCAAGGCTCCTAAATCTGCAAAAGACTTTTGAACATTAGCAAGAGCATGTCTGGAACAGGTTTTGACATAAATGCTATGCAGTATTGAAATCGATATGAAAATTTCTCCATCCAAAGTCCTTTATGACAAATTAAAAGTTCTGAAAGGTTTCTTGCCATAATAACAAAATCTATATGATGCAGGACAATGAACTCTCAAGGCCCAAGGATAACATTTGTTTGGGGAAAAAAAGAATAAAGAAAAGGCATAGAACTTAAGAATCAGCACCCAGAGTTCTCTTGTAATCAGCATCGAGCAATGAAAACAGAAAAATAGAACATGAGAATCAGCAGCTAGGGTCTATTGGAATCAGCACCAAGCATGGGAGAAGGATAGGAACCTAATAATCACCACCAAGCACTGGAAGAAAGCTTCCAACCCAAATCTTATGCATCCCTAATCAATTGTCTACAATAGTGAATTTTGAGCCCTTTAAATAGAGTCCCCAAATTACATCAAGCATGAGGGGAAAAATATACTCATATTGAGATTACAGTGTATATGGAAATAAAAAACAAAATAGCAATCAAATCTCTCTAATAGCATCAATCAGAATTAATGAAATCCAAAAAATTAATCAGTCCAATCTAGCCTGCACCAATCTTCCTGTCTAGGAGAAACTCGACCTTGCCAAGTGTAGCTCATGGTAACACTAGATGGGTCATAGGCCTCCAATTGAGTGCGACTTAAAGATGCCACTGGCACATGCTTGGGCTTGTACCTTTTTTTTTCATTTTTTAAAATAGGTGGGGTGGATTCAAGGACTTGGATATTTTTAAGGTGGGTTGGATTGAGTTGGACTGGTTCTTAATATGTGGGGTCAGGTGTAAGCTTGGGTTTTGTATGGATTGGATCACGCAATAGGCTAACTGGGCTGCTTGACTTTTTTTTTAATAATGGATTAGGTCTTTAGCTTTAGAAAACCGAGTATCTTTGAGTTTGTGACTTCAAGACATGTACCTGTAATAGGAAATTTCGGCAGGATATGGTAGTGATAAGCAAAGTGGCTCTCCAGTGAGGGTGTTTGCAGCAGTACGAGGAGCCAGATTTCCTAGCGAGGCATTGGCAACATGTATGAGGACAAAAGGGTGAGGTCAGCAGCCTGTGCAGGTTGTAACAATAGCAGCGATCAAACTCAACAGCAATTGGAGCTGTCTGGCTCAATGGCAGCTGGTGCAGATGGGTTTGATCCATGAATGGATTGGGGTCACTTTGAGTGGTCACAACTGTTAGGATATGTGCCTTCTAAATCCTATTGTATGATGTTATATATGACATTATGTTGTGATTAATAAAGTTGTTTTATTATTATCTAAAATAATAGTAACATGAATATTTGGATATTGTCATAAAGTCCATGAGATGCATAATATGTGATTTAGTCAGGGAAGATATAAGTCACAAGTTCTTTGTAAACTTAGAATTTTAGTTCGTAGTCAGTGATGAAATTAGGCATTTCATCTGCAAAAACTATAACATATCAACTAAGATGATTTGTCTTGATCATGAAAGTGGAGATTTCTAGTTGATATGTTTTAAGTATTAAGACATATTGAACTAGATCGCTGTGAAATTTATTATTCTATTAATGACTGTCAAATGAATAATAAATCTCACGACTTCTATTTACATCAACTCTTAATCCTGAGAGAATAATAAACCTAATCATGAAGTATATAGGTTGTTTTGATATATCAAGAATGAGATCTAAAGTTACGATCAAAACCTCAGTATGTTGAGCAGCCACATTTAGTATTGAAGGAACATATATTCTCAAGATGGAATTCATTATCTCTTAACAGAGATATAAAATATTCCCTTGAGATAAGTTTAATGGATTCGGTTATTCAAAGTGTTTGGCCTAACCACTTTAGTAAGGAGTTACTAAAGTATATATTTATGAAATTGGATTTCATAAATATATGATTAATAACTTAAAAGATTAAAACGGGTACTGAAGGATTAAGATGTAGTGATCTTCAAAGTGACAGTCAACATTCATGACTTTGTATTACTACGAATATTTTATGAAGGGGTTGTATATATAATAAAGTTTTGGGATATAATTTATTAATAAGACTTAAAGTGCAATTATATTTATATAGTGGTATTAAATATAATTAATGGTAATTTTGGGCTTGTCAAGAGTTGACAGAAAAGCCCAAAATCCATTGGAGCTAGTGTCTTATTTGTTCCCTTTTGATTCCACTCCAAGCCACATACTAAAGCCCAATTGGAATCGCCCAAAAGAACAACCCAATCAGATAATCAATTATAAGGAGAGAAACATACAGAATTTTGTATGGAAATGAAATGGGGTGTATGAGAGTGTAAGCCACTCTCTTATTTTCCCTTGAACACATACATATAAACTAATTAAAAGACCACACTTCTTGGGCACAAGTGGAATTGGAGTGAAGATTAAGAGTGTTCCCAAGTACTTCTAATCTTTGGTTTTAAATTTCACTGTATCAAGATACGTTCTCTTGTTCTTATATTCTAAAATTTACATAATACAAGTTATCAATTGCGAATGAAGTAGATCCATTAATTTTTCGCTGCGTATGTTTTGTATGTGATACAAACTATGTTTTTTTTTCCTGCAATTGGTATCAAAGCGGTCTTCTTTTTCGAATTTATATAACATGTTTTGTGAGTTTTGGAATTAGAGATAGTAATTTCATGATGTTAGAAGATTTTACATTCAATTTTCTGCATGGTTGTTGAAATTACTATTTTATAAAAACTGATATTGATGTTATGATATTGTTTAAGTTTGATATTTAGTATGTTAAATTGAACTTTAAGGCTATAGCATCAATGGTATTCAGTTTTGATCTCAAACTCAATCTATTATGTTTATATGATGGTAGTTCGTTCATGAAAACCGTTGAAAATTGCTTGGTGAAAATTCTAGAAAATTCAGTTTCACGAGTTTCAACCGATCGAGAATTCCCTTCAATCGATCAAATGTTCCTTTTCGATCAATTGAACACAAATCAAGAATCAATCGAGTCAACCCGAGAGTTTGTACTGAATTTATTAAAATTTTGACTGATCAAGAATTCCTTTCGATCAATCGAATTTGCCTTCTCGATCGATCAAACAGGAATCGAGTCATCCAGATTGTTTATTAAAATCTTCTACATGATTTCAATCAATCGAGGGGCACATTTGATCAATCGAAAGTCGTGAGTTTTGAATTTTCACTAAGTGTTTTCACATTTAAAAATGCAAGGCTATGTGTAATGAGATTACGCATGCTTTCTAATTAAAAGCCTTTCTTTTTAAATATCTAGTGGGAGAGAGATACAAGGGTTGGATCTCACGGCCTCCATTATCAATTCATAGTAGTGTGGGTAAGTGGCCTACATGCCTCGCGATCCCAAAGGAAGGGGTGTTTACTTCATAGTACTACAAGATTGAACTACCCGTTTAAAGTAGTGTGAACAAGTACCTCATCTTGGCATATATGCCTCGCAATCCCAAAGGAGCGTGTTTTGTTTCATAGTACTACAAGTTTAAACACTATAAGGGAGATAAAATGTGGCTACACATGATTCTAGATAATAGTGTACACTGGACTAAGTGTAATGTTAACCTCCCAAAGGAGGTATGTCATTATTACTTAGAGGCTAAAGTTAATACAGCATATTATTAGTGTTTGATAAGAGTTATCATGATAGCACTAATAATGAGAATAGTTCTCAATCAATCATGATGTTTATGATATACTTGCTACCAAGGAATTATAGACATGGATTGGGTTGTCATTGCATATATTATATTATGGTTTTATTAAAGTTCCATACTATATGCTTATATGCTAAATTGATAATGTCTAGTTTACTTATTATATTCATGTTTTATTGTTTTCAGATTTAATCATGACATCATTTAGCCCACTTGTTGCTATTCTTAATCAAAACA
Organism: Quercus tomentella; assembly: GCA_028535165.1. Taxonomy (NCBI): domain Eukaryota; kingdom Viridiplantae; phylum Streptophyta; class Magnoliopsida; order Fagales; family Fagaceae; genus Quercus; species Quercus tomentella. The sequence continues at coordinate 50,421,797 of JAPQVY010000156.1, forward strand.
AACTGACTGAATCCAACTATGTTTACTGGAAAAGAATCTTGGACATTGTTCTCACTGCTAAAGAGCACAAGTATGTGCTTAGTCAACCTTGTCCTAACTTTCCATCATTAGATGTTCCTCTTGAGGAAAAACAGCGATATGATCATTGGCAGAAATCTAATGAGATGGCCAAGTGCTATATCCTAGCATCTATCTCAAATGTTCTATAGCATCAAATGCAGGATGTAGAACTAGCTTCAAACATAATGCTAAGTTTGAAGGAGATGTTTGGTGAGTAAGGCCGTTCTACAAAACAAGAAACTATGTGACAAATTTATAATACCAAAATTACTAAAGGCACTTCAGTGAGGGAGCATTGTCTTAGGATGATCTCTCATCTGAATACTCTAGAGGTTTTAGGTGCCAATATTGATAGAGAATCCCAAGCGGATATGATACTCCAGTCATTACCAGAATCATTCAAGGAATTCAGACTTAATTATAACATGAACAAAAAGATTTATACATTGTCTGAATTAATTAATGAATTGGTGGTGGCAGAAGGCATTCTTGGTACATCCAGTCGAAAGGCAAGGGTAAAAAGAAGAAGAAAGACTTCACCAAGCAAAATGGTAAACAAATTGTCTTAGGAGTTGCCAACAAGGAAAAGAAGAAGGACTACTCCAAAGGAAAGTGTTTCCATTGTGGCAAGAAAGGTCATTGGAAGAGGAATTGTCCAAAATTCAGAACTGCCAATAATAAGGGTATGAAAAGTTCATTCCTTCTTGAAATATGTTTAGTACAAAATCCCACAGGTTCCTGGTGTGTGAATTTAGGTTGTACTAACCATATGTGCAATACTTTGCAAGGGTTCCAAGAGACCAGAAAGCTGAATGAAGGGGAATTGTTTCTTACTTTGGCTGATGGAAGCAGAATTCTAGTTGTAGCTGGTGGAGTGCTTAATTTGTGTTTTAATTATAGAGTTTTAATATCGAAAGACTGTTTGTATGTACCTAATGTTCGTAGGAATTTAATTTCTGCAACTTATTTAGGTAAGTATGGATATTGTGTTATCCTGAAAGACAATGTTTGTAATAAAGAAGAATAAAGTGTTCTGAAAATATTATTGATGGTCTTTATATTTTAACTCCTGATAAGCATGAATTATACAATTCTAAATTAGATAATAACTCTCATGTAAAATCATTAAAGAGAAAGTTTCCTTCTCCTAATGATGCATATCTTTGGCACTTGCATTTGGGTCATATTAATTCAAACAAAATTCAAAGACCGATCAGAGATGGACTCTTAGAGCCATTAGACTTTGATGAATTTCCAGTTTGTAAATCTTGTTTGGAAGGCAAAATGACCAAACGACCTTCTAATGCAAAAGGTAGAAGAGCCCAAGAGTTACTTGAATTAGTTCATACAGATGTATGTGGTCCTATGTCAACCCAAACAAAAAGAGGTTATGAGTACTTCATCGCTTTTACCGATGATTACTGAAGATATGGTTATGTGTACCTAATGAGACGGAAGTCCAAAACCTTTGAAAAATTCAAAGAGTTTAGGACTGAAGTTGAGAATCAATTGAGTAAACACATAAAGGCCATTCGATCTAATCAAGGTGGCGAATACCTTCTTGGGGATTTCAAGGATTACTTAACTCAAAATGGGATTGTATCCCAAATGACTACACCTAGAACTCTCCAACAAAATGGTTTAACAGAAAGAAGGAACAGGACTCTTTTAGAAATGGTTAGCTCTATGATGAGTTATTCAACTTTACCAATTTCCTTTTGGGGATATGCACTAAAAACTACAATGCATATTTTAAATTTAGTTCCATCAAAATCAATTTCCAACACACCTAAGGAATTGTGGAGTGGGCGCAAGCCTAGTATGAAATATCTCCACATTCGGGGATGTCCAGCACGTGTTGAAAGGGAAGTCTGACAAGTTGGAAGTAAAAATAGAAGTATGCATGATTTTAGGGTATTCAAAGGAAACTAAGGGTTATTTATTCTATAATCATAAAGATAACAAAATGTTTGTTAGCACCAATGCCAAATTTTTGGAAGATGATTATGTGAATAACTTTAATCCTAGAAGTAAAGTTGTCTTGGTTGAATTAGATGAACCTGTAATTGAACAACCAATGGGTGAAACTAGGGATAATGTGGATGTATTAGATACATCACAAGATTCTACTCATAAGATGACTAGTACACAGATGCCTCGTCGTAGTGGGAGGATTATAAGGCCACCTATAAGATTTATAGGTCTAGGAGAAACTTTTGAAGCTATCTCAGAAGAGGCTGAATCTGATCCTTAGACTTATGAAGAGGCAATGAATGATATAGATGCACATCATTAGGTCAAAATTATGAAATCTGAATTGGATTCTATGTATTCCAATCAAGTTTGGGATCTTGTAAAGGCGCCTAACGGCATTAAACCTATTGGTTGCAAATAGGTTTACAAGAGGAAGAGATGAATAAATGGAAAGGTTGGAACCTTTAAAGCAAAGCTAGTGGCGAAAGGGTATACACAAAAAGAAGGTATTGATTATGAAGAAACATTTTCACCAGTAACAATGCTTAAATCTATCAGAATTCTCTTATCCATTGCTGCTCATTATGATTATGAGATTTGGCAAACGAATGTCAATACTGCATTTCTTAATGGCAATCTCAAAAAAGAAATTTATATAATGTAACCGGAAGGTTTCATAGCAAAGAACCAAAAGCATATGGTATGCAAGTTAAAAAGGTCCATTTACGGACTTAAGCAAGCATCTAGGTCATGGAACATCAGATTTGATCAAGCAATCAAGTCATTTGGTTTTGAACAAAATCTTAATGAACCATGTGTGTACAAAAGACATCAAGATAAAGTAGTAATGTTCCTAGTGTTTTATGTTGATGATATTCTACTCATTAGAAATGATGTAGGAGTAATGTCATCAGTAAAGATTTGGTTGTCAAGCCAATTTGATATGAAGGACTTGGGTGAAGCTAACTACATTCTAGGGATCAAGCTTTGGCGAGATCGAAAGAATAAAATGTTAGGTTTGTCACAAGCTAGATATATAACTAAGTTTCTATAACGGTTTAGCATGCAAAACTCCAAAAAATGATTACTTCCTTTCAGACATGGAGTTCCTCTATCTAATGACCAAAGGCCTAAGACTCTTGAGGAAGAAAATATGATGAGACAAATTCCCTATGCTTCTGCAGTGGGAAGTCTCATGTATGTCATGCTTTGTACTGGACCAGATATCTGTTATTCGGTTGGCATAGTCAGCCGATATCAATCAAATCCAAGACCATAACATTGGCAAGCTGTAAAGCATATTCTCAAGTATCCACGGAGAACGAGAAATTATATGCTTGTTTACCATAATGAGGATTTGATACCTATTGGTTATACGGATTCAGACTTTCAGATAGATCTTGATTTCAGAAAGTCCACTTCAGGTTGTGTTTTCACCTTGGGAGGTGGAGCCATAAATTGGAAGAGTTTTAAGCAATCTTGTATTGCTAAATCCACCATGGAAGCAGAATATGTTGCTACTTGTGAAGCAGCAAAGGAGGCTATCTGGCTCAAGAAATTCCTTTCTGATCTTGGTGTTGTGAGAATGGAGCAAGTTCCTATCACATTGTTTTGCGACAATAGTGAAGCGGTTGCACAATCTAAAAATCCAAGGAATCACAAGAAAGAAAAGCACATTGAAAGAAAGTACCATATCATTCGAGACGTTGTTGCTCAAGGTACCATATCATTCGAGACGTTCTTGTTCGAGGAAATGTAGTAGTAACAAAAATAGATAGTGCAAATAATCTAACAGATCCCTTTACCAAAGTCTTGCCTCAAAGGACTTTTGAGTCACATTTAGAGGGAATTGGAATTAGATTAGTGCACAATAGTCTTTAGGGCAAGTGAGAGATTGTTAGGATATGTACTCTTTAAATCCTATTGTATGATGCTATGTATGACATTATTTATGACATTATGTTGTGATTAATAAAGTTATTTTATTATTATCTAAAATAATGGTAACATGAATATTTGAACATTATCATAAAGTTCATGAGATGCATAGTATGTAATTTAGTCACAGAAGATATAAGTCACAAGTTCTTTGTAAACTTAGAATTTTAGTTCCTAGTCGATGATAAAATTAGGCATTTCATCTGCGAAAACTATAACGTATCAACTAAGATGATTTATCTTGATCATGGAAGTTGAGACTTCTAGTTGATATGTTGATATGTTTTAAGTGTTAAGACATATTGAACTAGACTGCTATGAGATTTATTGTTCTAATAATGACTGTCAAATGAATAATAAATCTCACGACTTCTATTTACATCAACTCTTAATTCTAAGAGAATAATGAACGTGATCATAAAGTGTAGGTTGCTTTGATATATCAAAAGTGGGATTTAAAGTTACAATCAAAACCTCAGTATGTTGGGCAACCACATTTAGTGTTAAAGAAACATATATTCTCAAGATAGAATTCATAATCTCTTAACAGAGACGTAAAATATTCCCTCGAGATAAATTTAATGGGTTCGATTATTCAGAGTATTAGGGCTAATCACTTTAGTAAGGAGTTACTAAAGTATATATTTATGAAATTGGATTTCATATATATATGATGAATAACTTAAAAAATTAAACTGGGTATTCAAGGATTAAGATATAGTGATCTTCAAAGTGACAGTCAACATTCATGACTTTGTATTACTACAAATATTTTATGAAGGAGTTGTATGTATAATAAAGTCTTGGGATATAATTTATTAATAAGGCCTAGAGTGCAATTATATTTATATAATAGTATTAAATATAATTAATGGTAATTTTGAGCTTGTCAAGAGTTGACAGAAAAGCCCAAAACCCATTAGAGCTCAACATATTGTAAATAGATTTTTTATTTTTTTTTTATTTTTGATGTTTCCAACAAACATGGTGTTGACAGTGAACTAGCCGGTTTCAACGTGGTATGGTTTGATTCTATGCTAGCTGATTAGTGACATGAATGTGTGGCTAGGCTTGATGATTTGAGGTACTGTTGATGCAGTTAGGGGGTTATGATGGGTTTTGGTAGAAGGAAATCAATGATGGCAATGATAAGGGATGGGTTTTGGTAGAAGGAAATCAATGATGGCCATGATGAACGGCAGTTTTCCGGGGATTTGCAGTGAGAGGGTGGCCAGGTCAAGGTGGCTATGGTGGGTTAATTTGGGTGCCTCACAGAGGCTGCGAAATTGATCAAAGGTGAGGAAATGTTTTACAAACCCATGGATAGAACTCAACCTTGAAAACTGGCTTGCAAGTGAAAGGTGCCCAAGAGCTTATATACACATATTTAAGTTTACACTAAAGCAATGTGAGACACTAGGATCATAACATACTGTAATACCCGGTTCCAATAAATAAATAAATAAAAAGGGGATTTAATTTTAGGGATAATTTAGTAATTTCTGATATTGAAGTTAACAATATTTATACCCTAATTGTATCATGTAAACCCCCTAAGGATTTTTCTTTTTACGCCTAAAGATTTTCTAAGAGGAGTTGCCGTTCCCCCCCCCCCCCCCCCCGCCCTTCGTCATCTTTTCTCCTATCTAAGAAGCCAACCAGTATATGTCCAGTTAAGCAAAATTTCACCACTTAAAGTACATCACTTTTATTCCATGATTCTTATTGAGGGCAACGTAACTAGATGTGTGTTGGCCACTATGGGTAGTACTGACTTGTCATTAAGGTTCCTTATTGATAGATAAAAGATGAAGCCAATACCAATTATTTGAAGGTTTCCAAGGACTTAGTCTTTTCACATGTAAAGCATCTTTGCTTTGTTGTCCCTGTGGTGTTGGATGGCATTGAGATTTGAGGTCCAAGGATCTAAGTGACAAACTTGTTTGGAGTAAATTCTTTATTTAGTTTGCTAAAAGGTTTACTTTGGATTTGTCTTGGGAAACTGCAAGGATTTTTGAATAGGCATTGGATTGAGATAAGTAACTTTATCCTAAATGGTTTTATTGTGCGTATTTTAACTACTGAAAATTGTTTACAGATGCTACAATTTTATTTCTATTGTACTACTGATTTCAAGTAAAGAATTATCACAAATATATCTGATTACTAAATATATGATGTATCTTATTTAATTGTTTTTAGCTATACTGATTCAAAGTGAAGAATAAGGAATTTTCACAAATACATATGAGCATTGAATATAAGAATTATTTTATTTAATTGTTGTTTTTAGCTATATTGATTTAAAGTAAAGAATATAGAAATATCACAAATAGATTTGAATATTGAATATATGATTATATATATATATGTATTTGGATAAGATATTTTTTGGTAGAAACTATGATTTCTTATATATGATTATGGATAAGCTGACTATGAATTAATTCTGATACCCAGCCAATAGGGGTTATTCATTGGTATTCTGATACCCAAACCAATGAGGGTTATTCATTGGTACTCTGATACCCAGCCAATGGGGGTTATTCATTGGTACTCTGATACCCAGCCAATGGGGGTTATTCATTGGTACTCTGATACCCAAGCCAATGGGGGTTATTCATTGGTACTCTGATACCCAGCCAATGGGGGTTATTCATTGGTACTCTGATACCCAAGCCAATGGGGGTTATTCATTGGTACTCTGATGTCCAGTCACGGGGATATAGCGTGACCATAGTCATAAGATTGTTAAGAATATGAATCACGTTTGAACATTGAACTATTTTGAGTCTTTAAAATTACATAGGTGATTTTGAAAATGTTTTTGAGTCATTAAAACTGCTTATTTATTTTTAGAACCTATTGTAAGTTATAGCTTTTGATATATGAAAAACCGACTACTTTCTAAACCATCTATAATATATTGGTAAGATTAAAGTATGTGATCTATTTGCAACTTATTATTTTAAGACTATGAAACTTCTTTTGTTATTTTTGAAAACCCATAGCATATTATAACTTTTGAAGGCTCATATTACATCTTATTAGTTTACAGATCTATTGCTTGATAAAACTTATTAGGATTTTGGTTACTTATTGAGTTGTCAGCTCACCCCCCCCCCCCCCCCCTTTTTCCCCTCCAATTTCAGATTATGACGAATAACAAGTTTTGGGAGTTTTGATGTTGTGTTGTGAGCAAAAAAAGAAGCTTAGTGATTTTGGGATTGGATGGTCTTCTAATAGTTTTATATTTATTGGCCAATTGGCATTATGTACATAACGTTTAGATTTTGTTCCTATTAAATTATTGGAGATATATTCATAAAGAAATTGTTGAGGTATTTTGGATTTAATTCATTTAATTTTTGAGGATAAATGTTAGTTGTTAAGAAGGCCTTGCACACTTGTAGGGTGCTTACTTTATAAGTGTGCAGCAGTTGTCACGTGCCTATCTTTATAGTTGGGTTCGGGGCGTGACACATACCATCATGCTCCGCAGCCAACGTCCACGACGACTCACTCTAGCGACATTAACCCAATGGTAGCCCTTTCTCTTTTTTGGTGGCTCTACTCACCTATCAGTAATTTTAATCTAGCCTCTAGGTTGCCCTCTCTAGGATCCAACCACAAAGCCACAACGCACTTGATCCCATACTCAATGAGCTACACCCAATTACTTGGGATGATGACTGGCTCTGATACCAAATGTTACAAACTCATGGATATAACTCACCCTTGAAAACCGGCTTGCAAGAGGAGTGTCCAAGAATTTATATACACATGTTTAAGTTTACACTTAAGCAACTAGGATCATAACAAAATGGGTCAATTGTTGTCAGCTATGGTGTCTTGGCTGTTGGTGTTGGGGAGGCGGTCGTTGATGGGTTAATGTCTGCTATGATACAAAAACTGATGCAAGACAATAAATTTCATGTGGATCTTTTTTTTTTTTGGGCAGGGGAGAGGGGGTGGGGGGGGGGGGTGTGTGAAGAGAGAGAACAAAATAAAGGGATAAAACTTAAAAATTATCACCAATAGCTTGCTTGGAATCAACATCATGAGATGAAAACCAAAAAATCACCACCTAGGGTAGCTTGGATACAACACCAAGCACTAGAAGAAAACTTCTAACCATAATTTTATAAATCCATGATCAACTGTCAACAACAGTAAATGTTTGGCCCTTTAAAATAAGATCCCTAATTACACCAATCATGGAAAGAAAAAATTTTCAAAATGAAATTATGTCACATATTAAAATAAAAATCAAATAGCAATCAAATTTCTCTAATTGCATCAATCAGTAGCTTAAGTTTTTGGGACAATCAATACTTTATCCTATCTAATAGCATCAATCAATTTCAATCAGCATCAATCACAATCATTCAGGCCTAACAAAATCAATTAGCATTAATAGGTGCAATCTGAAGTTTGCATGACATTATGTGATTTGAAAGATGTTACATAATTACCAAGTAGCCAAAAGAATTGTGCAAAATTTTGTCTCGATTAATAACAAAATGACTTTATGCTACTCAAAAAAGGAAGAGAGTAACAAATAGTTCATATTAATTCAAGAACCTCTACATTTTAATATGTAAACCTGTTTTTTTTATTGAGAAACTTCATTGCATTCCTTTTTTTTATTAATTTTATTTATTTATGTGAATATTCTTTTTACCTTGTGTGTGCAAGCATTAAAAGACATAAATATCTACTATAGCAGTAATGCATTCAACCATTGGCATTTTTGCAAAAGATATTATCTCTCAACTAATAAAGATGAACTACAAATTACCTCCTAAGTTCGACAAATCTGCTGTTAGATCTGATAGACTGAAATTCCACTGAATCTGATCTAGTGACCTGGAATTTCCAGGGCCATCTGGTGCTAGTTGCAATCCTACTGAAGTTGCCACATCTGATGTAAATGCTGTATCAAGTGCTGATGTTTCTACCCCCATTCCTGATATTTCTGATGCAGTGAAGGGGAAATGGCCACTGGATGCCACTGATCCAGGACTCACAGGCATCTCTGACATGGATGACATGGTGCTGTTTGGTGGAATAATAGGAGCCACATCAGCAGCACTGTTCTCCATCACCATACTGCGACAAGGACAAAAGCAGCTACCATTAGTGGAACTTATATCATGCAAAATGCTTATCTAGAAAGAAGGAAGATTGAGATTAAGTCTTCATTGTCTAATAAGATTTGATCATGGACAGGCCAATGTTCATGACCAAATGTAATTTTAAACGGAAGTGTGAAACCTTTTTAATTGGGTTGTTTCAGCTAAAAACTTAACATCAAAATGGATATGTACTCCAAACATGTCTATTTTCCCTGAAAAAACTCTCACACAAACTCATCATTGCATGAACATGCAAATCGTAGTTTATTAATCAAACCATTAGAAATTTCATAGAATTGATGAAATAATATTCATAGACAAGGAACACAAATAAATTGAAATACATAGACCAACGATAATAAGTACTGTTAATTGAATAGGTAATCAATGATGAATTGTCATGAAGCTCGAAGTTCTCACTCATTCCCAGAATTCATCCGAATGGGATGAAAATTGCTCGGTGCAGGGACTCCATTAACCACATGACAGCTTGATATTCCACAACCCATTGGATCCAGATGGGGTTGACCTGCTGCTGGAAATGAAGGTTGCTGTAGTACGGGGTATCCCATAGGCAAGTTATTAACTGCACTGCAAACAAGTGGTGTTGAATAACTATGACAACAATAATACAAGAAAACCACATAACATATTACAGTTGACTCTTGGTCTTGATCAGAACCTTTAGCCACCACCGTCTTTCCATTAATTAAAATGCTCCTATGAAACCATCAAGGAACCACATTTTCAAGGGCAAAGTAAGTTTTTACCCAAAACTCTAATGAAGCAAAAGAAACCCCAATGGCAATTCCTGTTTATCAACCAGAGTTTCAAGGGGAAAAAATAAAGGAAAGCAGACACTACAATACAATGTTTCCTGACAGGAATTATGTTTTCAAAAATAGCATGCAGAGGATAAGAATTAACAAAAGCATCTTACAACAAACTTATTTAAGGAAATGTTATTAGATAGTCATCAACTTATATTTCATTAGTAAGTGGAAATGCAGAAATAGCTTCTGAAAAATCACTGTTTACTCATGCATTAATATAACAGGGTAATTTGTGCTCTTAAACAACCATATCACTGTAAGGTAAGAACTTACCGGGCATGGGATGTATCCCATTCTGCATAGGGGCCAAAGGAACCTTTGGAGGTACAGGATACTTCATCAGGTGATACTGATGCTCAAGCAGATGGTTGAAGAGGAGAATTTGTTTTTTCAATTTTAGCCGTATGTAATAGGCCCTGAAGAAATCAGCATTTTCTTCTTCCAACTTCTGCCATACTGAATGAAATAGATAATGATTAAAGGGATGATGATTTATTGTGGGGTCCACCTAATAAAAAATTTGTATGAATTGATAAGATGACTGAAAATAGTACTAAAGTGACAAGTGAAATTCAAAAAGTTAGCTTTATTGGATCTACACCCTATAAAATTGGTAAAAAATCTGACATAAAGCAAAAAAAAATTGACATAAAGGTGTTTCTTAAGTGAATTGACATGGTACTGAAGTGACTATGGTGCTGCTTAAGATGTAAAAATAATGATAATACTTTTTAATTACTTTGTAGGTCAGATTCTTATTTCAAAAAATAAAGCCATAAAGTGAGAACAATATTTCTAATTTTTTGTCATAACAATATTACCAATTTTCCAATTCATTAACTCACACCCCACTAGTAGCAACCCAAAACAAAATTATAGCTCTTCCACTGAAGATAACAAATCGAAAATCCTTGATTATGATAATTTTTTATAACCAAACACTGCTACAATAACAAATTATTAATATAACATATAAAAAACAAGTCACAGACTTGTAGAGAGGATTCATGCTGCCTACCCAGAGTTGTAAATCCAGGATCTATCCTTGCACGATTCAAGAGGGTTTTAACCACCTCATCTCTATTCATATATAATTGTAGACACCGCTCTATTAGATTCTGAACCTACAACGGCCATTTGCAGAATTTATCAACACAAAGATGAGAAATAGATTAGTTGAGATCCATTTCAAAGATAATTTGAATAGACAAAAATATGAAAAGTAAAAAACAGATAAATGTAACTAGGAATGAATTGTCTTACAAGTTCAATATCTTGGCGAGAAACTTTTTTGCTATCATTGCTTGAAGCAGATACTGAACCTGAATCTGTTACAGGAGCCTCAGTTGTGTGGTTCAGTTGGTCAACTTGGGACTCATGAGAGACTTGCGTTGAGGCTTGTATTTCTTGCGTGCTCTGTGGATCCATAGAAGTGCTTTTCATTTTAGTGACAAGATATCTCAAGTGCTACTACTAATAAAACCTAAGGAACAGACACGCACCACTATTGGGGTTGAAAAGCAAAGTTCTCTATTTTGATTTTTGCAAGATGAAGTTTATTGAGTTTACTTTCCCAGAATTAGTAAGTAAAAACTGCTTGCCATAATTTCTGACCAACCATTATAAGTATGCGCAAAAAGTATCCGTCTTAATTGAATTTTGCAAATATATTAATAAAACATTATGATTAATATCCAACTCATCTAAGTTATTATGTAGTCCATTTACCATATATTTTCTTTTGTATGTAATAAAGTTCTATCGAACATAAAAGGAGAAAGCCCTAGTATACAAGAGCAAAACAACAAACTAAGGTTTGAAAATAATTTTATATCAACCACATCTAGTAACAAAAGGAGCACCAAATCATGCGTGTGCTCCACATGGTTATTGAAGCACCCAGATTGTGTGGATTTGCAATAAATTGTGCAGTGTAATGAGTGTTACTCCAAGCATATACTAGGTTGATTTGGGTTATATACGAAATTACAGATAGCTTCAATTGTGGCTAGCCCTTTTAAGGTATGGCACAAATGTAGTTGCCACTTTCCCAAGTGACAAATGGTATCAGAGCCAACAAATGTTATCAAAACCAACCTAGTAACGCAAGTCATTTTGGAATATAACACAAATATGGTAGCACCCATGGTAATTAATATTAGATGATACACTATATATGAATCTTCTAATATGCATGCAAAATTATGAGATTGAACCAGATTGTGAAGCCCACCAACTCAATAATATAGCTTTTAATACACGATATATGAATCTTATAATATGCATGCAAAATTATGAGATTGAACTAGATTGTGGAGCCCACCAACATAATATAGCTTTTAATTTGTTTCTAAGGAGAATAGGCTATCAATGATGGAGATGATGTTTAAATATTACAAAAATGATGCTAACATTGATTTGGATTATGGAGATGAAGATTATTGGACACAATGTTGAATCTAATGAGAAAGAAAAAGAATATTATTCTACATTATATATTATTATTTTTAAAGTGTAAATAATTTGAATGTAGATGTTATATATATATATATTTCCAATTACCTTATTTAGTAAGATTTGTTATATATAATTGCATAAATGATTATAAAATAAATTATTAATTGTATATAATGTATACCAATTTCATAACAATGTATATTAATATCTGGTCATAGATCAGGGTATGGCTCTAGCCTTTGTGATGTAGGAGGCAATGAGAAGGATTTATTATATTTTATTTTATTTTATGTATCAAGGGAAATTATGTAATTTCCTAATATTCAGGAATGGGCTGTGCTATAGTCCACTAGGCATTACTTTAGTTTTATTTTAAGTTTGGTTATTTAGTCGGGCTTAGTAGTAGAAGCCTAAGGAGTCCAAGTCCAAGTCTCATTAGGGTTTTAAGAAATCCTAGTTCAACTAGGATTAGGTATTAGTTTTCCATTTAAAGAGTTGTAGTACTTTCTATTGAGTTGGTTAATGATTAATATTTTCTAAATTTAAGACCTATGAAGCTTTCTTTTATGGTTTGTGTGATGCAACCTTCTCTAAGGTGTGATGCTAAGGAACCCTAAGTGTGATGCTTAGGAAGCCTACGCGTGGTGCCTAGAATTTATCAATTTTCTTTAATTTTACTATTCACAATTACTGTTCACATCACTGTTTACAGCAAACCAAATTTTGATTTTTGCCTTTGTTTTCATTCCCAAACCCTACTAATCTTTGTCCCCTTTTTAAAACCTATAATCCCTATTATTTCTAGTCTATTCCCCACCAAAACCTAACCCTAATTCTTCAAAACCCAAGCTATACCAGATCTGCCTCTGGTGTTCTAAATCAGATTTTGTCGTTCCCCCTTGTCCTACATCACTTTGTGTACGTTCAATGGCGCAAAATGAACTTGGCAATCCACCAATTTCTTCTCTTCAGATGTGGATGAATGGGAGAGGATAAAGAACCTTTTCTTTCGCTTATTCATACCTTTTTTCTAAACTCTAAGAGGGACTATGAAGTTTGAAGTGTAGATTGAGTTATTGTGGAACTAAATTTATATTTCATCAGAAACACATAAAAAGTCATTTTGAACAGAGCAAAAGAGAAGGGAGTTGGCCAAACCATTCATCAAAAAGAGAGAGAAATAGTCATGGTTGTGCTTTGATTGCTCTTCTAAAGGCCTTCTTTTTCTTGCCATCATTAGCAACCCATTTTGAACTATCTTTTCAAATGCATTAAATCATTAACATTCAAGAGGGGGAGAGAGAGTACATGGAATGAAAATGGATTTTAAAGGACCCTTTATGTGGGTTTGATATGTTGCTGAACTTCCCCATCTAGTTGGGCTTCTCACTTCCTATGCTTCATCATTTTGGTGTTCTTGGTGGAACAATATCATGGAATGTAGCATTCTTGCAGATTTGAGGTAAGACTTAGTTTCCTTTTTATGTTTTTTTTTTTAAATCAAGTTCTTTTTTATTTGACCGGTCAAATTAATCCAATGAAAAAAGAGCAAAAGAAGCAATATGTGTGCAAGTTCTGCAATAAGAGGTACCAATGTGGGAAGGCCTTAGGTAGTCACATCAGGATCCACATGAATTACAATTCAATTGAAGAGGAAGAGGTGGAAGCTAATTCTAATGTGGTGAAGTTTCCAAAGGAGCAGGAAAGATTCAGGGTGGCAAAGGCTTTCAATCATTGGAAGCTCTCAGTGGTCAACGGTTATAATCTTTATAATAAAAAATAAAATAAAATAAAAGGAATTTTTTTGTTGACAATAGAAGGTCAGGACTAATCTCTTTGGTTTTGGTTTATCACAAACTGCAAAGGGAGGAGCCGGGGGGGGGGGGGGGGGGGGGGGGGGGGGGTTGTGTGTCTTTTTTATAAAAGGTTGAGGGTGAGTGTCATTTCTTGAAACCTCAAGGGAGGGAGTTATTTTCCTTTATAATTTTTTATGAATTTGATAGAGCATTCATGTATTGTATGATACACGATACATAAAAATAAAAAAATCGATTCTATAGCAACATCAAATCATTCACTACAATTTATCATAAATAAGTCTCATGGATGTCTATCTGTGGTTAAAAATGTGTGCACCACTTGTTAGAAGTGAAATGGTACTAACATAATTTTAAAACATGATCTGAACAAACATGTAGTGAATATTACATTTGGGAATGCAGTACAAAGAGAGGGGGGGGGGGGGGGGGGGGGGGGGAGGGTGGGTTGATGATTTGAGGTTGGGGTTTGGAATGCTGTGTGGTGAAGTTCAGGTTTTAGCAATATGATTGCATAGCAAATTGACAAATCAAAACTAGACAATAGAAGAAACGCTAAAGAAAAAATAAGAAAGAGATTTGCATGCTAGTTCCAAAGAGGAAAATTGTGAAGTAGTCTATCAGCAGAACCTGTATAGTCTTCATATCAGCTGAATGCAAGCTGACCATATCTTCTCAGATAGCTCAGGTATTCGCCAACCGAAGATAAGGTTGTCTATAATGTTGGCACATATACTTAAATTTTGGATATGAGGCAGTTTTCACCTGGAACAAGAAGATTTGTTACAGAATCACAAGTGATGGTGAACACACTAAACCCTTCGCAGTGAAAATAGAAATTATCATGATTTTACCCATGTAGATTGTACATGGTGCAATCATTTCGTATAGTTCTCCAATCTCTTAGCCGTCGCCCTCTTTTAGATTATAGGGTCTATGGGTATGATTAACAATGATAAACTTGAAAATTATGATGTCTTTTATTTACCATCTGGTCAGCTGAAAAGGTGTAAAACATTTTTCTGCCACTCAAAAACATGCATACACAAAAATCAGGTCAAATAGAAAATGTATAATTTAGTAATAAACTCAAACAACTCTGCTAACCATGCAATGCTCTGATATTCAGAAATTAACTCAAAATTTTAAAAATAAAAATAAAAGGTTAGTTATCTCCATTGGACCAACATTGGCACCACTTTCATGGCAATGCCCCGTTATGCTAAAATTTATTGTCACGCTAACAAGCACATAGTTCCCAGTAGATTTCTACCCTCACTAACACAGTAGCTCTAATCAACATTAATGCTCTGCAAATTGTTAAGCAAAGAACATCCAAATAAGTCTCTTCGGGAAAATTTAGTTTTCCTAATCCAACAAACAGAAAATGGAAGAATAAAAATAAAAATAAATCCAAACTTCACCTAGAAAAATGCCTTCCCCATTTTACTTCTATAATCAAGTTAAATGTTACCTAAGAATTTCCTTAGTCGTTTACCAAAAAAAAAAAAAAGAATTTCCTTAGTCCCTACATCATCATGTTTTTAGTTCAAATATCAAAACTGTAATTTTGTACATCTCAACCACAAACAAGAAAATAAAAATCATAAAAATGAAAAATCAACCAGATCTCCATGAAAATTTTACTATTTACACATCACACACTTGCATAACAATGAAACATACTTATTAAATCAATTAAGTAACTAATTAAGAGCATTAAATACCACAGATATTTAAACTCAAACTGCCTAAACAGAACTGAAAACTAAAGGGCAAGAAAGTAAAACAAAAATAAATAAAGATCTTGCAAATATTACCTTAATTTCGACAAATTATAGGAACCCAGCTGAATATTCAAAAGAATACCAAGTACCCAAAAAATAAAAGCTCCGAGAATTTACAAAAGAGGACAACTTGGAACTCAAAGCATATAGTTTTAACTGAGAGTTCAAGTAGTAGTGCTTAACAAAAGGCTCCATTGAACCTTAAATGCACTAAGGTATATCATAGTTCTTCTGAGAAAACTGAACTTGTTGCGAGGGTTGCTGTGAAATTAGTGAAAGTTTGAGAGAGAGAGAGAGAGAGCTTGATAGAAAGAAACTGTGAAAGTGAAGCAGAGAGGGAATGAAAGAGTAGAGAAAAAAATCTCACCAAACTGGGACAGACTTTTGCTTAGCTTTTATACTTTCCACACAGTTCAATCTAAAATCTAAAACTAAAAGTTGGCTTTTGCTTTAATTTAATTTTCGTCCTTTTTAAGTTTTAAAATTTTTATTTTGACCCTGTATATTTTGATTTTTTTTTTATATTGACCATACCCGTTTATTTTTATCTCATTGGCATCAACTATTGTAAAATGGCATCAAGGCCAAATCTAACCCCAAAATGCATTTTTGCTACAATATTTGGGCGAAAATGGGTAATTACCCATAAAAATCTAACTATTCAGTTAGTTGGCCCGGTTTTGAAACATATTGGAATTCTAGCAACTCGAGCCTCAAAGGCTCGATTTTGGACTCTAAATCGAGTTTTTAAGGCTCGATTTTCATGGGTCGTTCGCATCTGATCTGGCAAATTTTCCAGGTGGCGTCTGAATGGAAATCGAGTCTCTGAGACTCGATTTACATATAAAAAGAAAACAAAAACCACTACAACTTGTTCATCAGAGAAGAAAGAAAAAAAAAAAAAAAAACCCAGAAACAGTCGGCGACCTGGGTCGCAGCGGGTCGCACGGTGTGACCTGGGTCGCGCGGCGACCTGGGTCGCGCAGCGACCTGGGTTGCGCTGCGACCTGGTCGCGCGCAGCCTGGGCCGGGTCGCCGGCCTGGATCTGTCGCGCGCGGCCTGTATCTGTCGCGGCCTGGGTCGGCTTGAGCTGATCTCCATTCCTTCTTCTTCTTCTTCTTCTCTTTCTTTTTTTTTTTTCTTTCTTTCTGCGTTTTTTCCGCTGATTCTGCATTTGGGGTTGCATTTTGGGTTATTAATATTTTATTTTTGGGTTGGAAATCGAGTTTTAGAGACTCGATTTCCATGTAGACGCCACCTGGACAAAGTGCCACATCGGAGAGAAATAACCCATAAAAATCGAGCCTCAAAGGCTCGATTTAGGAGCCCAAAATCGAGCCTTTTAGGTTCGAGTTGCTAGAATTCCAATATGTTTCAAAACCGGGCCAACTAACTGAATAGTTAGATTTTTATGGGTAATTACCCATTTTCGCCCAATATTTGTGCAAATATATATAAGTATTATTGTTGTGAATTTCAAATTTTTTCTCTTTCTTTGCATTTCCCAAGATAAATGTAGAGAGTGGATGATAGTTACAATATCTGCAAAGAAAGAAACAATTTAAAAAATTAATAAAATTTGATTTTTTTAAATAGAGTTATTAGAATAAATAATTTTATATGAATGTTTTGAAAAGTAGTTAGGTAAAATAAAAAGAGTAAGTTCTTATGTTAAAATAGATAGCAATTTTTGCACGAACTGATGTAAATACTTTTACCGACTTTCCATAATATTTTTTTCTACCTAAATCAATGAAATCTCATTTTAGAGCTAATATTTCATAAAATTATTAAATAACAAGGACAGTTTTTTTAGTTTTGTGGAACAAATTTTTTGCCCTAAGCTAGTTTGAAGGAATCTCATTTAACCCATTTGTGGTGGGCCTTTTTGTGTTGTTGGGCTTTAGTCCCTTCTGAGGTAAGAGAGTTGGGGCAGGCCTAAATGAAACTCACTTTAGGCCAGTTTGTGCACAAGTCGAGCCATCCCAATATGGACACGTCCTGGTGGAGGTATTGAGTGTACGGCATGCCCACAGTAGAAATTACTGTTATAAATGTTATAACAGGAATATGGTATGGCAGAATAACTATGATACTAAACAAATAACATTAACACCTAAATAAGGGAAAGTGGCCTAATAAAGTTATGGCAGAATAGTACAACAGTAAAAATAACGTTACAGCAGACAGTTTAATAACTGAACGGTAAACTAATCACCTAACAAGCATAAAAGAAAAACTTATCTGCCAGAAAAGTAAGCTTAGCTTCTTAGCAAATGGAAGCCTAAGAAGGGAACCGATCCCCAATGTGAGTAACCTCAAAAAAGGCTTTTGTCATAGAAGTTACGCACTTTGGGAAAATTGCCTAAATGGTTTAAGTTCCAATCCTCAATCTCTCAAAGAGTGGGTCTGTCAAGAAAGAGAGAAAAAAGGTAGTCTATTGATGCATGCCTCTATTCCTACCACTCATGTCTCTCTAGTTTTTGTATTTTCTTTTCTTTTCTCTTTTTTCTTTCTTGTTCTACCTATTCTTCTTTTTGTTCCTTCCATCCCCCTTTACTGTTCACAACTACCACTTTTTATACTATTTGTCATGGTGGGATTTACCATTTTTACTCATTAACTGCATTTGGCTCCTTACGAGTATCCTTCCAAGACTGCCCATTGGCTTGCTGGCTACTCAACCACTACCATTGCTCTGAATGTGTTGGTTGCACCACTCTCCATTCCCAGACAAAATTGCTTGTTTTGTTTCTTACCTCTCTTTGTTTTTCACTTCCCTCATCTGGATAAGGATCAAACCTCGCCATTACCTACTTCTATGGCATGCATCAAGTGATCCAAACCCACATTTACCTCTTTTGGGTGAGATGTCATCCCATCAGGACATCTCTCCCCAAAAAAGTTTGAGCGGGAACCTCAAAATAGACAATTTCTTTCTCCCCACCAGCAAACCACACCCTCTGAATACATTGACCTATGGCCCACCTCCCATGTATTGGCTGGGTACAAATAAGTGATACCTTGGTCCTTTGTGCATACTCCACTCTATCTGAATTTGTTTCTTTCTGTCCTTCACACCATTTCTGTTGTCTCCTTGTTTGTTTGATTCTGCTGTACGTTCTGGTTGGTGTTTATCTCTTGTAGCATAAAGGAAGTGTGGGCTTTTGGGCTCATGTTCCCTGCCTTTCATCCTTTCTTTGGATTGGGCGTTGCTTGGGCAAAGGTCTTCATCTTCCTGCCAAGCCCATCTTTTTCTTTCTTATGTCCATGGGCCTTTTGGCTATTGATCCTGCCATATCACTTCATCATGCTTGCTATAGCTTTACCCTCCCTTTTACTTCGTGTTATCCCATGAACTTGTCCACTGATGCTCTTGTCGTGCCAGCCTACTTCTTTGTCAATCTTTTGCTCAAGTCTTCCTAGGCCCATTTTTCACATCTTTACCTCTTTTGGGCTTTGTTGGCTAACATTCCTGCTATGTCAGCCCATTTCATTATTTCATTCCTCGGCTTCCTCGACCTGTTACTTTCTCTTTACCTCTTTTACTCTCATGCGTTGTTTGCTAGATCCTTTAGGCTTTCTCGACCCAATTACCATATCCTTACCTCTTATTACTTCTTGAGCTTATTGGCCTTTAAGCCGATCTATTGAGTTTACTAATTCATTTCCCGGGCTTTCTCGGCTCATTTACCCCTTCTTTACCTTTTTTTATTCCCATGGGCTTACTACTTAATTATTTGGGCTTCCTTGGCCCGTTTACATCTTTACCTCTTTTTTATTGTTGTGGGCTTGCTAGCCATCAATTCTACCATTTCAGCCCACTAGGCTTGCTTCCTTATTCCCTTACTATTTTCCCTCTCTCACATTTTCTATATTGTTGGGCTTCTTCTACTGTTAGGCCCTTTGTCCAAAGTACGCATCAACACCATTATGTAATGATTAATAAAATCGTCCATAGACACTAGTTAAACAAGACATATGACTCTTTAAATAAGTTATGCTACTAAAAATACACACGAATGATTTTACAAATTGCCATATAATGAATTAAAAAAAAAAAAATTACTCAACCCGGTTTTATGGTGAATCCCCCCCCCCCTCTCTTTCTTAATTTGTAATTGAAGATTTAAACTTCAGATGTTTTACAAAAGCTAAGGGGCTGTTTGATAGTATATTTCAAACAACAGTTTTCAATGTTTAAATAACATTACATGTATTTTCATACACTTTTTCACCCATACGTATTTTCAAAAAATACAAACAACGTTACTAAAACAACATTACCAAACACCTCCAAGTTACAAACCTCTTGAACAGTATATATATATATATATATATATATATATATATATAAAGAGGTACACTCAACATTAGTCATATCACTAACGAAATTGGACAAATGGAACCCTTATAAAAGTGGAATCAAACATAAAGGACCTAAATGAAAAGCCAAAATAAAGACAATATAAAATTAAAAAAAGGAAAAAAAGTGTACTTTAGATTCCGACAAGGCTTGGAGTTGAGCTGAAGCTTGGGCA
This sequence comes from Quercus tomentella, assembly GCA_028535165.1. NCBI lineage: Eukaryota > Viridiplantae > Streptophyta > Magnoliopsida > Fagales > Fagaceae > Quercus > Quercus tomentella. The sequence goes on from JAPQVY010000156.1 coordinate 50,442,343, forward strand.
TGAAGTTGGGCTTCGGCTTAGACGGTGCTGTTTGTTCTGAAGCGTTGGACTTTTATTTGAGTCATCACGAGGCTTACGTGATCCTAATCCACAAGCACACAACTACAAAATTTTGAATTAATGTTATCTTGTTTCTTTCTTCTTCTTTTTTCTTTTTTTTTTTTTAGAATTTGTTTCTTTCTTTTTTCATTACTACAGTACAAGTACAACCCATTGTGACTGATTAAAACTTTTTATTGAAATTGAATTTTGAATTATGCTGATTTTGTCTTTATTGAGGTTTTTATTTTGCTACAAAAATTAGAGTTGTTCCGGTACAATATTCCGCAAAATATCCTATGGCTTTCATATCTGTCATTTCATTGGAAAACAAACTACTTTTTTATTTTTTTTTTCTTTACTTATTTTGCTCCACCTTCAATGTTAGCGCTAGTTTTGGACCTTGGTGCTAAAAAAATTATATTGTTATTTTTAGTACTAAATATCAAAATGTGGCTATATTTTTTTTGAGGGAAAGTTTTAACTTATGACGTCTGCTTCTGAAAATAGCTCTTTATCATCAGACCAAGACATCAATCAGTTTTTGGTGTAAACGGGGATTGAACTCCAGATCTCTTATACAACCATCAAAGACTTTACCAGTTGAGTTAACTGGAACCCACAAAATGTGGCTATATTGATGGAGCTAAAGCCATATTTTTTTTATTCCACAGCTACAATGCACTGCTACTTTTGGCTGTGCACTGTAGCTCATATGTATAAAAAATATATATATTATTAAATTGTTGTGTTCACCCTACTTTTTAATAAAAAAATCTCTTTTGGTTATGTTCACACTGCTTTTTAATGAATATTTATATTATTTTAATCAAATAGCTAAAAATATAAATCCATTGATGTTTAGTGTATTTAAAGTGAGAAAGTAAAATAGATAAAGTAGCATTTTGTGGAGTCATATTGCTAAATTTATGACTCCACTAATGTGGATGCTCTCTTATCAAAAACAATGTTAATAAAAAATTAAGTAAATCCAGCACCAAAAGAAACCCAATAAATTCTACATAGAAATGGGAAAAAATTCCATATCATCTTTTTTTTTGTATTAAGAGGAGAAATACATCATTTCAATTCACATTTTATTGAAGCTTAAGTTTGTTAAATCCAATGGATAGTATAATTTTATTTTTTAAAGAACATTTCATAACCTAACGGATTCTTTAATGAATGGAAATAGAATACATAATTTTGAAATCTAGATCAATAGGGCTGACAGATGATCCAATCTACATTCAAAAATGGGAAATTGCCAGTGATCAAAAGATTCAAGTATAGGCTTCAGTGAAGACTTTGGATAAGCATGAAGGCGTCTCGATAGAGACAATATCCCTTCAAGATACGTTACTAGTAGAGGCAATGTATTCATGTGGTAGAAAAAGTGAAAATCTGCAAGAAGTGCTCCGCACTGATCTCACTTTTTAGGACGGAGAATTTACAGACCTTCCTTTTCATATTAAATTACTTCTTGATAATTTACAGGCAGCCTTCACCCTCAGACAGAAACCCTTATTCCAAAAGACCCTTAAGGCTTTGGAATTACATCTTATTAGCACCAGTGCATTTATTGAAGCACTTGGTTGTCAACTCCCTAGCAAGGAGGATGGAGATTCAAGCTCCACAAAGATAGAATCACATTCTCTAAAAAGATATCTTATGGAAACAAGCTTTTCAAAGCTCCACCCTAAGATTCAGCAAAAAACGAGACTTGCCATTAGAACCTTACCCCCTGAAATCCAACAGAATATACTAACTCATAGAGCCCTAACTAGTTCTTATGACAGATGGATGTATCTCTTTAAAGTTTTAGTCTTTACAACATTTATCAGGACAAACATGACAAACGATGTATGGCTATCTCATAAAGCCACATGGTATGAAAGTTTTGGAGAAACAGAAAGAGTTTACGATGGACAACATCCCTACCCAGGATTGCTTATCAATACTGAGACAAAGAATCCAGTAATTTGTGATCCTTCATGGTTATCTGAAATGCTAGAAGCAAGGTTTATCAGCAAGTTAATCCTCACTTCTGCCACTCAAATTAGTTTATTTCCTAGAGTCATCCAAGAAGCAGCTGCACGGATTGGAGGACTTAATTATATGAAGCTTACTATCTGGAGTATTCTCCTAGCTTAGGACACTAGTTACTATATGGAAGCTCGACCAACACACATTTTGGTTCTCATAAGTGATTTCAGTTGTAGCCCCGATTTCTACTGGTACACTGGAAAGACTTATCTATCACTTGATGATCCACATGATCTTGCACAAGAATGGTCTAATTTTATGAGCAACAAGATTTATGATGTACAGAAAGAGTTAGATCATGACTTCCATTTATACGGCTACACCAACAGGATAGTTGTATATGGACCAAGACCTTCAGCAAGAACGCTCATTGGGAAAAGAAAGATCACCAAAGACCACAGAATAATGACAAAGAATCGTGCTCCTACCTTTCTTCCTATAGTATACTGTACTCTATGTGAAAATTATGGAGCACTCCATGAGCATGAAGCCAACTCTGACTCTGATCAGTTAGATTATGATAATTATGCGGATACAGATTGACAGACAGACAGGCCAAGCAAGACAGAATGCTCTCCACTATTCACCAGCACGCGTGAATCGCTTCCAGATAGATTCAGACAGTCTAGACAGATACAAACAGATTTTCATAACTGTTCACTAGCATGCGCACCCCGACAGACAGACTACTGTTTATGAATATTAAAACTTTTACTACTCTTTTCCAAATGAGAATTCTACAAGCTTCCACCGACAGATTAAATTGAGTTAACTTTACCTACTCAGGTTACTTTTGAAGACATACCATGGTTTATTTCATCTATAATAGGACAGACTCCAAAGATAGAAGACAGGTTCTAGTTCTCAAATTTAAGGTTCAAATTTCAAGTTCCAATTCTCAAGCTCAAAATTAAGGTCCAAACTCCAGAAAGAAGATAGCTCTCTCCCTTTCCCTTAGAAAGACTCTTGTAATCCTTCCTCTCTTGTAATCTTGTAACCCTTCCCTTCAGATAGATATAATCTTGTAACCTTTCAGTTTTAAAGACAAATTTTACTTTGTAATCTTATAACTCTTCAGACAGTTTTATTTTCAAAGCTTGTATCAAAGACAGACGTTTTTAGTTTTAATCAAAGACAGAAGTTTTTATTCAAGTAAGATTTTACTAGTTTCTGTTTTCATATTCTATATTCCATTTTAACTTATTTTGAATATATCTATTTTGCTATTTTCTTCTTTATCATCTATTTTGCTATTTTCTTCTTTATCATCTATTTTATCATTATTAATTTATGCTTTCATATTACTGCTGTGCTCTCTCCTCAGTCGTTACTAAGCAATTGAAAGGTTGGTGGGATCACTATTTAAATAATGATGACAAACTTAAGATATTGGCAGCTGTTAAAAGAGAAACGCATGGAAGTGTTATAATGACAGATAGACAGCTTCACAAGATGCAGTTAATACTTTAATCTTTACCATAACTAAACATTTTGTTGGAGATCCTAATCAATATAAAGAAAGAGCTTCAGATGTTTTAATTAATTTAAGATGTCCACTACTTTCAAACTTTAGATGGTATAAAGACGTTTTTATTTCAAAAGTTTTAAGTAGAAATGACTGTCAATAACCCTACTGGAAAGAAAAATTTATTGCTGGTTTACCTTATTTCTTTGCTCAAAAAGTTAGACTTGATGTAGCTAATAATGACGGAAATATAGACTAACCTAGCTTAACATATGGTGACATAATATCCTCAATCAATAAAATAGGTCTATGGTTGTGTAATGACCTAAGACTAAAAAATCAGATAGAGAAAGAGAAAAGATATGCTAAAAAGAAGCTAGGAACTTTTTGTGAATTGTTGAAAGAACTTACTCTTTATTTAATGAATATGAAACAATTCAGTTATTTTCAGCAGACTCAATTAACTAACATAGAGAAAAATATGCCTTTTTACATGTTGGTTTAGTTCAGGTAGCTATAAAACCATTAACAAGAGAAGCTTTAAACACAAGTGTTTTATTTTGTTTAAGAGATGACAGACATTTAAGATTTAATGATTCATTTGCTGAAAGAAATCTCCATATTTAAGGACATGAGTACTGATGAGCCAATAACAGCCAATGATGAGATTACTACAAATCCAAAGGTAGTTGATACTATAATCTCTACCCAGTAGCACTTAAGTATATACATATTATTTTCAAAGAGAATTATATATCTCTTTTCAAAAAGTTTATTTAAAGTTTGTTTTCAGAAAGATTTTATGCTAAGATTCTGCTTAATTTAAGTCCTTCTTAGATCTTCTCTAAAATATTTGAGTCTCTCTCAGAAATAGATAGCCTTCTGAAAGAACCCTTTGAATAAACTCCCTCAACAGCATTTGAAGCTACACTGCCCAAATTTGATTGTCAGTTGCATGAAGGCCTTCAGCTAAGGCATACTTGCACTATATTAATTTGTTAATTTTAAAATTAATGGTCAATTGCTTAGCAAGCAAGATAGCCATCCTAAGGCTAAAATCTCAGACCAAATTTCACCAGAACAGAAATCTTCAATGAAGATTTCAGATAGGCCATGAAGGCGTCTCAATAGAGGCAACATCCCTTCAGAATACAAGGTCACCATAAACTACCTAGGAGAAAGCACAGTAGTAATATGAAAGCATAAACAATGATAAAATAGATGATAAAGAAGAAAATAGCAAAATAGATATATTCAAAATAACTTAAAACAGAATATAGAATATGAAAACAGAAACTAGTAAAATCTTACTTGAATAAAAACTTCTGTCTTTGATTAAAACTGAAAACATCTGTATTTGATACAAGCTTTGAAAATAAAACTGTTTGAAGAGTTACAAGATTACAAAGTAAAATCTGTCTTTGAAACTGAAAGGTTACAAGATTATATCTATCTGAAGGGAAGGGTTACAAGATTACAAGAGAGGAAGGATTACAAGAGTCTTTCTAAGGGAAAGGGAGAGAGCTATCTTCTTTCTGGAGTTTGGACCTTAATTTTGAGCTTGAGAATTGGAACCTGTCTTCTGTCTTCGAAGTCTGTCTTTTTATAGATGAAAGAAACCATTGTAAGTTTTCAAAAGTAACTTGAGTTAAGTAAAGTGAACTCAAGTTAGCCTATCGGTGGAAACTTGTGGAACCATGTAGAAATAACTTTTACTATTCATAAACAGTAGTATGTCTGAAAATTTGTCCCGTGCTGGTGAATAGTAATCTGTCATAAAGTGTCTTTTAATCTGTCTGTCTCACGCTGGTGAATAGTAGTCTGTCATGAAGTGACTTTTAATCTGTCTGTCTCTATTTGGACTGTATGGATCTATCTGAAAACTATTCTGTGTCTGATCTATTTGAAAGCTATTCCGTGTCTGATCTGTCTGAAAGCTATTCCATGTTTGATCTATCTGAAAGCTATTCATGCATGTTTGTGAATAGTATCTTTCGTATGTCATAAGGATCTTAGGAATCTTGAAATGCTTCTGGGTGAATCCTGTAATTTGGGGAGGAAGATTCCATTATTGTGTCATCCTCATCGTCTGAAATTTGTGATGCAGCTTCAAGCAGTTACTTCTTAAGCTGTCTTCTATCTGAGACGGAGGCAAGCTAGCACTGGACTAGAAGGAAATTAGAACTTTCTATCTGGGAGGGAGAAGGTTTTTTCTATAATTCCTGGCAAATATGATCAAAATTAAATTTATTCCACCATTTTAATTTAAACTTTCTGGTGAGCATAGGAAAAGGATACTGGATATGTCTTTCTATCTTGTATTCCCATCTAATAATCCATGGGAGATCTGGAAACCGGTAATAAAACTGCAAAAGATGTGGGAAATTCTTAAGATGCGGTATGTCTGGTTCTTTCTTGAAAGTCTTATATGCTTTTAAGAGATCAGGAGGGAGAATCATAACTTCAGGACCATGGGAATTCCACTAGTCAATGAACCATCTTGGAACCATCATGTCTTTCTTTCTATACATATCAAAACGGAAAAACCAAGTATGTCTGTAAATGTTATTTTGGAATAGAAGGAATCTATCCTAGGCTTCTACATAGTCGTAATAATTATAAAACTGAGGGTCAAAGGGTTGAGAAAAGTTCCTAGTAATCCAGGGTGTTGCATTCCATTGGGATGGGGTGAGGATCTGTTTTATGACTACCTTAGAGTAGCCAACTCTTTTTGGGTCTTGGGAGCATGGCATATGTGTTACAAGGATTGAGTCTGTATCAACTAAAACAAACTCATAATATTTCTGGGTCTTTAAAGTTTCTATCTTAGGGTGTTCCCATCTTGGGGCATGAGCTATTTGACGAGGGAGAGGGTATATGTTATGTGCTGGGATTCTGGTTCAATCCATAGAATAAAGTTCCAGGAATCTTTTGGGAGTTCAATACTATGGTCTTCTTTTGGGGCTTGGGCTTCCTGAGAGGTAGAGGATCTATTATTTGGTTGGTTAAAGGGAGAGGATAAAGGTGGAAAAGATGATGCAACTATATTAAATGGTTTTTTTTAAGGGAGAAGTTGAGGGGTTTGAAGGCGAAGCATATGTCCGTTTGGTTGTTGGAGTGGAGCTTGGGGAGAGTGGTTCAAAGGGGTTTGGGCTACATGTTAATGGGGATCTTTCATGGGGTCTGTTCGAAGAGAAAGTAGGTGAGGTGGAAGAGGGACAAGGGAGAAATTTGCTAGGGGGAATCAGAGGAGTAGCATAAGACTGTCTGCTTCTGGGTTTTGGATATTTGCTCTTATCTACAGGGAAACTCATCTTCCCTGTAGAAATTCACGGGTTAAGAAATCAGGAATAATTGAATTAGTTGCTCCTTTAATATATTCAATATCAAAGTAAAAAACACTTAAAATAGCCTGCCATCTAGCAAAACTCTGTTTGGAAACAAGATTTTGAACACCTTTCTGTAAAACTTCTTTAGCACTTTTACAATCAACTCGGATTAAAAACTTTTGATTAAAGAGATCATTTTGAAATTTTGAAATACATAATATAATAGATAAAATTTCTTTCTTAATAGTACTGTAATTCTGCTAGGTAGTTGACAAGGAGCCAGAACGGAATCTAACAATCTATTCTTTGGCATCATTTTTTGCTATCTGTTTTAGAATTCCACCATAGCCTATGTTAGAAGCATCTGTCTCAACAATTTTAAAAGTATCGGGGGAAGGAATAACAATACAGGGAAGTTGCTTAACATATTTTTTAATTTGTCTGATTATCATAGTATGTCTGTCTATCTATGGAGGAGGATTCTTTTTTAGCCTTTTATACAGGGGTTTGCATATTTTCCTTAATCTAAAACATAGTTTAGGCTGCCAAGAAATCTTTGTAACTTATTTTTATCTTTTATTTCATCTGGGAATTTATCTGCAAATTGAATGGCTCTGTCAATGGGGCTTAAGGTTCCCTTATAAATATTATGACCTAAAAATCAGATTTTTTCTTGAAAAAAATTTATTTTAGTGACTGAGACAACTAATCCATTTTGTTTGATTACTTTGACAAATATATCTAAATGTTTCCAATGGTCATCGATTGATTTGGAAAAAATTAAGACATCATCTATATAAACAATTGAAAAATCTGTGAAAGGTGTAAATATGTCATTCATTACATTTTGAAATTCACTGGGTGCATTTTTTAAACCAAAAGGCATGACATTCCATTCATAATGACCAAAAGGAACTCTAAAAGCAGTTTTGTATCTGTCTTTCTCATCTATCTGTATCTACCAAAATCCATTTTTCATATCAAACTTGGAAAATATGGTTGCTTCATGAAGTCTATCAAGTAAGTCTTTCTTGTTGGGGATGGGATATCTTATCCATTGTAAAGCTGTATTTAAAGGTTTATAACCAAGGAGACTTGCTTTTTCATTTGTATTGGTCTAGCTTTAGTAGGTATTTGTCTTTCATTAAAATCTTTTTCATAAGGTAACTGTACTATGTGTCGGTGCCTATGCCAAAAAGCAATAGGGAGATTAGACCAAATTTCTGCCTCAATCTGTTGTCTGAATAATTTTATTTTATGATTCAGTATGGGGTTTGTTAATTGATCAGCAATTTTTTTTTGTATGTTATTTCTTACTTTAAAGATTCCAAATGTCTATTTTTCCTGTCAATTCTTTCTTTATCAATATCCCTTATTATGGAAATGTTATTGAGTGAATAGATTTCTTTCGGGATAGGTGGTAGAATGAATTTAAAAAGTATGTCTTTTCCTAACACATTGGTTTTAATTCCTTCGTCTGTCGTTAGAAAGTGGTAAAGTAAAGCCATAAAGGGATTTCCTAGAATAATTTTTATAGAAAAGTCTTTAATTAAAACAAAAACTGTTTCAAAGCATATCCCGTCATTACATATGTGGACATTAGGTATTTTGTAATTAATTACAAGCTTTTCTCTGTTAGCTTGAGTTAATCTTTTGGATGATTTTTCATAATACTTTAAAGGTATTAATCCTTCTTGTATACAGTTCATATCAGTACTTGAGTCTATTAAAGCAACTTCTGTCAAAGAAAACTCTTTATTAATTACTAAAGTGATTTCTGTATGCCATTTTTGAAAAATTACTCTATCAATTAAACTCAAGAAATTCTATCTATTGTTGTCATTATCTTTTTCTAATGAAGGGGGGTCTATCATGGGTTTAGAAAGTTCTTTCAAATTTATTATTTCTGCAATATTTTGTTCATTTATATCTATGAAATTGTCCTCTTTAATTTCTTTAATTTCTTATTTTACCATTTTTTACTTCTGCCATTAAGTCTTGTAGAGTTACTGGTTTTATAGCTACTCCATCTTGTTACTTTCTTGTCTTTTCTTTCTTAGCTTTTTCTTTATTTCCACATTCCAAAACATGGTGTCCATATTTTCTACACTTAATACAAGCAATAGGTATGTCTATAGAATCTTTCAATTTTAGTAAATAGTCTTTTTTTATCTATTAGGTGATTAGGTAGATTATCTATCAATTTCATTATTATGTCTTTTTGTTTCCTTTTTCTATTATTGACTTTGAGTGTGTTGGTTGATTTTAGTTCTTCCTTTTTCTTTACTTGGTCTATCTCTTTCTGCTTAATGTTAAACATTTCCATTAATTCATTTATTACATTTTTCTCAAACTCCAATTTACTAATTTGTTTAACAATTTTATTATGTCTATCACATTGTTTTTTAGTATGTCCATATTGTTTACATTTATGACAAATAGTATTTCTAATATGTTTGTCATTGTCCTCATTGTCTGATGACTCAATTGTATTTAAAACTGTTATGTCTCTTTCTTTGTCTATATCTAAAGGTGAATTTAAAATTTCTATCTTTTTAGTTAATTCTGTCAAACTAGTGTCTTGGGTACATGTAATAGACATTTCAATTGATTTTAGTCTTTCATCAATTTTTTCTTTGAAACTATTACTTTTCTTGGAATTATTCTTGTCTTCTTTGTTGACTAAGTTTACCAAACTATTACTTTCTTTCTCTTTCTCTATCATGTCCTTTTCTATATCTTTTCCTATGTCTATCTTCTTACGTATAGTGCGTATTGAACTAGTTTCTTTTTTGCTTTGTCTTTCCATTCTTTCTATCATTTCTTTTACTATTCCTTTATCTTCTATACGTGTTGTTCTTTCTGTGTCATCTTTATATTGCATTATTTCTATAGAGCTATTTTGTTTCTTTTGTGTAAAAATTGATTTTAAACCTTCTTTCTTCAAGTCATCTTTTCCAAAGTCTTTTTTATTGTCTTTATATGTTATAGCTATAGGTTTGTCAGTTGCTTTTAGTTCTCTATCATCTTTTCTACTATTTATATGCCAGTTTTCGATTACACTATTTCTTTTATTATGCCAATTATCTGTCATGGTTTTTGCTAAAGGTGATCTAAGATGAGGTTCAAATTCTCTTTCTTTTTCTAAAGGTGAATTTAAAGCTTTCATTCTTTCAAGGAGGTCCAAAAAACTATCATTTTTTTTTTCTACTTTAGTATATAGAGTGGATCTTTCAATAGTTTCTAAAGATTCTAATTTTTTATTAATCATGAAACAAACTATTATTGTGTTTATTAGTCTGTCAGTTGATTTTATCTCCTATGAATGTACTCCAATTATTTGTGTTATTATTATAATTATAATTATCTATATCACTATCAGAATCAGAATTTGTTTCATCATAATCCATATTACTATTTAATTAGTTATTGTCTATATCTCTTATGCTATAATCTTCATCATAATCTATATCATCATAGTCCATGTTTCTTATTAGTGTGTGCCTAGCCTAAGTGTGAGCAAGCAAACAGATGATGAACTGATAAACGTATTTATTCTATTACTAACCAGTGGTGGAACTATTACTAACCACTTATCCTTACTATCAGGACCACCTCCTCAGGAAACTCCATTGCAGGACCACCCAAACAACGCCTGTCCGTCAGCTAACAAAAAACGGGCTGACCAACGCAAAACTATGTTTTGCAACCGAGTCTTGAGGCTGACCAACGCTATCAAGGAGCAAGTAGTGGCTGTGCAGTAATATAAGTTCCTAGTAACTTCTTAATTGCAAAGAAATAAAACTCATACATCTACCATCCATGGCTCTGATACCATAAATAAAACTACCCAGGAGGGAGCACAACAGTAATATGGAAGCATAAATAATGATAAAATAAATGATAAAGAAGAAAACAACAAAATAATTATATTCAAAATAGGTTAAAATGGAATATAGAATATGAAAACAGAAACTAGTATGATAGGCCAAGAATGTATTGACCCCTTATGATGAATTAACCAACTAATTAGTCAAGTTAATTAATTAATCCGATTAATATGCAATATGCGTGGTAGCACTATGCAGTGGAAAATAAAGTTGACACGGTGATTTGTTTATGAATGGGGAAAACTTCCAAGGCAAAACCCCACCGGGTGATTTTAAGGTCACCACTCCCAAGAATCCAATTATTACAACAAGCAGTTACAAGTAAAGGAATCTTAATACCTTATACCAATCTACAGTTGAACCCTTATCCCAATACCCAATTGGACTTGTTCTGTAGTGAAAATATCTCCTTTCAATGCACGGCTCCCAGTACGTGATTAACCAATCGATACACGGATCCAAGTACGTGACTAACCACCAACTTGAGAATGATGTTAGCTGTAAAGTTCTTCAGTTCATCAAAACGATGAAGATTATGAAACTCCTTGGTTACAAAACCCTACGATATATAAACGCAGCAGCTTCTTGAAGAGGAAGATGAATTAGGGCATATGTCTCCGGTCACAATATGCTTGTGAAAAATCTTTGCATCAAGCTATACTTACTTGCATCAGCTGTGATGGCCCTTAAAATAATCCTTATATATGTTTAAGGTTATGAGAAAAGAAAGCCTAAACATATATACACGGATTGATGTGCAATCAGATCTGAAAAACTGATTTTTGTAAATCTCGATAGATAGGTTATCTATTGAGCAGTTGTCGAGCATCGGGCAAAAGTTGCCTTTTAAACCTCGATAGATGCTATCTATCAAGCTAGCTGTCGAGCTTTAAAATCCAGCACTTCTTCACTTGTTTCTTAGATAGACTTGCATGGTTTTAACACTTGGACTTGAACTCTTATTCCTTAAAACATTAAACACATCCTAGATCTATTCAATTACAAGTAAAATGCGTTTTGTCAAAGGATTAGCCAATTCTAGATGACATATATTTCTAACATGATTCACATATGTCCTAATAATCTCCTCATTTGGCAATCTGTGACAAAACCATAACAAACAAATGAACATATGAGAGAAGTCATAAAACACTTAACTCATACTCACTTTTTGAATACAATAAAATCTATCCTAACATAAACTCTTGAAAAACTTTACAAGAAGAGAGTTCATGGCAAGAAAGACTTTGACAACCTGTATTTCTGAAACACTTCAAACAAAACTCATCACGGCATCTTAATGTGAACCAGAAATAAAAGACTGCATATAATAAATACGAAGCATGTGCATAAAGAGAGAAAAGAAATAACACATGAAGAGATAGGTGAAACTGTAATAACAACCTCAATATATATAAACATAAAAAATGAGTACAAGGTTTGCTATTACAATGTAAGAACAATGTATTTGAAAAGGAAAGAAAAGAAAAGATACAAAAGGTCCTCACTACATCCCTCATAGAAAGAAAAAAACACTCCCCCTAACAAAAATATCTCCTATACTAACTCTCCCCTTAAGAACATGACTACTCTCATACCCAAAACTACTTCCCCTTTTTGTCATGAATGACAAAGGGCAAGTAACTCAAACAGTTATCTCGTCGTCACTAAAAGAGCTAGCATCCTCATCCTCATCATCATCATCGTCGTTGGAGTCACCATCATCGCCCTCGTCCTCAGATTCCTCTGGAGAAGGAGAGGGAGACGCCACGAAGCCACAAAGGCGAGCCTGTTGTGATGTAATACGGCCAACATGGGTATTCACTTGACACAGCTCATCACTGAGAGTGTCAAGGCAAGCATCCATGCGCTAAAGCTGCACCATGACCGCCTCGAGGGTCACACCACTCACTGATGAAAAAGGAGTGGATGTAGATGGAGCAGAAGAAGCTGGAGGAGTTGCCATCTCAATCTGTGGCCGTTTCGATCGAAGTTGGGCCTCACTTCGTCTAACGGTAGCAGCGTCTATGGCACACATAGCAAAAAAGTGTGTAGACTCAGGATAGGAGATAGAAAAATGGTGGAGAATTCCCGTGATAGCCGAAGGGAAAATAAGTTTATCACAGGTCGCCGTATCCCTATAGACATCTATAAGGGAGAGTATGAAGTGAGAGGGAAAGTCAATGGTAAGTCCCTCAAAAAGGGATAATATAAATCGAGCACGAAGCTCAATAATAGAGTTATAGTGAGACAAAGGATGAAGAATGAATGTCATCACCATGTTAAGGAACCTCGGACCTTTTGCAAAGCCCGAGCAAGGGGTGTTTTGACGGTCACCCCAAGATGAAGGTGTCTCACAGAAGCGAGATGAGAGTTCGTCTTTGGACACAATCCTAAGACGATCACAGCTGGGGTAGTCAGCAAACTCTACCCTCGGTACGTGTAGCACCTTGAATATAAGATCCGGAGTGACTACTGAAAGCTCGAAATTGTGTGAAAACACAAGAGCTGTTTAGACCCCCCAAATTAAAAAATACGGCTCAGTTGATTTTACTCTAACTTAAACTAAGTGCGGAATAGAGTAAATGCAAGCGAATAAACAATAAACTACTCTAAGCCATATTCATCAATTCACAGCAGTAAAAAGAAAGCTAAAAGAGTAGGGGAGAAGAATGCAAACACAAGATAACACGCCGATGTGTTATCGAAGAGGAAACCAAAGAGTTCGGCAAAAAACCTCTCCGCTGTCCTCTAAGCGGTAAATCGATCCACTAGAGAATAAGTTGGATTACACAAATAACAAAAGACCCTCCAAACCTAGTACTTAAGCCCTCCAAGCTCTTGCTACCAACTGACTTCGCCAAGCCTTGTCTTCTCTAGCTCTCTGGATCACGCAATTCAGCTTGATTGCATCCACAAAACATATAGCTTCTTCCAATACTTCTCAGCAACACCAAAACCTCACTTTACACTCAGAATGGGTATGGTAAGTGTTTGAGCTATCAACCTCTCAAGGATTTGGAAATGGAGAGGTAGGAGTTGAGAAAAACCACAATAGATTGTGTAGAGGATTGTGGGTATAACAATCTCTAACTCTCAAATGTTGTGGCTAAGGTTTTCTCTAAGAAAGCACCCCTCTCAATATATGGGTAATGTGGGTATATATAGTGTGTGTAGGGACCTGGTGTATCAGATATGACAAATTGGCAAAACAGAATGTTTTGCGGGTATCTCGCGAGAAGGCCTTACCCGCGAAACACTTGTGAAAACCAGCTGTCACCATTTGTCATGACTCTTTGCATTCTAGTCATGTGTTGAGCACATGCTTCACTTCGCGGGAAGGCTTCTCGCGAGCTACCCGCAAAAACTTCTTTGCTCTGCACTTTGCCTTGAGTCTTCACTCTTTCTCTCACACACAACCCTTACAAAGAAATCCCACATAAAATACAAGGTACATAAAATTGAACATAATTACAATTAAATTTGGCATGAAATTAAAGCCAATACAAAATAGTTGTAAATCACAACTTTACAACTACAATGCATGTACCTCAAATGCGAGTGATAAAATAAGGTACAAAATAATCAAATCCATGCATATTGGAGTAAAACTTCTGTATGATCACGGAGGGACAAGTGACCAGGATACCACACAGTGACTCCCAACCCCTACAGTAGATGATAGTGGGAAGGTCAGTATCAGAAAAGTCCGATAGAACAACTTGGCATTCCGAATGAATGCTGCGTCGGGAAAAATTCTCTGAAAAGTCCTTACGGGCTTTATCATCACGGAACCTGACATGAGATGGTGTAGAATCAGTAAAGGGAGAAGAAGAAGAAGCCCCGGAACGAAGAGGGTTCCGGGACGGAGTGGACTTACGTTTAGGTGCCATATAGCAACTAATCGAAAGAAAGAGAGGGAGAGAGGGACAAACAGAAAAGTACCAACACATTTAATATCAAAAAGATTAAAAAAAAATGGTACGTATGCATGAAAAATGCATGAACATGTGACATGCAAAAGTAAAAACATCATGGGCTCAGCCCAATTCAATACTACCAGCGCACATCATTTTAACATAGTAAGCACACATCTAAAATGCACAAATCATTGTTAAAAATTCAAATGTGATGCAATGCATGAACATTTAAGATCATTTAAACAAAACCCAACCCAAAAATTTTGCAAAAACCTCATCAATTTTGAGAAACCACAAATTTTTCAAAAAAACTAAAAACCTAGATCTAAATGAATGAAATGCATGAAAAGGAGGAAAAATAAGATCTTACCAAGGAAGGAAGAGCAATCTAGGCCAAAAAAATGGGGAAGAGGTTTGGAGTAAGAGAACTAAGTTTAGGGAGGTGAGGAGTCAGAAAGTATTGAAAGAGATCGGTGAGAAATGGAAAAAAATCACGCTGACGCTATATATAGAAAAACATGAATCTTGATGTATTGAGAGGTGTCGAGCTTTAAATCTTGCCAGATGGAACTATCGAGGAGCTATCGAGAGGTGTCCACAGCAAAGTGACCTCGATGGATCGAGCAGCTATCGAGCATCTATCGAGCATACAAAAACTTCCTCAATGGATCGAGAAACTGTCAAGACAAATTCTAAAAAACTTCGATGGATCGAAATTGCGATAACAGCTATTGAGAAGGAGGATTAAGAGGCTCGATAGATAGCCTAGTTGTCGAGAGGTATTGAGAAGTTGTCGAAATTGCTCAAAAACATTTTTTCAAAGAAGAGAAAAGCACAGACATGAATGCAATCAAGCATACTACTCAAAAAAAATCCAAACAACATTTTAAGCTTTCAAAAACATCTCTCAACAAAAAAATGTCAAGCATTTAGATCCAAAACACACACACATACATACATACACAACAAGTCTAACCAATTTTATATTTCAAAAACAAGTTAAGACAGTTTAGTGAGTATACATTAACACATGTATTCCTTGTGATGGCCAAATCACATTGTATATGTACATGTATTAAGAGTAGAAAAGAATATTGCATGTTGTGTGTGAAGAATATCGCAAGATTGCATGAGTGTCTACATGTTATGACGATTTGAGATATGAGAAAATCACTTTAACTCACACACAATCATAACTGCTTGATGGGGACTATCACCTTTGAGGTACATCCTATAACTCCCACATCTCCTAGAGGACACGCTTGCAATCATATATAGAGCATTTTGATTCTTTTTGCTTTTATTTATTTATTTTGCATATTTTTCTTTAAGCAAACCATGCATGGGCATATAGGAGAGAGAAAAGAAATGCCCAATGATGTTAAGTTTTTGACATTGCACTTTTGCTATGCTAAAGTATACAAATGTCATTTCATGATTAGTGGGCAACAGTGGTAAGATGGTTATTTATGCCTTTCTCTTAGGATTTTCTAGTCCTTCCCGTCAAAAAGAGTAATACGAGTGTTAAGTACAAGAGATTACTTAATCTTACTCATCACAAACATGAGCCATAAAGCTCACTTGCTTAGTTGTGCATAGAGATGCTCATCTAAGCTACAAATGACACAAAGTTTAGAAAACTTCATTTCAATGGTCATCCAAGGTACACAAGTACCAATGTACACAAAACACACACTGTTTTTGTATTTTTCTGATTTTTCAATTTTTTTTTTTATTTTTATGAAAAAAAAATTAAGCAAAACTGAAAATAAACAAACAAAAACATGTTAAACAAAGCAAAGCATAAAGCTAGACTGACTCAAAACAAGAAAGCAAAACACACAAGTAATGCATACTCAAAAAAATAGAGAAAGAAAAGTGACAAAATCACTTAGATCCTTTTTCCTTCCATACCTTGAAAGAACTTTTCCATTTGGCAGACCCTTGATTCGGCGGTAAGAGGGAAGAATTAAAACCGTTCAAGTTCGAAATGAACATAAAGGCTTTGAGTAGATCTCCAAGAGGAGCAAAAGAGGATGGAAACTGATTCTGGTTTCCCGATAAGATCATACCATTGCTTTATTAAGTGGCTAACCACTTATAGCAATTTGGTCGAGTATGTCCAGCTGCTCCACAGTGATGACAAAGATGTTGCTTCTTCTGTTTAGACTTTTGAGTATTGCCCTTCTTAGCCCTAGGGCTTTTAGTTTCTTTCTTTTCAAGCTTAGGGGGTGCTCCTAAGATAGATTTACCCTTGTCTATGTTCTCACTAGCTAAAGCAGTTTTTATATTATTATTCTCAGATTCAACATTATTAGTAGGTGAAATAAAAATAGTAGTACTAGAAGAAGCAATACTAGGAGAAGAGAAATCATACCCTAAACCGGTTCGATCAGAAGTAGATTTCTGAAGGTTGAGCATCTCATCAAGTTTTGCACTTGAAGTCCTTTCCAACTGAGCTCTGACTTGGAACAGCTCTGCCTCAAGCTTCTAAGTCTTCTCAACCAAGAAATTGTTCTCAAATCGCAATGCTCCAATAGTCTGATTAGCTTCATCAAACTTTGTGGAAAGCTCTTCTCGATCAAGTTCCACATCACTCAACTTCTTGGTGGCCAGCCTATATAGTTTCTCATGCTTCTCAGAAACCTTGTATAGTTTTTCATAGGCTGTATGGATATCATCTTGATCGTCCATTTTCTCGAACTTACAATCCACCAAGCCCTCTTCATCATCCACTTCTTCATCAATCTCTTTAGTAGGATTTACAGTGGTAGTAAAGGCATTTAGGATTCCATCATCCTCATTGTCTGAATCATCCTTAGGTTCGGTGTCACTCAAGGTAGCAGCAAGGGCCTTGCTTTTCTCGATGGTCTTGAGATACGTTAGGCACTCTTGTTTCATGTGTCCAAAGCCTTGACATCTAAAACACTTAGGTCTGGAAGGAACAGTATACTAACCACCTTCCCTAGCATCCTTCTTCCCTTTATCTTGGTTCTTGAACTGAGACAAACTGGACTGCTTGCGGTCTTTATCAAATCCTCTTGTATTGGCATTCTCATGAACTTTTTGAATTGCCTTGTAATGTAGGATTTAATTTTAGAATCTTCATTGTCTGAAAACTCATCTGTGTCACTGGTCTTAGCCTTTAGTGCTATGCTCTTTCCCTTACTCGATTTCCTAATTCTTGTCAAGCCCAACTCACAAATCTACAGATTGCCAACTAGCTCTGTCAAAGGAATTTGATCAATGTCCTTTGATTCTTCAATGACGGTGATTTTGGCATGGAATCTCTTCGGAAGAGATCTGAGCACCTTTCTAATAATCTTGGGTTCGGGAATGGTTTCCCTAAGATTAAAGGCTGAGTTCACTATCTCCTTGAGCTTGGCATAAAACTCATCGAATGACTCATCCTCCTCCATCTTTATTTCTTCAAAGCTTGTAGTAAGCCTCTGAAGTTTCGAATCCTTGACAACTTTAGTTCCTTTATAGGTTGTCTAGAGGATGGTCCATGCTTCCTTTGCAGTTTCAGTAGAGGATATCTTCTTAAACTCCTCATTCATGACTGCATTAAAAAAAGCATTCAATGCCCTGCTGTTGAAATTAGTTGCCTTGATCTTAGCATCATCCCAATCGGCTGACGCTTCTTTTGGATTGGTCCAGCCTATCTCCACAGCTTGCACACTTTTTCATCTAATGACTGCAAGAAAGCTCTCATGTGTACTTTCCAGTATGCATAGTTAGTGCCATAAAATAAAGGAGGTATAATCAACGATTGTCCTCTATCCATGACAACAGGGGTCAATGGATCACATAGTAAAGATTAACCTTAATCAGAGTGTGCCTGTTCTGATACCACTTGATAGGCCAAGAATGTATTGACCCATTGTGATGAATTAACCAACTAATTAGTCAAGTTAATTAATTAATCCGATTAACATGTAATAAGCATGGTAGCATTAACAAATCACCAAGTTAATATGCAGGGGAAAATAAAGTTGACATGGTGATTTGTTTACGAATGGGGAAAACCTTCAAGGTAAAACCCCACCAGGTGATTTTAAGGTTACCACTCCCGAGAATTCACTATTATCACAACAAGCGGTTATAAGTAAAGGAATCCCAGTATCTTATACCATCCTAAAGTTGAATCTTTACCCCAATACCCAATTGGACTTGTTCTATAGTGACAACCTCTTCTTTCAATGCACAGCTCCCAATACGTGACTAACCAATAGATGCACGGATCCAAGTACGTGACTAACCACCAACTTGAGAAGGATGTTGGCTGCAAAGTTCTTCAGTTCATCAACACGATGAAGATCACAAAGCTCCTTGGTTACAAAACCCTAAGGCGTACAATTACAACATCTTCTTGAAGATGAAGATGAATTAGGGCATATGTCTCTCCCATTTAATCAGCAGCTAAGGCCAAGACTAGAAGAGAGAGTCCTACCATCATGAGGGATTCAAGATAAAGAGATAGCAAGTCGGAAGGACGACGGGAGATGATTGTTCGGACAGTTGCACTCATGATTTAATCAAGGAGAATGACTTGAATGACCATCCATGTACCTCAAAAATCATGATTGTATAACATGCATCAATTGGCTCTTGCATTACATGCATAAACTTGTCTTTGCATTACATTCATTAATTCATTCATTGCATATCATAAAAATGATCTTGAGATTCGAATGGTCGCAACGGTGTTTTCGGTTTTCAAATCGGACCATCGGATCGAAAGATATCGCATGATCAAGTTTGCACGGTCAACATGCATTGTGTCTAGGTAGAATCGACCACACATGATCAATTTAAATTAATTCTGATTGGTTAAACAGTTAAAATTAATTAGATAATTTTGTGATTGGTTGATAATTAGTGATAAAATAGGATTGCATGCATAGGAATAAAATGGATGATTGGATAACATTAAAATTGTGGATAATCTGAACTTTATCAATATTTATTTTAAGGTATTTATTTACAAGATAATTGTTCTTAAATAGCCTGAATTATCCAAAAAAGAGATGAAAAATCATAGACGGAGGATGAAAACGCATCTAGGTACAAGAACAGGCCAAAAAACCCTAGAAGAGGAGTCCAAATGGCACCTGAACAAAAAAGAACGTTTGGAGTCCAAAGGCCAATTCGGAACTTTTGGAGTGCTGTTCGGCACTCCAAAAGTGTCGAATTTTCATGATTTGTGCTTTGGCCCGACGACCTTCGAGTGATAATAAGGCACACCCTTTTCGATATTTTCGCAAAAGGATGTGTCTGGATTCAAACCCTAATCATCCGTACCTATTTTTTAGAGTCTTCTGGTCTCTATAAATAAAGACTGAACCTCATAATTCAGCACCTTATTTCTACGCTCTGGGAGGCATATGTTTTAGGTTCTCAAATTGCCCGTATTGTTTTATCCCTTCTCTGGGTGTTGCTGCTTAAATTAGGGTTTTTAGGTTTCAAAGAGAATTGCATAAATTTTTTTGAACCCTAAAACATCCTCTCAAGAACAAAGAGTGCTCATGCAAGAGGTTGTTTCTTAACCCTTTTTCTGATGTGATGATGCATGTTATATCTTTTTCTTTTTCAAATGTCCATAACATGAATTGTTAATTATTGTTTTGTTTACAGTGTGATTGTTTTTTTTTATGTGATTGTTATAATCTCTTTCTTGAATGTCAATAATCTGCATGTGAATGACTTTTTTTTTTTATTAAAATAAAATAGATCTACATCTATCTTAGATGTAGATCTGGACTTTTCTCAACATAAAAACAGATCTACATCTACATCTATCTTAGATGTAGATCTGGATTTTTCTCAACATAGAAACAGATCTGCATCTTTTCTAAATGTAGATCTGGATTTTTCTCAACATAAAAACAGATTTCCATCTTTTTTAGATGTAGATCTGAATTTTTCTCAATACAAAAACAGATCTGTATCTTTCTTAGATGTAGATCTGAATTTTTCTCAAGCAAAAAGAGATCTGCATTTTTATGAGATGCAGATCTAAATTTTTCTCAGATCTAAATCTGATTTGTATCTTTCTTAAGATACAAATCTGATTTTTTAATACATGCAAATTGTTGAAATAAAGAAGGAGATCATGTACTACTATGTTTGTGTTTGTTTTAATTCATGATTGCATAAATTCATATTGTGAGTGAAACTCTCTTCTTAAAAAGACCTTTTTCATTCTTTTTTAACAATAAAAATAGATCTGATTTTTCTGTCATTAAAAATCATTTTTTTATCATCACAACACATATTTGAATTTTTATCTCCAAAAACCATTTTTTTTCTACATATTACAAAACAGATCTGGTATTTTGACAAAACAAAATCAATTTTTTTTACCAAACAAAATAGATCTGATTCTTTTCAAAAGAAGAGACTTCATTCATAAATAAATTTGTGTGATTTGATTTTTTATTCACATGTTCAACATATCATTCATGACATGCATAAAAAGGTACATTGGTCACAAGAGCCTAGAAGACCAGACTCTATCTAGGCAAAATGGGTGCCAACACCTTCCCATTCAGTAACCTAGCCTCCAGATTTAGGTCTTTGGCTAAGTAGATCTAGCCTTGTATTTATTTGTTTTGGGTAGAATGTAACTAGGACAAAAGCCATGTAAATATTTGGTAGATTGTAACTAGGACCCAAAGCAATGTAACTTTTCAATTTTCCAAATATGTAATATTTATTCAATCAATAAAGAGAACAATTCAGTCATGTATTTGTATTGTAAGGTTGAATTTATTCAACCACCTAATTGGCTTTATTCCGTGCCAAATTTGCTTGTAATTCAGCATTTAGCAACCCTGTATTTAGGTGGGTTTGATGTAAGGGTAGTGAGTGAGATAGAGTGAAGTTTGCTCAAGAGTGTGCAAGAAAACAGAGACTCGCGGCTGGGACTCGCGGGTGACTCGCGGTTGCAAGCCGCCAGACGCAGCACACGTGCCAAGCATGCTGGAAGGTGAACAGTCATGCCAGCTGGAGCACTACAGGACAAAACAGGACAACTGGCCATACGGTTATCTCGCGACTGGATCTCGCGACTTGGTCAAGCCGCAAGGTCAAGCCGCGAGCCACCCCTGTTTTGTAAAACCTGACGTTTCACATTCCTCTCCCACTCCACTATAAATACCCCTTTTACCCACGATTGAGAGAGAGCTTCCAGAGAGAATTTTGAGAGAGAAACCCTAAAGAAAAACAAGATTGATTCACCCACAATCTATACCTTAGAGTCTCTCCAAATTCCCCAACTCTCTTCCTCTCCATTGTCAAATCCTTGAGAGGCATTATACCAGACCTGGTTCTCACCATCATCATCACTGTGAGACAGTTGTTTGGATTTCTGGGAAGCAGTTAGGAAGGAACCAATCTTCATTGGTTGATGCTATGGTCTAGTAGCGGAATCCGGGAAGCTAGAAAAGAAAAAGGTTCGGCGCAACCTCGTTGGAGCAAGAAGCTTGGAGGGCTTAGGTGCACTGGGTAGATTAGGCTTGGAGGGTCTATTGCTGTCCTTGTATCCCAACTACATTTTCTAGTGGATTATTGACCGCTTGGAGGGCGGCGGAGAGGTTTTACGCCGAGGGCTTCGGTTTCCTCTTCGATAACACATCGCGTGTTGTCTTTGTGTTTGCATCTTCCTTCCTCTCTATCTTTGCCTTTTTATTATCTGCTGTGGATTTTATTTTGTTATGGCTTAGATAGTTTTTAACCAATATCATATTATAGCTTATGTTAAGTTTCCGCACACTTGTTGTTTGACATATTGCTTGAATTGGTTAAGGTGAAAATTGGGGGTCTAAACGTTCAAAGGTGTTTTTACACGTTTTTGAACTTTCAATTGGTATCAGAGCGGGTACACTGTTATTGGTTTCATTACCATTGTGTGATCCTTGACTCCCTTTTGAAATGGATAGGTCTCAATCCCTAAATGCACCTCCATATTTTGATGGTAGTAATTATGCTTTTTGGAAGGTTCGCATGAGAGCATTTCTATGCTCCATAGATGAATCTGTTTGGGATGCAGTTGAAAGTGGTTGGACTAGACCTGAGGCAGCCAAATCCACATGGGATAAGGCAGCACTCGCTGCATCTAATGCTAACAGTAAAGCTTTAAATGCTATTTTCTGTGGTGTGTCTCCAGATGAATTTCACAGGATTTCTCACATCACCGTTGCCAAAGAAGCATGGGAGATATTGGAAACTACCTATGAAGGCACGAAGAAAGTGAAGGACACCAAGTTACAAATGCTGACCACCCGGTTTGAGGAGCTCAAGATGAGTGAGGATGAGTCTTTTGACTCTTTCTATGGGAAGCTAAATGAGGTGGTTGTCAGTAAGTTCAACTTGGGGGAGAAAACGGAGGATTCCAAAATCGTAAGGAAGATCCTTCGATCATTGCCGGAAAGTTTTCGTGCTAAAGTGACAGCGATTGAAGAGAGCAAGGACCTAGATGACATCAAAGTCCAAGAGCTGGTCGGTTCTCTTCAGACTTATGAAATGTCGCTGCCCAATCAACGGAAGAGTAAATCCCTTGCTCTTAAGACCATTAATGAGAAGGTAGAAGTCCATGACTCATCGGAAGACGATGTGGTTGATAAAGATGTTGCATACTTTGTAAAAAATTTCCGAAAGTTCTTGAAGTTTAAGAATAATGGAAAATTTGGTGATAAAGGAAAATTCCAAAGTTCTGGAAGGGAGAAAAGGGAATTCAAAAAGAGAGATGGTAAAGAATCCCAACCTACACAAGGTGTCACTTGCTTCGAATGTAACGGGCATGGACACTTTAAGAAGGAATGTCCGAATTATTTGAAATCGAAAGGTAAAGTGTATGTCACGACATTGAGTGACTCTGATTCGTCTGACTCAGAATCTGAAGAGAGCTGTGATGGAGAGGGGAACTATTCAGCTTTTATGACCATTGCTCACGTTGAGTCTTCAGAGGAGTTGAATCTGCTTGTACAAGACCTTGGAGAACATAGTGATGATGAATCACTAGGAATTGTTGAAGAATCAGATGCTGAACAAGATGAAAACACAGCAAATCTTCAAGAAAATTATAACTCACTCTTGGAAAAGTCGGGTGAGTACACAAGGGTGGCCAAGGCTGCTGTGAGAAAAATGAAGAAGGCAGAGGAGGACTACAAAAGTCTCCTAATCCGATATAGGGAGGCCAAATGCGAGATAGAAACTTTGAATGGTGAGTTGTCCGAAGCTTACACAAAAGTAAGATTTCTTGAGAATGAGGTTGTGCAAGCAAATGCTAAAGTAGAAAGGGTCACCACCAAGAAGCTAGATGATGTTATCTCATCTCAAAAGAGCTTTTCAGACAAATCCGGATTGGGATATACTGGAGGAAGTAGCTCATCTGGAAATGTCACTAAAGAAGTGAAGTTTGTTAAGGCTAAAGATCCAGTTGTAGCTGACCTTACTGATGAGAAACTCAAAATGGAAGAGAAGAAGAATGTGGTGAACCAACGGATGCTGAATTCCCGTAGTCAATCTGTGGGCAGATCTGAATCTCGTGCCAAGTCACGTCCACAACCACAAAGAGGTCCTAGAATGACTTATGTGTGTCATTATTGCGGACTTCAAGGGCATACTCGACCAAATTGCCAAAAGCTAAGAGCAAAGAACAGTGCACCTCCTCAAAGGTCAGGAGGACCTAGAAATGATAGAAGAATTTGGGCAGGTGATCAATCTAGAGATCAGAATGGTGATCCCGGAATGATGAACGTGATGAAGATGATTGGTGCATTCACCAACTGCTTGGAAAGCTTCTCACGAAGGTTTGAAAGCCCTAACTCCCGTACCCAATCCTATAAGGAAATCACCCCAAACGCAAGTGACGTGTGGGTGAAAAAGGGTACTCATGCATAAGCATTAGAACATGTCCATGCATTAATACTTCCTATGCTTTGTGACAATGTTTGTTTGTTTTTCTTGCTGTTTTTGCTATTGGTTGTTTGCTTGTCTTCTTGTGTATATTTCTTTTGTCTTATCAATCTTTTTGCCTCGTGTGTCAAAAATCCAAAAATCACATAAAAATTAGAAAATCAAAAAGCTTGATTGACTTTGTTGAGTTTTTGTCTCAAAACTTGTTTTGCCTTGTACCTTTGTGCTAATGGCTTTGTGCATTTTCGAGCATTGCTTGTCTTCATGCACTCATATCTATGTGGGAGAAATTTTGAAATCTTTGTGATTGTTGTAAATAGATCTTCAAACTTGTCATGAATGATTAGTGAATGGTTTTGTTGATCTTGAGACTTGCATAGACTTGTGTCTATATATCTTCCCACTCTTTATTTTTGTTTTTGCTAAAAGGAGCTCACCAAATGTAAATCTCAAAATGAAAAGAGATATTGAGCTGCAAAAGCCTGTCGCACATACTAGTATTCGACTAGGAAAAAGGGAAAGCGACCAAAAATTAAAGAGAAATGTTTTATTCAAAAAGCCAAAGGCTTGTTCATCAAAAGGAAATGTCAACCATCACTCTCACAATGAGAGGTGATTGCCTCAAAAGATCAAAAAGATCAAAGGTTGATTAATAGTGGAGTCAAATGTAAAGCTCCATGTCATGTTATCAAGTTTTTGTGGGAGGTCATATATACATACTTCTATAATTGAGATGGGTCACATAATCTAGTGCTAATTGTGTATGTCTTGGTTGAATTGATCATTGAAGCTTCACATTAGACTAAGGACTATCTCATTGTTGATATCCACACACAACACACAAGTTTATGTTCAATAAATGCCATATTCATTTGTGTGATTGTACTTGATAAAATGTGTTTTCACATGCTCAATCTTTGTTAAATCAAGCACAAAAAGATTTTTTGAGTGTTTTAGGTGTTTTTGGAAAGTATTTTGGTTGAAAAATCTGAAAATTTCAAAACTCCAGTTTTGCCCTGTTTTGGCGGCTCAGTCGCGGGTATGTCAAGTCGCGAGCCTCAGTCGCATCTTCGCTGGTCATTTTTGGCGACTTGTTCGCGAGTGAAAGGTCCAGTCGCGAGGTTATTCAGAGATTTTCGCGGCTCAGCTCGCGACTCATTCGCGGGTAGACCTTCCAGTCGCGAAAAACACTTAGAAAAATTTTTCAAATTTTTATCCTTAAGTGTTTTGGCGGCTTGATCTGGCGACTGTGTGGCGACTTAATCAAGTCGCGAAAATCGCGTGTTTGGCAGAAAAAGGGGCAGTTTTTAAATCTTTTTCAGTTTTCCCTCGAACTTTAGTAACTGTTCATTTTCTCTCTAAAACATCTCCTTCCCAAACACTCCGTGCTCCCATTTTCAATCTCCATTGTTGCACATTTTCTGCTCAAATTCTTCATGTCACAGGTATGGGTTTTCAATTTCGAACTCATTTCTACTTAATTTTGTGTTTTTCCCCTTGATTTTTTTTCTTATGTCTGTGATTTAGAAATGGGTTTGTGTTTCGACTATTATTCTTTGTTCATGCTTAGCTTGCTGATGATCTTGCTAAAGTTTGTTTTGTTCCTAGTTGTCTTCATCCTGTGCTTAGCTAAGTGTGTCTTTTATTTTATCTGATATTGAGCTGTGTGTTGTTCCCAAAATGCTCCGTTTGATGTTGTGCATGTTCTGTTGTGTTAATCTGTTGGGTGCATTTGTTAGTTTAACAATGCAGGTTATGAGCCTTATCATTTCCCATTATCTGTCTCTAGGATGATATCTATATCTGATGATTTTGTATATGTTTCCTATCTTAGGCTTGTTTATCCATGTGATTTTTCTAAGTAGCTTATGATTTAAGTGTTCAAAGTTAATTTGTTTGTCTGAGATCTCTTTGTTAAACTACATGGTACTGACTTGTTCTGCACATATATTCCTCTATGCTGTTGTGGCCTCTTCTGCTTGTTCACAGATGGCTCCTTCTCCTCCTAAGAAGAAAACTCCTGCAAAGAAGGCTGACAAAAGATTGAAAATGGATCCTAAACTGTTTAGGTCAGTTCATCACTTTGAGAGATACAAGGATAACTTCTTGAAAGCAGGAATTATTCAAGAAAGATTTGTAGATTTGGAGGACTTGAGACAAACCTTTATCCCCGGCTGTTTTAAAGGAAGAGGATGGGAAAAGCTTCTGTGTGATTTCCCTGTAGTGTGTGAACCCCTGATTAGGGAATTTTACTCAAATGCTGTGATAAGGGAGAATGAGTTAAGTTGCTGGGTTAGAGGCAAGGAATTCATTTTGGATGCACATGTCATAGATGATGCATTAGGTCTTGAAGGATTAGAAGATGAGGAATTTATCAACTACAAGGACAGAAGTGTTTCTATTGAAAAAGTTCAACAAAAGATAGGTGGGCAGAGAGAAGGGAAATGTTTGAATACCACTGCCTTTCCAGTAGACATGAGGTGCCTAACAATCATCATGATGTTTAACCTCTATCCCATTAAGAAGTTGACTACAATCAATTGTGCTAGAGCAATCTTTCTGATGGACCTCAAAGAAAAGAATTTCATAGACATAAGTTCCCACATATATGACACTATTGTGGATGAGACAAGAACAACCTCTAGGCCAAAATTGATCTTTCCCAGCTTGCTGATGAGGATTTTTAGAAGTAAGGGTGTTCCAATCCCGCAAGACATCAGTCTCATGTCCACACCTTCTGCAATTAACAAGCTTACTTGCAAAAGGATAAGTGTTAGGCTTCCAGGAGAAGAAGATGAAGGTGATGAAGGAGAAGGTGTTCCAATGGATACTGAAGCAGAGGCAGCA
Organism: Quercus tomentella; assembly: GCA_028535165.1. Taxonomy (NCBI): domain Eukaryota; kingdom Viridiplantae; phylum Streptophyta; class Magnoliopsida; order Fagales; family Fagaceae; genus Quercus; species Quercus tomentella. Next base: position 50,469,800 of record JAPQVY010000156.1, read on the forward strand.
GGGCATGCATCAACCTCAACACCCAGGAGAAGTGGCAAAAGACCCAGAGCATCAACTGCTTCAGATACACCTCCAGATGCTTTCCAAATCATTCTGGAAAGACTTGATGGGATCAGAGAAATCCAGACTGAGCACTCTGAGAGGATGAGAGCCATGCAGGACCAGATTGATGTTTTGTCTGCAAAACTTGACAGCTTCACCACTCAGCCTGCACAGTGACCCTTTGGCCATTCCTGTCAAAAAGGGGGAGATGTTTCTGGTGATGATGACATTGTTGATTGAGAAGCAGAAAAGCAGATCTTAAGGGGGAGTAATGAATTGAGGGGGAGTTGTCAATTTCTTTGTTTATATATGTTTATGGGTTTGATACACTGTGTTTTGGTGTATAGTTGTTTCTAACTCTTATCTATACTCTTGGTTTAAACATTAACATATTTTGATGATGTTATTCAGGATGTTTTGTTATCTGTACCCATGTGCTTTTGTAAGCTTTTAGGGTTTATGTTTTATGCATAGTTTGTAGGCTTTATGGTTTGTACCTTGCTAATTGCAGCCTTTATGCTATGTTGAAATCAGTACTTTGATCTAAATGTTCTGCATTTTGATATGTGTACTGTCACTCTTGTGCCCTTGTAGGATTGTTCCTAGATGCATATACCTTGTGTGTTATGCATTGGTTGAGTGTTGAACATACAAGTGTCTTGCCTTGTGCTTGTTAACTTGTATGTCCTTGTGTTCATTCCAAGTGTGAATGAGCACTGTGATCACTACCTTGTGGTGTTCACTTGGTTGATCAAGCCATGGCTTGTTTCTTAACTCCATCTTTGCTTGATCACATATAGCCTGTTTCATATGCATTTTATAATTTTCTGCTTACAATGATCATGGTGTATTGTTGTGTTTCAGGAGTATTATGTTCATATGATTCAAGTGCTTCACAGTTTCTAGAGTTAGGTGTGAGTGAGTTTTTGTTCAACTGTTCCCAACTCACATGTTAAGTCTAGAGTCTGTTTTAGGGTTTTGTCACGGAATAGCCAAAGGGGGAGATTGTAAGGTTGAATTTATTCAACCACCTAATTGGCTTTATTCCGTGCCAAATTTGCTTGTAATTCAGCATTTAGCAACCCTGTATTTAGGTGGGTTTGATGTAATGGTAGTGAGTGAGATAGAGTGAAGTTTGCTCAAGAGTGTGCAAGAAAACAGAGACTCGCGGCTGGGACTCGCGGGTGACTCGCGGCTGCAAGCCGCCAGACGCAGCACACGTGCCAAGCATGCTGGAAGGTGAACAGTCATGCCAGCTGGAGCACTACAGGACAAAACAGGACAACTGGCCATACGGTTATCTCGCGACTGGATCTCGCGACTTGGTCAAGCCGTGAGGTCAAGCCGCGAGCCACCCCTGTTTTGTAAAACCTGACGTTTCACATTCCTCTCCCACTCCACTATAAATACCCCTTTTACCCACGATTGAGAGAGAGCTTCCAGAGAGAATTTTGAGAGAGAAACCCTAAAGAAAAACAAGATTGATTCACCCACAATCTATACCTTAGAGTCTCTCCAAATTCCCCAACTCTCTTCCTCTCCATTGTCAAATCCTTGAGAGGCATTATACCAGACCTGGTTCTCACCATTATCATCACTGTGAGACAGTTGTTTGGATTTCTGGGAAGCAGTTAGGAAGGAACCAATCTTCATTGGTTGATGCTATGGTCTAGTAGCGGAATCCGGGAAGCTAGAAAAGAAAAAGGTTCGGCGCAACCTCGTTGGAGCAAGAAGCTTGGAGGGCTTAGGTGCACTGGGTAGATTAGGCTTGGAGGGTCTATTGCTGTCCTTGTATCCCAACTACATTTTCTAGTGGATTATTGACCGCTTGGAGGGCGGCGGAGAGGTTTTACGCCGAGGGCTTCGGTTTCCTCTTCGATAACACATCGCGTGTTGTCTTTGTGTTTGCATCTTCCTTCCTCTCTATCTTTGCCTTTTTATTATCTGCTGTGGATTTTATTTTGTTATGGCTTAGATAGTTTTTAACCAATATCATATTATAGCTTATGTTAAGTTTCCGCACACTTGTTGTTTGACATATTGCTTGAATTGGTTAAGGTGAAAATTGGGGGTCTAAACGTTCAAAGGTGTTTTTACACGTTTTTGAACTTTCATGTATATATTTAGTTTTTTTTATTTTTTGTATAAAAAATAAGTGGCGACTCCATACCATTTACCCAAAAAGAGAGGTGCTCTAAAAGGTACCCGAATCTCTTTTTTAAGGGGTCAAGGTCTCTCACAATGGCGACTTCGTTGGGGATGTCGAGGGCTAAGTTTTGTATTAGATTTAAGTGACCAAATATATGCCTTTGTTTTGCATGATTTTGCATGATATAGTTGTTTGTTTGTTTATTTATGATTGATGGGATGTTGTATGATATTTTGGTATATGATAATTTGTTGTTTGTATTGTCTGTTAAAATCTTTCCCTAACTGTCATAGTGTGTGCCATCCAAACAACAAATGTATGTACCCATTTTCAACAATTTTGTGGTGGTAGTAACCATGGATCACCGGTCTTCATTAGATTCAGGTACTCAGTGGCGAATTCACCAACTCATAGCCCAAAGTCACAAGATCATTTCTTGTTGACTGTAATGGACAAACCATGCCGTTCTGACCAACTTAATGTTCATTACATTACAAGTTAGAAGGTGTAACGTCCTAACTGTGGGAAACAATGAAACAACAAACCCACCCTACAACGTAATGACTTAGAACCTACCTTTAGGTTGGTCTTGGTTAAAATTGCATTGCACATTGTGTGTGTTTGTTTTGCTTGGTTGTTTGATGCAGATGGTGACCTAGCTTTAATTGACCTAAGAGAGCTTGTTTTAAAGAGAGAGAAAGGGAGAGAAAGAGAAAGAGGGGAGAATTTGGCCAAGATCGGAAGGAAGGCTGCAAAGAGAACCTAAGGCCGACACTTAAGCTAGTAGCTCCAGTTCCAAGCCCATCACTCCCATCACGGTACTGAAGCCCGTAAGCACAGAGGACACTCTGCTGCTGCAACTTCACAATCTCATCTTTGACCTACAAGACAGTTCAAGCCACAAGAAGCTTGAAGCCCCAAACACCATGGCAAAAGAGGGAGATACTTCAAACCCCAACCAAACAACCCAATACCCATAAATGGGGGGAGATACTTCAAACCCCAATCAAGCAACCCAACACCAACAAACGGGAGAAGACACTTCAAACCCCAATCAAGCAACCCAATACCTACAAATGGGGGGAGACACTTTAAACCCCAGTCAAATAACCCAACATCCACAAATAGGGGGGAGACACTTTAAACACCAAGATATTAATCCTAATGACCCGACAAAAATTGTCCACATTACAAGGGGGAGACACTTCAAACCCCCACATTTGGAGACAGACAACCCAAAGCCAAAGTCTACCGAGATTTCAACCTTTTGGATCATAAGTTCAAGCCCATCAAGCCCAAGGAAGGTTCAACCCTAATGAGCCAAGAAAGAATTGAAGATGTTCTCAACTCCATACTGGAAGGTCAAGAGAGGACAAATGAAGAGCTAGCCCAAATCTCCTGGATAGCCAACTTTGCATTACAAGTCAGCTTAGCCAATCAATCTATGCTATCTACCTTGTGCAAGGATAATTCACCAGAACCCGAAGAGATTCCACACTTTTAATTTTTGAAGAAAAGAGTTAGGAATTTCAACAAGTTGTCTTTCCAACTATCCTCTCCAATCAACAAGAACATGTCAATGGACTCAATCCCCAAGAAGGTAGTGCCTTATCACATCAGTAACGGTGTAGTCAAACCATCAACTGGCAATAGTGGGCGTCGAAGAAATTTTTCAGAACTACACATAACTTTGAGTGAAGCCTTGGAGAAACTACAAGCTAAGGGACTACTGAAGCCATTGGTTCCCATGCCAATACCACATCCTGTGCCTAGAAGATACAATCTTACTGCTCATTGTAGATATCATCAAGGGAAAGGCCATACAACTGATGGATGTTATACCTTAAGGCATGCCATTCAAGATCTGATTGATCAACAAGTCATCACTCCGCCTTCATCAGCCAGTAATCCTGACTTTGTTTGAATTTTATTTTACAAGTTATTTTTTAGATAGGCTTTTTGATTTTATTGTTTAGGATTTTCTTTCTAGTTGGTTATTTGCTCAATAAAGTCCATGTTGTGTTTGATGCATTTGATTTATCATGTTATTCATATAAAAAAAAAACTAAAAAAAGATTAAAAAAAAAAGATTTTTCAACTCGGGGCATTAGGCCCTCAAGTCATTTCAAACCATTTTCAAAAAAAAAAAAAAAAAAAATTGCACTAGGGGCATTGGGCCTTCTTAGTAATCTTTTTCTAAAAACCCTTTTCTTGTTCCTTCAAAGACTCCAATTTTTTTTCAAAAGCCTTCTTTTCAAGAGAATACAAGAAGATCCATTTGACAAAGCTTCTTCCAAATCATGATGATTAATTGCTCTACCAATCAATTTGTTCCAAAGAGGGATTTGACTTCATTCAATTCATGTAAGGACTTTTGCTAAACATTCAAAATATGATAAGAAAAGGTCCTAAAAGGCAATCAAAGAAATTCATCCATTCACTCAGACTCAAACCACATACACTCAATCCCAATCTCTCAAGATTTTGTCATATCATTGGAGCATTTGAACTCTTATTCCAAGAACAATTTATTAAAAGAGTTTAGGTGGTTGTGCTTACAAGAAAGCATCACTAGGGATAGGAGGCCGCCTTCGATAACCCACATTATTCCCTAACACCTATTATGATAATTATCCATTGCTAGCCAACTTAAGCCTTTAAACAGTTAGCCTATTTTTCAATGAACCCACTAAAAACTTAAACCTTGGGTGGGAAAATTAAGTATGCATGCTTAAATCTCAAGATGAGGAAGTGTTGACCTTATGGATTCAGCAAACTATGAGGAAAAAGAGAAGGCTATCAAGCTAGAAAAGACTTCAACTAAGAGAGAGAGAGAGAGAGAGAGAGAGAGAGAGAGAAGTGAATGCAGGAATTTTCATCAAGCTGTGGGAGAATACTAATTCATCAAAAGATACGAGAGACATGAGATTCCATGAAAGATCATTCAAGTTGTGAAGGATGAGAAAAAATGAAGATTTATCAAAAGCAAAATTAAATTAAATTGAGGAAGATGAGGAAAAGAAAAAAGTAAGACACATTTCATAAAAAAAAAAAGTGTATTCAGTCAAGAAAAATGAAAGTGCATTAGAAAGGATAAGAGGGCATCAAGGAGAAATGCAAATTCATCCAGGAAAGATGGAAGTCTGTCAAATTAAAAAAAATGCAGTTGAGTGAAAGCCAATAAAATTCAAAAAAAAAAAAAAAAAAAAAAGAGCTCGCTAGGCTGAAAACTCGAAAGGGCCGTCTAGGCAAAAATTAGAGCAAAAAAAAAAAAAAAAGGCTAGCTAGGCTGAAAACTCGAAAGGGCAAACTCGAAAGGGCGGTCTAGACAAAAATTAAGGCAAAAAAAAAAAAATTTCAAAAACAAAACAAAAAAAATTAAAAAATTCTTTCAAAAATAGAAATGAGAGTGAGTGATCTATGTTAGGATTAGTGCCCTTAAATCCTATTGTATGATGCTATGTATGATATTAAGTATGACATTATGTATGACTTAATATTATGATTAATAAATTTTTTTTATTATTATCTGAAATAATGGTAACATGAATATTCGGACATTATCATATAGTCCATGAGATGCATAGTATGTGATTTATGTAATTTAGTCACAAAAAATATAAATCACAAGTTCTTTGTAAACTTAGAATTTAGTTCGTAGTCGGTGATAAAATTGGGCGTTTCATCTGCGAAGACTATAACATATCAACTAAGATGATTTGTCTTGATCATGGAAGTGGAGACTTCTAGTTGATATCTTGATATGTTTTAAGAGTTAAGACATATTGAACTGGACCGCTGTGAGATTTATTATTCTCCTAACGACTGTCAAATGAATAATAAATCTCACGACTTATATTAACATGAACTTTTAACCCTAAGAGAATAATGGACCTGATCATGAGTTGTAGGTTGCTTTGATATATCAGGAGTGAGATCTAAAGTTACGGTCAAAACCTCAGTATGTTGAGCAGCCACATTTAGTGTTGATGGAACATGTATTTTCAAGATGGAATTCATAGTCTCTTAACGGAGATACAAAATATTCCCTTGAGATAAGTTTAATGGATTTGTTATTCAGAGAGTTAGGCCTAACCACTTTGGTAAGAAATTACTAAAGTATATAATTATGAAATTGGATTTTATAAATATATGATGAATAACTTAAAAGGATTAAACCGGGTACTCAAGGATTAAGATGTAGTAATTTATAAAGTGGCAGTCTACATTTATGACTTTGTATTACTACGAATATTTTATGAAGGAGTTGCATGTACAATAAAGTTTTGGGATATAATTTATAGATAAGGCCTAGAGTGCAACTATATTTATATAGTGGTATTAAATATAGTTAATGGTAACTTTGGACTTGTCAAGAGTTGACAGAAAAGCCCAAGGCCCATTGGAGCTAGTGTCTTATTGGTCCCCTTTGGTCTCACTCCAAGTTACATACTAGAGCCCAATTGGAAAGGCCTAAAAGGCTAGCCCAATTAGATAATCAGTTATTAAGAGAGAAACATACAGATTTTTTTTTAAGAAGTACAACATGTATGAAATGGTGTATGTGAGTGTTGGACACTCTTGAATTCTCTCTTGAACAAATTCACATTACTGATTGAGAGACCACACATCTTGGGCGTTAGTGGAATTGGAGTGAAGATTGGAAGTATTCCCAAAAGTTTACAATCTTTGTTTTGAAATTTACCACACCAAGGTACACTCTCTTGTTCTTGTATTCTGAAATTTTCATAGCACATGTTATCAATATCGAATGAAGTTGATCCGTTAATTTTCCGCTGCGCACATGCATTTTTCCATCAAATGGTATCAGAGCGGTCTTCAATTTCGAATTGTATAACATGTTTTGTGAATTTTGGAATTAGAAATTATAGTTTCATGTTGTTAGAAGATTACACATTTAATTTTCTGCATGGTTGTTGAAACTATGGTTTGATAAAAACTGATATTAGTGTTATGATGTTGTTTAAATTTGAATTTAAGTATGTTAAATTGATCTTTAAGGCTATAGCATCAATGAAATTCAGTTTTGATATCATTCTCTGACTATCATGTTCGTATGTTAGTTGTTTATTCAAGAAAAATCGTAGAAAACTGCCCTAGAAAATTTCTGGAAATTCGAGTTTCACAAGTTTCAATCGATCGAAAATCACTTTCGATCGATCGAGTGAAACAGTGATCAGACTTTTTAAATAGTTTGATTTTCGATTGCTGGTCGATCGATTGAATTTGTTTTTCGATCGATCGAACAAGTCAGGTGGTCAAGTTCAAATTTTTTAATTTTTTCGATCAATCGAAGGGCACATTCGATCGATCGAAAGAAGGAAAATCAGAAATTTTTCTAAGTGTTTTCGCATGTTTAAAGAGTGTTTAAAGAGTAAGGCTATGTGTAATTAGTTTATGCATGTTTTATAATTTAAAAACCTTTCCTTTAAAAGATCTAGTGGGAGAGAGATACAAGGGTTGGATCTCATGGCCTCCACTGTCAGTTTATTGTAGTGTGATTAAGCATCTCGCCTTGGCGTATATGCCTTGCTCCCTTTGGAGGGTGTTCAATTCATGGTACTACAGGTTAAACTTCTTAATGATGGATGATATGTGTTTTTAGATTAAGAACGACTGCGCTTCCATGGAGTTACTTAATGACTCACATAGAATTCAGTCAATGGTATACACTAGACTAAGTTTAATGTTAACCTCCCTTCGGAGCTATGTCATTATTACTTAGAGGCTGAAAGAAAAGCGGCAAATTACTTAGAGGCTATGTCATTATTACTCATTCTAATTAAATTGCTTTCTTTTAAAAAATAAAAAGAAAAAGAAACTCATTTCAAAAAAAAAAAAAAAAAAAAAGATTTTTCAAAACTTCATTTTTCAAAACTTTTTCTTTCGAACTATGTGTGGAACTGATCCTCTATGAAAGAGGTACGTAGGTAGCCTTTTCAAAGGCCCGATCACAATCACTCAAAAAACATGTTTTTCAAAGGCTCATAATCAAAACATTTTTTTTTTTTGGTGAGAATTTAGGCTAGGAGCATCTGTTTTGTGTTAAACATATCATCAATTTTCTATGCAAGCATGTCTAAACTAGGGGCATTGGCCTAAAACATTTTTATAATAACTGAGTACTAACAAGTTCATGAGAAGAATCCTTTGTAGGAGGTGGAAATGGATCTTTCATCTACTCAACAATCACCATCAATCTTCAGTTTAGAGGTGCCAATCGGCACTCCTACAGAGCCCATTGGCCCATTATCCCAACAATCCTTGTTTTGCCTAGTTTTGTGATTTTGATCTTGTTTTACTCAATTTTTCCTTTATTAAGGTCTCTACACAATAAGATTTTTCAAAATTCACGTTGATTTCTGAACTAGGGGAATTCGGCCATACCTCATCCATTTTAAAAAAAAAAATCATCATTTTTTCCTCAAATATCAAGGTTTTCAAAAAGTCATGCATCAATCTGCAAACTAGAGGCATTCGGCCATGCCTCATTCATTTTCAAAAAAAAGGGGGGGGGGGGGACCACCATCATCATCTTTTCGTAAAAAAACCAAGATTTCAAAAAAATCATGCATTCATTTCTAAACTAGGGGCATTCGGCTCCACCTCATCTAAGTAAGTGCAGATTCTAGTAGAGTTAATCAAGATAAGTTTAAGATAGCATTACAAGACATCATCAGGTGAAATCTAAACTTGTCTTAATCAAAGTCTACATGATCCAAGGGGCAAAGAGCTAAATATGGAAATTAATACAAGAGTGTCTAAGGAACACTCCCTCTTCTTTTGTAGGAAAATAAAAAAACAAGTCATACATCATTAGGACTCCGAGTCCGCCTGCGTGAGGATCTCCTTGATCCACCTCTAGAGGAGCCATCTTTAGTATTTCCTTCTTGACTTAAGAAAAAGTGGGGATTGTATTGACGATTTTCAATTTCGAGGCTTCTGATCCTTTCCTCTAAAGTCCTTCTGGTAGCATTAGCAGTTTCCATTCTATGTGCCTGAAAAGTCAATAGAATCAAGTGTTAATTCCACCATCAAGCATGAAATGCTCAGAAAGAAACATGGCATACCCAGTTCGCATCATTGAGCACATATTGGGAGGATCAAGTGCGAGCCAATGATTGCAAGGCCCCAATCATCAGCATGCTTTCTTCCACAAGATCCACATCAACCTGAAGCACAACTCTACCGAGTTAGAAGCCATTCAAGAAATAAGGACAAAGAACTGAACATTTAAGAACACACTGGATCGGGCCAAGGAACAGTTGGCACATGCTTTGGCCTAGTCAAAGGTATGGAGCTATACATTTCATTAGGATTCATCACATCATACTGCCATGCCGGAAAATGAGGATAAGTCTCTGTGAAAAAACTAGAAGAATCACCAGCATGGTGAGGAGAAGGAATCTCTTTCTCTTCCTCTTCCTCTTCCTTTCCTTTAGAAGATGAAGGCTGAAAATCCAACATGCAAATATTGTTACCAAGTAGAAATATGGAAAAGGAATTTGTAGAACAAAAGTTTGAAGGGAAGAGAAATACCATTCTACCAACTAAGTAACCTTGCAGACGATCCCAAACGAATTCAACATAATTTCCTTCTACTCCTGCAACAATATAGCCATCATGGGCCCGAGTAATCTCTTTATCAGCCAGGAAGTCAGCCAACTGAACAGTGAGACAAGGAGGAGTTGGAATTGTGGTAGGAGGATAGACATGTTCAACTTGGGGCAACACCCGATCACCAAGATACCAGTACTTTCCATGCACACATTCAAACAATACTTGGCGGCCATTCAGTTCTAGAGCTCGCTCACACTCAGCATACCCCTCACATCCAACCCAAGGATTTAAGTTCATCTGAAAAATCACAAAAAGGAACTCAGAAAGAGAAGAATCATAACCAAGTGCCAAAAATTTAAAAAGAGAAGGAAGAAGGAATTCACATCATCAATGGTCAGATTGTCAATCACCAAGTGCCAAATCTCCAAAGAACGCCTGGAGAGTATGGAAAAATGAAATTTGGGCAACCAACGGAGAAATCTAGGAAAAATACTAGTAGCTTCCTCTTAAATTTCAAGACCAACCCTAAAATACTCATACATCCAAACCTGAAAAATTCACAACATCATTACCACATAGCCAAAATAATTTTCCACAAGACATAGCCAAATAAATACCAAACCTCACCTGCCATACAAATGGAGCACCACCCAAGCTTGAAAGACTCCACCTAGAGAGTTGGGTCATGAAATGCATCAGAGTAGCATAGGCCATGCCACCCCAGTCATAGTTCTAGAGATGTTCAATTTTTCTCAAGCTCCCCAAGTAGCGCAGATTCACGGTACCGCCTAAATCCAGACATAGAAAAGTCCCAATTAAAAGAAGCATGAACATGCAGACACCCTTTGCCATAGTCTCACATTGGGGAAAATTTTCACATAGCCAAGACAAAGGAATATTGTTACTCTTCATTCTAGAATGCACTACACCTAGAAGTTTTTTGAGCTCAGCTGAAGTAAGGGAATCATGGACAAGAATTCTTTTACCACCCAACTTTAGACCAGTGATAACAGAGAAGTCATAAGATGTCAACATTACCTCCCCAATGGCTGGAAAATGGAAGGTATAGCTAGTGTCCCAGAAGCGCTCTGCCAAAGCAAGGAGTAACTGAAGATCTTTGTACTCGTGTGTCTCATGATTTAACAGAGCTTCAAAGAAAGTATCAAAGCTTGCTTCATTAATGATGTTTTTGATGCTAGGAGACAAGGATGCCCATGCACTTTTCAACATTTGGAGACTACCTCGACTCTTGAGACTTTACAACATAAAAGTTTAGCTTATTAATTCCCATGACCGAAATCACATGTCCAAAAAATTTCCCATGACCAAAATCACATGTCCAAAAAATTTCTCATGACCAAAATCACATTTCAAAAAAATTCCCATAACCAAAACCACATGATCAAACATTTCCCATGACAAAAAATTTTCCATAACCAAAACCCACATGTCCAAAAATTCCCATGAACCTAAAAAAGTCAGTATCCCACAACAAAAAATCAATGCCCTACCACCACAAAATCAAACCAATGCCCCACCAAAATTTTACCACAACCTAAATTTTCACATGTCCATACCCAACTACCAAATTCTTCTATAGCCATGCAAAAAAAGAAAAAAAAAAAATCCTACATGTCCAAAATAGCCATACAAAAATTCCCACAAGTTCATGCCCATGCACAAATAAATTCTCATATAGCCAAAATCATAACCACAAAATTTTCCATGAACTAAACATCACATACCCAACAAAATTTTTCCACAATTCAAAACTTCATACCCACAAAATTTGCCCATACCCACAAATATATCCATACACATACCCACAAAATTTTGCCATGTCCACAAAACAAAGTTTACATATACCAATAAACTTTTCCACATATATTATGAAAATATTCACATAAGCTTAACACAAATTTTTCACAATGCCAATACTCCCAAAATCCAAACCAAAATTCACCCAACAACATCACAATTTACCTACATTATCAAAATTCCAAAAGCCACCAACATTGTCCAAATTGCAGCATAAAAAAAACACACTTCAAGAATGCTCCAAAGCCAACATTTCCAAATATGATCAATCACACAATACCCCAAAATTTTAAAAATAACAATATCTCACCATGAAACTTTCAATAAAACATGCAATAACATTTTCCCAAGCAAAGAAAAAAAACTCACCTTGGTGTCTACATGACAATATGGAGCATGGGTCCTAGGGTCTTGAAGAAGGCCATCACCATCATGCCACTCAAATGATGGATCATATTTCTTACCATGAGAAGCTAGAAAAGAAGATCCCTTGGAGGAAGAAGCCATTTTAATGCAAAGCAAATGAGTTTTAGAAAATGGGTTTCACCAAAAATGGGTGTGGGATGAAAATGCTCAAAACATGAAGATCTAAAGAAATATTGATAGAGATGGATGAGGAAGAGTTGAGAAGCTTAGAAAAGTGCTTTTTGTGAGAAGAAATGGTGAGATGAAGAAGAAATATCAAGGGGAAGAAAAAGGTGAATAGTGTTAATGGAGGAAGAGAAGTTGATGGAAGATGAAGCTAAAAAGCAAAAAGAGAGAAACAATGAAGTGGCCCCCACACTTAAAACTTAGCGAAAGTTGAGTCAACTTAGTCAAACTGAGCTGACTCAGTCAACCCTAAAAAAAAAAAAAAGAAGAGAAAAATTTTCAAAAATTTCAAGTATCTTGTAAAATCCAAATTTTCAATTTAAAATTTTCATTCCTAAGTTTTCAATTTCACATTCTCAATGCCCAAATTTTAAACTCAAATCATAAGTTTTCAAAAATCTGAGTCTCAGATTTCATGATCAAAATTTCAAGGCTTTAAGTTTCAAAATTTTAGATTTTAAGTTCCAAATTTCAAGTAAAAATTTCTAAGTTCCAAAGTCTTTGAATTTGAAATAAAAATTTCAAAATTTCCAAAGTATCAAAAATCAAATGTTTCTCAAAAGAAAAATCTTTTGTCAATTAAACTTTTCTTGATAAAGTTCAAAATCAAGAGTAAGCAAATGAAAATCACACATCTCAGAAATGGTAGGACCATGAAGCAACTTTCAGTTAAAGTCTAACTCTAAATTTTCACTTTTTGTAGAAAGCAAATCCAGATCGAAGTAGAGGAGATCCATTGGATCATCATTCCAAAGCCATATCAAGGTAGAGGAGATCCCTTTGATCATCATTTCAGTTCCAGATTATCAAAGTAGAGGAGATCCCTTTGATCATCATTCCAAAGCCAGATCGAAGTAGAGGAGATCCCTTTGATCATCATTCCAAAGCCATATCGAGGTAGAGGAGATCCCTTTGATCATCATTTCTGTTCCAGATTATCAAAGTAGAGGAGATCCCTTTGATCATCATTCCAAAGCCAGATCGAAGTAGAGAAAATCCCTTTGATTGAAATTTCCATTCCAGATCAAAGTAGAGGAGATCCCTTTGATCATCATTCCAAAGCCAGATCGAAATAGAGGATATCCCTTTGATCAACATTTCAGTTCCAAATTATCAAAGTAGAGGAGATCCCTTTGATCATCATTCCAAAGCAAGATCAAATTAGAAGAGATCCCTTTGATCAACATTTTCATTCCAGATCGAAGTAGAGGAGATCCCTTTGATCGACATTCCCATTCTAGATTGAAGTAGAGGAGATCCCTTTGATCATTATTCCAAAGCCAGATCGAAGTAGAGGAGATCCCTTTGATCATCATTTCAGTTCCAGATTATCAAAGTAGAGGAGATCCCTTTGATCATCATTCCAAAGCCAGATCGAAGTAGAGAAAATCCCTTTGATTGAAATTTCCATTCCAGATCAAAGTAGAGGAGATCCCTTTGATCATCATTCCAAAGCCAGATCGAAGTAGAGAAAATCCCTTTGATTGAAATTTCCATTCCAGATCAAAGTAGAGGAGATCCCTTTGATCATCATTCCAAAGCCAGATCGAAATAGAGGATATCCCTTTGATCAACATTTCAGTTCCAAATTATCAAAGTAGAGGAGATCCCTTTGATCATCATTCCAAAGCAAGATCAAATTAGAAGAGATCCCTTTGATCAACATTTTCATTCCAGATCGAAGTAGAGGAGATCCCTTTGATCGACATTCCCATTCTAGATTGAAGTAGAGGAGATCCCTTTGATCATTATTCCAAAGCCAGATCGAAGTAGAGGAGATCCCTTTGATCATCATTTCAGTTCCAGATTATCAAAGTAGAGGAGATCCCTTTGATTGACATTCCATTCTAGATTGAAGTAGAGGAGATCCCTTTGATCGACATTTCCATTCTAGATCGAAGTAGAGGAAATCCCTTTGATCATCATTCCAAAGCTAGATTGAAGTAGAGGAGATCCCTTTGATCATCATTTCAGTTCTAGATTATCCAAGTAGAGGAGATCCCTTTGATCGACATTCCATTCCAGATCGAAGTAGAGGAGATCCCTTTGATCATCATTCCAAAGCTAGATCGAAGTAGAGAAGATCCCTTTGATCATCATTTTAGTTCCAGATTATCAAAGTAGAGGAGATCCCTTTGATCGTCATTCTAGCAACTACAGATCAAAGTAGAAGAAGACCTTTGATTGTCATCCCAGACAACTCCATTTTCAAGATCAGGGTTGAAAATTCCTTCGGTCACCCCAATTGCCAAGAATCATGTCCAGAGTCATCAACTACCAGCTAAGTCTGGTATTTTCTTTCTTTTTTGGTCAAAAGATAAGGCTAGTTCTATGTTCCAATATTTTAGGTTCGAAGGCTAGGTAATCTTTGAAAATTCAACCTCAATTAAATCATGGTCGCTAAATTAGTGTCTTTGTTTTACATTGAGATTTGCTTTTCAAGCTCTGTCAATGAGGGGCGTTCTGTAGACACTCAATTTCGCACCCATGATTTAATCAAGGAGAATGACTTGAATGACCATCCATGTACCTCAAAAATCATGATTGCATAACATACATCAATTGGTTCTTGCATTACATGCATCAACTTGTCTTTGCATTACATGCATTAATTCATTTATTGTATATAATAAAAATGATCTTGAGATTCTAATGGTTGCAACGGTGTTTTCGGTTTTCAAATTGGACCATCGGATCGAAAGATATCACATGATCAAGTTTGCACGGTCAACATGCATTGTGTCTAGGTAGAATCGACCACACATGATCAATTTAAATTAATTCTGATTGGTTTAACAGTTAAAATTAATTAGATAATTTTGTAATTGGTTGATACTTAGTGTTAAAATAGGATTGCATGCATAGGAATAAAAAGGGATGATTGGATAACATTAAAATTGTGGATAATTTGAAGTTTATCAAGATTTATTTTAAGGTATTTATCTACAAGATAATTGTTCTTAAATAGCCTGAATTATCCAAAAAAGAGATGAAAAATCATAGACGGAGGATGAAAACGCATCTAGGTACAAGGATCGGCCAAAAAACCCTAGAAGAGGAGTCCAAACGGCACCCGAATGCGAAAGAACGTTCGTAGTCCAAAGGCCAATTCGGCACTTTTGGAGTGCCCAACGACACTCTAAAAGTGCTGAATTTTCATGATTTGGGCTTTGGCCTAATAGCCTACGGGTGATGATAAGGCAAACCTGTTTCGATATTTTCGCAAAAGGATGCGTCCAGATTCAAACTCTAATCGTCTGTACCTATTTTTTAGAGTCTTTTGGCCTCTATAAATAGACATTGAACCTAATAATTTAGCACCTTTTTTCTACGCTTTGGAGGCATATGTTTTAGGTTCTCAAATTGCCCATATTTTCTGATCCCTTCTCTGGGTGTTGCAGCTTAAATTAGGGTTTTTAGGTTTCAAAGAGAATTGCATTAATTTTTTTGAACCCTAAAACATCCTCTCAAGAACAAAGAGTGCTCATGCAAGAGGTTGTTTCTTAACCCTTTTCCTAATGTGATGATGCATGTTATATCTTTTTCTTTTTGAAATGTCCATAACATGAATTGATAATTATTGTTTTGTTTACAGCATGATTTTTTTTTTTATGTGATTGTTATAATCTCTTTCTTGAATGTCAATGATCTGCATGTGAATGACTTTTTTTTATTAAAATAAAACAGATCTACATCAATCTTAGATGTAGATCTGGACTTTTCTCAACATAAAAATAGATCTACATCTATCTTAGATGTAGATCTGGATTTTTCTAAAAATAAAACAGATCTACATCTATCTTAGATGTAGATCTAGATTTTTCTCAACATAAAAACAGATCTGCATCTTTTCTAAATGTAGATCTGAATTTTTCCAAATACAAAAACAGATTAACATCTTTCTTAGATATATATCTGAATTTTTCTCAATCAAAAAGTGATCTGCATCTTTATGAGATGCAGATCTAAATTTTTCTCAAATCAAAGATCCCACACAAAGATCTAAATTTGTCAACGCCCTCCATCGTTTGGGCAACCACATCGTTCCACTCAAGGAATCATGTGTATGTAAGGAATCAACGGAAATTGTGTACATTATATGTACGGAATGTTTGGATTAACAGAAAAATTCAATATCCAGAATTGCATAAATTCAACAAGAAATTGTGTACAATATAAGTACGGATATTCAGGATTTTGAGAAAATTTGAATATCCAGAATTGCTTCAATTCAACGGCAAATTATGTACATTATATGTACGGATGGTTTGGATTTGCAGAAAAATCGAATATCCAAAATGGCGTAAATTCATCAGAAAATTGTATACATTATATGTTTGGATTGTTTGGATTTGCAGAAAAATTGAATATCCAGAATTTCGTAAATTCAAAGGGAAATTGTGTAAATAATATGTACTGATGATTTGGATTTGCAGAAACATTGAATATCTAGAATGGCGTAGATTCATAGGGAAATTGTGTACATTATATGTACGGAATGTCTGGAGTTGTAGAAGAATTGATTATCCAGAATTGCATAAATGTAACAGGAAATTGTGTATAATATATGTACGATATGTCAAAATTTGCAGAAAAATTGAATATCAAGAATTGCTTAAATTCAACGGAAATTGTGTACATTATATGTACAGAATGTTTGGATTTGCCGAAAAATTGAATATTCAGAATTGCGTAAATTTAACAGGAAATTGTGTACATTATGTGTATAGATTGTCTGGATTGGCAGAAAAATTGAATATCCAGAATTGCGTAAATTCAACGGGAAATTTTTTTACATTATGTGTATGGGATGTCTGGATTTGTAGAAAAATTCAAAATCCAGAATTGCGTAAATTCAACGAGAAATTGTGTACATTATACGTACAGAATGTTTGCATTTGCAAATTAAAAGAATATCATGATTTGCATAAATTCAACGGAAAATAGTGTACTTTATGCGTACGGATTGTCTGGATTTGCAGAAAAATTGAATATCTAGAATTGTGTAAATTCAATGGGAAATTGGGTACATTATAGTACACAGAATATTGTGCACATTATATGTACGGATTGTCTAGATTGGCAAAAAAAATTGAATATCCAGAATTGCATAAATTCAACGGGAAATTGTGTACATTATATGTACGCAATGTTTGGATTTGCAAAAGAATTAATAATCCAGAATTGCGTAAATGCAACGGGAAATTGTGTATATTATATGCACGGAATGTCATAATTTGCAGAAAGATAGAATATCAAGAATTGCTTAAATTCAACGGAAATTGTGTACATTATTTTTATGAAATGTTTGGACTTGCAAAAAAATTGAATATCCAGAATTGCGAAAATTCAAAAAGAAATTGTGCACATTATATATACAGATATTCAGGAATTTCAGAAAATTTGAATATATAGAAATGCTTAAATTCAACGGTAAATTGTGTACATTATATGTACGGATAGACTGAATTTGAACAAAAATCGAATATCCAGAAGGGCGTAAATTCATCGGGAAATTGTGTACATTAGATGTATGGACTGTCTGAATTTACAGAAAAATTGAATATCCAGAATTGCGTAAATTCAACGGGAAATTGTGTACATTATATGTACGGACGGACTGGATTTGCAGAAAAATCGATTATCAAGAATGGTGTAAATTCAACGGGAAATTGTGTACACTATATGTATGCAATGTCTGGATTTGCAAAAAAATTGAATATCAAGAATTGCGTAAATTCAACGGAAAATTGTGTACATTATATGTAAGATATATCTGCAGTTGCGGAAGAATTGATTATCCAGAATTGCGTAAATGTAATAGGAAATTGTGTATATTATTTGTACGGAATATCATAATTTGCAAAAAAATTGAATATCAAGAATTGCATAAATTCAACAGAATTTGTATACATTATATGTACGGAATGTCTGGATTTGCAAAAAAATTGAATATCCAAAACTACGTAAATTCAACAGGAAATTGTGTACATTATATGTACAGATTGTCTGGATTGGTAGAAAAATTGAAAATCCAGAATTGCATAAATTCAACGGGAAATTGTTTACATTATGTGTACGGAATGTCTGGATTTGCAGAAAAAATGAAAATCCAGAATTGCGTAAATTCAACGGGAAATTGCGTACGTTATATGTATGGAATGACTGGATTTCCGGATTAATAGAATATCTAGATTTGCATAAATTCAATGGAAAAGAGTGTACTTTATGCGTACGGATCGTCTGGATTTGCAGAAAAATTGAATATCCAGAATTGCGTAAATTCAACGAGAAATTGGGTACATTATTGTACACAGAAAATTGTGCACATTATATGTATGGATTGTTTGGATTTGCAGAAAAATTGAATATCAAGAATTGCGTACATTCAACTGAAAATTGTGTACATTTTATGTACGCAATGTCTAGAATTACAGAAGAATTGATTTTCCAGAATTGCGTAAATGTTATGGAAAATAGTGTACAATATGTGTACGGAATGTCGTAATTTGCAGAAAGATTGAATATCAAGAATTTTCAAAATTCAACGGAAATTGTGTACATTATATTTTCAAAATGTCAGGATTTGCTGAAAAATTGAATATATAGAATTGCGTAAATTCAACAAGAAATTGGGCACATTATATGTGCGGATATTCTGGATTATCAAAAATTGGAATATTCAAAATTGCTTTAATTCAATGGGAAATTGTGTACATTATATGTACGGAATGTCTGGATTTGCAGAAAAATTGAATATCCAGAAATTGTGTACATTATATGTACAGATTGTCTGGATTGGTAGAAAAATTGAATATCCAGAATTGCGTATATTCAACGGGAAATTGTTTACATTATGTGTACAAAATGTCTGGATTTGCAGAAAAATTGAAAATCTAGAATTGCGAAAATTCAACGGGAAATTGTGCACATTATATGTACGAATTGTCGGAATTTGCAGAAAAATTGAATATCCAGAATTGCGTAAATTCAATGGAAAATTGTGTACATTATATGTATGCAATGTCTGGATTTGCAGAGGAATTGATTATCTAGAATTGCGTAAATCTAATCGGAAACTGTGTACATTATATGTACGGAATGTCTTAATTTGAAGAAGGATTGAATATCAAGAATTGCTTAAATTCAACGGAAATTGTGTACATTATACGTACGAAATGTCTGGATTTGCTAAAAAATTGAATATCAAGAACTGCGTAAATTCAACAAGAAATGGTGCATATTATATGTATGGATATTCTGGATTTTCAGAAAATTTGAATATCCAGAATTGCTTAAATTCAATGGCAAACTATGTACATTATATGTACGGACAGTTTGGATTTGCGGAAAAAAAGAATATCTAGAATGGCGTAAATTCATTGGGAAATTGTGTACATTAGAGGTATAGAATGTCTGGATTTGCAGAAAAATTGAATATTCAGAATTGTGAAAATTCAACAGGAAATTGTGTACATTAAATGTACGAATGGTCTGGATTTGCAGAAAAATCGATTATCCAGAATGGTGTAAATTCAACAGGAAATTGTGTACATTATATGCGTGGATTGTATGGAATTGTAGAAAAATTGAATATCCAAAATGGCATAAATTCAACGGGAAATTGTGTATATTATATGTACGCAATGTCTGGATTTGCAAAAAAATTGAATATCCAGAATTGCGTAAATTGAACGGAAAATTGTGTACATTATATGTAAGTAATATCTGGAGTTGCAGAAGAATTGATTATCCAGGATTGCGTAAATGTAACGGGAAATTGTGTACATTATATGTACGGAATGTCATAATTTGCAGAAAAATTGAATATTAAGAATTGTTTAAATTCAACAGAAATTGTGTACATTATATGTACGGAATGTCTGGATTTGCAGAAAAATTGAATATCCAAAATTGCATCAATTCAACAGAAAATTGTGTACATTATATGTACAGATTGTCTGGATTGGAAGAAAAATTGAATATGCAGAATTGCGTAAATTCAATAAGCAATTGTGCACATTATATGTGTGGATATTTGGGATTTTCAGAAAATTTGAATATTCAGAATTGCTTAAATTCAACGGCAATTTGTGTACATTATATGTACGGACAGTCTAGATTTGCAGAAAAATCGAATATCCAAAATGGCGAAAATTCATCGGGAAATTGTGTACATTAGATGTACGGATTGTCTGGATTTGCAGAAAAATTGAAAATCCAAAATTGCGGAAATTCAATGGGAAATTTTGTCCATTATATGTACGAATTGTCTGAATTTGCAGAAAAATTGAATATCCAGAATTGCGTAAATTCAATGGGAAATTGTGTACATTATATGTATGCAATGTCTGGATTTGCAGAGGAATTGATTATCTAGAATTGCGTAAATCTAATGGGAAACAGTGTACATTATATGTACGGAATGTCTTAATTTGAAGAAGGATTGAATATCAAGAATTGCTTAAATTCAATGGAAATTGTGTACAATATATGTATGGACTGTCTGGATTTGAAGAAAAATTGAATATCTAGAATGGCATAAATTCAACAGGAAATTGTGTACATTATATGTATGGACTGTCTGGATTTGAAGAAAAATTGAATATCTAGAATGGCATAAATTTAATGCGAAATTGTGTACATTATATGTACGCAATGTCTAGATTTGCAGAAAAATTCACTATCCAAAGTTGGGCAAATTCAACGGGAAATTGTGTACATTAAATGTACGGATTGTCTGGACTGGCCAAAAAATTGAATATCTAGAATTGTGTATATTCAACAGGAAATTGTTTACATTATGTGCACGGAATGTCTGGATTTGCAGAAAAATTGAAAATCTAGAATTGCGTCAATTCAACGGGAAATTTTGTATATTATATGTACGAAATGTCTGGATTTGCTGATTAATTGAAATTCCAGATTTGCATAAATTCAACGGAAAATAGTGTACTTTATGCGTACGGATTGTCTAGAATTGCAAAAAAATTGAATATCCAGAATTACAAAAATTTAACGGGAAATTGGGTACATTATATGTCCACAATTTCTGGATTTGCAGGAGAATTGATTCTCCAGAATTGAGTGAATGTAACTGGAATTTCTGTACATTGTATGTATGGAATGTCTTAATTTGCAAAATGATTGAATATCAAGAATTGCTTAAATTCAACGGAAATTGTGTACATTATATGTACGAAATGTCTGGATTAGAAGAAAATTTGAATATCAAGAATTGTGAAAATTCAACAAGAAATTGTGCACATTATATGTGTGGATATTCGGGATTTTCAAAAAATTTGAATATCCAGAACTGCTTATATTCAACAGCAATCTGTGTACATTATATGTACGGAATGTCTTAATTTGCAAAAAAATTGAATATCCAAAATGGCGAGAATTCATTGGGAAATTGTGTATATTAGATGTATGGATTGTCTGGATTTGCAGAAAAATTGAATATCCAGAATTGTGTAAATTCAACGGGAAATAGTGTACATTATATGTACAGACGATTTGGATTTGCAGGAAAATCGATTATCCAGAATGGCGTAAATTCAACATGAAATTGTATACATTATATGTATGGACTGTCTGGATTTGAAGAAAAATTGAATATCTAGAAAGGAATAAATTTAACGGGAAATTGTGTACATTATATGTACGAAATGTCTAGATTTGCAAAAAAATTCACTATCCAGAGTTGCGCAAATTCAACGGGAAATTGTGTACATTATATGTACGGATTGTGTGGATTGGCAAAAATTTGAATATCCAGAATTGTGTATAGTCAACAGGAAATTGTTTACATTATGTGTACAGAATGTCTGGATTTGCAGAAAAATTAAAAATCCAGAATTGCGTAAATTCAATGGGAAATTGTGTACATTATATGTACGGAATGTCTGGATTTGCCGATTAATGGAAATTCCAGATTTGCATAAATTCAATGGAAAAAAGTGTACTTTATGTGTACGGATTGTCTAGATTTGCAGAAAAATTGAATATCCAGAATTGCGAAAATTTAACGAGAAACTTGGTACATTATATGTACGCAATGTCTGGATTTGCTGAAGAATTGATTATCCAGAATTGAGTGAATGTAACGGGAAATTGTGTACATTGTATGTATGGAATGTCTTAATTTGCAAAATGATTGAATGTCAAGAGTTGCTTAAATTCAGCGGAAATTATGTACATTATATGTACGAAACGTCTGGATTAGAAGAAAAATTGAATATCCAGAATTGCGTAAATTCAACAAGAAATTGTGCACATTTTATGTAAGGATATTCTGGATTATCAAAAAATTGGAATATCTTGAATTGCATAAATTCAACGGAAAATTGTGTACATTATATGTACAGATTGTATGGATTTGCCAAAAAATCGAATATCCAGAATGGCGTAAATTCAGCGGGAAATTGTGTACATTATATGTACGGACGATCTTGATTTGCAGAAAAATCGATTATCCAAAATGGTGTAAATTCAACAGGAATTGAGTACATTATAAGGACGCAATGTCTGGATTTGCAGAAAAATTGAAAATCCAAAATTGCGTAAATTCAACGGAACATTGTGGACGTTATATGTACCTAATATCTGGAGTTGCAGAAGAATTGATTCTCCAGAATTGCGTATATGTAATGGGAAATTGTGTACATTATATGTACGGAATGTCATAATTTACAGAAAAATTGAATATCAAGAATTGTTTAAATTAAACGGAAATTGTGCACATTATATGTACGGAATGTCAGGATTTGCAGAAAAATTGAATATCCAGAATTGCGTAAATTTAATAGTAAATTGTGTACATTAATTGTACAGATTGTCTGGATTGGGAGAAAAATTGAATATCCATAATTGCATAATTTCATTGGGAAATTGCGTACATTATGTGTACGGAATGTCTGGATTTGCAGAAAAATTGAAAATCCAGAATTGGTAAAAGAAACGGGAAATTGTGTACATTATATGTAAGGAGTGTTTGGATTTGCAGATTAATAGAATATCTAGAATTGCGTAAATTTAATAGTAAATTGTGTACATTATATGTACAGATTGTCTAGATTGGGAGAAAAATTGAATATCCAAAAATTGCGTAAATTCAACGGGAAATTTTGTGCATTATATGTACGCAATGTCTGGATTTGCAGAAGAATTGATTATCCAGAATTGTGTGAATTTAACGAGAAATTTTGTACATTGTATGTATGGAATTTCTTAATTTGCAAACTTATCGAATATCAAGAATTGCTTAATTCAACGGAAATTGTGTACATTATATATATGAAATGTCTGGATTAGAAGAAAAATTGAATATCCAGAATTGCGTAAATTCAACAAGAAATTGTGCACATTATATGTGTGGATATTCGGGATTTTCAGAAAATTTGAATATCCTGAATTGCATATATTCAACGGCAATCTGTGTACATTATATGTACGGAATGTCCTGATTTGCAGAAAAATCGAATATCCAAAATGGCGAGAATTCATCGGGAAATTGTGTATATTAGATGTACGGATTGTCTGAATTTGCAGAAAAATTGAATATCCAGAATTTTGTAAATTCAACGGGAAATAGTGTACATTATATGTACGGACGGTTTGGATTTGCAGGAAAATCGATTATCCAGAATGGTGTAAATTCAACAGGAAATTGTGTACATTATATGTATGGTCTGTTTGGATTTGAAGAAAAATTAAATATCTAGAAAGGCATAAATTTAACGGGAAATTGTGTACATTATATGTACGAAATGTCTAGATTTGCAGAAAAATTCACTATCCAGAGTTGCACAAATTCAACGGGAAATTGTGTACATTACATGTACGGATTGTCTGGATTGGCAAAAAAATTGAATATCCAGAATTTTGTATATTCAACAGGAAATTGTTTACATTATGTGTACGGAATGTCTGGATTTGCAGAAAAATTGAAAATCCAGAATTGCGTAAATTCAATGGGAAATTGTGTACATTATATGTACGGAATGTTTGTATTTGCCGATTAATTGAAATTCCAGATTTGCATAAATTCAATGGAAAATAGTGTACTTTATGCATACGGATTGTGTAGATTTGCAGAAAAATTGAATATCTAGAATTGCAAAAATATAACAGGAAACTTGGTACATTATATGTACGCAATGTCTGGATTTGCAGAAGAATTGATTATTTAGAATTAAGTGAATGTAACGGGAAATTGTGTACATTGTATGTATGGAATGTCTTAATTTGCAAAATGATTGAATATCAAGAGTTGCTTAAATTCAGCGGAAATTGTTTACATTCTATGTACGAAATGTCTGGATTAGAAGAAAAATTGAATATCCAGAATTGCGTAAATTCAACAAGAAATTGTGCACATTTTATGTATGGATATTCTGGATTATCAAAAAATTGGAATATCTTGAATTGCATAAATTCAACGGAAAATTGTGTACATTATATGTACGGATTGTATGGATTTGCTGAAAAATTGAATATCCAGAATGGCGTAAATTCAATGGGAAATTGTGTACATTATATGTATGGACGGTCTTGATTTACAGAAAAATCGATTATCCAAAATGGTGTAAATTCAACAGGAATTGTGTACATTATAAGTACGCAATGTCTGGATTTGCAGAAAAATTAAAAATCCAAAATTGCATAAATTCAATGGAACATTGTGTACGTTATATGTACATAATATCTGGAGTTGCAGAAGAATTGATTCTCCAGAATTGCGTATATGTAATGGGAAATTGTGTACATTATATGTACGGAATGTCATAATTTACAGAAAAATTGAATATCAAGAATTGCATAAATTCAACGGAAATTGTGTAAAATAAATGTACGGAATGTCTGGATTTGCAAAAAAATTGAATATCCAGAATCGTATAAATTTAATAGTAAATTGTGTACATTAATTGTACAAATTGTCTGGATTGGGAGAAAAATTGAATATCCAGAATTGCATAAATTCAACGGGAATTTGTTTACATTATGTGTTCGGAATGTCTGGATTGAAAATCCAGAATTGCGTAAAATAAACGGGAAATTGTGTACATTATATGTACGGAGTGTTTGGATTTGCAGATTAATAGAATATCCAGAATTGCGTAAATTTAATAATAAATTGTGTACATTATATGTACAGATTGTTTGGATTGGGAGAAAAATTGAATATCAAGAATTGCGTAAATTCAACGGGAAATTGTGTTCATTATATGTACGTAATGTCTGGATTTGCAGAAGAATTGATTATCCAGAATTGCGTGAATTTAACAGGAAATTGTGTACAATGTATGTATGGAATTTCTTAAGTTGCAAAATGATTGAATATCAAGAATTGCTTAAATTCAACGGAAATTGTGTACATTATATGTACGAAATGTCTGGATTAGAAGAAAATTTTAATATCCAGAATTGCGTAAATTCAATGGGAAATAGTGTACATTATATGTATGGACGGTTTGGATTTGCAAGAAAATCAATTATTTAGAATGGCGTAAATTCAACAGGAAATTGTGTACATTATATGTATGAACTGTCTGGATTTGAAGAAAAATTGAATATCTAGAATGGCATAAATTCAACGAGAAATTCTGTACATTATATGTACGCAATGTCTAGATTTGCAGAAAAGTTCACTATCCAAAGTTGCGCAAATTCAACGGGAAATTGTGTACATTATATGTACGGATTGTCTGTATTTTCAGAAAAATTTACTATCCAGAATTGCGTAAATTCAGCGGGAAATAGTGTACATGGAAAATAGTGTACTTTATGCGTATGGATTGTCTAGACTTGCAGAAAAATTGAATATCCAGAATTGCGTAAATTCCACGGGAAATTAGGTACATTATTGTACACGGAAAATTGTGCACATTATATGTACGAATTGTCTTGATTTGTTCAAAAATTTAATATCAAGAATTGCTTAAATTCTACGGAAATTGTGTACACTATATGTATGAAATGTCAGGATTTGCAGAAAAATTGATTATCCAAAATTGCGTAAATTCAACAAGAAATTGTGCACATTATATGTACAGATATTCAGGATTTGCATAAATTCAACGGGAAATCGTTTACATTATGTGTACGGAATTTCTAGATTTGTAGAAAAATTGAAAATCCAGAATTGTGTAAATTCAACGAGAAATTGTGTACATTATATGTATGAAATGTTTGGATTTGCAAATTAATAGAATATCCAGATTTGTGCAAATTCAAAGGAAAATAGTGTACTTTATGCGTACGGAATGTTTGGACTTGCAGAAAAATTGAATATCTAGAATTACGTAAATTCAACGGGAAATTATGTACATTATATGTACGCAATGTTTGAATTTACAGAAGAATTGATTATCCAGAATTGCGTGAATGTAACGGAAATTGTGTACATTGTATGTATGGAATGTCTTAATTTGCAAAAAGATTGAATATCAAGAATTGCTTAAATTCAACAGAAATTGTGTACACTATATGTATGAAATTTCAGGACTTGCAGAATTGATTATCCAGAATTGCGTAAATTCAACAAAAAATTGTGCACATTATATGTATGGATATTCTGGATTATCAGAAAATTGGAATATCCAGAATTACTTAAATTCAACAGCAAACTATGTACATTATAAGTATGTATAGTCTGGATTTGCAGAAAAATTGAATATCCAAAATGGCGTAAATTCATCGGGAAATTGTTTACACTATATGTACGCAATGTCTAGATTTTCAGAAAAATTGAATATCCAGAATTGCGTAATTCAATGGAAAATTGTCTACATTACTTGTACGCAATATCAGGAGTTTCAGAGGAACTGATTATCCTGAATTACGTAAATGTAACAGGAAATTGTGTAGATTATATGTACGGAATGTCTTAATTTGCAAAAAAATTGAATATCAAGAATTGCTTAAATTCAATGGAAATTGTGTACATTATATGTACGGATTGTATGGATTGGCAAAAAAATTGAATATCCAGAATTGCGTATATTCAATGGGAAATTGTTTACATTATGTGTACGGAATGTCTGGATTTGTAGAAAAATTGAAAATCCAGAATTGCATAAATTCAACGGGAAATAGTGTACATTATATGTACAAGGAAAATAGTGTACTTTATGCGTACGGATTGTCTAGACTTGCAGAAAAATTGAATATCCAGAATTGCGTAAATTCAACGGGAAATTAGGTACATTATTGTACATGGAAAATTGTGCACATTATTTGTACGGATTGTTTGGATTTGTAGAAAAATTTAATATCAAGAATTGCTTAAATTCTACGTAAATTGTGTACACTATATGTACGGAATGTTAGGATTTGCAGAAAAACTGATTACCCAAAATTGCGTAAATTCAACAAGAAATTGTGCACTTTATATGTACGGATATTCTGGAATATAAAAAAATTGGAATATCCAGAATTGCTTAAATTCAACGGCAAACTGTGTACATTATAAGTACGTACAGTCAGGATTTGCTGAAAAATCAAATATCTAGAATGGCGTAAATTCATCGAAAAATCGTTTACATTATATGTACGCAATGTCTGCATTTTCAGAAAAATTGAATATCCAGAATTGCATAAATTCAATGGAAAATTGTGTACATTACTCGTACGCAATATCAGGAGTTTCAGAGGAACTGATTATCCAGAATTACATAAATGTAACAGGAAATTGTGTAGATTATATGTATGGAATATCTTAATTTGCAGAAAAATTGAATATCAAGAATTGAATTCAACGGAAATTGTGTACATTATATGTACGGATTGTATGGATTGGCAAAAAAATTGAATATCCAGAATTGCGTATATTCAATGGGAAATTGTTTACATTATGTGTACAGAATGTCTGGATTTGTAGAAAAATTGAAAATCCAGAATTGCATAAATTCAACAGGAAATAGTGTGCATTATACGTACAAGGAAAATAGTGTACTTTGTGCGTACGGATTGTCTAGACTTGCAGAAAAATTGAATATCCAGAATTGCGTAAATTCAACGGGAAATTAGGTACATTATTGTACATGGAAAATTGTGCACATTATTTGTACGGATTGTTTGGATTTGTAGAAAAATTTAATATCAAGAATTGCTTAAATTCTACGTAAATTGTGTACACTATATGTACGGAATGTCAGGATTTGCAGAAAAACTGATTACCCAAAATTGCGTAAATTCAACAAGAAATTGTGCACTTTATATGTACGGATATTCTGGAATATAAAAAAATTGGAATATCCAGAATTGCTTAAATTCAACGGCAAACTGTGTACATTATAAGTACGTACAGTCAGGATTTGCTGAAAAATCAAATATCTAGAATGGCGTAAATTCATCGAAAAATCGTTTACATTATATGTACGCAATGTCTGCATTTTCAGAAAAATTGAATATCCAGAATTGCATAAATTCAATGGAAAATTGTGTACATTACTCGTACGCAATATCAGGAGTTTCAGAGGAACTGATTATCCAGAATTACATAAATGTAACAGGAAATTGTGTAGATTATATGTATGGAATATCTTAATTTGCAGAAAAATTGAATATCAAGAATTGAATTCAACGGAAATTGTGTACATTATATGTACGGATTGTATGGATTGGCAAAAAAATTGAATATCCAGAATTGCGTATATTCAATGGGAAATTGTTTACATTATGTGTACAGAATGTCTGGATTTGTAGAAAAATTGAAAATCCAGAATTGCATAAATTCAACAGGAAATAGTGTGCATTATACGTACAAGGAAAATAGTGTACTTTGTGCGTACGGATTGTCTAGACTTGCAGAAAAATTGAATATCCAGAATTGCGTAAATTCAACGAGAAATTAGGTACATTATTGTACACAGAAAATTGTGCACATTATTTGTACGGATTGTTTGGATTTGTAGAAAAATTTAATATAAAGAATTGCTCAAATTCTACGGAAATTGTGTACACTATATGTACGAAATGTCAGGATTTGCAGAAAAATTGATTATCCAAAATTGCGTAAATTCAACAAGAAATTGTGCACTTTATATGTACGGATATTCTGGATTATAAAAAAATTGGAATATCCAGAATTGCTGAAATTCAATGGCGAACTGTGTACATTATAAGTACGTACAGTCAGGATTTGCTGAAAAATCGAATATCCAGAATGGCGTAAATTCATCGGGAAATTGTGTACATTATATGTACGCAATGTCTGGATTTGCAGAAAAATTAAAAATCCAGAATTGCGTAAATTCAACGGAAAATTGTGTACATTACTCGTATGCTATATCAGGAGTTTCAGAGGAACTGATTATCCAGAATTGCGTGAATTTAACAGGAAATTGTGTACAATGTATGTATGGAATTTCTTAACTTGCAAAATGATTGAATATCAAGAATTGCTTGAATTCAACGGAAATTGTCTACATTATATGTATGGATTTTCTGGATTGGTCAAAAAATTGAATATCTAGAATTGCGTATATTCAATGGGAAATTGTTTGCATTATGTGTATGGAATGTTTGGATTTGCAGAAAAATTGAAAATCCAGAATTGCGTAAATTCAATGGGAAATTGTGTACATTATATGTACGGAATGTCGGGAATTGCATATTAATAGAATTTCATAATTGAATAAATTCAACGGAAAATAGTGTACTTTATGCGTACGAATTGTCTAGATTTGCAGAAAAATTGAATATCTAGAATTGCTTAAATTTATTGGGAAATTGGGTACATTATATGTATGCAATGTTTGGATTAGCAGAAGAATTGATTATCCAGAATTGCGTGGATGTAATGGGAAATTGTGTACACGGTATGTATGGAATGTCTTAATTTGCAAAAAAATTGAATATCAAGAATTGCGTAAATTCAACAAGAAATTGTGCACATTATATGTACGGATATTCTGGATTTTTAGAAAATTGGAATATCTAGAATTTGCGTAAATTCAATGGCAAACTGTGTACATTATATGTACGAAATGT
The DNA here is from genome assembly GCA_028535165.1 of Quercus tomentella. Classification (NCBI taxonomy): domain Eukaryota; kingdom Viridiplantae; phylum Streptophyta; class Magnoliopsida; order Fagales; family Fagaceae; genus Quercus; species Quercus tomentella. Next base: position 50,499,978 of record JAPQVY010000156.1, read on the forward strand.
CTGGATTAGAAGAAAATTTTAATATCCAGAATTGCGTAAATTCAATGGGAAATAGTGTACATTATGTGTATGGACGGTTTGGATTTGCAAGAAAATCAATTATCTAGAATGGCGTAAATTCAATTGGAAATTGTGTACATTATATGTATGGACTGTCTGGATTTGAAGAAAAATTGAATATCTAGAATGGCATAAATTCAACGAGAAATTCTGTACATTATATGTACGCAATGTCTAGATTTGCAGAAAAGTTCACTATCCAAAGTTGCGCAAATTCAACGGGAAATTGTGTACATTATATGTACGGATTGTCTGTATTTTCAGAAAAATTTACTATCCAGAATTGCGTAAATTCAGCGGGAAATAGTGTACATGGAAAATAGTGTACTTTATGCGTATGGATTGTCTAGACTTGCAGAAAAATTGAATATCCAGAATTGCGTAAATTCCACGGGAAATTAGGTACATTATTGTACACGGAAAATTGTGCACATTATATGTACGAATTGTCTTGATTTGTTCAAAAATTTAATATCAAGAATTGCTTAAATTCTACGGAAATTGTGTACACTATATGTATGAAATGTCAGGATTTGCTAAAAAATTGATTATCCAAAATTGCGTAAATTCAACAAGAAATTGTGCACATCATATGTACAGATATTCAGGATTTGCATAAATTCAACGGGAAATCGTTTACATTATGTGTACGGAATTTCTAGATTTGTAGAAAAATTGAAAATCCAGAATTGCGTAAATTCAACGAGAAATTGTGTACATTATATGTATGGAATGTTTGGATTTGCAAATTAATAGAATATCCAGATTTGTGCAAATTCAAAGGAAAATAGTGTACTTTATGCGTACGGAATGTTTGGACTTGCAGAAAAATTGAATATCTAGAATTACGTAAATTCAACGGGAAATTATGTACATTATATGTATGCAATGTTTGAATTTACAGAAGAATTGATTATCCAGAATTGCGTGAATGTAACGGAAATTGTGTACATTGTATGTATGGAATGTCTTAATTTGCAAAAAGATTGAATATCAAGAATTGCTTAAATTCAACAGAAATTGTGTACACTATATGTATGAAATTTCAGGATTTGTAGAATTGATTATCCAGAATTGCGTAAATTCAACAAGAAATTGTGCACATTATATGTATGGATATTCTGGATTATCAGAAAATTGGAATATCCAGAATTACTTAAATTCAACAGCAAACTGTGTACATTATAAGTACGTATAGTCTGGATTTGCAGAAAAATTGAATATCCAAAATGGCGTAAATTCATCGGGAAATTGTTTACACTATATGTACGCAATGTCTAGATTTTCAGAAAAATTGAATATCCAGAATTGCGTAATTCAATGGAAAATTGTCTACATTACTTGTACGCAATATCAGGAGTTTCAGAGGAATTGATTATCCTGAATTACGTAAATGTAACAGGATATTGTGTAGATTATATGTACGGAATGTCTTAATTTGCAGAAAAATTGAATATCAAGAATTGCTTAAATTCAATGGAAATTGTGTACATTATATGTACGGATTGGCAAAAAAATTGAATATCCAGAATTGCGTATATTCAATGGGAAATTGTTTACATTATGTGTACGGAATGTCTGGATTTGTAGAAAAATTGAAAATCCAGAATTGCATAAATTCAACGGGAAATAGTGTACATTATATGTACAAGGAAAATAGTGTACTTTATGCGTACGGATTGTCTAGACTTGCAGAAAAATTGAATATCCAGAATTGCGTAAATTCAACGGGAAATTAGGTACATTATTGTACATAGAAAATTGTGCACATTATTTGTACGGATTGTTTGGATTTGTAGAAAAATTTAATATCAAGAATTGCTTAAATTCTATGTAAATTGTGTACACTATATGTACGAAATGTCAGGATTTGCTGAAAAACTGATTATCCAAAATTGCGTAAATTCAACAAGAAATTGTGCACTTTATATGTACGGATATTCTGGATTATAAAAAAATTGGAATATCTAGAATTGCTTAAATTCAACGGCAAACTGTGTACATTATAATTACGTACAGTCAGGATTTGCTGAAAAATCAAATATCTAGAATGGCGTAAATTCATCGGAAAATTGTTTACATTATATGTACGCAATGTCTGGATTTTCAGAAAAATTGAATATCCAGAATTGCATAAATTCAATGGAAAATTGTGTACATTACTCGTACGCAATATCAGGAGTTTCAGAGGAACTGATTATCCAGAATTACATAAATGTAATAGGAAATTGTGTAGATTATATGTATGGAATATCTTAATTTGCAGAAAAATTGAATATCAAGAATTGAATTCAACGGAAATTGTGTACATTATATGTACGGATTGTATGGATTGGCAAAAAAATTGAATATCCAGAATTGCGTATATTCAATGGGAAATTGTTTACATTATGTGTACGGAATGTCTGGATTTGTAGAAAAATTGAAAATCCAGAATTGCATAAATTCAACAGGAAATAGTGTGCATTATACGTACAAGGAAAATAGTGTACTTTATGCGTACGGATTGTCTAGACTTGCAGAAAAATTGAATATCCAGAATAGCGTATATTCAACGAGAAATTAGGTACATTATTGTACACAGAAAATTGTGCACATTATTTGTACGGATTGTTTGGATTTGTAGAAAAATTTAATATAAAGAATTGCTCAAATTCTACGGAAATTGTGTACACTATATGTACGAAATGTCAGGATTTGCAGAAAAATTGATTATCCAAAATTGCGTAAATTCAACAAGAAATTGTGCACTTTATATATACGGATATTCTGGATTATAAAAAAATTGGAATATCCAGAATTGCTTAAATTCAATGGCGAACTGTGTACATTATAAGTACGTACAGTCAGGATTTGCTGAAAAATCGAATATCCAGAATGGCGTAAATTCATCGGGAAATTGTGTACATTATATGTACGCAATGTCTGGATTTGCAGAAAAATTAAATATCCAGAATTGCGTAAATTCAACGGAAAATTGTGTACATTACTCGTATGCTATATCAGGAGTTTCAGAGGAACTGATTATCCAGAATTACGTAAATGTAACAGGCAATTGTATATATTATATGTACGGAATTTCGTAATTTGCAGAAAAATTGAATATCAAGAATTGCTTGAATTCAACGGAAATTGTCTACATTATATGTATGGATTTTCTGGATTGGTCAAAAAATTGAATATCTAGAATTGCGTATATTCAATGGGAAATTGTTTACATTATGTGTATGGAATGTTTGGATTTGCAGAAAAATTGAAAATCCAGAATTGCGTAAGTTCAATGGGAAATTGTGTACATTATATGTACGGAATGTCGGGAATTGCATATTAATAGAATTTCATAATTGAATAAATTCAACGGAAAATAGTGTACTTTATGCGTACGAATTGTCTAGATTTGCAGAAAAATTGAATATCCAAAATTGCGTAAATTTATTAGTAAATTGTGTACATTATATGTACAGATTGTCTGGATTGGGAGAAAAATTGAATATCCAGAATTTCATAAATTCAACGGGAAATTGTTTACATCATGTGTACAGAATGTCTGGATTTGCAGAAAAAATGAAAATCCAGAATTACATAAATTCAACGGGAAATTTAGTACATTATATGTATGGAATGTCTGGATTTGCAGATTAACAGAATTTAAGATTTGAATAAATTCAATGGAAAATAGTGTACTTTATGCGTACAGATTGTCTAGATTTGCAGAAAAATTGAATATCCAGAATTACGTAAATTTAACGGAAAATTGGGTACATTATATGTATGCAATGTCTGGATTAGCAGAAGAATTGATTATCTAGAATTGCGTGAATGTAACGGGAAATTGTGTACATTGTATGTATGGAATATTGTGTACATTGTATTTACGGATTTTCTGGATTTGCTGTAAAACTAAATATCCAGAATTGCGTAAATTCAACGGGAAATTGTGTACATTATATGTATGGATTGTCTGGATTTGCAGAAAAATTTAATAACGAAAATTGTGTAAATTCAATGGAAAATTGTGTACATTATATGTACGGATTATCTGGATTCGTAGAAAAATTGAATACCCAGAATTGCATAAATTCAACGAGAAATTGTTTACATTATATGTACAAAATTTCTGGATTTGCAGAAAAATTGGAAATCCAGAATTACGTAAATTCAACTAGAAATTGTGTATATTAAATATACGGATTGTCTGGATTTGCAGATAAATTGAAAATCCAAAATTGCGTAAATTCAATGGGAAATTGTGTACATTATATGTACGAAATGCTTGGATTTGCTGAAAAATTGGAAATCCAGAATTGTGAAAATTCAACGAGAAATTGTGTGCATTATACATACGGATTTTCTGGATTTGTAGAAAAATAGAATCTCCAGAATTGCGAAAATTCATTGGGAAATTGTGCACATTAAATTACACGAAAAATTGTGTAGATTATATGTACGGATTGTCTGGATTTTCAAAAAATTGAATATCCAGAATTGTGTACATTCAACTGGAAATTGTTTCCATTATGTGTACGGAATGTCTTGATTCGCAGAAAAATTGAAAATACAGAATTACGTAAATTCAACGGGAAATTGTGTACATTATAAGTACGGATTGTCTAGATTTGCTGAAAAATTGAATATCAAGAATTACGTAAATTCAACGGGAAATTGTTTCCATTATATGTATGGAATGTCTAGATTTGCAGAAAAATTGAAAGTCCAGAATTGTGTAAATTCAACAGAAAATTGTGTATATTATCTGTATGGAATGTTTGGATTTGCAGAAAAATTGAAAATCCAGAAATGCATAAATTCAACGGGAAATTGGGTACATTATAAGTACGGATTGTTAGCATTTATAGAAAAATTGAATATCAAGAATTACGTAAATTCAACAGGAAATTGTGTACATTATAGTACACGAAATATTGTGTACATTATATGCTTGGATTGTCTGGATTTGCTATAAAATTGAAAATCCCGAATTGCGTATATTCAACGGGAAATTGTGTACATTTTATGTACGTAATGTCTGGATTTGCAGAAGAATTGATTATCCAGAATTGCGAAAATGTAACAGGAAATTGTGTACATTATATGTGCGAGATGACTTAATTTGTAGAAAAATTGAATACCAAGAATAGCTTAAATTTAACAGAAATTTTGTTCATTATATGTACGGAATGTCTGGATTTGCAAAAAAATTTAATAACCACAATTGCGTAACTTCAACAGGAAAATTGTGTACATTAAATGTATGAAGGGTCTGGATTTGCAGAGAAATCGAATATCCAGAATGGTGTAAATTCATAGGGAAATTGTGTACATTATATATACGGATTGTCTGGATTTGTAGAAATATTGGAAATCCAGAATTGCGTAAATTCAACGGGAAATTGTGTACATTATAAGTACGGAATGTTTATATTTGCAGAAAAATTGAATATCAAAAATTGCGTAAATTCAAAAGAAAATGGTGTACATTATATGTACGAATTATCTGGATTTGCAGAAAAATTGAATATCCAAAATTACGTAAATTCAACGGGAAATTGTGTACATTATATGTACGGAATGTCTGAATTTGTAGAAAAATAGGAAATCCAGAATTGTGTAAATTCAACGAGAAATTTTGTATATTAAATGTACAGATTGTCTAGATTTGAAGAAAAATTGAATATCGAAAATTGCGTAAATTCAACGGGAAATTGGGTACATTATATGTATAGAATGCCTGGATTTGCAAAAAAGTTAAATCTTTGGAATTGCGTGAATTTAATGGGAAATTGTGTATATTAAAGTACATGAAAAATTGTGTACATTATACGTACGGATTGTCTAGATTTGCAAGAAATTGAATATCTAAAATTGTGTAAACTCAACGGGAAATTATTTCCAAGATATGTACGGAATGTTCGGATTTGCAGAAAAATTGAAAATCCAGAATTGTGTAAATTCAACGGGAAATTGTGTACGTTATAAGTACGGATTGTTTGGATTTGCAGAAAAATTGAATATCCAGAATTACGTGAATTCAACGGGAAATTGTTTTCATTATATGTACGGAATGCCTGGATTTGCAGAAAAGTTGAATCTCCAGAACTGCCTGAATTCAATGGGAAATTGTGTACATTAAAGTACATGGAAAATTGTGTACACTATATGTACGGATTTTCTGGATTTGCAAAAATTTGAATATTTAGAATTGTGTAAATTCAACGGGAAATTATTTCCATTATATGTACGGAATGTCAGGATTTGCAGAAGAATTGAAAATCCAAAATTATGTAAATTCATCGAGAAATTAGGTACATTATACGTATGGATTTTCTGGATTTGCAGAAAAATAGAATCTAAAGAATTGCGTAAATTCATTGGGAAATTGTGCCCATTAAAGTACACGGAAAATTGTGTAGATTATATATACGGATTGTCTGGATTTGTAAAAAATTGAATATCCAGAATTGCGTAAATTCAACTGGAAATTGTTTCCATTATGTGTACGGAATGTCTGGATTTGCAGAAAAATTGAAAATCCAGAATTGTATAAATCCAACAAGAAATTGTGTACATTATAAGTACGGATTTTCTGGATTTGCAAAAAAATTGAATATCCCGAATTATGAAAATTCAACGGGAATTTGTTTCCATTATATGTATGGAATGTCTGGATTTGCAGAAAAATTGAATATCCAAAATTACGTAAATTCATCGAAAAATTGTGTAGATTATACGTACAGATTTTTTGGATTTGCAGAAAAATAGAAACTCCAGAATTGCGTAAATTCAATAGGAAATTCTGCACGTTAAAGTACACGAAAAATTGTGTAGATTATATGTACGGATTGTCTGGATTTGCAAACAATTGAATATCCAGAATTGCGTAAATTCAACTGGAAATTGTTTCCATTTTGTGTACGGAATGTAAGGATTTGCAGAAAAATTGAAAATCCAGAATTGCGTAAATTCACCGAGAAATTGGGTACATTATAAGTACGAATTATCTGCATTTAAAGAAAAATTGAATATCCAGAATTACGTAAATTCAACAGAAAATTGTGTGCGTTATATTACACGGAATATTGTGTACATTATATGTACGGATTGTCTGGGTTAGCTGAAAAATTGAATATCCAGAATTGCATATATTCAATGGGAAATTGTGCACATTATATGTACGCAATGTCTGGATTTTGCAGAAGAATAGATTATCTAGAATTGCGTAAATATAATAGGAAATTGTGTACATTATATGTGCGAGATGACTTAATTTGCAGAAAATTTGAATATTAAGAATTGCTTAAATTCAATGGGAAATTTTTACATTATATGTACGAAATGTCTGGATTTGCCGAAAAATTTGAAATCAGAGTTGTGAAAATTCAACGGGAAATTGTACACATTATATGTACGAACAGTTTGGATTTGCAGAGAAATCGAATATCCAGAATGACGTAAATTCATAGGGAAATTGTGTACGTTATATATACGGATTGTCTGGATTAGCAGAAAAATTGGAAATCCAGAATTGTGTAAATTCAACGGGAAATTGTGTACATTATATGTATGGATTGTCTGGATTTGCAGAAAAATTGAATATCCAAAATTGCGTAAATTCCACGGGAAATTGTGTACATTATATGTACGGATTCTCCGGATTTGTAAAAAAATTGAATTCCCAGAATTGCGTAAATTCAACGAGAATTTGTTTACCTTATATGTACGGAATGTCTGGATTTGCAGAAAAATTGGAAATCTTGAATTATGTAAATGCAACGAGAAATTGAGTATATTAAATGAACGGATTTTCTGGATTTGAAGAAAAATTGAATATCCAAAATTGCTTAACTTCAACGAAAATTGTTTACATTATATGTCCGGAATGGCTGGATTTGCAGAAAATGTTGAATCTCCAAAATTGTTTGAATTCAAAGGGAAATAGTGTACATTAGAGTACACGGAAAATTGTGTACATTGTAGTACACGGAATATTGTGTACATTATATGTACGGAATATCTGGATTTGCTGAAAATTTGAATATCTAGAATTGCGTATATTCAACGGGAAATTGTGTACATTATAAGTACGGATCGCTTGGATCTGCAAAAAAATTGAATATCCAGAATTACGTAAATTCAACGGGAAATTGTTTCCATTATATGTATGGACTGTCTAGATTTGCAGAAAAATTAAATATCCAGAATTACGTAAATTCAACAAGAAATTGTGTACATTATAGTTCACGGAATGTTGTGTACATTATATGTGCGGAATGTCTGGATTTGCTGAAAAATTAAATATCCAGAATTGCGTATATTCAACGGGAAATTGTGTACATTATATGCACGCAATGTCTGGATTTGCAGAAGAATTGATTATCCGGAATTGTGTAAATGTAACAGGAAATTGTGTATATTATATGTGCGTGATGACTTAATTTACAGAAAAATTGAATATCAAGAATTGCTTAAATTCAACGGAAATTGTGTTAATTATATGTACGGAATGTCTGGATTTGCATAAAAATTTAATAACTAGAATTGCATAACTTCAATAGGAAATCGTGTACATTATATGTACGGAATGTCTGGATTTGCAGAAAAATTGAATTTCCAGAATTGTGTAAACTCAATGGGAAATTGTGTACGTTAAAAGTATGGATTGTCTGGATTTGCAGAAAAATTGAATATCCAGATTTACGTGAAATCAACAGGAAATTGTTTCCATTATATGTACGGAATGCTTGGATTTGTAGAAAAGTTGAATCTCTAGAATTGTGTGAATTCAACGGGAAATTGTGTATACACGAAAAATTGTGTACACTAAATGTATGGATTGTCTGGATTTGCAAAAATTTGAATATCCAGAATTGCGTAAATTCTACAGGAAATTATTTCCATTATATGTATGGAATGTCTAGATTTGCAGAAGAATTGAAAATCCAAAATTACGTAAATTCATCGAGAAATTGGGTAAATTATACGTACGGATTTTCTGGATTTGCAGAAAAATAGAATCTAAAGAATTGCGTAAATTTAACAAGAAATTGTGCACATTAAAGTACACGGAAAATTGGGTAGATTATATGTACGGATTGTCTGGATTAGAAAAAAATTGAATATCCAGAATTGCGTAAATTCAACTGGAAATTGTTTCCATTATGTGTACGGAATGTAAGGATTTGCAGAAAAATAGAAACTCCAGAATTGCATAAATTCAACGGGAAATTCTGCACGTTAAAGTACACGGAAAATTGTATAGATTATATGTACGGATTGTTTGGATTTGCAAAAAATTGAATATCTAGAATTGCGTAAATTCAACTGGAAATTGTTTCCATGATATGTATGAAATGTAAGGATTTGCAGAAAAATTGAAAATCCAGAATTGCGTAAATTCATCAGGAAATTGGGTACATTATAAGTACGGATTGTCCGCATTTAAAGAAAAATTGAATATCCAGAATTTCGTAAATTCAACAGGAAATTGTGTACATTATAGTACACGGAATATTGTGTACATTATATGTACGAATTGTCTGGACTAGCTGAAAAATTGAATATCCAGAATTACGTATATTCAACGGGAAATTATGTGCATTATATGTACGCAATGTCTGGATTTGCAGAAGAATAGATTATCCAGAATTGCGTAAATGTAATAGGAAATTGTGTACATTATATGTGCGAGATGACTTAATTTGCAGAAAATTTGAATATCAAGAATTGCTTTAATTCAATGGGAAATTTTTACATGATATGTACGAAATGTCTGGATTTGCCAAAAAATTTGAAATCAGAGTTGTTAAAATTCAACGGGAAATTGTGCACATTATATGTATGAACGGTGTGGATTTGTAGAGAAATCGAATATCCAGATCGGTGTAAATTCATAGGGAAATTGTGTCCATTATATATACGGATTGACTGGATTAGCAGAAAAATTGGAAATTCATAATTGCGTAAATTTAACGGGAAATTGTGTACATTATATGTAATGATTGTTTGGATTTGCAGAAAAATTGAATATCCAAAATTGCGTAAATTCCACGGGAAATTGTGTACATTATATATACGGATTGTCTGGATTAGCATAAAAATTGGAAATCCAGAATTGCGTAAATTCAACGGGAAATTGTGTACATTATATGTATGGATTGTCTGGATTTGCAAAAAAATTGACTATCCAAAATTGCGTAAATTCCACGGGAAATTGTGTATATAATATATACGGATTGTCTGGATTTGCAGAAAAATCGGAAATCCAGAATTGCGTAAATTCAACGGGAAATTCTGTACATTATATGTATGGATTGTCTGGATTTGCAGAAAAATTGAATATCCAAATTTGCGTAAATTCCACGGGAAATTCTGTACATTATATGTACAGATTCTCCGGATTTCAGAAAAATTGAATACCCAAAATTGCGTGAATTCAACAGGAAATTGTGTACATTAAAGTACACGAAAAATTGTGTACATTATATGTACGGATTGTCTGGATTTGCAAAAAATTGAATATCCAGAATTACGTAAATTGAACGAGACATTATTTCCAATATATGTACAGAATGTCTGGATTTGTAGAGAAATTGAATATCTAGAATTACGTAAATTCAACAGGAAATTGTGTGCCTTATGGTACACGGAATATTGTGTACATTATAAGTACAGATTGTCTGGATTTGCAGAAAAGATGAATCTCCTGAATTGCCTGAATTCAACGGGAAATTGGGTTCATTAAAGTACCTTGAAAATTGTGTACATTATATGTACGGATTGTTTGGATTTGCAAAAAATTGAATATCCAAAAGTACGTAAATTCAACGGGAAATTGTTTCCATTATATGTACGTAATGTCTAGATTTGCAGAAAAATTGAAAATCCAGAATTGTGTAAATTCAATGGAAAATTGTGTATATTATGTGTTCAGAATGTCTGGATTTGCAGAAAAATTGAAAATCCAGAATTCCATAAATTCAATAGGAAATTGGGTACATTATATGTACGGATTGTCAGCCTTTACAGAAAAATTGAATATCTAGAATTACGTAAATTCAACAGGAAATTGTTTACATTATAGAACACAGAATATTGTGTACATTATATGTACGGATTTTCTGGATTTGCTGAAAAATTGAATATCCAGAATTGCATAAATTCAATAGGAAGTTGTGTACGTTATAAGTACGGATTGTCTGGATTTGTAGAAAAATTCAATATCTGGAATTATGAAAATTCAACGGGAAATTGTTTCCATTATATGTACGGAATGTCTAGATTTGCAGAAAAATTGAAAATCTAGAATCTGGTAAATTCAACGGGAAATTGGGTATAATATAAGTACGGATTGTCTGCATTTACAGAAAAATTGAATATCTAGAATTACATAAATTCAACAGTAAATTGTGTACAATATAGTATACGGAATATTGTGTACATTATTTGTACGGAATGTCTGGATTTGCAGAAAAATTGAATATCCAGAATTGTGTAAGTTCAACGGGAAATTGTGTATATATGTACGGATGGTCTGGATTTGCAGAAAAATCGAATTTACAAAATGGCATAAATTCATAGGGAAATTGTGTACATTATATAGACGGAATGTCTGGATTAGGAGAAACATTGGAAATCATAAATTGTGTAAATTCAAAGGGAAACTTTGTACATTATATGTATTGATTTTCTAGATTTGCAGAAACATTGAAAATATAAAATTTCATAAATTCAATGGGAAATTGTTTACAATAAATGTACGAAATGTCAGGATTTTCGAAAAATTGGAAATCAGAATTGTGTAAATTCAATGGGAAATTGTGCACAGTGTATGTATGAACCGTCGGGATTTGCAGAGAAATCGAATATCCAGAATGGCGTAAATTCATAGCGAAATTGTGTACAATATACAGATTGTCTGGATTTGCAGAAAAATTGGAAATCCAGAATTGGGTAAATTCAACGGGAAATTGTGAACATTATATGTACGGATTGTCTGGATTTGTAGAAAAATTGAATATCCAAAATTGCGAAAATTCAACGGGAAATTGTGTACATTATATGTAAGGATTATCTGAATTTGCAGAAAATTGAATATCTGGAATTGCGTAAATTTTACGGGAAATTGTTTCCATTATATGTACGGAGTATCTGGATTTGCAGAAAAATTGAAAATCCAGAATTGCCTAAATTCAACAGGAAATTGTGTACATTACAAGTACGGATTGTCTGGATTTGCAGAAAAATTGGAAATCCAGAATTGCGTGAATTCAACGAGAAATTGTGTACATTATATATACGGAATGTCTAGATTTGCAGAAAAATTGAATATCCAAAATTGTTTAAATTCGACGGGAAATTGTGTACATTATATGTACGGATGGTCTGGATTTGCAAAAAAATCGAATATATAGAATGGAGTAAATTCATAGGGAAATTGTGTACATTATATAGACGAATTGTTTGGATTTGCAGAAACATTGGAAATCATAAATTGCATAAATTCAAAGGGAAACTTTGTACATTATATGTACTGATTTTCTAGATTTGAAGAAAAATTGAATATTTAGAATTTCGAAAATTCAACTGGAAATTGTTTACGTTATATGTACGAAATGTCTGGATTTGCCGAAAAATTGGAAATCAGAATTGAGTAATTCAACGGGAAAATGTTTACATTATATTTATGAAAAGTATGGATTTGCCGAAAAATTGGAAATCAGAATTGTGTAAATTCAACGAGAAATTGTGCACATTATATGTATGAACGGTCAGGATTTGCAGAGAAATCGAACATCCAGAATGACGTAAATTCTTAGGGAAATTGTGTAAACTATATATATGGATAGTCTGGATTTGTAGAAAAATTGGAAATCCATAATTGCGTAAATTCAACGGGAAATTGTGCACATTATATGTATGAATGGTCTGGATTTGTAGAGAAATCAAATATCTAGAATGACGTAAATTCTTAGGGAAATTGTGTAAACAATATATACAGATAGTCTTGATTTGTAGAAAAATTTAATATCTAGAATTACATAAATTCAACGGGAAATTGTTTCCATTATATGTACAGAATGTCTAGATTTGTAGAAAAATTGAAAATCCAGAATTGCATAAATTCAACGGAAAATTGTGTATGTTATGTGTACGGAATGTCTGGATTTACAGAAAAATTGAAAATCTAGAATTGTGTAAATTCAACGGGAAATTTGGTACATTGTAAGTACGGATTGTCTGCATTTACAGAAAAATTGAATATCCAGAATTACGTAAATTCAACAGGAAATTGTGTACATTATAGTACACAGAATATTGTGTACATTATATGTACGAATTTTCTGGATTTGCTGAAAAATTGAATATCCAAAATTGCGTATTTTCAACGGGAAATTGTGTATATTATATGTACGCAATGTCTGGATTTGCAGAAGAATTTATTATCCAGAATTGCGTAAATGTAACAGGAAATTGTGTACATTATATGTGCGAGATGACATAATTTGCAGAAAAATTGAATATCTAGAGTTGCTTAAATTCAACGGAATTTGTGTTCATTATATGTACAGAATGTTTGGATTTGCATAAAAATTGAATAACTAGAATTGCGTAACTTCAACAAGAAATTGTGTACATTATATGTACGGAATGTCTGGATTTGCAGAAAAATTGAATATCCAGAATTGTGTAAATTCAATGGGAAATTGTGTACATTATATCTACGGATGGTTTAGATTTGCAGAAAAATCGAATATACAGAATGGCGTAAATTCATAGGGAAATTGTGTACATTATATAGACGGATTGTCTGGATTTGCAGAAGCATTGGAAATCATAAATTGCATAAATTCAACGGGAAACTTTGTACATTATATGTACTGATTTTCTAGATTTGCAGATGAAGAGGGAGACAATTGGAGGTGACGGATCAAATTAGATGGACAGAGTGCTAGACAAATAGGCATATAATGGACGGCTCCTATGTGAACGGACGAAAGGGTGGACAGACATAAAGGTCATGTGGCACTCAATTAATCATTATGTGGTCTCCAAGAAACCCTAAAGGGAAACGGCTTGCGCCTCACGATTAACCCTAGTCCATCGAGTCCCAATATGAATGGAATTCTAACACGAGGAGGATTCTGGAATATACGCTCATTAATGGAGATTTTCCCTATAAGGAAAAGGCCTGTGACGCAAGTCAAGGGAATTCGGTTCTACGCTACTATAAAAACCCAAAAACCCTCAGAAAACAAGTACGCATAATTGATCCCAACTCAGGCACTCTAGAGTTGCGAAAAGATTCTAACTTGACCTTTGGAGGGTATTTGGCCAGCACCACACCGGTGCTCTCTGTTAGGTCTTCTCTTTTGTTGTGCAGGCACTATTTCGAGCATACAAGGACTGTGTGGCTCATTGGTGATTTTTTGGCATCATCAGTTGGTGTCGTCTGTGGGAATTGCGACTTGTAAGCCATACAAAAGCTTCCCGAACAAAAAGTTGCATGGTACTTACTTGCTTGATGGCGACCACCAACAACGTTCAGGGAGACGAGCCACGACCCACTGCCCTGGAAAAACAGGTCCAAACCCTCATAGCAACAGTGGAACGTCTCACCAAGCAGAACTAAGACCTAGAAGAATAGCTACGACAAAAGAGCGCAGCGATGGGTACCCAAGAGGAAGATCAAGAAGGTACCAGTGCTGAATGAAGAGACCAAGAGGGGCCGAAGGGTAGTAATGCCCCGAGCAGACCGGAACGACAAGACCTGAGCCGTCCATCCCTTACTTATACGGCTCCACCCCACATTGTTGCTGAGATGCAGATGATGAAAGAACGGATGGACTTTATGATGAACGCTCTCAGAGGGAGAGTGTCTAGCGACCTCGATGACTTAGTCCACCGAACCGATTCACCATTCACCATATCCGTCTACTCCTTCCCCCTACCACCGAAGTTCTACATGCCACAGATAAAAAGCTACTACGGAGCCAAGGACCCTCTAGATCATTTGGAATCCTTCAAGACCCTAATGCACCTCCAAGGAGTGGCAGACAAGATCATGTGTAGAGCCTTCCCTACCATACTAAGGGGTCCCGCAAGAATTTGGTTCAACAGGTTAACGCCCAACTCCATCAGTACTTTCAAAGACCTAAGCACCCAGTTCGCTTCACACTTTATCGGGGATATAGATATAAGAAGTCGACCGCATGTTTAATGAGCATTAGGCAATGGGAAGATGAGACGCTGAGGTCTTATATCGCCTGCTTCGACAAGGAAGCACTCTCGATTGACGAAGCTGACAATAAGATACTCGTAACAGCCTTCACGAACGGGCGATGAGAGGGTAAGTTTCTATTCTCCTTATACAAGAATGACCCGAAAACTATGTCGGATGTACTTTACAGGGCTACCAAATACATAAATGCTAAAGACATACTGCTGGCTCGCAAAGAGAAGCCCAAGAAGAGAGAGAGGCAGGAGGAAGCCCAGCAGGATAAGGGTTGAAAGATGGCAAGAACAGGAGAAAAAAGAGATGATCGACAATCCAAACCCCCTATAGGGAGGTTCACAAACTTCACTCCCCTGAATACCCCGATTGATCAAGTCTTGATGCAGATCAAAGACGAAGGAGTCTTGACGTTCCCCAGCAAATTGAAGGTTGATCCCATCAAAAGATCCAGGGATAAATATTGCCGTTTCCACCAAGACCACGGTTACGACACGTCTGAATGCTATAACCTGAAACTGAAGGTAGAGGCCTTTATTAGGCAAAGGAAACTACAAAAATTCGTTGGCAAGGAAGGAACAGAACAAAACCAAGGAGCATCAGCCCGAAGAGAAAACGAGCGACCTCGGCCACCCTTGGGAGACATAAGGATGATCATAGGGGGCAGTACTACTAGTTCCTCTAAAAAGGCACGTAAGACATACCTACAAATGGTATAGAATATTCAACTAACAAGGTATGCCCTAAAGATGGCGCGGGTCGACAATCCCGTAATTGGGTTCATTGAGGAAGATGCCCGACGCCTCCACCACCCACATGATGATGCACTCGTAGTCAGTATGCGGGTCGGAGATTATAACACCTACAGGGTGCTGGTAGACAACGGGAGCTCCGCTGATATCTTGTATTATCCAGCTTTTTAGCAGATGAGAATAGAGAGAGAACGATTGATCCCAACCAACACCTTGCTCGTAGGATTTGGAGGAACAAAGGTGTATCCGTTGGGTGCTGTCACCCTACCGGTGACGGTCGGAGACTACCCTCAGCAGATCACGAAAGACATAACCTTCCTAGTTATTGACTGCTAGTCCGCGTACAACACCATATTAGGACGTCCTACTTTGAACTCATGGAAGGCTGTAACATCAACCTCCCATTTGATGATCAAGTTTCCCACTGAGTATGGGGTAGGAGAAGTAAGGGGAGATCAAGTGGCAGCTCGTGAATGTTACATTGCTATGCTAGAGATGAATGATCACCAGCAGACAATGTTTATAGAAGAACAATGAACAATAGTGGAGACAGTGGAAGAACTAGAGGAAGTAACCCTTGATGACTCAAGGCCCGAGCAAACGACTAGAGTGGGTATGTTGGCTAGTCAGCCAGTACGTCAAGCACTCACGACGTTTCTAAGAGAAAATCAAGACATATTCGCCTGGAGTCACGAGGACATGCCAAGTATAGATCCCTCGGTCATAGTTCACAGATTGAATGTATCTCCCTCATCCTCTCCCGTCTGATAGAAAAAGCGAGTATTCGCCCAGGAACGAGACAAAGCCATAGCTGAGGAGGTTCGGAAGTTGCTGGAAGCAGATTTCATTCGAGAAGTGTACTACCCTGACTGGTTGGCAAACGTGGTTTTGGTCAAAAAGGCCAATGGGAAGTGGAGGATGTGCGTAGATTTTACAGACCTAAATAGAGCCTGCCCCAAGGACAGTTACCCACTCCCACAGATAGATACCTTGGTAGACTCGACCGCGAGACATCAGCTTCTGAGCTTCATGGATGCGTTCTCAGGATACAACCAGATCAGAATGGAGGAGGCCGATCAAGAGAAGACTTCTTTTGTTACCAGCCAAGGACTCTTCTGCTACAAAGTGATGCCATTCGGACTCAAGAATGCAGGGGCAACGTACCAGAGATTGATGAACAAGATGTTTGCACACCAGATTAGGAGGAATGTGCAAGTTTATGTAGACGACATGCTGGTAAAAAGCTTACGAGAAGACGATCATTTGAGCGACCTCCAAGAGACCTTCGACACCCTCCAAACGTACAACATGAAATTAAATCCGAACAAGTGTGTGTTCGGAGTAACTGCGGGAAAATTCTTGGGATTCATGGTATCCCAAAGGGGTATCAAGGTCAATCCAGAGAAAATACGGGCTATAGTGGAGCTAGCCCCACTGAAGACGGTCAAGAAGGTGCAAAGCCTGAATGGCAAGATAGCAGCACTAAACAAGTTCGTCTCAAGGGCGACAGACAAATGCCTTCCCTTCTTTCGCATATTGAAGAGATCGTTTGAGTGAACGGATGTATGCCAACAGGCGTTTGAAATCTAAAGTTGTATCTTTCATCTCCCCCATTACTCAGCCCATCCAAGCCAGGGGAAGAGCTCTATCTATACTTAGCCGTTTCACATGCCGCTATAAGCGAGGCTTTGGTAAGAGAAGAGGATGGGATGCAAAGACCTGTTTACTTTACAAGCCGAGCGTTTCAGGGAGCAGAAGAAAGGTACCCCCAAATGGAAAAACTGGCTTTTGCATTGGCAACTGCGGCATGAAAACTTAAGCCGTATTTTCAAGCGCATAGAATTGTTGTCCTGACGGATAAGCCTCTACGAAGGGCTATGGGTAGCCCCGATGCTGCAGGACGGATGGCGTTATCAGCAGTGGAGCTAAGTGAGTTCTGTTGGAAAATCTGGTTTTGTATCTCATACAAAACACACAGCGGAAGCAACAAACACGGATCTACTTCAATCATGAAAGATAACATGTAACCATGAATTCTAGAATAAAGAATAGAAAGCGTACCTTGATGCAGTGAATTTCAAAACCACGATTTGAGAATACCTTTAATCTTCATCTCAATTCCACATGGTGCCCAAGATGTGTGGTCTCTCAATCAGTCTTTTGTACATAGACTCTCAAAGAAAAATCCTTCTTCTTCTCCTTATGGAGAAAAAACTGATTTCTTTTCTTTTCATCATACGTACATTAAAACTACTCTTATATTTTCTTTATTTAATAACTCTTATTAAATAATGACTGGTTATCTAATTGGGTTAGCCTTTTTGGGCCTATCCAATTGGGCTTTAGTTTGTGGCTTGAGATAGGACCAAAGGGAACAAATAAGACTTTAACTCCAATGGGCCTTGGGCTTTTCTGTCAACTCTTGTCCAAAGTTACTATTAATTATATTCAATACCACTATAAGAATATAATTGCACTCTAGGCCTTATTAATAAATTATATCCCAAGACTTTATTATACATGCAACCCCTTCATTAAAATATTCGTAGTAATACAAAGTCATGAATATAGACTGCCACTTTGAAGATTACTACATCTTAATCCTTGAGTACCCGGTTTAATTCTTAATGTTATTCATTATATATTTATGAAATTCAATTTCATAAATATATACTTTAGTAACTGCTTACTAAAGTGGTTAGGCCCAACACACTGAATAACCAAACCCATAAAACTTATCTCAAGGGAATATTTTATATCTCCGTTAGGAGATTATGAATTCCATCTTGAGAATATATGTTCCATCAACACTAAATACGGCTGCCCAACATACTGAGGTTTTTATCGTTACTTATAGATCTCACTCCTGATATATCAAAGCAACCTACACCTCATGATCAGGTCCATTATTCTCTCAGGATTTAGAGTTGATGTAAATAGAAGTCGTGAGATTTATTATTCATTTGACAGTTATTAGGAGAATAATAAATCTCACAGCGGTCTAGTTCAATATGTCTTAACTCTTAAAACATATCAACATATCAACTAGAAGTCTCCACTTCCATGATCAAGATAAATCATCTTAGTTGATATGTCATAGTTTTCGCAAATGAAATGCCCAATTTCATCATCGACTACGAACTAAAATTCTGAGTTTACAAAGAACTTGTGATTTATATCTTTCTGTGACTTTTCACATAAATCACATATTATGCATCTTATGGACTAAGATAATGTCCCATTAGTTCATAAATAGTCTCATATAATTAAACAACTTAATTATTTATAACATGCCAATAGATTGGATTTTAGGGCATAAGAGTTCGATATATAGTACCGTCCACACACAGCTATAAAGGGACAGGTAGTGGCTGACTTCATCGCCGAATTCACCCTTATGGAAGGCCAGGGGGCAGAAGAAATCCCACAGTGGAGCATCCACACGGATGGATCCTTCAATAAGCACGCAAGAGGTGTCGGCGTAGTGCTCCACACACCGGAGGGAGATAAAATCGAGTGCATGATCCACCTAGACGTTCCTACGACCAATAATGAAGCAGAATACGAAGCTTTGGTGGCAGGCTTGGACCTCATGAAGGCAGTAAGGGTTGAAAACATGGTCGTATATTGTGACTCCTAAGTCGTAATCAATCAGATCAATGGCGACTACGAGTGCAAGAACGAGAGGATAAAGAAATACCTTGAGGAGGTGAAGGGACGGATTGGCGGTCACCAAATCAGATTCGTCCAAATCCTAAGGGAGGAGAACGAGTGTGCCGATTAACTAGTTAAGGCCGCCTCAGCAGAATACATGCTCGTCCCTAATCAGGTACTATCCTTTGTCCAAGTCTCTTCACTCATAGATGAGGGTACGAATATGCAGGAGATAGGTTTTGAAAGCAGCTGGACCACGCCATTAATCTCGTACCTAAGGAACGACATGCTATCGGATGGGAAGGACGTCGCTAGAAAATTGAAGGTCCAAGCATCGCAGTTTGTTCTAGTAAAAGACGTCTTATACAAAAGAGGTTTCTCCCACTTGTACCTAAGGTGTTTGAACCCCGAGGAAGCAGATTACGTCATGAGAGAAGTCCACGAGGGAATTTGCGGAAACCACTCGGGGGCACGATTACTGGTGAACAAGCTGATTCGAGCAGGATACTATTGGCCTACTATGCAGAAGAACGCGTAAACTTATGTCAAAGCCTGCGACAAGTGCCAGAGGTTCGGCAACATCATCAGACAACTGTCTGAGGAACTCACCCCTATGACGGCCCCGTGGCCGTTCGCTAAATGGGGATTAGATATCATGGGCCCTTTCCCAATAGCGGTCAGGCAGCTAAAGTTCCTGGTAGTTGGTATCGACTACTTCACCAAATGGGTGGAAGCAGAAGCCTTAGTCACTATCATAGAAAAGAATATTCGAAATTTTTTTTGGAAGAATATCATTTGTAGATATGGGATACCCAGGGTGCTTGTCTTGGACAATGGAAAGCAATTCGACAACAACACATTCAAAGACTTCTGTTCAGAACTAGGAATCAAGAACCACTACTCGTCACCTGCCCACCCACATGCCAATGGACAAGTTGGAGTTACGAACCGATCCTTGCTCAAGATCATTAAGACTCAGCTCGAGGGGGCAAAGGGCATATGGCCGGATGAACTACCAAGTGTTTTATGGGCATACCGGACAACTGCAAGGACACCTACGGGGGAGACACCATTTCGACTAGCATACGGAAGTGAGACAGTCATCCCAACAGAAGTAGGGCTCACAAGCTATAGGGTGGAGAACTATGACGAGAGCAAGAATGTTGAGGCTATACGCCTGCAACTTGACCTGGTGGATGAGGTCCGGGCAATAGCTGAGCAAAGGTTGGCATGATACCAGAACCTTATGGTGAAGCACTACAACTCTAAAGCCAGACACAGAGACTCCCAGGTCGGAGATCTTGTTTTGAGGAAGATAATGGGTGCTGCTAAAGATCCTACCCAAGGAAAGCTTAGCCCCAATTGGGAAGGACCTTACAGAATTACATCATGGCAAAGAAAAGGCACCTACCATCTTGAGACGCTAGACGGGCGAAAGTTGCAGCATCCATGGAACGCTGAGCACCTACGGAAGTACTACCAGTAGAGATGACGATGTAGAAAGCAATATCCACTAGACCTCTAGTTTATTTTTAGATCAACTTTTGCTACATTTTCCAGTTTTTTAGTTCACTATTTAGACAATTTATCTTTGCTACAATGGTTTTTAAGTATCTTTTTAAGCTTCTCCTTGGAGAATCACTATCCTACAAATGAATGACTATAATAAGAGGAGTATTCAGAAATGACTTGTGTTTTTCTACAAAATTTTATCAAGTCCATAAAATGGACGTCATCCAAGAAGATGAAAAATTATTGAGTCCACAAATTGGACGAATTCATCCGCCAAGAATGAAATAACTAAAATCCTTGTAAACGGTTCATCTCAGGAGGGTGAAAATATTAAGTCCAACAAGTAGACGACGTATTACGAAATCTAGTAAAATGGATGGTTCATCCTAGGAGGATGAGGTGTTCTGAAGTCCATAAAGTGGACGGATCCATCCGTGAAGGATGAAATAACTAAAATCCTTGTAGACGGTTCATCCCAGGAGGGTGAAAATATTAAGTCCAACAAGTAGACGGCCTATTACGAAGTCCAGTAAAATGGACGGTTCATCCCAGCAGGATGAGGTGTTCTGAAGTCCATATAGTGGACGGATCCATCCGTGAAGGATGGAATAACTAAAATATTTGTGAACAGTTGGAGACCATATTGTGGATAGATACAACTTCAAATTGGATTAACACTACTTGACCATGAATGAACGGACTCATGCTAAAAAGATGAAAACTGTCCATATTGTGGACGGATACAATTTAAAGTTGGATGATAACTATTAGGTCCATATGGATGGACGGACTCGTCCAAATGGATGATAACTATTAGGTCCATATAGTGGACAGACCCAACTTAAAATTGAATGTTCCTCACTAGTCCGCAAGTGAACGGACTCCTTGAAGAGGATAATTGTAAGATCCCTATAGTAGGCGGGTTCAACGTAAAGTTAAAATTGACACTACACATTCAGCAGAAGACGGGTCCATCTAAAAGATGGTCGTATTTTATTACTAACTACATAAAAATAGACAAACAATAGAATAAGTAAATATTTAAAAGCCCTTAAAGGGAAATTTTTTACATGCCATGAATGACGGATAAGTTTAAGATTACAAACAACGAGTGGATTAACACTGTTCTCCAAAGATATTAAAAAAAAAAAAAAAAAAAAAAAAAACTACTGCTGAACGGGGGTATTTTGCTCTTCAGGGTGACGGGTGTTGTCCTCAACCTAAGCTCCCCCTCCGTCGCTAGGAGCATCATCGACGAATAACTCGTCCGTGCCCTCAGAGTGTACGGGCTGAACTGAAGTTTGGGCTAGAGCATCAATATTAATGTTAGACAAGTCCAGGTCCGAATGAGAAGCTTTGACTTGACGGAGGTAGTCGTCAAAGCCTTCAGCAAATGAACCTCCTAGCTCTGCCAGAAGGGCATCGGAGTCACAATACTTACGTATCGCTTCCTCCTTTGCCTGACGGAGCTGGTCCTTGGCTTCGTTAATTTATTTCTCCTTGTCTACCAGGACCTTCCTCAACAGCTCCGTCTGCCTTTCCAGCTCGCCCCGAGCTTCCTCTGACAGAGAGAGTTTCTTCTCCTAGACCACCTTCTAGGACTTCAACTTATTGAGCTCGTCCTCCGTCAAATTTGTCTTCGCCCGTAGACGGTCCAAATACGTCTCATGGCTGAGGCAACGGCTCATCAACCCTTTCATCATTAACATGGCTTGAAGATGAAAAGGTTAGTAATTGGACAAGTTAACGGAAAGGAAAGGTTAAATATAGACGGTTGCAAAGTTACCTGAGCAATGCAAAAGAGACTCGTCTCCCCCATGGCCTCGGTTGCGTGGTTGCTCAAGTCCTCATAATTGTTAACCATTATGATGGACAAAAGCTGCTCCAACGCATACTTTGAGTCCTCACGAAGGAGGACGAGCATTTTTTCAGCAGAAAGGTCAAAACTCGTCATAAGTCCTTTTCCCTTTCTGTGGACGGGTTTAGTGACCATCTTCTTACCCTCAGCTTTCAACCCCAAGACGGGTTCAGGAACAATTTTGGGCTTCTTAGGGGGATGACGGTCAGTCTTCTCTGGTTCTTTCCTCTTGGAGGACGGGTTGGCTGAACCAGGCCCCTTAGAGGTCTGACCCCCCTGCTGTTTTTATAGAGCAGCCTGCTGCTTAATGTAGGCTCTCCTCTTTGCAGCATCCATCTCTACACAAAGTAAGACAAATGGTTAGAGTGAAATAAACTACAATCAGAGAAACCCAAATATTGGGTGACGGACTGACGTTGACGAACTTGGGTGTCGTATCGACAAGCGGCTGTGGTTGGCTCTTGTCCCACAATACCAGTGCAGGGTATCCAAATTGACCAATTTAGCCCATGTCCTCTCTTCAAGCTTGGTTTTGTTAAAAATCTTCTCCAAAAAGCTAAACTATTCAAGTGAAACTAGAGGATGATCCTGAGCTGCACAAGGAGACAGACAATTAGATGTTAAAGAAAAGTTGAAACAAAAATAAATCTCAGTAGATGGACGCATACCCGATAGTGGCATTATGCCCCATGTTTTGTCAACGGGCATGAATTCATTGTCACCGGGGTGACACATCCACTCGTCACCTTCCAAAAAGAAGTAACGACTTTTCCAATTCCTGTTGGAGTCAGGGTTCTCACAAATGAGCCTTAGCAACGGGCTCCTAGGCGTGAAGTTGTACATGCCCTTGGACTGGGAGACCTCAGCAGGATGGTAATAGTGAAAAAACTCTTCCACCGTCAGCCTCCGTGCTCCATCTGACATGGCATCGTACAGGACCTCCACACTAAGGAAGATCCTCCAGGCATGAGATCTGGTTGACGGAAAATCCAAGGTATTGGAGGAGACGACGATGGAGGGTGCTTAAGGGAAACCTGAGCCCTGCCTTTAGCATTTGCTCATAGATTACTACGTCCTTAAGACCCTTGTAATAACACTTCTCTGACTTGTAAGGTAGACACATGGGTATATGGATGGGTATTTGATACTTATCCCTAAGTGTTTTGAAGTGTGATTCTTTGATTTTAGAAACAAAATCATTGACTGTCCATAAGGGAAGTAGGGTGAACTCCTTGAGCCCATCAGGTCCTACGACGGATTGGATTGGGGGTTCGGCACCAATTAGGCCGTCACCAGAGTCACCCTCTGACCTTTCCATCTTCGAATCCTCATCCCTTAAAGAGGGAGGAAGCTGACAGGCTCCTCTCTTCACTTGGACTGTCAGGGTCTTTGTGACCTGACGGGTACATCATCGTAGCCCGCTTCGTCGCGGAAAAACGACTGGTTACTTGACGCACTAGACATGACCTACATGTGATGGTAAATCCTAAGACTTATGGGTCTATAATGGATGACGGTAGTGTAAAAGTCTAGAAAAATAAAAATGCATAAAATTTAAAGTAGAAGGAAAATAGTGCTTACCAGGATGAAGTCAAACGGTGAAAAGGTGTTGATGATGGATGCAACAGCTGAACGGTATGGTTGTCTAACAAAGATGACGGACGCAACAGCTGAACGGTATGATAGTGTGACAAATATGACGGGTGCGCTCTTGTTATAATTATGTGCCCTAAAAAACAATACTATGCATTTTTATTTGATAATAAAATTTTATTTTCACATTCATAACTTTTATAGGTATATTTCATTGTTTAAATGTGGCATGTGATGTCACCTCTATAGAAAAAATCATGTTAATGGTTACGGAACCAAAGACAGGGAGTAATGATTTTTCATAGATTATTAAATTTTTCTAGGCTGTGGATATTAATTGAATATTACCATTGAAGCCTACACTTGTTGTGCTGCTATATGATAGGATGATTTACTCCATCATTGAAGTAGTGACTTTAAGCAAACAAGTGGGAGTAATGTAACAAGTACATACACTAAATTGGATCCGATCAAGGACACCTTATGGAGTGATCATTGTTAATTAAAAGGTTGTTCTATCACAATTTTTCTATTGTCCTCAAACATGAGGGGTTTGTGTATTTTTATTTATTATGCACATAACTTTGACAATGTCAACTGGTGATGCCAATTTTAAAAGCTATATATAGACACGTTGGGTTATGTGTGTAATGAGTAAAATATATAAATGCTCAACAATGAATCCACTAGTCTCTAAAGAAGATAGTATATTCAGTTGATTTTCATATTGAAGTTGGACACAAAACAAAACCGGTCGGTAACATTTTTCAAAATTTTTTTTCATATATATAATACTGTATATATATATTTAAAGAGTTTTTTAAAGATATTTTAGAGTCCAATAGAATTATGAAATGAAGAAATTAAGGGTCACATAAGCTAGGGACATGACAGTGATATTTATCCAGTCCTAGTGGCTTGTGGGAATATAGTATGGTGGAAGGACATAGGTATAAAATTGTATGAAATGGGACATCATTTGTAATTCTCTAATCTTCAGGGGTCAATTGCAATGTGTTGATGGACATTATTGCAATCTGTAGAAGTTCAAATATTTTCTTGATATGGTTGAGAAAATTATGAAATAATTTTGAAAGAGTTTCAAGATAAGTCAATAACGTTCAAAAAGTTATTGATAAATCCTACAGCTGAAGATTAGGATCCCTAAGGATCCCACGTCCAATCTCTCTCTTGGGTTTTAGAAGTCTTAAATAAAATAAGATTCTAAAAAAATATCACATTAGTGGTTGGCCATCAGAACTACTGTGTGATACTGTAGTCTTCTGAAAATTCAAAAAGAAATAGAGAGAGAGATGTGAATACCTTGGGAGGCAACACGCTTGAGTTGCTAAGAAAGGTACGCAATTTTGTTCTATTTAGAATCCATGGTTGTGTGGTACAACGATCTCTAAATGAAAATATATATTTTTTGTTTTATATTGCTTTCGCAAAAGCTCTCAGCTCTGATCGTGGATTTCAATAGAAAGTAAAGAAATGAGAGGAAGATAGCTCAGTTTAAATAGGGAGAACAACACGGAAGACAAAGGGGCGCTTCGATCCAAGTGAGCGACCATTCAGTAAACGCCACGTGTCCCTCATCATTAATGATCTCAGGCCAGCCTGTCAAGGCTAGGGGTGTTCCTCAAAAGTCCGGATTGAACCGTCACCCCGTGGGTCCTTCCACTTAGAGAACACGGACCCACGGGGTAAAGGGGCAACTGAAAAGGGAGAAAATTGGAGGTGACAGATCAGATTAGATGGACGGACTGCAAGACAAATGGGCTAATAGTGGACGGATCCTATGTGAACTGATGAAAGGGTGGAAAGACATAAAGGCCACATGGCACTCAATTAATCATTATGTGGTCTCGAAGAAACCCTAAAGGGAAATGGCTTGTGCCTCACGATTAACCCTAATCCATAGAGTCTCGATATGAATGGAATTCTAACACGAGAAGGACTCTGGAATATACGCTCATTAATGGAGATCTTCCCTATAAGGTAAAGGCTTGTGACGCAAGTCAAGGGAATTTGATTCTACGTTACTATAAAAACCCAAAAACCCTCAGAAAATAGGTACGAATAATTGATCCCAGCTCTGGCACTCTAGAGTTGCAAAAAGATTCTAACTTGACCTTTGGAGGGTATTTGGTCGGCATCACACCAGTTCTCTCTATTAGGTCTTCTAGTTTGTAGTATAGGCATTATTTCGAGCATGTGAGGACTGTGTGGCACATTGGTAATATTTCAGCATCATCAGCAGAAAAATTGAATATCTAAAATTTCGTAAATTCAACGGGAAATTGTTTACATTATATGTACGAAATGTCTGGATTTGTCGAAAAATTGGAAATCAGAATTGTGTAAATTCAACGGAAAATTGTGCACATTATATGTACGAACGGTCTGGATTTGCAAAGAAATCGAATATCAAGAATGGCGTAAATTCATAGGGAAATTGTGCACATCATATATACGAATTGTCTGGATTTGCAGAAAAATTGGAAATAAAGAATTGCGTTAATTCAATGGGAAATTATGTACATTATATGTACGGATTGTTTGGATTTGCAGAAAAATTGAATATCCAAAATTGCGTAAATTCAACGGGAAATTGTGTACATTATATATACGGATTATCTGGATTTGTAGAAAAATTGAAGACCCAGAATTGTGTAAATTCAACGAGAAATTGTTTACAATATATGTACGGAATGTCTGGATTTGCAGAAAAATTGGAAAGCTAGAATTGTGTAAATTCAACGAGAAATTGTGTATATTAAATGTACGGATTGTCAGGATTTCAAGAAAAATTGAATATCCAAAATTGCGTAAATTCAATGAGAAATTGTGTACATTATATGTACAAAATGCCCGGATTTGCCAAAAAATTAGAAATCCAGAATTGTGTAAATTCAACGAGAAATTGTGTACATTATGCGTACGGATTGTCTAGATTTGCAGAAAAATTGAATCTCCAAAATTGCGTAAATTCAACAGGAAAATGTATACATTAAAGCACACAGAAAATTGTGTACATTATATGTACGGATTGTCTAGATTTGCAAAAAATTGAAAATCCAGAATAGCGTAAATTCAACGGGAAATTCTTTCCATTATATGTACGGAATTTCTGGATTTGCAGAAAAATTGTAAATCCAGAATTGCGTAAATCCAACGGGAAATTGTGTACATTATAAGTACGGATTGTCTGGATTTACAAAAAAATTGAATATCAAGAATTACGTAAATTCAATGGGAAATTGTTTCCATTATATGTACGGAATGTCTAGATTTGCAGAAAAATTTAAAATCCAAAATTGCGTAAATATAACGGAAAATTAGGTATATTATGTGTATGGAATGTCTGGATTTGCAGAAAAATTGAAAATCCAGAATTGCGTAAATTCAACGGGAAATTGGGTGCATTATAAGTACGGATTCTCTGCATTTCCAAAAAAATTGAATATACAAAATTACGTAAATTCAACAGGAAATTGTGTACATTATAGTATACGGAATATTGTGTACATTATATGTACAGATTGTCTGGATTTGCGAAAAAATTGAATATCCAGAATTGTGTATATTCAATGAGAAATTGTGTACATTATATGTACGCAATGTCTGGATTTGCAGAAGAATTGATTATCCAGAATTGCGTAAATGTAACAGGAAATTATGTACATTATATGTGCGAGATGACTTAATTTGGCTTAAATTCAACGGAAATTGTGTTCATTATATGTACGGAATGTCTGGATTTGCATAAAAATTAAATAACCAGAATTGCGTAAATTCAACGGGAAACAATGTATATTATAAGTACGGATGTTCTGGATTTGCAGAAAAATCGAATATACAGAATGGCGTAAATTCAAAGGGAAATTGTGTACATTATATAGACGGATTGTCGGGATTTGCAGAAACATTGGAAATCATAAATTGCGTAAATTCAATGGGAAACTTTGTACATTATATGTACTGATTTTCTAGATTTGCAGACTAATTGAATATAAAAAATTTCGTAAATTCAATGGGAAATTGTTTACATTATATGTACGAAATGTCTGGATTTGCCGAAAAATTGGAAATCAAAATTTTGTAAATTCAACGGGAAATTGTGCACATTATATGTATGAACGGTTTGGATTTGCAAAGAAATCGAATATCCAAAATGGCATAAATTCATAGGAAAATTGTGTACATTATATATACAGATTGTCGAGATTTGCAGAAACATTGGAAATCATAAATTGTGTAAAGTCAATGGGAAACTTTGTACGTTATATGTACTAATTTTCTAGATTTGCAGACTAATTGAATATCTAAAATTTCATAAATTCAATGGAAAATTGTTTACATTATATGTATGAAATGTTAGGATTTGCATAAAAATAGAATAACCAGAATTGCGTAAATTCAACGAGATACTGTGTACATTATATGTACGGATGTTCTGGACTTGCAGAAAAATTTAATATACAGAATGGCATAAATTCATAGGGAAATTGTGTACATTATATAGACAGATTGTTGGGATTTGCAGAAACATTGGAAATCATAAATTGCGCAAATTTAATGGGAAACGTTGTACATTATATGTACTGATTTTCTAGATTTGCAGACTAATTGAATATCTAAAATTGCGTAAATTCAACGAGAAATTGTTTAAAATATATGTACGGAATCTCTGGATTTGCAAAAAAATTGAAAATCCTGAATTGTGTAAATTCAACGAGAAATTGTGTATATTAAATTTATGAATTGTCTGGATTTGAAGAAAAATTGAATATCCAAAATTGCGTAAATTCAATGGGAAATTGTGTACATTATATGTACGGAATGCCTTGATTTGCAGAAATATTGGAAATCCAAAATTGTGAAAATTCAACGAGAAATTGTGTACATTATACGTACGGATTGTCTGGATTTGCAGAAAATTGAATATTTAGAATTGCGTAAATTCTCCGGGAAATTGTTCCATTATATGTACAGAATGTCTAGATTTGTAGAAAAATTGAAAATCCAGAATTAAGTCAATTCAACAGAAAATTGTTTACATTATGTGTACCGAAATGTCTTGATTTGAAGAAAAATTTGAAAATTTGGAATTGCGTAAATTCAACAAGAAATTGGGTACATTAAAAGTATGGATTGTTTGCATTTGTAGAAAAATTGAATGTCCATAATTACCTAAATTCAATAGGAAATTGTGTACATTATAGTACACAGAATATTGTGTACATTATATGTATGGATTGTCTGGATTTGCTGAAAAATAGAATATCCAGAATTACGTATATGCAGGAAATTGTGTACGTTATATGTACGCAATGTCTGGATTTGCAGAAGAATCGATTATCCAGAATTGCGTAAATGTAACAGGAAATTGTGTACTTTATGTGGACGAGATGACTTAATTTACAGAAAAATTGAATATCAAGAATTGCTTAAATTCAACGAAAATTGTTTTCATTATATGTACGGAATGTCTGGATTTGCATAAAAATTGAATAACCAGAATTGCGTAACTTCAACAGGAAATTGTGTACATTATATGTACGGAATGTCTGGATTTGCCGAAAAATCGAATATCCAAAATTGTTTAAATTCAACGGGAAATTGTGTACATTATATGTACAGATGATCTAGATTTGCAGAAAAATTGAATATACAGAAAGACGGAAATTCATAGGGAAATTGTGTACATTATATGTATGGATTATTTGGATTTGCTGAAAAATTGAATATCCAAAATTGCGTAAATTCAACGGGAAATTGTGTACATTATATGTACGGATTATCTAGATTTGCAGAAAAAATTGAATACCCAGAATTGCGAAAATTCAACGAGAAATTGTTTACATTATAAGTATGAATGTCTGGATTTGCAGAAAAATTGGAAATCAAGAATTGGGTAAATTCAACGAGAAATTGTGTACATTATACTTAAGGATTGTCTGGATTTGAAGAAAAATTGAATCTCCGAAATTGCGTAAATTCAACAAGAAATTGCGTACATTATAAGTACGGAATGTCTGGATTTGCATAAAAATTGAATAACCAAAATTGGGTAAATTCTCCAGAATTGCGTAAATTCAACGAGAAATTGTGTACATTAAAGCACACGGAAAATTGTGTACATTATATGTACAGATTTTTTGCATTTGCGAAAAATTGAATATGCAGAATTGCGTAAATTCAATGGGAAATTGTTTCCAATATATGTACTGACTATCTAGACTTGCAGAAAAATTGAAAATCCAGAATTGCGAAAGTTGAACGGGAAATTATGTAAATTATAAGAATGGATTTTCTGGATTTTCATAAAAATTGAATATCCAGAATTAAGTAAATTCAACGGGAAATTGTTTCCATTATATGTACGAAATTTCTGGATTTGCAGAAAAATTGAAAATCCAGAATTGTGTAAATTCAACGGAAAAATGTGTACATTATGTGTGCAGAATGTCTGGATTTGCAGAAAAATTGAATATCAAAAATTGTGTAATTTCAACGGGAAATTGTGTACATTATTAGTAAGGATTGTCTGGATTTGCTGAAAATTTGAATATCCTGAATTGTGTATATTCAACGGCAAATTGTGTACATTATATGTACGCAATGTCTGGATTTGCAGAAGAATTAATTATCAAGAATTGGGTAAATGTAATAGGAAATTGTGTACAATATATGTGTGAGATGACTTAGTTCGCAGAAAAATTGAATATCAAGAATTGCTTAAATTCAATGGAAATTGTCTACAGTTTATGTACGGAATGTCTAGATTTGCATAAAAAAAGAATAACCAGAATTGCGTAACTTCAAGAGGAAATTGTGTACATTATATACACGGATTGTTTGGACTTGTAGAAAAATTGAATATCCAAAATTGCGTAAATTCATCGGGAAACTGTGTACATTATATGTACTGATTATTTGGATTTGCAAAAAAATTGAATATCTAGAATGGCGTAAATTCATAGGGAAATTGTGTACATTATATATACGGATTTTCTGGATTTGCAGAAACTTTGGAAATCATAAATTGCGTAAATTTAACTGAAAACTTGGTACATTATATGTACTGTTTTTTTAGATTTGCAGAAAAATTGAACATCTAAAATTTCGTAAATTCAATGTGAAATTGTTTACATTATTTGTACGAAATGTCTGGATTTGCCAAAAAATTGGAAATCAGAATGGTGTAAATTCAACGAGAAATTGTGTATATTATATGAATGAACGGTCTGGATTTGCAGAGAAATCAAATATGTAGAATGGCATAAATTCATAGGGAAATTGTGTACATTATATTTACTAATTGTCTGGATTTGCAGAAAAATTGGAAATCCAGAATTGCGAAAATTAAACGGGAAATTGTATACATTATATGTACGGATTGTTTGGATTTGTAGAAAAATTGAATATCTAGAATTGTGTAAATTCAACGGGAAATTGTGTAAATTATATGTACTGATTATCTGGATTTGCAGAAAAATTGAATATCCAGAATGGCGTAAATTCATAGGGAAATTGAGTACATTATATATACAGATTTTCTTGATTTGCAGAAACATTGGAAATCATAAATTGCGTAAATTCAACTGGAAACTCGGTACATTATATGTACTGTTTTTTTAGATTTGCAGAAAAATTGAACATCAAAAATTTTGTAAATTCAACGTGAAATTTTTTACATTATTTGTACGAAATGTTAGAATTTGCCAAAAAATTGGAAATCAGAATTGTGTAAATTCAACGAGAAATTGTGCACATTATATGTATGAACGGTCTAGATTTGCAGAGAAATCAAATATGTAGAATGGCGTAAATAAATAGGGAAATTGTGTACATTGTATATACGGATTGTCTGGATTTGCAGAAAAATTGGAAATCCAGAATTGCGAAAATTGAACGGGAAATTGTGTACATTATATGTACGAATTGTCTAAATTTGTAGAAAAATTGAATATCCAAAATTACGTAAATTCAACTGGAAATTGTGTACAGTATATGTACGAATTATCTGGATTTGTTGAAAAATTGAATATCCAGAATGGCATAAATTCATTGGGAAATTGTGTACATTATATATACGGATTTTCTGGATTTGCAGAAAAATTGGAAATCTAGAATTGCGTAAATTCAACTGGAAATTGTGAACATTATATGTACGGATTTTCTGGATTTGAAGAAAAATTGAATATCCAAAATTGTGTAAATTCAACGGGAAATTATGAGCATTATATGTACGGATTATCTGGATTTGCAGAAAAATTGAATACCTAGAATTGCGTAAATTCAACCAGAAATTGGTTAAATTATATGTACAGAATGTCTGGATTTGCAGAAAAATTGGAAATTTAGAATTGTGTATATTAAATGTACGGATTATCTGGATTTGAAGAAAATTGAATATCCAAAATTGCGTAAATTCAACGGGAAATTGTGTACTTTATGTGTACGGAATGCCTGGATTTGTAGAAAAATTGAAACTCCAAAATTAAGTAAATTCAACGGGAAATTGTTTCCATTATATGTACGGAATGTCTGGATTCACTAAAAAAGTGAAAATCCAGAATTGGGTAAATTCAACGGGAAATTATGTACATTATAAGTGCGGATTGTCTGGATTTGAAGAAAATTTGAATATCTAGAATTACGTAAATTCAACGAGAAAT
This sequence comes from Quercus tomentella, assembly GCA_028535165.1. Taxonomy (NCBI): domain Eukaryota; kingdom Viridiplantae; phylum Streptophyta; class Magnoliopsida; order Fagales; family Fagaceae; genus Quercus; species Quercus tomentella. Next base: position 50,533,320 of record JAPQVY010000156.1, read on the forward strand.
TGTTTCAATTATATGTACGGAATGTCTAGATTTGCAGAAAAATTGAAAATGCAGAATTGCGTAAATTCAACAGAGAATCGTGTATATTATGTGTACGGAATGTCTGGATTTGCAGAAAAATTTAATATCCAGAATTGCGTATTTTCAATGGGAAATTGTGTACATTATATGTACGGAATGTCTGGATTTGCAGAAGAATTGATTATCCAGAATTGCATAAATTTAACAGGAAATTGTGTACTTTATATGTGCGAGATGACCTAATTTGCAGAAATATTGAATATCAAGAACTGATTAAATTCAACGAAAATTGTGTTCATTATATGTACGGAATGTCTGGATTTACATAAAAATTGAATAACTAGAATTGCGTAACTTCAACATGAAATTGTGTATATTATATGTACGAAATGTCTGGATTTGCAGAAAAATTGAATATCCAAAATTGTGTAAATTCAACGGGAAATTGTGTACATTATATGTACGGATGGTTTGGATTTGCAGAAAAATTGAATATACAGAATGACGTAAATTCAATAGGAAATTGTGTACATTACAGTACATGGAATATTGTGTACATTATATGTACGGATTGTCTGGATTTGTTGTAAAATTGAATGCCCAGAATTCCATAAATTTAACGAGAAATTGTTTACATTATATGTACGGAATGTCGGGATTGGCAAAAAAATTGGAAATCCAGAATTGTTTAAATTCAATGAGAAATTGTGTATATTAAATGTAGGGATTGTCTGGATTTGAAGAAAAATTGAATATCCAAAATTGCGTAAATTCAACGGGAAATTGCGTACATTATATGTATGGAATGCCTGGATTTGCCGAAAAATTGGAAATTCAGAATTCTTTAAATTCAACGAGAAATTGTGTACATTATATGTACGGATTTTTTAGATTTACAAAAAAATTGAATCTCCAAAATTGCGTAAATTCAACGGGAAATTGGGTACATTAAAGTACACGGAAAATTGTGTACGTTATATGTACGGATTGTTTAGTTTTGCAAAAAATTAAATATCCAGAAATGCGTAAATTCAACGAGAAATTGTTTCCATTATATGTATGGAATGTCTAGATTTGCTGAAAAATTGAAAATCCAAAATTGCGTTAATTCAACGGAAAATTGTGCAAATTATGTTTACGAAATGTCTGGATTTGCAGAAAAATTGAAAATCAAGAATTGTGTAAATTCAACGGGAAATTAGGTACATTATAAGTATGGATTGTCTGCATTTGCAGAAAAATTGAATATCCAGAATTACGTAAATTCAATAGGAAATTGTGTACATTATATGTATGGATTGTCTGGATTTGCTGAAAAATTGAATATCCAGAATTGCGTATATTCAACGGGAAATTGTGTACATTATATGTACACAATGTCTTGATTTGCAGACGAATTGATTATCTAGAATTGCGTAAATGTAACAGGGAATTGTGTATTTTATATGTGAGAGATGACTTTATTTGCAAAAAAATTGAATATGAAGAATTGCTTAAATTTAACGGAAATTGTGTTCATTATATGTACGAAATGTCTGTATTTGCATAAAAATTGAATAACTGGAATTGCTTAACTTCAACAATAAATTGTGTACATTATATGTACGAAATGTCTGGATTTGCAGAAAAATTGAATATCCAAAATTGTGTAAATTCAATGGGAAAATGTGTACAGTATATGTATGGATGGTCTGGATTTGCTGAAAAATCGAATTTGCAGAATGGCGTAAATTCATAGGGGAATTGTGTACATTATATAGACAGATTTTCTGGATTTGTAGAAACATTGGAAATCATAAATTGTTTAGATTCAACTGGAAACTTTGTACATTATATGTACTGATTTTCTAGATTTGCAAAAAAAATTGAATATTTAAAATTTCTTAAATTCAATAGGAAATTTTTTACATTATTTGTAAGAAATGTCTAGATTTGCCGAAAAATTGGAAATCAGAATTGTGTAAATTCAACGGGAAATTGTGCACATTATTTGTATGAACGGTCTGGATTTGCAGAGAAATCAAATATCCATAATGGCCAAAATTCATAGGGAAACTGTGTACATTATATATATGGATTGTCTGGATTTGCAGAAAAATTGAAATCCAGAATTGCGTAAATTCAACTGGAAATCGTGTACATTATATGTACGGATTGTTTGGATTTGTAGAAAAATTGAGTTACGGGCTATAAACGAGCCAAGCTCAAGCGAGTAGTGCCTGTTTGAGCTTGGCTCGTCAGTAAAAATAAAATGCTCAAGCTTGGCTCGAGCTCGAGACAAGCCTAAATATAATGTTTGAACTCGAGCTTGTGGAAAAACCCAAAAGCTTGAGTTCAGCTTGGCTTGGCTTGATAAATTAATCAAGCCAAGCTCGAGCTTAACATCAAGCTCAAACTCAAGCTCAAGTCAAGCTTTTTAGCTTGGGATCTAACAAAATTGCATTATCAAGTGCTCAAATCTGCTCAAATCTCCAACAATCAAGTAAACAAATATAAGAAAATAATATACTCATTTGTTCATACTTCTAATTCCACCTTTGATTAGCAGTTGCTCAAATTATAGCATTACATAATTAAATCTATCCATTCATACTTCCTTGTCTCTAGCTATAATATTTGTTCAAAATACAATTCACAAATATAATCTTCATACTTCCTTCACAAATATACTTGTCATCTGTGCAGCTATATATAACCTTCAAACAACAAAAGAAAGATCCTCTTGACATGACATTTCAAAGGTATCCATATCTACATATGCTAAGTTATCATATGCACCATGCCATTAACAAAAAGAATATTTAGTTTTTTTAAAACAAAAGACCATCTATCATTCATAAATCCAGGTCTTTCACTTTCTGCACTAGATCATAATATATTCCACCGTAAGGTCTTTAACATGCACCAGATCAGAAAACCAACAACTTGCATACAAAACAACCAAAAATAATAAAAGGACATTAGAAATTATAGGGGAAGATGATAATTATAGTCAATATTCAGTAAATTAAGAGAAAATCAACTTTACATTATTATAGTTGTATTATCAACATGCACCATATCAACATAACACGCCCTTTGCAAATATAAGAAAATCATAGATATAAAAGACCATTATCAAATAACAAAGCACATACCTTACACCCTCTTGCAAACACAAAAAACTAGCATCCACAACAAAAAATCCTTCAACTCATTATCCTTCCAACTGTATGTCAAAGCAAATATAAGCTTTCAAGAACATTATAAAAAAAAAAGAACTATAAAAAAACATTTAATGAAAAAAAAAAGACACACACATACTAAACAATAGACTTAACATAGCATCATTTTGGAAAAGGTATGGCTATCTCCGTGATGCTAGTAGACCCCGGTTCAACCTACAAAAAAAAATTAGAAGCTTTAAATTCCAAGTCTTTGTTACAATAGACAAAAATTAAAATAAATTTAAGTTGTTTTTCGGAAAAGAATTAATAAATGTGATGAACTCTTACTTTTGATTGTTTCTTAGTTTTGTAAAGAGGTCGAACCCAATCATCGCCACAAAGTAAAGCTTGTACAGTTTTTGTTGATAAAGAAGCTCGATACACATCAATTACTCTACCTCCTGTAGAGAATGCAGATTCTGAAGCTACTGTGGTGATGGGAATGGAAAGTATGTCAGATGCCATTTTTGAGAGAATACGAAATTTTAGGTTGTTAGCCTTCCACCACTCCGAAGCATCAAAGTCTGAGTCTGAATCATCCGAGCATAATAAGACACCTTCTTCCAAGTACACATCCAAATCTGATTTTGCTGGTTGCATGTTATCAGCATTTCTAACAAACTGATCAAACTCCATTCTACCTCTAGTTTTAAACTTTGAATTATTACCACCAACACTACTACTACCTTCAGTGGATTTAGATGCACTTTGTCCAGCATTGCTTGAAGTATAGTCCACAACATATTCATTATAAAGTTGATATAAGGCATCATGAACACAATTAATGTTTCTATCTACTTCAAACCCTTGATAGATCTTTGGAAAGGAAAAGTTTATCAAAGGCATTTTGAATCGAGGATCTAACACAGCAGCAATGGCCATTACAAAGTTGCATTCACCCCAATATTTGTCAAACTTTAACTTCATCTTACATGCCATAGCACTAATGTAATCATTTTCATCAAATGACTTCTCATTTAAAACTTCTTTTATCTTCCAAACCTTAGGAAGGAATATATTTGCAGTTGGATATTCACTTCCTGATATGACATTTGTGACTTCTTCAAAAACTGATAAAAAATTGCACACATGTTCTGTCCTATCCCAATCTTCATTACTAGGCAGCCAATTATATCCCGCATCTCTATCTTTGTACCTAGGGAACACCTCTCTAAACTCCAAGGCAGCAGCCAACATTGCATATGTTGCATTCCAACGTGTGGGACAATCTAAGATCAACTTCTTGGACGGTAATTGCAATTGCTTTGCAATCTCACCAAACTTTATAAGACGAGCTTCTGATGCAATTAGATACTTCACACTTTCACGGACATTTTCAATCACCGTTTCAATCTCACTCAACCCATCTTGTACCAACAAATTAATAACATGTGCACAACAACGTACATGAAAGATCTTGCCACCCAACATGAGCTTCCTTTTGATAGCATCTTTCAAAATTCTTACAGCTGCATCATTGTTGTTAGCATTGTCCAAGGTTATTGTACACACCTTGTTTTTAAGCCCCCAATCAAGCAAAGACTTAAAGATAGCATCAAAAATTACAACTCCAGAATGTGGAGGTGGTACATCACAAAAATTTATAATTCGCTTTTGTAATTTCCAACTAGAGTCAACAAAATGACAGGTTAGACACATATACCCAATTTTTTGTCCAAATTTCCAAAAGTCTGCAGTAAGGCTAACTCTATTGACACTACCAAGCATAGTTTTCAATTTTTTCTTCTCCAACTCAAAAGTAGAAATGCAATCATTCCTTGCAGTATTGCGTGAAATTTTCTGGTAATATGGAATAGCAGTTTTCATAAAAACATTAAAAACCTCATGCTCCACCATATTAAAAGGGTATTCATGCACAAGGATCATATGTGAAGCCTTTTCCCTGACCTTGGCATGGTCATACTTAAAGTTTGCTATTGCCACCTCACTTTCCACCCTACCTTCATTTACAGCTAACAGTTTTTGCTTCTTATCAGCTAGTTTACGACTTAGACAACCTTTCAAGTGCCTATGGTATTGTGTTGTTGCACCATTATTACTGTAGGCAAGTCTTTTAAGGCAGTGAATACATTGAACCTTTTTTGTTCCATCAGGAAGAATAATTTCATTAAAGTCATTCCAAATCACAGAAGTCCTTTTCCTTTTCTTTTGTTCAAATGGATTTTCTTCAATTTTGACATCCTTATTTTTTATAGATTCTTCATTCTCATCAATATTAATTACTGCATCTAGATTTTCAGTAGCAGGAGCATCCATTTGTTGACTCTCCACTTCACAAATCTAAATAAATTAACATTCCAAAACATATATGAATAAACAAAAAATCAAATTTGATATCCAAAAACACATAGCACATAGCACAAAACAAAGCTAAGTACAAAAAAACTATAACATTTTTAGTAGCTAACCACAGAGGACTCTGCACCTCAGGAAAAGAAAATAAAAACACAGACCCATTCCAAACTACATACCAGACTCCACAACCACAATCCACTAATTACAAAGTTAAGTTATTATCAAACGAATTCAACCAACAAGATTATTCTAAGTTATATAGAAATTTCATAAACAACCATAACTTGGAAATCAAAACGATTTTGCAATATCAAACAAACTACAGTGAAAACAACTATAAAAATATATAGAAAATTTTTAAACATGAAAATTTACCTATGGTGAGAGAAGGCTATGAACGTCTTGGAGAATGGAGGTAGAGAGCAAAGATGGTACTGATGCCAAATACTACATCGGATCTAGAGCTGTTGTCGGAGCTCTTTGCACACCCAGTAGAACCCTTAAATTACATGGTGATTTGGTAAACACCGGACTCTAAATCCTCTTTGTTAGCATCTAACTCTTCCAAATCTAGGACTAGTTCATTTGTTGCAAAGAGATATAGGGCAGATTTGGTGGAATTTCTTGGCCTCACGAGAGAGAGAGAGGTGATCAATTCTTTGTGAAAATTTGGGGAAAAGAAAGAAACCGAGGATAAAAGAGAGAAAGATTGAAGCTTCTCAAAGAAGCTTCGGTCTTTCCAAGATAGCCTAAGAGTTTTAAGGTGCAGATTGCATAGGATTGACATGGATTCATTGAGTGACAGTTGAAAATTTTAGTTTGAATAAAACTGAATTGGTTTTTTTTTTGTTCAATGATAGAACTAAATTGTGAAGTTTCGGTAGAGAGAACTGAGAAGAAACTAAACTGTATTAAGAATACAGAGTATTCAGATGGAAAGGAGTAACTAAATGACTAAACTAACACACGAAAATAATATGAAAAGACAACAAAGGGATAAGATAGTGAAGTCCAGCTGTATATGAAGTATTGAAGTACTACGGTATTAGAGTCTTCAGAGAACTCTAGAAGGTAGTCTAGGTAGAAGTGGACTTTGGTGGAGTGAAGTCCAGCTGTATGCATGATGAAGTACTACTGTACTAGCTAGAGAACTCTAGAAAGCGTGAATTACAAAGTGAAAAGTCTCCGGTCTTTTTCTTTTCTTTTTTCTTTTTTTTTTTTTGCTAAAAATGTTTTTTAAAAAAAAGGGAAAGAAAAAAAACTTAAAGTAATGTATAATGTAAAGTTGTCTCGTGGCCTGTGGGAAATTTTATGGGTACTAAAACGTTGAAAATGGGAAATCTTATTTTCATTACTAATGGGTACTGAAAAGTTGTCTCATGTTGGAAATTTTATAATTAAAATATGTGTAATGTAAAAATATTTAGTTTATTTAGTAATTATATATCAAGCCTTTTATCAAGCTATATACGAGCTTAAGCTTGGCTTGTGTTGTATCGAGCTCGATTGTTCACGAGCTTGTTCACGAACAAATTTTTTTGCTCAGGCTCGGCTTGTTTGATAAACAAGCCGAAAACTAAGGCTCAAGCTTGGCTTATTTATAAACAAACAAACATGAACGAGCTTTTTATCGAGCCGAGCCCGAATTGTTCACGATCGGCTTGGTTCGTTTACAGAATTTTGAGTATCCAAAATTGCTTAAATTAAATGGGAAATGGTGCAGATTATATATACGGATTATTTGGATTTGCAAAAAAATTGAATACCCAAAATGGCGTAAATTCATAGGGAAATTGTGTACATTATATATACGGATTGTCTGGATTTGCTAAAAAATTGGAAATCCAGAATTGTGTAAATTTAATGGGAAATTGTGTACATTATATGTACGGATTGTCTGGATTAGTAGAAAAATTGAATATCGAAAATTGCGTAATTTGAACAGGAAATTGTGTACATTAAATGTAGGGATTATTTAGATTTGCAGAAAAATTGAATATCCAAAATGGCGAAAATTCATATGGAAATTGTGTACATTATATATACGGATTGTCTAAATTTGTAGAAACAATGGAAATCATAAATTGCGTAAATTCAACTGGAAACTTTGTACATTATATGTACTGATTTTTTAGATTTGTAGAAAAATTGAATATCTAAAATTTCGTAAATTCAACGAGAAATTTTTTACATTATTTGTACGAAATGTCTGGATTTGCCGAAAAATTGGAAATCAGAATTGTGTAAATTCAACGGGAAATTGTGCACATTATATGTATGAACGGACATGATTTGCAAAGAAATCAAATATGCAGAATGGCATAAATTCATAGGAAATTTGTGTGCATTATATATATGGATTGTTTGGATTTGCAGAAAAATTGAAATCCAGAATTGTGTAAATTTAACGGGAAATCGTGTACATTATATGTACGGATTGTCTGGATTTGTAGAATAATTGAATATCCAAAATTGCGTAAATTCAACGGGAAATTATGTACAGTATATATACGGATTATCTGGATTTGTTGAAAAATTGAATATCCAGAACGGCGTAAATTCATAGGGAAATTGTGTACATTATATATATGGATTGTCTGGATTTGTCGAAAAATTGGAAATCTAGAATTGTGTAAATTCAACGGGAAATTGTGTACATTATATGTACGGATTGTCTCGATTTGCAGAAAAATTGAGTATCCAAAATAGCATAAATTCAATGGAAAATTGTGCACATTATATGTACGGATTATCTGGATTTACAGAAAAATTGAATATCCAGAATGGCGTAAATTCATAGGGAAATTGTGTACATTATATGTACGGAATGTCTGGATTTCCAGAAAAATTGAATATCCAAAATTGTGTAAATTCAACGGGAAATTGTGTACATTATATGTATGGATGGTTTGGATTTGCAGAAAAATCGAATATACAGAATGGCGTAAATTCATTGGGAAATTGTGTACATTATATTGATGGATTGTCAAGATTTGCAGAAACATTGGAAATCAAAATTGCTCAAATTCAACGGGAAACTTTGTACATTATAGGTACTGATTTTCTAGATTCGCTAAAAAATTGAATTTCTAAAATTTTGTATATTCAACGGGAAATTTTTTACAGTATATGTATGAAATGTCTGGATTTGCCAAAAAATTGAAATTAGAATTGCATAAATTCAAAGGAAAATTGTGCACATTATATGTATGAACGGTCTGGATTTGCAGAGAAATCAAATTTCCAGAATGGCGTAAATTCATTGGGAAATTGTATACATTATATATACGGATTTTCTGGATTTGCAGAAAAATTGGAAATCCAGAATTGCGCAAATTCAACGGGAAATTGCCTACAGTATATGTACGGATTGTCTGGATTTGCAGAAAAATTGAATATTCAAAATTGCATAAATTCAACGGGAAATTGTGTACATTATATGTACGGATTATCCGAATTCGCTGAAAAATTGAATACCCAGAATTGCGTACATTCAATGAGAAATTGTTTACATTATATATACGGAATGTCAGGATTTGCAGAAAAATTGGAAATCCAGAAATGTGTAAATTTAACGAGAAATTGTGTATATTAAATGAATGGATTGTCTGGATTTGAAAAAAAAATTGAATATCCATAATTGCGTAAATACAACAGGAAATTTTGTACATTACATTTACGGAATTCCTGGATTTGCCGTAAAATTGGAAATCCTGCATTGTGTAAATTCAACGAAAAATTGTGTAGATTATATGTATGGATTGTATGGATTTGTAGAAAAATTGAATCTCTAGAATTGCATAAATTCAATGGGAAATTATGTACACTAAATTACAAGGAAAATTGTGTACATTATATTTACGAATTGTATGGATTTGCGAAAAATTGAATATCCAGAATTGCGTAAATTCAACGGGAAATTGTGCACGTTATATGTATAAACGGTCAGGATTTGTAGAGAAATCAAATATGCAGAATGGCGTAAATTCATAGGGAAATTGGGTACATTATATATACAGATTGTCTGGATTTGCAGAAAAATTGGAAATCCCGAATTGCGTAAATTCTACGGGAAATTGTGTACATTATATGTACGTATTGTCTGGATTTGAAGAAAAATTTCATATCCAAAATTGCGTAAACTCAACAGGAAATTGTGTACAGTATATGTACGGATTATCTGGATTTGTAGAAAAATTGAATATCCAGAACGGTGTAAATTCATAGGGAAATCATGTACGTTATATGTACAGAATGTCTGGATTTGCAGAAAAATTGAATATACAAAATTGTGTAAATTCATAGGGAAATTGTGTACATTATATGTACAGATGGTCTAGAGTTGTAGAAAAATAGAATATACAGAATGGCGTAAATTCGTTGGGAAATTGTGTACATTATATAGATGGATTGTCAGGATTTGCTGAAACATTGGAAATCAAAAATTGCGTAAATTCCGTGGGAAACTTTGTAAATTAAAGGTACTGATTTTCAAGATTTGCAAAAAAATTGAATTTCTAAAATTTCATAAATTCAACGGGAAATTGTTTGCACTATATGTACGAAATGTTTGGATTTGCCGATAAATTGGAAATCAGAATTGCGTAAATTCAACGGGAAATTGTGCACATTATATGTACGAACGGTCAGGATTTGCAGAGAAAGCAAATATGTAGTATGGCGTAAATTCATAGGGAAATTGTTTACATTATATATACGGTTGGTCTGGATTTGTAGAAAAATTGGAAATCTAGAATTGCGTCAATTCAACTGGAAATTATGTACATTATATGTACGGATTGTCTGGATTTGCAGAAAAATTGAATATCCAAAATTGCGTGAATTCAACGGAAAATTGTGAGCATTATATGTACGAATTATCTGGATTTGCATAAAAATTGAATACCCAGAATTACGTAAATTCAACGAAAAATTGTTTACAATATATATACGGAATGTCTAGATTTGCAAAAATTTTGGAAATCTAGAATTGTGTAAATTCAACAAGAAATTGTGTACATTATATGTACGAATTGTCTGGATTTGTAGAAAAATTGAAAATCCAAAATTGCTTAAATTCAACGGGAAATTATGTATAGTATATGTACGGATTATCTAGATTTGTCAAAAAATTGAATAACTAAAACGGCGTAAATTCATAGGGAAATAATGTATATTTTATATACGGATTGTCTGGATTTGCAGAAAAATTGGAAATCTAGAATTACGTAAATTCAACGGGAAATTGTATACATTATATGTACGGATTGTCGCGATTTGCAAAAAAATTGAGTATCCAAAATTGCAAAAATTCAACGGGAAATTGTGTATATTATATGTATTGATTATCTAGATTTGTAGAAGAATTGAATATCTAGAATGGCTTAAATTCATAGGGAAATTGTGTACATTATATATACGGATTATCTGGATTTGTAGAAGAATTAAATATCCAAAATTGCGTAAATTCAACGGGAAATTGTGTAGATTACATGTACGGAATTCCTGGATTTGCCGTAAAATTGGAAATCATGCATTGTGCAAATTCAACGAGAAATTGTGTAGATTATACGTACAGATTGTATGGATTTGCAGAAAAATTGAATATCCAGAATTGGGTAAATTCAAAGAGAAATTGATTCCATTATATATACGGAATATCGGGATTTACAGAAAAATTGAAAATCCAGAATTGCATAAATTCAACGGGAAATTGTGTACATTATAAGTACGGATTATCTGGATTTGCAATAAAATTGAATATCCAGAATTACGTAAATTCAACAGGAAATTGTTTCCATTATATTTACGGAATGTCTGGATTTGCAGAAAAATTGAAAATTCAGAATTGCACGATTTCAACAAAAAATTATGTACATTCTGTGTATGGAAAATTTGGATTTGAATAAAAATAGAATATCCAAACTTCGTAAATTCAAAGGGAAATTGGGTACATTATAAGTATGGATTGTCTGAATTTGCAGAAAAATTGAATATCCAAAATTGCGTAAATTCAATGGGAATTGTGTACATTATACTACAAGGAATATTCTGTACATTATATGTATGGATTGTCTGGATTTGCAGAAAACTTGAAAATCCAGAATTGCGTATATTCAGTAGGAAATTGTGTACATTATATTTACGCAATGTCTGGATTTGCAGAAGAATTGATTATCCAGAATTGCGTAAATGTAACTGGAAATTGTGTACTTTATATGTGCGAGATGAATTAATTTGCAAAAAAATTGAGTATCTAGAACTGTTTAAATTCTACAGAATTTGTGTTCATTGTATGTACGGAATGTCTGGATTTGCATAAAAATTGAATAACCAGAATTGCGTAAATTCAACGGGAAATTGTGTACATTATATGTACGGATTGTCTGGATTTGTAGAAAAGTTGAATATCCAAAATTGCGTAAATTCAACACCAAATTGTGTACATTATATGTATGGATTATCTGGATTTGCAGAAAAATCGAATATCAAGAATGGCGTAAATTCATAGTGAAATTGTGTACATATGTACAGATTTTCTGGAATTGTAGAAAAATTGGAAAACCAGAATTGCGTAAATTCAATGGGAAATCGTGTACATTATATGTAAGGATTGTCTGGATTTGTAGAAAAATTGAGTATCCAAAATTGCGTAAATTCAATAGGAAATTGTGTACATTATATGTACGGATTATCTGGATTTGCATAAAAATTGAATAACCAGAATTGCGAAAATTCGACGAGAAATTGTGCACATTATATGTACGGATTGTCTGGATTTGTAGAAAAGTTGAATATCCAAAATTGCGTAAATTCAATGGCTAATTGTGTACATTAGATGTATGGATTATCAGGATTTGCAGAAAAATCGAATATCAAGAATGGCATAAATTCATAGGGAAATTGTGTACATATATACGGATTGTCTGGAATTGCAGAAAAATTGGAAATCCAAAATTGCGTAAATTCAACGGGAAATCGTGTACATTATATGTACGGATTGTCTAGATTTGTAGAAAAATTGAGTATCCAAAATTGCGTAAATTCAATGGGAAATTGTGTACATTATATGTACGGATTATCTGGATTTGCAGAAAAATTGAATATCCAAAATGGCGTAAATTCATTGGGAAATTGTGTACATTATATATACGGATTGTCTTGATTTGCAGAAAAATTGGAAATCCACAATTGCGTAAATTCAATGGGAAATTGTGTACATTAAATGTACGGATTGTCTGGATTTGTAAAAAAATTGAAAATCCCAAATTGCGTAAATTCAACGGGAAATTGTGTACATTATATGTACGGATTATCTAGATTTGCAGAAAAATTGAATATCCAGAATGGCATAAATTCATAGGGAAATTGTGTACATTATATGTACGGATTGTATGGATTTGTAGAAACATTGGTAATCATAAATTTCATAAATTCAACTGGAAACTTTGTACATTATATGTACTGATTTTTTTGATTTGCAGAAAGATTGAATATCTAAAATTTCGAAAATTCAACGGGAAATTGTCTACATTATTTGTACGAAATGTCTGGATTTGCTGAAAAATTAGAAATCAAAATTGTATAAATTCAAATGGAAATTGTGCACATTATATGTATGAAAGGTCTGGATTTGAAGAGAAATCAAATATGCAGAATGGCGTAAATTCATAGGGAATTTGTGTACATTATATATATGCAGTGTCTGGATTTGCCGTAAAATTGGAAATCTTGCATTGTGTGAATTCAATGAGAAATTGTGTAGATTATACGTACAGATTGTATGGATTTGCAGAAAAATTGAATCTCCAGAATTGCGTTAGTTCAATAGGAAATTATGTACATTAAAGTACACGGAAAATTCTGTACATTATTTGTACAGATTGTCTGGATTTGCAAAAAATTGAATATTCAGAATTGCATAAATTCAAAGGGAAATTGATTCCATTATATATACGGAATGTCGGGATTTACAGAAAAATTGAAAATCCAGAATTGCATAAATTCAACGGGAAATTATGTACATTATAAGTACGGATTATCTAGATTTGCAATAAAATTGAATATCCAGAATTACGTAAATTCAACAGGAAATTGTTTCCATTATATTTACGGAATGTCTGGATTTGCGGAAAAATTGAAAATTCAGAATTGCACGATTTCAACAGAAAATTGTGTACATTCTGTGTATGGAAAATCTGGATTTGAAGAAAAATAGAATATCCAAACTTCATAAATTCAAAGGGAAATTGGGTACATTATAAGTATGGATTGTTTGAATTTGCAGAAAAATTGAATATCCAAAATTGCGTAAATTCAATGGGAATTGTGTACATTATACAACAAGGAATATTCTGTACATTATATGTATGGATTGTCTGGATTTGTAGAAAACTTGAAAATCCAGAATTGCGTATATTCAGCAGGAAATTGTGTACATTATATTTACGCAATGTCTGGATTTGCAGAAGAATTGATTATCCAGAATTGCGTAAATGTAACTGGAAATTGTGTACTTTATATGTGCTAGATGACTTAATTTGCAAAAAAATTGAGTATCAAGAACTGTTTAAATTCTACAGAATTTGTGTTCATTGTATGTACGGAATGTCTGGATTTGCATAAAAATTGAATAACCAGAATTGCGTAAATTCAACGGGAAATTGTGTACATTATATGTACGGATTGTCTGGATTTGTAGAAAAGTTGAATATCCAAAATTGCGTAAATTCAACACCAAATTGTGTACATTATATGTATGGATTATCTGGATTTGCAGAAAAATCGAATATCAAGAATGGCGTAAATTCATAGTGAAATTGTGTACATATGTACAGATTTTCTGGAATTGTAGAAAAATTGGAAAACCAGAATTGCGTAAATTCAATGGGAAATCGTGTACATTATATGTAAGGATTGTCTGGATTTGTAGAAAAATTGAGTATCCAAAATTGCGTAAATTCAATAGGAAATTGTGTACATTATATGTACGGATTATCTGGATTTGCATAAAAATTGAATAACCAGAATTGCGAAAATTCGACGAGAAATTGTGCACATTATATGTACGGATTGTCTGGATTTGTAGAAAAGTTGAATATCCAAAATTGCGTAAATTCAATGGCTAATTGTGTACATTAGATGTATGGATTATCAGGATTTGCAGAAAAATCGAATATCAAGAATGGCATAAATTCATAGGGAAATTGTGTACATATATACGGATTGTCTGGAATTGCAGAAAAATTGGAAATCCAAAATTGCGTAAATTCAACGGGAAATCGTGTACATTATATGTACGGATTGTCTAGATTTGTAGAAAAATTGAGTATCCAAAATTGCGTAAATTCAATGGGAAATTGTGTACATTATATGTACGGATTATCTGGATTTGCAGAAAAATTGAATATCCAAAATGGCGTAAATTCATTGGGAAATTGTGTACATTATATATACGGATTGTCTTGATTTGCAGAAAAATTGGAAATCCACAATTGCGTAAATTCAATGGGAAATTGTGTACATTAAATGTACGGATTGTCTGGATTTGTAAAAAAATTGAAAATCCCAAATTGCGTAAATTCAACGGGAAATTGTGTACATTATATGTACGGATTATCTAGATTTGCAGAAAAATTGAATATCCAGAATGGCATAAATTCATAGGGAAATTGTGTACATTATATGTACGGATTGTATGGATTTGTAGAAACATTGGTAATCATAAATTTCATAAATTCAACTGGAAACTTTGTACATTATATGTACTGATTTTTTTGATTTGCAGAAAGATTGAATATCTAAAATTTCGAAAATTCAACGGGAAATTGTCTACATTATTTGTACGAAATGTCTGGATTTGCTGAAAAATTAGAAATCAAAATTGTATAAATTCAAATGGAAATTGTGCACATTATATGTATGAAAGGTCTGGATTTGAAGAGAAATCAAATATGCAGAATGGCGTAAATTCATAGGGAATTTGTGTACATTATATATATGCAGTGTCTGGATTTGCCGTAAAATTGGAAATCTTGCATTGTGTGAATTCAATGAGAAATTGTGTAGATTATACGTACAGATTGTATGGATTTGCAGAAAAATTGAATCTCCAGAATTGCGTTAGTTCAATAGGAAATTATGTACATTAAAGTACACGGAAAATTCTGTACATTATTTGTACAGATTGTCTGGATTTGCAAAAAATTGAATATTCAGAATTGCATAAATTCAAAGGGAAATTGATTCCATTATATATACGGAATGTCGGGATTTACAGAAAAATTGAAAATCCAGAATTGCATAAATTCAACGGGAAATTATGTACATTATAAGTACGGATTATCTAGATTTGCAATAAAATTGAATATCTAGAATTACGTAAATTCAACAGGAAATTGTTTCCATTATATTTACGGAATGTCTGGATTTGCGGAAAAATTGAAAATTCAGAATTGCACGATTTCAACAGAAAATTGTGTACATTCTGTGTATGGAAAATCTGGATTTGAAGAAAAATAGAATATCCAAACTTCATAAATTCAAAGGGAAATTGGGTACATTATAAGTATGGATTGTTTGAATTTGCAGAAAAATTGAATATCCAAAATTGCGTAAATTCAATGGGAATTGTGTACATTATACAACAAGGAATATTCTGTACATTATATGTATGGATTGTCAGGATTTGTAGAAAACTTGAAAATCCAGAATTGCGTATATTCAGCAGGAAATTGTGTACATTATATTTACGCAATGTCTGGATTTGCAGAAGAATTGATTATCCAGAATTGCGTAAATGTAACTGGAAATTGTGTACTTTATATGTGCTAGATGACTTAATTTGCAAAAAAATTGAGTATCAAGAACTGTTTAAATTCTACAGAATCTATGTTCATTGTATGTACGGAATGTTTGGATTTGCATAAAAATTGAATAACCAGAATTGCGTAAATTCGACGGGAAATTGTGTACATTATATGTACGGATTGTCTAGATTTGTGGAAAAGTTGAATATCCAAAATTGCGAAAATTCAATGGCAAATAGTGTACATTATATGTATGGATTATCTGGATTTGCAGAAAAATCGAATATCAAGAATGGCGTAAATTCATAGTGAAATTGTGTACATATATATAGATTGTCTGGAATTGCAGAAAAATTGGAAATCCAGAATTGCGTAAATTCTACGGGAAATCGTGTACATTATATGTAAGGATTGTCTGGATTTATAGAAAAATTGAGTATCCAAAATTGCATAAATTCAATGAGAAATTGTGTACATTATATGTACGGATTATCTGGATTTGCATAAAAATTGAATAACCAGAATTGCGAAAATTCGATAGGAAATTGTGCACATTATATGTACGGAATGTCTGGATTTGTAGAAAAGTTGAATATCCAAAATTGCGTAAATTCAATGGCAAATTATGTACAATATATGTATGGATTATCTGGATTTGCAGAAAAATTGAATATCAAGAATGGCGTAAATTCATAGGGAAATCGTGTACATATATACGGATTATCTGGAATTGCAGAAAAATTGGAAATCCAGAATTGCGTAAATTCAACGGGAAATCGTGTACATTATATGTACGGATTGTCTGGATTTGTAGAAAAATTGAGTATCCAAAATTGCGTAAATTCAATGGGAAATTGTGTACATTATATGTACGGATTATCCGGATTTGTAGAAAAATTAAATATCCAAAATGGCGTAAATTCATTAGGAAATTGTGAACATTATATATATGGATTGTCTGGATTTGCAGAAAAATTGGAAATCCAGAATTGCGTAAATTCAACGGGAAATTGTGTACATTAAATGTACGGATTTTCTGGATTTGTAAAAAAATTGAATATCCCAAATTGCGTAAATTCAACGAGAAATTGTGTACATTATATGTACGGATTGTCTGGATTTGCAGAAAAATTGGAAATCCAGAATTGTGTAAATTCTACGAGAAACTATGTACATTATAGGTACCGATTGTCTAGATTTGCAGAAAAATTGAATCTCCAGAATTGCGTAAATTCAACGGAAAAATGTGTACATTATATGTACGGATTGTCTGGATTTGCAGAAAATTTAATATCCAGAATTGCGTAAATTTAACGGGAAATTGTTTCCATTATATGTACGAAATGTCTGGAAATGCAAAAAAATTGAAAATCCAGAATTACGTAAATTCAACGGGAAATTGTGTACATTATAAGCACGGATTGTCTGGATTTACCGAAAAATTGAATATCCAGAGTTACATAAATTCAACTGGAAATTGTGTACATTACAGTACACGGAATATTGTGTACATCATATGTACGAATTGTCAGGATTTGCTAAAAAATTGAATATCCAAAATTGAATATATTCATCAGGAAATTGTGTACTTTATATGTAGGCAATGTCTGGATTTGCAGAAGAATTGATTATCCAGAAATGCGTAAATGTACCAGGAAATTGTGCACATTATATGTGCGAGATGACTTAATTTGTAGAGAAATTGAATACCAAGAATTGCTAAAATTCAACGGAAATTGTTTCCATTATATGTACGTAATGTCTGGATTTGCAGAAGAATTTAAAATCCAAAATCGCGTAAATTCAACGGAAAATTATGTACATTTTTTGTACGGATTGTCTGGATTTGCAGAAAATTTTGACATCTAGAATTGTGTAAATTCAACGAGAAATTGTGTACATTATAGGTACAGATTGTCTAGAATTGCAGAAAAATCGAATATCCAGAATGGCAAAACTTCATTGGGAAGTTGTGTACATTATATATACGGATTGTCCGTATTTGTAGAAACATTAGAAATCCAGAATTGCGTAAATTCAACGGGAAATTGGGTGCATAATATGTACGGATTGTCTTGGATGTTCAGAAAAATTGAAAAAACCAGAATTGCTTAAATTGAACAGAAAATTGTGTACATTATGTGTAAGAAATGTCTGGATTTGCATAAAAATTGAATATCCAAAATTGTGTAAATTCAACAACAAATAAGGTACATTATAAGTACGAATTGTCTAGATTTGCAGAAAAATTGAATATCCAAAATTGCGTAAATTCAACAGGAAATTGTTTCCATTATATGTACGAAATGTCTGGATTTGCAGAAAAATTTAAAATCAAGAATTGCGTAAATTCAACAGGAAATTGTTTCCATTATATGTACGGAATTTTTGGACTTGCAGAATAATTGAAAATCAAGAATTGCGTAAATTCTACGGGAAATTGTGTGCATTATAAGTACGGATTTTCTGGATTTGCAGAAAATAGAATATCCAGAATTCCGTACATTCAACTGGAAATTGTTTTCATTATATGTATGGAATGTCTGGATTTGCAAAAAAATTGAAAATCCAGAATTGCGTAAATTCAACGGGAAATTATGTTCGTTATGTGTACGGAATTTCTGGATTTGCAGAAAAAATGAATATAAAAAATTGCGTAAATTCAATGGGAATTGTGTAAATTATAGTACAAGGATTAATGTGTACATTATATGTACGGAATGTCTAGATTTGCAGAAGAATTATTTATCTAGAATAGGGTAAATGTAACAGGAAATTGTGTACATTATATGTACGGAATTTCGGGATTTGCAGAATAATTGAATATCCAGAATTGTGTAAGTTCAACGGGAAATTGATTAGATTATATTTACGGATGGTCTGGATTTGCAGAAAAATTGAATACCCAGAATTACGAAAATTCAACGAGAAATTTTGTAAATTATATGTACGGAATGCCTGGATTTGCTGAAAAATTGAAAAAACCAGAATTGCTTAAATTGAACGGAAAATAGTGTACATTTTGTGTAAGGAATGTCTGAATTTGCATAAAAATTAAATATGCAAAATTTTGTAAATTCAACAGGAAATTAGGTACATTATAAGTACGAATTGTCTAGACTTGCAGAAAAATTGAATATCCAAAATTGCGTAAATTCAAAAGGAAATTGTTTCCATTATATGTACGGAATGTCTGGATTTGCAGAAAAATTGAAAATCAAGAATTGCGTAAATTCAACAGGAAATTGTTTCTATTATATGTACGGAATGTCTGGACTTGCAGAAAAATTGAAAATCAAGAATTGCGTAAATTCTATGGGAAATTGTGTGCATTATAAGTACGGATTTTCTGGATTTGCAGAAAATAGAATATCCAGAATTACGTAAATTCAATGGGAAATTGTTTCCATTATATATACGGAATGTCTGAATTTGTAGAAAAATTGAAAATCCAGAATTGTGTAAATTCAACGGGAAATTATGTACGTTATGTGTATGGAATGTCTAGATTTGCAGAAAAATTGAATATCCAAAATTGCGTAAATTCTACTGGAAATTGGGTACTTTATAAGTACGTATGGTCTGGATTTGCAGAAAAAATGAATATAAAAAATTGCGTAAATTCAATGGGAAATGTGTACATTATAGTACAAGGATTATTGTGTACATTATATGTACGGAATGTCTAGATTTGCAGAAAAATTGATTATCCAGAATTGGGTAAATGTAACAGGAAATTGTGTACATTATATGTACGGAATTTCGGGATTTGCAGAATAATTGAATATCTAGAATTAGGTAAATTCAACGGGAAATTGATTAGATTATACGTACAGATGGTCTGGATTTGCAGAAAAATTGAATACCCAGAATTACGAAAATTCAACGAGAAATTTTGTACATTATATGTACGGAATGCCTGGATTTTTTGAAAAATTGAAAAACCAGAATTGCTTAAATTGAACGGAAAATTGTGTACATTATGTGTAAGGAATGTTTGGATTTGCATAAAAATTGAATATCCAAAATTGTGTAAATTCAACAGGAAATTAGGCACATTATAAGTACGAATTGTCTAGACTTGCAGAAAAATTGAATATCCAAAATTGCGAAAATTCAACAGGAAATTGTTTCCATTATATGTACGGAATGTCTAGATTTACAAAAAAATTGAAAATTCAAGAATTGCGTAAATTCAACAGGAAATTGTTTCCATTATATGTACGGAATGTCTAGATTTACAAAAAAATTGAAAATTCAAGAATTGCGTAAATTCAACAGGAAATTGTTTCCACTATATGTATGGAATGTCCGGACTTGCAGAAAAATTGAAAATCAAGAATTGCGTAAATTCTACGGGAAATTGTGTGCATTATAAGCACGGAGTTTCTGGATTTGCAGAAAATTGAATATCCAAAATTCCGTAAATTCAACGGGAAATTGTATCATTATATGTACTGAATGTCTGGATTTGCAGAAAAATTGAATAATCCAGAATTGCGTAAATTCAACGGGAAATTATGTACGTTATGTGTACGGAATGTCTGGATTTGCAGAATAATTGAATATCCAAAATTGCGTAAATTCTAATGGAAATTGGGTACTTTATAAGTACAGATTGTCTGGATTTGCAGAAAAAATGAATATAAAAAATTGCGTAAATTCAATGAGAATTGTGTACGTTATAGTACAAGGATTATTGTGTACATTATATGTACGGAATGTCTAGATTTACAGAAGAATTGATTATCCAGAATTGGATAAATGTAACGGGAAATTATGTACAATATATGTACTGAATTTCGGGATTTGCAGAATAATTGAATATCCAGAATTGTGTAAATTCAACAAGAAATTGTTTACATTATATGTATGGAATGTAAGATTTGCAAAAAAATTGGAAATCTAGAACTGTGTAAATTCAAAGAGAAACTGTGTATATTTAATGTACGGATTGTCTGGATTTGAAGAAAAATTGAATATCAAAAATTGCATAAATTCAACGGGAAATTGTGTATATTATATGTATGGAATGCCTATATTTGCCGAAGTATTGGAAATTCATAATTGTGTAAATTCAACGAGAAATTGTGTAGATTTTACCTACGGATTGTCTGGATTTACCGAAAAATTGAATCTCCAGAATTGCGTAAATTCAAAGGGAAATTGTGTACATTATATGTACGGATTGTATGGATTTGCAGAAAATTGAATAATCAGAATTGCGCAAATTCAACGGGAAATTGTTTCCATTATATGTACAGATTGTCTGGATTTGCAGGAAAATTGAATCTCCAGATCTACGTAAATTCAATGGGAAATTGTGTACATTAAAAAGATGGATTGTCTGGATTTGCAGAAAAATCAAATATCCAGAATTATGTAAGTTCAACGGGAAATTGTTTCCATTAGATGTACGGAATTTTTGGATTTGAAGAAAAATTGAAAATCCAGAATTGCGTAAATTCAACTGAAAATTGTGTACATTATGTGTAAGGAATGTCTGGATTTGCATAAAAATTGAACGTCCAAAATTGTGTAAATTCAACAGGAAATTAGGTACATTACAAGTACGAATTGTCTGGATTTGTAGAAAAATTGAATATCCAAAATTGCATAAATTCAACAGGAAATTGTTTCCATTATATGTACGGAATGTCTGGATTTGCAGAAAACTTGAAAATTAAGAATTGCGTAAATTCAACGGGAAATTGTGTGCATTATAAGTACGGATTTTTTGGATTTGCAGAAAATTGAATATCTGGAATTCCGTAAATTCAGTGGGAAATTGTTTCTATTATATGTACAGAATGTCTGCATTTGCAAAAAAAATTGAAAATCCAGAATTGTGTAAATTCAAACTGAAATTGTGTACGTTATGTGTATAGAATGTCTGGATTTGCAGAAAATTTGAATATCCAAAATTGCGTAAATTGTACGGGAAATTGGGTACGTTATAAGTACGGATTGTCTGGATTTGCAGAGAAATTGAATATCAAAAATTGTGTAAATCGAATGGGAATTGTGTACATTATAGTACAAGGATTATTGTGTACATTATATGTACGGAATGTTTGGATTTGCAGAAGAATTGATTATCCAGAATTGGGTAAATGTAACAGGAAATTGTGTACATTATATGTGCGAGATGACTTAATTTGCAGAAAAATTGAATATCAAGAATTGTATAAATTCAGCAGAAATTGGGTAGATTATATGTACACGGAAAATTGTGTACATTATATGTACGAATTGTCTGGATGTGCAGAAAATTGAATTTCCAGAATAGCGTAAATTCAACGGGAAATTGTTTCCATTAGACGTATGGATTGTCTGGATTTGCAGAAAAATTGAATCTCCAGAACTGCGTAAATTCAACGGGAAATTGGGTACATTAAAAAAACGGATTGTTTGGATTTGCGAAAAAATTGGATATCCAGAATTGTGTAAATTCAATGGGAAATTGTTTCTATTATGTGTATGGAATGTTTGGATTTACAGAAAAATTGAAAATCCAAAATTGCGTAAATTCAACGGAAAATTGTGTACATTTTGTGTACGGAATATCTGGATTTGCAGAAAAATTAAATATCGAAAATTGCGTAAATTCAACGAGAAATTGGGTACATTGTAAGTATAGATTGTCTGGATTTGCGTAAAAATTGAATATCAATATTACGTAAATTTTACGGAAAACTGTTTAAATTATATGTACGAAATGTTTGGAATTGCAGAAAAATTGGAAATTAGAATTGTGTAAATTCAACGGGAAATTGTGCACATTATATGTATGAACGGTCTGGATTTGCAAGGAAATCGAATATACAAAATTGTGTAAATTCATGGCAAAACTGTGCACATTATATAGAGGTATTGTCTGGATTTGCAGAAACATTGGAAATCATAAATTGCGTAAACTCAACGGCGAATTTTGTATATTATATGTACTAATTTTCTTGATTTGCAAAAAAATTGAACATCGAAAATTTCGTGAATTCAACGGGAAATTGTTTACATTATATGTAAGCAATTTCTAGATTTGCCAAAAAATTGGGAATCAAAATTGTGTAAATTCAACGAGAAATTGTGCACATCATATGTACGAATTGTCTAGATTTGAAGAAAAATTGAATAGTCAAAATTGCGTAAATTCATCGGGAAATTGTGTACATTATACGTACCGACTGTCTGGATTTGCAGAAAAATTGAATCTCTAGAATTGTGTAAATTCAACAGGAAATTGTGTACATTAAAAAAATGGATTGTCTGGATTTGCGGAAAAATTGAATATCCAGAATTATGTAAATTCAACGGGAAATTGTTTCCATTATATGTACGGAATGTCTGGATTTGCAGCAAAATTGATAATCCAGAATTGCTTAAATTCAAAGGAAAATTGTGTACATTATGTGTACCAGAATGTTTGGAAATGACGAAAAATTGAATATTAAAAATTGCGTAAATTCAACGGGAAAATGGGTACATTATAAGAATGGATTGTCTGCATTTGTAGAAAAATTGAATATCCAGAATTACGTAAATTCAACAGGAAATTGTGAACAGTATAGTACACGGAATATTCTGTACATTATATGTACAGATTGTCTAGATTTGCTGAAAAATTGAATATCTTGAATTGCGTATATTCGGCGGGAAATTGTGTACATTATATGTACGCAATGCCTGGATTTGCAGAAGAATTGATTATCCAGAATTGCGTAAATGTAATAGGAAATTGTGTACATTATATGTGTGAGATGACTTAATTTGCAGAAAAATTGAATATCAAGAATAGCTTAAATTCAACGGAAATTGTGTACGTTATTTGTACGGAAAGTCTGGATTTGCATAAAAATTAAATAACCAGAATTGCGTAACTTCAACAGGAAATTGTGTACTTTATATGTACGGAATGTCTGGATTTGTAGAAAAATTGAATATCCAAAATTGTGTAAATTCAACGCGAAATTGTTTACATTATATGTACGGATGGTCTTGATTTGCAGAAAAATTGAATACCTAGAATTGCGTAAATTCAACGAGAAATTGTTTACATTATATGTACAAAATGTTTGGATTTGAAGAAAAATTGGAAATCAAGAATTGTGTAAATTCCTAGAGAAATTGTGTACATTATATGTTCGGAATGCCTGGATTGGTAGAAAAATTGAAAATCCAGAATTACGTAAATTCAACTGAAATTTGTGTAAATTATGTCTACGGAATGTCTGGATTTGTAGAAAAATTGAATATCCAAAATTGCGTAAATTCAACGAGAAATTGGGTACATTACAAGTACGGATTTTTTGGATTTGTAGAAAAATTGAATATCCAGAATGACGTAAATTCAACAGGAAAATGTGTACATTATAGTACACGGAATATTGTGTACATTATATGTACAGATTGTCCAGGTTTGCTGAAAAATTGAATATCCAAAATTGCGTATATGTACACAATGTTTGGATTTGCAGAAGAATTGATTATCCGGGATTGCGTAATTGTAACTTGAAATTGTGTACATTATATGTGCGAGATGACTCAATTTGCAGAAAAACTGAATATCAAGAATTGCTTAAATTCAGTGGAAATTGTGTAGATTATATGTACAGAATGACGGGATTTGCGTAAAAATTGAATATCCAAAATTGTGTAAATTCAACGGAAATTGTGAACATTATATGTACGGAAGGACTGGATTTGAAGAAAAATCGAATATCCAAAATGGCAAAAATTCAAACGGAAGTTGTGTACTCTATAAATACGGATTGTTCGGAATTGCAGAAACATTAGAAATCCAGAATTGCGTAAATTCAAAGGGAAATTGTGTATAGTATATGTACGGATTGTTTAGATTTGCAGAAAAATTGAATATCCAAAATAGCGTAAAATTATCGCAAAATTGTGTACATTATATGTACGGTTTATCTGGATTTGCAAAAAAATTGAATACTCACAATTGCGTAAATTCAACGAGAAATTATATACATTATATGTATAGAATGTCTGGATTAGCCGAAAAATTGGAAATCCAGAATAGAGCAAATTCAACAAGAAATTGTGTATATTAAATGTACGAATTGTCTGGATTTGAAGAAATATTGAATATCCAAAATTGAGTAAATTCAATGGGAAATTGTGTATAATATATGTGCGGAATGCCTGGATTTCTCAAAAAATTGGAAATCCAGAATTGTGTAAATTCAACGAGAAATTGTGTACATTATAGATATCGATAGTCTGGATTTGCAGAAAAATTGAATCTCCAGAGTTGCGTAAATTCAACGGGAAATTGTGTACATTAAAGTACACGGAAAACTGTATACATTATATGTACGGATTTTCTGGATTTGCAAAAAATTGAATATCCAAAATTGCGTAAATTTAACGGGAAATTGTTTCCATTATATGTACAGAATGTCTGGATTTGCAGAAAAACTGAAAATCCAGAATTGCGTGAATTCTACGGGAAATTGTGTACATTATAAGTACAGATTGTTTGGATTTACGGAAAAATTGAATATCCAGAATTACGTAAATTCAACGGGAAATTGTGTACGTTATATATACGAAATGTCTGGATTCGCAGAAAAATTGAATATCCAGAATTCCGTAAATTCAACAGGAAATTGTGTACATTACAGTACACGGAATATTGTGTACAATATATGTACGGAATGCCTGGATTTGCTGAAAAATTGAATATCTGGAATTGCGTATTTTCCTCAGGAAATTGTGCACATTACATGTAGGCAATGTCAAGATTTGCTGAAGAACTGATTATCCAAAATTGTGTAAATGTACCTGGAAATTATGTACATTATATGTGCGAGATGACTTATTTTGCCGAGAAATTGAATATGAAGAATTGTTTAAATTCAACGGAAATTTTGTACGTTATATGTACGGAATGTCTAGATTTGCCGAAAAGTTGTAAATCTAGAATTGTGCAGATTCAACGAGAAATTGAGTACATTATATGTAAGGAATGCCAGATTTGCTGAAAAATTGGAAATCCAGAATTGTATAAATTCAACGAGAAATTGTGTATATTATCAGTACGAATTGTCTGGATTTGCGGAAAAATTGAATATCCTGAATTACATAAATTCAACAGGAAATTGTTTCCACTATATACACGGAATGTCTGGATTCGCAGAAAAATTGAATATCCAGAATTTCGTAAATTCAACAAGAAATTGTGTACATTATAGTACACGGAATATTGTGTACAATATATGTACGGATTGTCTGGATTTGCTGAAAAATTGAATATCTAGAATTGCGTATTTTCATCGGGAAAGTTTGCACATTATATGTGGGCAATGTCAAGATTTGCTGAAGAATTGATTATCCAGAATTGCGTAAATGTACCAGGAAATTGTGTACATTATATGTGCGAGATGATTTATTTTGCAGAGAAATTAAATATCAAGAATTGCTTAAATTCAACGGAAAGTGTGTACATTATATGTACGAAATGTCTGGATTTGCATAAAAATTGAATAATCAGAATTGCATAACTTCAACAGGAAATTGTGTACATTATATGTACGGAATGTCATGATTTGCATAAAAAGTGAATATCCAAAATGGTTTAAATTCAACGAGAAATTGTGCACATTATCTATACGGATGGTATGGATGTGCAGAAAAATTGGAAATCCAGAATTGCGTAAATTCAATAAGAAATTGTGTACATTATAGGTACGAATTGTCTAGATTTGCAGAATAATTGAATATCCAAAATTGTGTAAATTCAACGGGAAATTGTGTTCATTATATGTACGGAAGGACTGGATTTGCAGAAAAATCGAATATCCAAAACGGCAAAAATTCAAAGGGAAAGTTGTGTACTCTATATATACGGATTGTCCGGATTTGCAGAAACTTTAGAAATCCAGAATTGCCTAAATTCAAAGGGAAATTGTGTACAGTATATGTACGGATTGTCTGGATTTGCAGAAAAATTGAATATCCAAAATAGCGTAAAATCAACGCGAAATTGTGTACATTATATGTACAGTTTATCTGGATTTGCAGAAAACTTGAATACCCAGAATTGCGTAAATTCAACGAGAAATTGTATACATTAAATGTACGGATTGTATGGATTAGAAGAAATATTGAATATACAAAATTGAGTAAATTCAAAGGGAAATTGTGTACAATATATGTACGGAATGCCTGGATTTGTTGAAAAATTGGAGATCCAGAATTGTGTAAATTCAACGAGAAATTGTGTACATTATAGATACCGATAGTCTGGATTAGTAGAAAAATTGAATCTCCAGAGTTGCGTAAATTCAACGAGAAATTGTGTACATTACAGATACCGATAGTCTGGATTTGTAGAAAAATTGAATCTCCAGAGTTGCGTAAATTCAACAGGAAATTGTGTACATTAAAGTACACGGAAAATTGTACACATTATATGTACGGATTGTCTGGATTTGCAAAAAATTGAATATCCGAAATTGTGTAAATTTAACGGGAAATTGTTTCCATTATATGTACAAAATGTCTGGATTTGCAGAAAAATTGAAAATCTAGAATTGCGTAAATTCAACGGGAAATTGTGTACATTATAAGTACAGATTGTCTGGATTTGCGGAAAAATTGAATATCCTAAATTACGTAAATTCAACGGGAAATTGTGCACATTATATATACGGAATGTCTGGATTCGCAGAAAAATTGAATATCCAGAATTCCGTAAATTCAACAGGAAATTGTGTACATTACAGTACACGGAATATTGTATACAATATATGTACGAATTGTCTGGATTTGCTGAAAAATTGAATATCTGGAATTGTGTATTTTCATTGGGAAATTGTGCACATTATATGTAGGCAATGTCAAGATTTGCTGAAGAATTGATTATCCAAAATTGAGTAAATGTACCAAGAAATTGTGTACATTATATATGCGAGATGACTTATTTTGCCGAGAAATTGAATATCAAGAATTGCATAAATTAAACGGAAATTGTGTACATTATAAGTACGGAATGTCTGGATTTGCATAAAAATTGAATAACCAGAATTGCGTAACTTCAACCGGAAATTGTGTACATTATACGTACGGGATGTTTGGATTTGCATAAAAATTGAATATCCAGAATTGTGTAAATTCAACGGAAAATTGTGTAAATTATATGTACGGATGGTATGGATGTGCAGAAAAATCGAATATCCAAAATGGTGTAAATATATAGGGATGTTGTGTAAATTATATATACAGATTGTCCGGATTTGCAGAAACATTAGAAATCCATAATTGCGTAAATTCAACGGGAAATTGCGTACATTATATGTGCCGATGGTTTGGATTTGCAGAAATATTGAATATCCAAAATTGCGTAAACTCAACGGAAAATTGTGTGCATTACATGTATGGTTTATCTGGATTTTCAGAAAAGTTGAATACCCAGAATTGCATAAATTCAACGAGAAATTGTCAACATTATATGTACGGAATGTCTGGATTTACCAAAAAATTGTAAATCCAGAATTGTGCAGATTCAACGAGAAATTGAGTACATTATATGTAAGGAATGCCAGATTTGCCGAAAAATTGGAAATCCAGAATTGTGTAAATTCAATGAGAAATTGTGTACATTATAAGAATGGATTGTTTGGATTTGCGAAAAAATTGAATATCACGAATTATGTAAATTCAACGGGAAATTGTTTCCACTATATACATGGAATGTCTGGATTCGCAGAAAAATTGAATATCCAGAATTTCGTAAATTCAACAAGAAATTGTGTACATTATAGTACACGGAATATTGTGTACATTATATGTACGGACTGTCTGGATTTACTAAAAAATTGAATATCAAGAATTGCGTATGTTCAACGGGAAATTGTGTACATTATATGCAGGCAGTGTCTGGATTTGCAGAAGAATTGATTATCTAGAATTGCGTAAATGCACCAGGAAATTGTGTATATTATATGTGCGAGATGACTTAATTTGTAGTGAAATTGAATATCAAGAATTGCTTAAATTCAACGGAAATTGTTTACATTATACGTACGGAATGTCTGGATTTGCATAAAAATTGAATAACCAGAATTGCGTAACTTCAACAGGAAATTGTGTACATTATATGTATGAAATGTCTGGATTTTCAGAAAAATTTAATATCCAGAATTGTGTAAATTATATATACGGATTGTCCGGATTTGCAGAAATATTAGAAATCCATAATTGCGTAAATTCAACAGGAAACTTTATACATTATATGTACTGATTTTCTCGATTTACAGAAAAATTAAATATCCAAAATTTTGTAAATTCAACGGGAAATTGTGTACATTATAAGTACGGATTGTCTATATTTGCGAAAAAATTGAATATCCCGAATTATGTAAATTGAAGAGGAAATTGTTTCCACTACATACGCAGAATGTCTGGATTCGTAGAAAAATTGAATATCCAGAATTTCATAATTTCAACAAGAAATTGTATACATTATAGTACACGGAATATTGTGTACAATATATGTACGGATTGTCTGGATTTGCTAAAAAAATTTAATATCTGGAATTACGTATTTTAATCGGGAAATTGTGCACATTATATGTCGGCAATGTCAAGATTTGCTAAAGAATTGATTATCCAGAATTGCGTAAATGTACTAGGAAATTGTGTACATTATATGTGCGAGATAACTTATTTTGCAGAGAAATTGAATATCAAGAATTGCTTAAATTCAACGGACATTGTCTACATTATATGTACGGAAGGTCGGATTTGCATAAAAATTGAATAACCAGAATTGCATAACTTCAACAGGAAATTGTGTACATTATATGTACGGAATGTCTGGATTTGCATAAAAATTAAATATCCAGAATTGTTTAAATTCAACTGGGAATTGTGTACATTATATGTACAAATGGTATGGATGTGTAGAAAAATTGGAAATCTAGAATTGAATAAATTCAATGGGAAATTGTGTACATTATATGTACGGATTGTCTGGATTTGCAAAATAATTGAATATCCAAAATTGTGTAAATAAAACGGGAAATTGTGTTCATCATATGTATGGTTTATCTAGATTTGAAGAAAAATTGAATACCCAGAATTGCGAAAATTCGACGAGAAATTGTGTATATTAAATGTAAAGATTGTCTGGAATTGAAGAAATATTAAGTATCCAAAATTGAGTAAATTCAATGACTAATTGTGTACATTATATGTACGGAATGCCTGGATTTGTCGAAAAAATAGAAATCCAGAACTGTGTAAATTCAATGAGAAATTATGTATATTATAGGTACGGATTGTCTTGTTTTGCAGAAAAATTGAATCTCTAGAATTGCGTAAATTCAATGGGAAATTGTGTACATTATATGTACGGATATTCTGGATTTGAAGAAAATTGAATATCTAGAATTGCGTAAATTCAACGGGAAATTGTTTCCATTATATGTGCGGAATTCCAGGATTTGCAGAAAAATTGAAAATCCAGAATTGCGTAAATTCAAGGGAAATTGTGTACGTTATAAGTATAGATTGTCTGGATTTGAGAAAAAATTGAATATCCTAAATTACTTAAATTCAACGGGAAATTTTTTCCATTATATATACGGAAGGTCTGGAATCGCAGAAAAATTGAATATCCAGAATTCTGTAAATTCAACAGGAAATTGTGTACATTACAGTACACAAAATACTGTGTACGGATAGTCTGGATTTGCAGAAAAATTGAATATCTGGAATTGCTTATTTTCATCGGGAAATTGTGCACATTATATGTAGGCAATGTCAAGATTTGCTGAAGAATTGATTATCCAGAATTGTGATAATGTACCAGGAAATTGTGTACATTATATGTGCGAGATGACTTATTTTGCAGAGTATTTGAATATCAAGAATAACTTAAATTCAACGGAAATTTTGTACATTATATGTACGGAATGTTTGGATTTGCATAAAAATTGAAGAACCAGAATTGCGTAACTTCAACGGAAATTGTGTACATTATATGTACGGAATGTCCGGATTTGCAAAAGAATTGAATATCCAGAATTGTGTAAATTCAACGGGAAATTCTGTACATTATATGTTCGGATGGTGTGGATGTTCAGAAAAATCGAATATCCAAAATGGCGCAAATACATAGGGATGTTCTGTAAATTATATATATGGATTGTCCGGGTTTGCAGAAACATTAGAAATCCATAATTGCGAAAATTCAACGGGAAATTGTGTACATTATATATGCGGATTGTTTGGATTTGCAGAAAAATTGAATATCCAAAATTGCGTAAATTCAACGGGAAATTGTGTGCATTAAATGTACGGTTTATCTGGATTTTCAGAAAAATTGAAATCCCAAAATTGCGTAAATTCAACGAGAAATTGTCTGAATTATATGTGCGGAATGTCTGGATTTGCCGAAAAATTGTAAATCCAGAATTGTGCAAATTCAACGAGAAATTGAGTACAATATATGTAAGGAATGCTTGATTTGCCAAAAAATTGGAAATCCAGAATTGTGAAAATTCAACGAGAAATTGTGTACATTATAAGTACGGATTGTCTGGATTTTTGGAAAAATTGAATATCCTGAGTTACATAAATTCAACGGGAAATTGTTTCCACTATATACACGGACTGTCTGGATTCACAGAAAAATTGAATATCCAGAATTTCGTAAATTCAACAAGAAATTGTGTACATTATAGTACACGGAATATTGTGTACATTATATGTACGACCTGTTTGGATTTGCTGAAAAATTGAATATCCAGAATTGCGTATATTCAACGGGAAATTGTGTACATTATATGTAGGAAGTGTCTGGATTTGCAGAAAAATTTAATATCTAGAATTGTGTAAATTCAACAGGAAATTGTGTAAATTTTATATACGAATTGTCAGGATTTGCAGAAACATTAGAAATCCATAATTGCGTAAATTTAACGGGAAATTGTGTACATTATATGTGCTGATTGTCTGGATTTACAGAAAAATTGAATATCCAAAATTGCGTGAATTCAACTGGAAATTGTGTGCATTACATGTATGGTTTATCTGGATTTGCATAAAAATTGAAAACCCAGAATTGCGTAAAGTCAACGTGAAATTGTCTACATTATATGTACGAAATGTCTGGATTTGCCAAAAAATTGTAAATCCAGAATTGTGCAAATTCAACTTCAAA
This sequence comes from Quercus tomentella, assembly GCA_028535165.1. NCBI lineage: Eukaryota > Viridiplantae > Streptophyta > Magnoliopsida > Fagales > Fagaceae > Quercus > Quercus tomentella. Next base: position 50,565,860 of record JAPQVY010000156.1, read on the forward strand.
TTGAGTATATTATATGTAAGGAATGCCTGATTTGCCGAAAAATTGAAATCCAGAATTGTGTAAATTCAACGAGAAATCGTGTACATTATAAGTACAGATTGTCTGGATTTGCGGAAAAATTAAATATCTTGAATTAGGTAAATTCAACGGGAAATTGATTCCACTATATACACGGAATCTTTGGATTCGCAGAAAAATTAAATATCCAGAATTTCGTAAATTCAACAAGAAATTGTGTACATTATAGTACACGGAATATTGTGTACAATATATGTACGTATTGTCTGGATTTACTGAAAAATTGAATATTTGGAATTGCTTATTTTCATCGGGAAATTGTGCACATTATATGTAGGCAATGTCAAGATTTGCTGAAGAATTGATTATCCAGAATTGCATAAATGTACCAGGAAATTGTGTACATTATATGTGCGAGATGACTTATTTTGTAGAGAAATTGAATGCCAAGAATTGCTCAAATTCAATGGAAATTGTGTACATTATATGTACAGAATGTCTGGATTTGCCTAAAAACTGAATAACCAGAATTGCGTAACTTCAACAGGAAATTGTGTACATTATATGTACGGAATGTCTGGATTTGCATAAAAATTGAATATCCAGAATTGTGTAAATTCAACAGGAAATTGTGTAAATTATATATACGGATTGTCCGGATTTGCAGAAACATTAGAAATCCATAATTGTGTAAATTTAACGGGAAATTGTGTACATTATATGTGCTGATTGTCTGGATTTACAGAAAAATTGAATATCCAAAATTGCGTAAATTCAACTGGAAATTGTGTGCATTACATATATGGTTTATCTGGATTTGCAGAAAAATTGAAAACCCAGAATTGCGTAAATTCAACGTGAAATTGTCTACATTATATGTACGGAATGTCTGGATTTGCCGAAAAATTGTAAATCCAGAATTGTGCAAATTCAACTTGAAATTGAGTATATTATATGTAAGGAATGCCTGATTTGCCAAAAAATTGAAATCCAGAATTGTGTAAATTCAACGAGAAATTGTGTACATTATAAGTACAGATTGTCTGGATTTGCGGAAAAATTGAATATCCTGAATTAGGTAAATTCAACGGGAAATTGATTCCACTATATACACGGAATGTTTGGATTCGCAGAAAAATTGAATATCCAGAATTTTGTAAATTCAACAAGAAATTGTGTACATTATAGTACATGGAATATTGTGTACAATATATGTACGTATTGTCTGGATTTACTGAAAAATTGAATATCTGGAATTTCTTATTTTCATCAGGAAATTGTGCACATTATATGTAGGCAATGTCAAGATTTGCTGAAGAATTGATTATCCAGAATTGCGTAAATGTACCAGGAAATTGTGTACATTATATGTGTGAGATGACTTATTTTGTAGAGAAATTGAATGTCAAGAATTGCTCAAATTCAATGGAAATTGTGTACATTATATGTACGGACTGTTTGGATTTGCTGAAAAATTAAATATCCAGAATTGCGTATATTCAATGGGAAATTGTGTACATTATATGTAGGCAGTGTCTGGATTTGCAGAAAAATTTAATATCCAGAATTGTGTAAATTCAACAAGAAATTGTGTAAATTATATATACGGATTGTTCGGATTTGCAAAAACATTAGAAATCCATAGTTGCGTAAATTCAACGGGAAATTGTGTATATTATATGTGCTGATTGTCTTGATTTGCAGAAAAACTGAATATCCAAAATTGCGTAAATTCAACAGGAAATTGTGTGCATTACATGTACGGTTTATTTGGATTTGCAGAAAAATTGAAAATCCAGAACTGCATAAATTCAACGAGAAATTGTCTACTTTATATGTACTGAATGTCTGGATTTGCCGAAAAATTGTAAATCCAGAATTGTGCAAATTCAACTTGAAATTGAGTATATTATATGTAAGGAATGCCTGATTTGCCGAAAAATTGAAATCCAGAATTGTGTAAATTCAACGAGAAATTGTGTACATTATAAGTACGGATTGTCTGGATTTGCGAAAAAATTGAATATCCTGAATTAGGTAAATTCAACGGGAAATTGTTCCCAATATATACACGGAATGTTTGGATTCGCAGAAAAATTGAATATCCAGAATTTCGTAAATTCAACAAGAAATTGTGTACATTATATGTGCGAGGTGACTTATTTTGCAGCGAAATTGAATATCAAGAATTGCTCAAATTCAATGGAAATTGTGTACATTATATGTACGGAATGTCTAGATTTGCCTAAAAATTGAATAACTAGAATTGCGTAACTTCAACTGGAAATTGTGTACATTATATGTACGGAATGTCAGGATTTGCATAAAAATGGAATATCTAGAATTGTGTAAATTCAACAGGAAATTGTGTACATTATATGTACGGATGGTATGGACGTGCAGAAAAATCGAATATCCAAAATGGCATAAATACATAGGGATGTTCTGGAAATCATATATACGAATTGTCCGGGTTTGCAAAAACATTAGAAATTCATAATTGCGTAAATTCAATGGGAAATTGGGTACATTATATGTGCGGATTGTTTGGATTTGAAGAAAAATTGAATATCCAAAATTGCGTAAATTCAACGGGAAATTGTGTGCATTACAAGTACGGTTTATCTGGATTTGCAGAAAAATTGAGTACCCAGAATTGCGTAAATTCAACGAGAAATTGTCTACATTATATGCACGGAATGTCTGGATTTGCCAAAAAATTGGAAATCCAGAATTGTGCAAATTCATTGGGAAATTGTGTATATTAAATGCACGAATTGTCTGGATTTGAAGAAATATTGAATATCCAAAATTGAATTAATTCAACTAGAAATTTTGTAAATTATATGTACGAAATGCCTGATTTTCCGAAAAATTGGAAATCCAAAATTGTGTAAATTCAACGAGAAATTGGGTACATTATAGGTATGGATTGTCTGGATTAGCAGAAAAGGAGAATCTCCAAAATTGCGTAAATTCATAGCGAAAATGTGTACATGATAGGTGGGCAATATCTGGATTTACAGAAGAATTGATTATCCAGAATTACGTATATGTACTAGGAAACTGTGTACATTATATGTCCGAGATAACTTAATTTACAGAAAAATTGAATATCAAGAATTGCTTAAATTCAACGGAAATTGTGTACATTATATGTACGGAATGTCTGGATTTGCAGAAAAATTGAATAACTTGAATTGCGTAAATTCAACAGGAAATTGTGTACATTATATGTACGGAATGTTTGGATTTGTAGAAAAATTGAATATCCAGAATTGCGTAACTTCAACAGGAAATTATGTACATTATATATACGGAATGTTTGGATTTGCATAAAAATTGAATATCCAGAATTGTGTAAATTCAACGGGAAATTGTTTACATTATAGTACACAGAATATTGTGTACATTATATGTACGAATTGTTTGGATTTGCTGAAAAATTGAATATCCAGAATTGCCTATATTCATTGGGAAATTGTGTACATTATATGCACGCAATGTCTGGATTTGCAGAAGAATTGATTATCTAGAATTGCGTAAATGTAGTAGGAAATTGTGTACATTATATGTGCGACATGTCTAGATTTGCAGAGAAATTGAATATCAAGAATTGCTTAAATTCAACGGAAATTGTGTACATTATATATACGGAATGTTTGGATTTGCATAAAAATTGAATAACCAGAATTACGTAACTTCAACAGGAAATTGTGTACGGAATGTCTGGAATTGCATAAAAATTGAATATCCAGAATTGTGTAAATTCAACGGGAAATTGTGTACATTATATGTACGGATTGTATGGATGTGCAGAAAAATCGAATATCCAAAATGGCGTAAATACATAGGGATGTTGTGTAAATTATATATACGGATTGTCCGGATTTGTAGAAACATTAGAAATCCGTAATTGCGTAAATTCAACGGGAAATTGTGTACATTATATGTGCGGATTGTCTAGATTTGTAGAAAAATTGAATATCCAAAATTGCGTAAATTCAACGGGAAATTGTGTGCATTACATGTACGGTTTATCTGGATTTGCAGAAAAATTAAATACCCAGATTTGCGTAAATTCAACGAAAAATTGTCTACATTATATGTACGGAATGTCTGGATTTGCCAAAAAATTGGAAATCCAGAATTGTGCAAATTCATTGTGAAATTGTGTATATTAAATGCACGGATTGTCTGGATTTGAAGAAATATTGAATATCCAAAATTGAATTAATTCAACCAGAAATTTTGTAAATTATATGTACGGAATGCCTGATTTTCCGAAAAAATGGAAATCCAAAATTGTGTAAATTCAACAAGAAATTTTGTACATTATAGGTATGGATTGTCTGGATCAGCAGAAAAGGAGAATCTCCAAAAATGCGTAAATTCAACGCGAAAATGTGTACATGATGGGTGGGCAATATCTGGATTTACAGAAGAATTGATTATCCAGAATTGCGTATATGTACTAGGAAATTGTGTACATTATATGTGGGAGATAACTTAATTTGCAGAAAAATTGAATATGAAGAATTGCTTAAATTCAATGGAAATTGTGTACATTATATGTACGGAATGTCTGGATTTGCAGCAAAATTGAATAACCAGAATTGCGTAAATTCATCAGGGAATTTTGTACATTATATGTACGGAATGTCTGGATTTGCAGAAAAATTGAATAATCAGAATTGCGTAACTTCAACAGGAAATTATGTACATTATATATACGGAATGTCAGGATTGGCATAAAAATTGAATATCCAGAATTGTGTAAATTCAACGGGAAATTGTTTACATTATAGTACACAGAATATTGTGTACATTATATGTATGAATTGTTTGGATTTGCTGAAAAATTGAATATCCAGAATTGCGTATATTCATTGGGAAATTGTGTACATTATATGTACGCTTGTCTGGATTTGTAGAAGAATTGATTATCCAGAATTGCGTAAATGTAGTAGGAAATTGTGTACACTATATGTGCGACATGACTAGATTTGCAGAGAAATTGAATATCAAGAATTGCTTAAATTCAATGGAAATTGTGTACATTATATATACGGAATGTCTGGATTTGCATAAAAATTGAATCACCAGAATTGCGTAACTTCAACAGGAAATTGTGTACATTACATGTACAGAATGTTTGGATTTGCATAAAAATTGAATATCTAGAATTGTGTAAATTCAACGGGAAATTGTGTACATTATATGTACGGATTGTATGGATGTGCAGAAAAATCTAATATCCAAAATGGTGTAAATACATAGGGATGTTGTGTAAATTATATATACGGATTGTTCGGATTTGTAGAAACATTAGAAATCCATAATTGCGTAAATTCAACGGGAAATTGTGTACATTATATGTGCGGATTGTTTGGATTTGCAGAAAAATTGAATATCCAAAATTGCGTAAATTCAACGGGAAATTGTGTGAATTACATGTATGGTTTATCTGGATTTGCAGAAAAATTGAATACCCAGAATTGCGTAAATTCAACGAGAAATTGTCTACATTATATGTACGGAATGTCTGGATTTGCCAAAAAACTGGAAATCCAGAATTGTACAAATTCATTGGGAAATTGTGTATATTAAATGCATGGATTGTCTGGATTTGAAGAGATATTGAATATCCAAAATTGAATTAATTCAACCAGAAATTGTGTAAATTATATGTACGGAATGCCTGATTTTCTGAAAAATTAGAAATCCAAAATTGTGTAAATTCAACGGGAAATTGTGTACATTATAGGTACGGATTGTATGGATTTCCAGAAAAATTGAATCTCCTAAATTGTATTAATTCAACGCGAAAATGTGTACATCATAGGTAGGCAATGTCTTGATTTACAGAAGAATTAATTATCCAGAATTGCGTATATGTACTAGGAAATTATGTACATTATATGTGTGAGATAACTTAATTTGCAAAAAAATTGAATATCAAGAATTGCTTAAATTCAACGGAAATTGTGTACATTATATGTACAAAATGTCAGGATTTGCAGAAAAATTGAACTAGAATTGCATAAATTCAACAGGAAATTGTGTAAATTATATATACGGATTATCTGGATTTGCAAAAACATTGGAAATCCAAAATTGCGTAAATTCAACGAGAAACTTTGTACATTACTTGTACTGATTTTCTAGATTTGCCGAAAAATTGAATATCCAAACTTTCATATATTTAATGGGAAATTTTTTACATTATACGTACGAAATGTCTGGATTTACCAAAAAATTGGAAATCAGAATTGTGTAAATTCACGGGAAATTTTGCACATTGTATGTATTAACGGTCAGGAATTACAAAGAAATTGAATATCAAGAATGGCGTAAATTCATAAGGAAATTGTGTACATTATATATATGGATTTTCTGGATTTGCAGAAACATTGGAAATCCAGAATTGTGAGATTCAACGGGAAATTGTGTACATTATATATACGGAATGTCTGGATTTGCAAAAAAATTGACTATCCAGAATTTCGTAAATTCAACAGGAAATTGTGTACATTACAGTACATGGAATATTGTGTACATTATATGTACGAATTGTCAGGAATTGCTGAAAAATTGAATGTCTAGAATTGCGTATATTCATCGGGCAATTATGTACATTATATGAAGGCAATGTCTGGATTTACAGAAGAATTGATAATCCAGAATTGCATAAATGTACCAGGAAATTGTGTACATTGTATGTGCGAGATGACTTAATTTGCAGAGAAATTGAATATCAAGAATTGCTAATATTCAACGGAAATTGTGTACATTATATGTACATAATATCTGGATTTGTCTAAAAAGTGAATAACTAAAATTGCGAAACTTCAACAAGAAATTGTGTACGTTATATGTACAGAATGTCTAGATTTGAATAAAAATTAAATATCCAGAATTATGTAAATTCAATAGGAAATTGTGTACATTAAATGTACGGTTAGTTTGGAGTTGCAGAAAAATCGAATATCCAGAATGGCGTAAATTGATAGGGAAGTTGTGTACAATATATATACGGATTGTCCAGATTTGCAGAAACATTAGAAAACCAGAATTGTGTAAATTCCACGGGAAATTGGGTATATTATATGTACGGATTGTCTAGAATTGCAAAAAAATTGACTATCCAAAATTGCGTAAATTCAACGGGAAATTGTGTACATTATATATACGGTTTATCTGGATTTGCAGAAAAATTGAATACCTAGAATTGTGTAAATTCAACAAGAAATTGTCTACATTATATGTACGGAATGTCTGGATTTGCCGAAAAAATGGAAATCTAGAATTGTGCAAATTAAACGAGAAATTGTGTACATTATATATACGGATTGTCTGGATTTGCAGAAAAATTAAAAATCCAGAATTGCGTAAATTCAACGGGAAATTGGGTACATTATATGTACGGAATGCCTGGATTTGCCAAAAAATTGGAAATATTGAATTGTGTATATTCAACGAGAAATTGTGTGCATTATAGGTACGGATTGTCTGGATTTGTGGAAAAATTGAATCTCCAGAATTTCGTAAATTCAACGAGAAATTGTGTACATTATATGTACGGATTGTGTACCCGGAAAATTGTGTACACTATATGTACGGATTGTCTGGATTTATAGAAAATTTAATATCCAGAATTGCGTAAATTTAATGGGAAATTGTTTCCACTAAATGTACAGAATGTCTAGAATTGCAGAAAAATTGAAAATCCAGAATTACGTAAATTCAACTAGAAATTGTGCACATAATAAGCACGAATTGTCTGGATTTGCAGAAAAATTGAATATCTAGAATTACGTAAAATAACCGAGAAATTGTTTCCATTATATGTACGGAATGCCTGGATTTCCAGAAAAATTTAAAATCCAAAATCACGTAAATTCAACAGAAAATTATGTACATTTTTTGTACAGAATATCTAGATTTGCAGAAAATTCTGAAATCTAGAATTGTGCAAATTAAACGAGAAAATGTGTATATTAAATTTAATAATTTTCTGGATTTGAAGAAATATTGAATATCCAAAATTGAGTAAATTCAACGGGAAATTGTGTATATTCTATGTACGGAATGCCTGGATTTGCAGAACAATTTGATATCCAGAATTGTGAAAATTCAATGAGAAATTCTGTACATAATAGGTACGGATTGTCTGGATTTGCAGAAAAATTGAATCTCCAGAATTGCGTAAATTTAACGGGAAATTGTTTCCATTATACATACGGAATGTTTGGAATAGCAAAAAAATTGAAAATCCAGAATTATGTAAATTGAACGGGAAATTGTGTACATTATAAGCACGGCTTGTCTGGATTTATCGAATAATTGAATATCTAGAAATACGTAAATTCAACGGGAAATTGTTTACATTATATGTACAGAATTTCAGGATTTGCTGAAAATTTTGAAATCCAGAATTGCGTAAATTCAATTGGAAATTGGGTACATTATAAGTATGGTTTGTCTGAATTTGTAGAAAATTGAATATCCAGAAATGCGTAAATTCAACAGGAAATTGTGTTCATTATAGTACGCGGAATACTGTGTACATTGTATGTACGGATTGTCTGGATTTGCTGAAAAATGGAATATCAAGAATTGGTTAAATTCAATCGAAATTGCATAGATTATATGTACGGAATGTCTGGATTTGTAGAAAAATCGAATATCCAGAATGGCATAAATTCTTAGGGAAGTTTTGTACATTATATATACGGATAGTCCGGATTTGCAGAAATATTGGAAATCCAGAATTGTGCAAATTTAACAGGAAATTGTGCACATTATATGTACGGATTGTCTAGATTTGCCGAAAAATTGAATATCCGAAATTGCATAAATTCAACGGGAACTTCTGTACATTATATGTACGGATTGTTTGGATTTGCCGAAAAATTGAATTTCCAAAATTGCGGAAATTCAACGGGAACTTGTGTACATTATATGTACGGATCGTCTGGATTTGTAGAAAAATTGAATATCTAGAATTGCGTAAATTTAACGGGAAATTGTGTACGTTATATGTACGGTTAGTTTGGATTTGCAGAAAAATTGAATATCCAAAATTGCAAAAATTCATAGGGATGTTGTGTACATTATATATACGGATTGTCCGGATTTGCGAAAACATTAGAAATCCAGAATTGCGCGAATTCAACGGGAAACTGGGTACTTTATATGTACGAATTGTTTGGATTTGTAGAAAAATTGACTATCCAAAATTGCGTAAATTCAACGGGAAATTGTGTACATTATATGTACGGTTTATCTAGATTTGTAGAAAAATTGAATACCCAAAATTGTGTAAATTCGACGAGAAATTGTCTACATTATATGTATGGAATGTTTGGATTTGACGAAAAAATGGAAATCCAGAATTGGGCAAACTAAACGAGAAATTGTGTATATTAAATGTACAGATTGTCTGGATTTGAGGAAATATTGAATATCCAAAATTGAGTAAATTCAACAGAAAATTGTGTTCATTATATGTACGGAATGCCTGGATTTGCCGAAAAATTGGAAATCCAGAATTGTGTATATTCAATGAGAAATTGTGTACATTATAGGTTCAGATTGTCTAGATTTGCAGAAAAATTGAATCTCCAGAATTGCGTAAATTCAACGGGAAATTGTGTACATTATATGTATGGATTGTCGGGATTTGCAGAAAAATTGGAAATACAGAATTGTGTAAATTCTACGAGAAACTGTGTTCATTATAGGTATGGATTGTCTAGATTTGCAGAAAAATTGAATCTCCAGAATTGCGTAAATTCAATGGGAAATTTTGTACATTATATGTACGGATTGCATGGATTTGTAGAAAATTTAATATCCAAAATTGCATAAATTTAAAGGGAAATTGTTTCCATTATATGTACGAAATGTCTGGAATTGCAGAAAAATTGAAAATCCAGAATTACGTAAATTCAACCGGAAATTGTGTACATTTTAAGCACGGATTATCTGGATTTACAAAAAATTGAATATCTAGAATTACGTAGATTCAATGGGAAATTGTTTCCAATATATGTACGGAATGTCTGGATTTGCTGAAAAATTGAAAATCAAGAATTGCGTAAATTCAACGGAAAATTATGTACATTATGTGGACAGAATGTCTGGATTTGCAGAAAATTTGGAAATCCAAAATTGCGTAAATTCAACGGGAAATTGGCTACATTATAAGTTCGTTTTGTCTAAATTTGTAGAAAAATTGAATATTCAGAATTACGTAAATTCAACAAGAAATTGTGTTCATTATAGCACGAAGAATACTGTGAAAATTGTATGTACGGATTGTCTGGATTTGCTGAAAAATGGAATATCAAGAATTGCATATATTCAACGAGAAATTGTGTACATTATATGCACGCAATGTTTGGATTTGCAGAAGAATAGATTATCTAGAGTTGTGTAAATGTAACAGGAAAATGTGTCCATTATATGTGCGAGATGAATTAATTTGCAGAAAAATTGATTATCAAGAATTGCTTAAATTCAACTGAAATTGCATAGATTATATGTATGGAATGTCTGGATTTGCAGAAAATTCGAATATCTAGAATGTTGTAAATTCTTAGGGAAGTTGTGTACATTATATATACGGATTGTCCGAATTTGCAGAAATATTGGAAATCCAAAGTTGCGTAAATTCAACGGGAAATTGTGTACATTATATGCACGGTTAGTTTGGATTTGCGGAAAAATCGAATATCCAGAATGGCAAAAATTCATAGGGATGTTGTGTACATTATATATACAGATTGTTCGGATTTGCGAAAACATTAGAAATCCAGAATTGCGCGAATTCAACGGGAAACTGGGTACTTTATATGTACGGATTGTTTGGATTTGCAGAAAAATTGACTATCCAATATTGCGTAAATTCAACAGTAAATTGTGTACATTATATGTACGAATTGTCAAGATTTGCCGAAAAATTGAATATCAGAAATTGCGTGAATTCAACGGGAACTTGTGTACCCTATATGTACGGTTTATCTAGATTTGCAGAAAAATTGAATACCTAGAATTGCAAAAATTCAACGAGAAATTGTCTACATTATTTGTACGGAATGTCTGGATTTGCTGAAAAATTGGAAATCTAGAATTGTGCAAATTTATCGAGAAATTGTGTATATTTAATATACGGGTTGTCTGGATTTGAAGAAATATTAAATATCCAAAATTGTGTTAATTAAACGGGAAATTGTGTACATTTTATGTAAGGAATGTTTGATTTGCGGAAAAATTGGAAATCCAGAATTGTGTAAATTCAACGAGAAATTGTGTACATTATAGGTACGGATTGTCTGGATTTGTAGAAAAATTAAATCTCCAGAATTGCATAAATTCAACGGAAAATTGTGTACATTATATGTAGGCAATGTCTGGATTTGCAAAAGAATTGATTATCCAAAATTAAGAAAATGTACCTGGAAATTGTGTACATTATATGTGCGAGATGACTTAATTTGCAGTGAAATTGAATATCCAGAATTGCTTAAATTAAACGGAAATTGTGTACATTATATGTACGGAAAGTATGGATTTGCATAAAAATTGAATAACCAGAATTGTGTAACTTCAACAGGAAATTGTGTACATTATATGTACAGAATGTCTGGATTTGCAGAAAAAAGGAATATCCAGAATGGCGTAAATTCATAGGGAAGTTGTGAACATTATATATACGAATTGCCCAGATTTGCAGAAACATTAGAAATCTAGAATTGCGTAAATTCAACGGGAAGTTGGGTACATTATATGTATGGATTGTTTGGATTTGCAGAAAAATTAACTATCCAAAATTGCGTAAATTCAACTAGAAATTGTGTACATTATATGTACGATTTATATAGATTTATAGAAAAATTGAATACCCAGAATTGCGTAAATTCGACGAGAAATTGTCTACATTATATGTACGGAATATCTGGATTTGCAGAAAAATTAGAAATCTAAAATTGTGAAATTATACGAGAAATTGTGTATATTAAATGATCGGATTGTCTGGATTTGAAGAAATATTGAATATCCAAAATTTTGTAAATTCAACAAGAAATTGTGTACATTATAGGTACGGATTGTCTAGATTTGCGGTAAAATTGAATCTCCAGAATTGCGTAAATTTAAAGGGAAATTGTTTCCATTATATGTACGGAATGTCTGGAATTGCAGAAAAATTGAAAATCCAGAATTACGTATATTGAACGGGAAATTGTGTAAATTATAAGCACGGATTGTCCGGATTTGCCGAATAATTGAAAATCTAGAATTACGTAAATGCAACGGGAAATTGTTTACATTATATGTACGAAATGTCAGGATTTGCAGAAAATTTTGAAATCTAGAATTGCGTAAATTCAATGGGAAATTGGGTACATTATAAGTACAGTTTGTTTGAATTTGTAGAAAATTGAATATCCAGAATTGCGTAAATTCAACAGGAACTTGTGTACAATATATGTACGGATTGTCTGGATTTGCCGAAAATTAAATTTCGAAAATTGCATAAATTCAACGTGAACTTTTGTACATTATATGTACGGATTGTCAGGATTTGCCGAAAAATTGAATATCCAAAATTGCGTAAATTCAACGGGAAATTGTGTACATTATATGTACGGTTAATCTGGATTTGCAGAAAAATTGAATACCCAGAATTGCATAAATTCAATGAGAAATTGTCTACACTATATGTACAGAATGTCTGGATTTGCCAAAAATTTGGAAATCCAGAATTGCGCAAATTCATCGAGAAATTGTGTATATTTAATATACAAATTGTCTGGACTTGAAGAAATATTGAATATCCAAAATTGAGTTAATTGAACGGGAAATTGTGTACATTATATGTACGGAATGTCTGATTTGCCGAAAAATTAGAAATCCAGAATTGTGTAAATTCAACGAGAAATTGTGTACATTATAAGTACAGATTGTCTGGATTTGCAGAAAAATTGAATCTCCATAGTTGCGTAAATTCAACTGAAAATTGTGTACATTATATGTAGGCAATGTCTAGATTTGAAGAAGAATTGATCATACAGAATTGCAAAAATGTACCAGGAAGTTGTGTACATTATATGCGCGAGATGACTTAATTTGCAGTGAAATTGAATATCCAGAATTACTTAAATTAAACAGAAATTGTGTACATTATATGTACGGAATGTATGGATTTGCATAAAAATTGAATAACCAGAATTGTGTAACTTCAACAGGAAATTGTGTACATTATATGTACAGAATGTCTGGATTTGCAGAAAAAAGGAATATCCAGAATGGCGTAAATTCGTAGGGAAGTTGTGAACATTATATATACGGATTGCCCAGATTTGCAGAAACATTAGAAATCTAGAATTGCGTAAATTCAACGGGAAGTTGGGTACATTATATGTAAGGATTGTTTGGATTTGCAGAAAAATTAACTATCCAAAATTGCGTAAATTCAACTAGAAATTGTGTACATTATATGTACGATTTATATAGATTTATAGAAAAATTGAATACCCAGAATTGCGTAAATTCGACGAGAAATTGTCTACATTATACGTACGGAATATCTGGATTTGCAGAAAAATTGGAAATCCAGAATTGTGAAATTATACGAGAAATTGTGTATATTAAATGATCGGATTGTCTGGAGTTGAAGAAATATTGAATATCCAAAATTTTGTAAATTCAACAAGAAATTGTGTACATTATAGGTACGGATTGTCTATATTTGCGGTAAAATTGAATCTCCAAAATTGCGTAAATTTAACGGGAAATTGTTTCCATTATATCTACGGAATGTCTGGAATTGCAGAAAAATTGAAAATCCAGAATTACGTATATTGAACGGGAAATTGTGTAAATTATAAGCACGGATTGTCTGGATTTGCCGAATAATTGAAAATTTAGAATTACGTAAATGCAACGGGAAATTGTTTACATTATATGTACGGAATGTCAGGATTTGCAGAAAATTTTGAAATCTAGAATTGCGTAAATTCAATGGGAAATTGGGTACATTATAAGTACAGTTTGTTTGAATTTGTAGAAAATTGAATATCCAGAATTGCGTAAATTCAACAGGAACTTGTGTACAATATATGTACGGATTGTCTGGATTTGCCAAAAAATTTAATTTCGAAAATTGCATAAATTCAACGTGAACTTTTGTACATTATATGTACGGATTGTCAGGATTTGCCGAAAAATTGAATATCCAAAATTGCGTAAATTCAACAGGAAATTGTGTACGTTATATGTACGGTTAATCTGGATTTGCAGAAAAATTGAATACCCAGAATTGCATAAATTCAACGAGAAATTGTCTACACTATATGTACAGAATGTCTGGATTTGCCAAAAATTTGGAAATCCAGAATTGCGCAAATTTATCGAGAAATTGTGTATATTTAATATACAAATTGTCCGGACTTGAAGAAATATTGAATGTCCAAAATTGAGTTAATTGAACGGGAAATTGTGTACATTATATATACGGAATGTCTGATTTGCCGAAAAATTAGAAATCCAGAATTGTGTAAATTCAACGAGAAATTGTGTACATTATAAGTACGGATTGTCTGGATTTGCAGAAAAATTGAATCTCCATAGTTGCGAAAATTCAACTGAAAATTGTGTACATTATATGCAGGCAATGTCTATATTTGAAGAAGAATTGATTATACAGAATTGCAAAAATGTACCAGGAAGTTGTGTACATTATATGCGCGAGATGACTTAATTTGCAGTGAAATTGAATATCCAGAATTGCTTAAATTAAACGGAAATTGTGTACATTATATGTATGGAATGTATGGATTTGCATAAAAAATTGAATAACCAGAATTGTGTAACTTCAACAGGAAATTGTGTACATTATATGTACAGAATGTCTGGATTTGCAGAAAAAAGGAATATCCAGAATGGCGTAAATTCATAGGGAAGTTGTGAACATTATATATACAGATTGCCCAGATTTGCAGAAACATTAGAAATCTAGAATTGCGTAAATTCAACGGGAAGTTGGGTACATTATATGTATGGATTGTTTGGATTTGCAGAAAAATTAACTATCCAAAATTGCGTAAATTCAACTAGAAATTGTGTACATTATATGTACGATTTATATAGATTTATAGAAAAATTGAATACCCAGAATTGCGTAAATTCGACGAGAAATTGTATACGTTATATGTACAGAATATCTGGATTTGCAGAAAAATTGGAAATCCAGAATTGTGAAATTAAACGAGAAATTGTGTATATTAAATGATTGGATTGTCTGGATTTGAAGAAATATTGAATATCCAAAATTTTGTAAATTCAACAAGAAATTGTGTACATTATAGGTACGGATTGTCTAGATTTGCGGTAAAATTGAATCTCTAGAATTGCGTAAATTTAACGGGAAATTGTTTCCATTATATCTACGGAATGTTTGGAATTGCAGAAAAATTGAAAATCCAGAATTACGTATATTGAACGGGAAATTGTGTACATTATAAGCACGGATTGTCTGGATTTGCCGAATAATTGAAAATTTAGAATTACGTAAATGCAACGGAAAATTGTTTACATTATATGTATGGAATGTCAGGATTTGCAGAAAATTTTGAAATCTAGAATTGCGTAAATTCAACGAGAAATTGGGTACATTACAAGTTTAGTTTGTTTGAATTTGTAGAAAAATTGAATATCCCGAATTACGTAAATTCAACAGGAAATTGTGTTCATTATAGTACGTAGAATACTGTGTAAATTGTACGTACGGATTGTCTGGATTTGCTGAAAAATGGAATATCAAGAATTGCATATATTCAACGAGAACTTGTGTACATTATATGTACGCAATGTTTGGATTTGCAGAAGAATTGATTGTCTAGAGTTGCGTAAATGTAACAGGAAAATGTGTACATTATATGTGCGAGATGAATTAATTTGCAAAAAAATTGATTATCAAGAATTGCTTAAATTCAACCGAAATTGTGTAGATTATATGTACGGAATGTCTGGATTTGTAGAAAAATTCTAATATCCAGAATGGCGTAAATTCTTAGGGAAGTTGTGTACATTATATCTACGGATTGTCCGGATTTGCAGAAATATTGGAAATCCAGAGTTGCGTAAATTCAACAGGAAATTGTGTACATTATATATACGAATTGTCAAGATTTGCCGAAAAATTGAATATCAGAAATTGCGTGAATTCAACGGGAACTTGTGTACCCTATATGTACGGTTTCTCTGGATTTGCAGAAAAATTGAATACCTAGAATTGCAAAAATTCACCGAGAAATTATCTACATTATTTGTACGGAATGTATGGATTTGCTGAAAAATTGGAAATCTAGAATTGTGCAAATTTATCGAGAAATTGTGTATATTTAATATACGGGTTGTCTGGATTTGAAGAAATATTAAATATCCAAAATTGTGTTAATTAAACGGGAAATTGTGTACATTTTTTGTAAGGAATGTTTGATTTGCGGAAAAATTGGAAATCTAGAATTGTGTAAATTCAACGAGAAATTGTATACATTATAGGTACGGATTGTCTGGATTTGCAGAAAAATTAAATCTCCAGAATTGCATAAATTCAAAGGAAAATTGTGTACATTATATGTAGGCAATGTCTGGATTTGCAAAAGAATTGATTATCCAAAATTAAGAAAATGTACCTGGAAATATTGTACATTATATGTGCGAGATGACTTAATTTGCAGTGAAATTGAATATCCAGAATTGCTTAAATTAAACGGAAATTGTGTACATTATATGTACGGAAAGTATGGATTTGCATAAAAATTGAATAACCAGAATTGTGTAACTTCAACAGGAAATTGTGTACATTATATGTACAGAATGTCTGGATTTGCAGAAAAAAGGAATATCCAGAATGGCGTAAATTCATAGGGAAGTTGTGAACATTATATATACGGATTGCCCAGATTTGCAGAAACATTAGAAATCTAGAATTGCGTAAATTCAACGGGAAGTTGGGTACATTATATGTATGGATTGTTTGGATTTGCAGAAAAATTAACTATCCAAAATTACGTAAATTCAACTAGAAATTGTGTACATTATATGTACGATTTATATAGATTTATAGAAAAATTGAAAACCCAGAATTGCGTAAATTCGATGAGAAATTGTCTACATTATATGTACGGAATATCTGGATTTGCAGAAAAATTGGAAATCCAGAATTGTGAAATTATACGAGAAATTGTGTATATTAAATGATCGGATTGTCTGGATTTGAAGAAATATTGAATATCCAAAATTTTGTAAATTCAACAAGAAATTGTGTACATTATAGGTACGGATTGTCTAGATTTGCGATAAAATTTTATCTCCAGTATTGCGTAAATTTAACGGGAAATTGTTTCCATTATATCTACGGAATGTCTGGAATTGCAGAAAAATTGAAAATTCAGAATTACGTATATTGAACGGGAAATTGTGTACATTATAAGCACGGATTGTCTGGATTTGCCGAATAATTGAAAATCTAGAATTACGTAAATGCGACGGGAAATTGTTTACATTATATCTACGGAATGTCAGGATTTGCAGAAAATTTTGAAATCTAGAATTGCGTAAATTCAATGGGAAATTGGGTACATTATAAGTACAATTTGTTTGAATTTGTAGAAAATTGAATATCTAGAATTGCGCAAATTCAACAGGAACTTGTGTACAATATATGTACGGATTGTCTGGATTTGCCGAAAAATTTAATTTTGAAAATTGCATAAATTCAACGGGAACTTTTGTACATTATATGTACAGATTGTCAGGATTTGCCGAAAAATTGAATATCCAAAATTGCGTAAATTCAACGGGAAATTGTGTACATTATATGTAAGGTTAATCTGGATTTGCAGAAAAATTGAATACCCAGAATTGCATAAATTCAACGAGAAATTGTCTACACTATATGTACAGAATGTCTGGATTTGCCAAAAATTTGGAAATCCAGAATTGCGCAAATTCATCGAGAAATTGTGTATATTTAATATACGAATTGTCTGGACCTGAAGAAATATTGAATATCCAAAATTGAGTTAATTGAACGGGAAATTGTGTACATATGTACGGAATGTCTGATTTGCCGAAAAATTAGAAATCCAGAATTGTGTAAATTCAACGAGAAATTGTGTACATTATAAGTACGGATTGTATGGATTTGCAGAAAAATTGAATCTCCATAGTTGCGAAAATTCAACTGAAAATTCTGTACATTATATGTAGGCAATGTCTAGATTTTAAGAAGAATTGATTATACATAATTGCAAAAATGTACCAGGAAATTGTGTACATTATATGTGCGAGATAACTTATATAGGCAGAGAAATTGAATATCAAGAATTGCTTAAATTCAACGGAAATTGTGTATATTATATGTACGGAATGTCTGGATTTGCATAAAAATTAAATAACCAGAATTGCGTAACTTCAACAGGAAATTGTGTGCATTATATGTACTGAATGTCTGGATTTGCCCAAAAATTGAATATCTAAAATTGTGTAAATTCAATGGGAAATTGTGTACATTATATGTACGATTAGTCTGGATTTGCAGAAAAAAGGAATATCCAGAATGGCGTAAATTCATAAGGAAGTTGTGTACATTATATATACGTATTGTCCGGATTTGCAGAAACATTAGAAATCCAGAATTGCGCAAATTCAACGGGAAATTGGGTACATTAAATGTACGGATTGTATGGATTTTCAAAAAAATTGACTATTCAAAACTGTGTAAATTCAACGGAAAATTGTGTACATTACAAGCACGAATTGTCTGGATTTGTAGAAAAATTGAATATCTAGATTTACGTAAATTCAACAGGAAATTGTTTCCATTATATGTACGGAATGTCTGGATATGCAAAAATTTTGAAATCCAGAATTGCGTAAATTCAACGGGAAATTGAGTATATTATAAGTACGGTTTGTCTGAATTTGTAGAAAAATTGAATATCCATAATTGGAAATCCAGAATTGGGTAAACTCAACGAGAAATTGTGTATGTTAAATGTACAAATTGTCTGGATTTGAAGTAAAACTGAATTTTCAAAATTGAGTAAATTCAACGGGAAATTGTGTACATTATATGTATGGAATGCCTAGATTTGCCGAAAAATTGGAAATCCAGAATTGTGTAAATTCAATGAGAAATTGTGTACATTATAGGTTTAGATTGTCTAGATTTGCAGAAAAATTGAATCTCCAGAATTGCGTAAATTCTATGGGAAATTGTGTACATTATATGTACGGAATGTATGGATTTGATTAAAAATTGAATAACCAGAATTGCGTAACTTCAACATGAAATTGTGTACATTATATGTACAGAATGTCTGGATCTGGAGAAAAAAGGAATATCCAGAATGGCGTAAAATCATAGGGAAGTTGTGAACATTATATATACGGATTTCCCAGATTTGCAGAAACATTAGAAATCTAGAATTGCGTAAATTCGAGAGAAATTGTCTACTTTATATGTACAAAATGTCTGGATTTGCAGAAAAATTGGAAATCCAGAATCGTGAAATTAAACGAGAAATTGTGTATATTAAATGTTCGGATTGTCTGGATTTGAAGAAATATTAAATATCCAAAATTTTGTAAATTCAACGGGAAATTGTGTACATTATATGTACGAAATGTCTGGATTTGCCGAAAAATTGGAAATCTAGAATTGTGTAAATTCAACGAGAAATTGTGTACATTATAGGTACGAATTGTCTAGATTTCCAGAAAAATTGAATCTCCAGAATTGCGTAAATTTAACGGGAAATTGTTTCCATTATATGTACGGAATGTCTGGAATTGCAGAAAAATTGAAAATCAAGAATTACGTAAATTGAATGGGAAATTGTGTACATTATATGTACGGTTTATCTGGATTTACAGAAAAATTGAATACCAAGAATTGCATAAATTCAACGAGAAATTGCCTACATTATATGTACTGAATGTCTGGATTTGCCAAAAATTTGGAAATCCAGAATTGCGCAAATTCATCGAGAAATAGTGTATATTTAATATACGAATTGTCTGGAATTCAAGAAATATTGAATATCCAAAATTGAGTTAATTGAACGGGAAATTGTGCACATTATATGTACGAAATGCCTGATTTGCCGAAAAATTGGAAATCCATAATTGTGTAAATTCAACGAGAAATTGTGTACATTATAGGTACGATTTGTCTGGATTTGCAGAATAATTGAATCTCCATAATTGCGTAAATTCAACGGAAAATTGTGTACATTATATGTAAGCAAAGTCTGGATTTGAAGAAGAATTGATTATATAGAATTGCGAAAATGTAACAGGAAATTGTGTACATTATATGTGCGAGATGACTTAATTTGCAGAGAAATTGAATATCAAGAATTGCTTAAATTCAACGGAAATTGTGTACATTATATGTACGGAATGTCTGGATTTGAGTAAAAATTAAATAACCAGAATTGCGTAACTTCAATAGGAAATTGTGTGCATTATATGTACAAAATGTCTGGATTTGCCCAAAAATTGAATATCTAAAATTGTGTAAATTCAACGGGAAATTGTGTACATTATATGTACGGTTAGTCTGGATTTGCAGAAAAAAGGAATATCCAGAATGGCGTAAATTCATAGGGAAGTTGTGTACATTATATATACGGATTGTCCGGATTTGCAGAAACATTTGAAATCCAGAATTGCTTAAATGTATGGATTGTCTGGATTTTCAGAAAAATTAACTATTCAAAATTGCGTAAATTCAACGGGAAATTGTGTACATTACATGCACGGATTGCCTGGATTTACAGAAAAATTGAATATCTAGAATTACGTAAATTCAACAGGAAATTGTTTCCTTTATATGTACGGAATGTCTAGATATGCAAAAAATTTTGAAATCCAGAATTGCGTAAATTAAACGGGAAATTGGGTACATTATAAGTACGGTTGGTCTGAATTTGTAGAAAAATTGAATATCCAGAATTGCGTAAATTCAACAGGAAATTGTGTACATTATATGTACGGTTAGTCTGGATTTGTAGAAAAATCGAATATCCAGAATGGCGAAAATTCATAAGGATGTTGTGTACATTATATGTACGGATTGTCCGGATTTGCGAAAACATTAGAAATCTAGAATTGCGCAAATTCAACGGGAAACTGGGTATTTTATACGTATGGATTGTTTGGATTTTCAGAAAAATTGACTATCCAAAATTGCGAAAAATCAACGGGAAATTGTGTACGTTATATGTACGGTTTATCTGGATTTGTAGAAAAATTGAATACCCAAAATTGCGTAAATTCGACGAGAAAATGTCTACATTATATGTACGGAATGTCTGGATTTGCTGAATAAATGGAAATCCAGAATTGGGCAAACTAAACGAGAAATTGTGTATATTAAATGTACTGATTATCTGGATTTGAAGAAATATTGGATATCCAAAATAGAGTAAATTCAACGGGAAATTGTGAACATTATATGTACGGAATGTCTGGATTTGCCAAAAAAATGGAAATCCAAAATTTGGCAAACTAAACGAGAAATTGTGTATGTTAAATGTACAGATTGTCTGGATTTGAAGTAATATTGAATATCCAAAATTGAGTAAATTCAACGGGAAATTGTGTACATTATATGTACGGAATGCCTGGATTTGCCGAAAAATTGGAAATCCAAAATTGTGTAAATTCAACGAGAAATTGTGTACATTATAGGTTCATATTGTCTGGATTTGTAGAAAAATTGAATCTCCAGAATTGCGTAAATTCAACGGGAAATTGTGTACATTTTAAGCATGGATTATCTGGATTTATAGAAAAATTGAATATCTAGTATTACGTAAATTCAACGGGAAATTGTTTACATTATATGTACGGAATGTCTGGATTTGCAGAAAAATTGAAAATCAGGAATTGCGTAAATTCAACGGAAAATTATGTACATTATGTGTGCGGAATGTCTGGATTTGAAGAAAATTTTGAAATCCAGAATTGCGTAAATTCAACGGGAAATTGGGTACATTATAAGTTCTGTTTGTCTGAATTTGTAGAAAAATTGAATATCTAGAATTACGTAAATTCAACAGGAAATTGTGTTCATTATAGTACGCTGAATGCTGTGTAAATTGGATGTACGGTTTGTCTGGATTTGCTGAAACATGGAATACCAAGAATTGCATATATTCAACGAAAATTGTGTACATTATATGTACGCAATGTCTGGATTTGCAGCAGAATTGATTATCTAGAGTTGCGTAAATGTAATAGGAAAATGTGTACATTATATGTGCGAGATGAATTAATTTGCAGAACAATTGATTACCAAGAATTGCTTAAATTCAACCGAAATTGTGTAGATTTTATGTACGGAATGTCTGGATTTGTAGAAAATTCGAATATCTAGAATGGCATAAATTCTTCGGGAAGTTGTGTACATTATATATACGGATTGTCCGGATTTGCAGAAACATTGGAAATCCAGAGTTGCGTAAATTTAACGGGAAATTATGTACATTATATGTACGGATTGTCAAGATTTGCCGAAAAATTGAATATCATAAATTGCGTAAATTCAACGGGAACTTGTGTACACTATATGTACGGTTTATCTGGATTTGCTGAAAAATTGAATACCTAGAATTGCAAAAATTCAATGAGAAATTGTCTACATTATTTGTACGAAAAGTCTGGATTTGCCGAAATATTGGAAATCCAGAATTCTGCAAATTCATCGAGAAATTGTGTATTTAATGTACGGGTTGTCTGGATTTAAAGAAATATTGAATATCCAAAATTGAGTTAATTGAATGGAAAATTACGTACATTTTATGTACGGAATGCCTGATTTGCCGAAAAATTGGAAATCCAGAATTGTGTAAATTCAACGAGAAATTGTGTACATTATAGGTACGAATTGTCTGGATTTGCAGAAAAATTGAATCTCTAGAATTGCATAAATTCAAAGGAAAATTGTGTACATGTAGGCAATGTCTGGATTTGCTAAAGAATTGATTATCCAGAATTAAGAAAATGTACCTGGAAATTGTGTACATTATATGTGCGAGATGACTTAATTTGCAGAGAAATTGAATATCAAGAATTTCTTAAATTAAACGAAAATTGTGTACATTATATGTACGGAACGTATGGATTTGCATAAAAATTGAATAACCAGAATTGCGTAACTTCAACAGGAAATTGTGTACATTATATGTACGAAAAGTCTGAATTTGCAGAAAAATCGAATATCCAGAATGGCGGAAATTCATACGGAAGTTGTGAACATTTTATGTACGGATTGTCCAGATTTGTAGAAACAATAGAAATCCAGAATTGCGTAAATTCAACAGGATGTTGGGCACATTATATGTACGGATTGTTTGGATTTGTAGAAAAATTGACTATCCAAATTTGCTTAAATTCAATGGGAAATTGTGTACATTATATGTACGATTTATCTAGATTTGTAGAAAAATTGAATACCCAGAATTGCGTAAATTCGCCGCGAAATTGTCTACATTATATGTACGCTATGTCTAGATTTGCAGAAAAATTGGAAATCCAGAATTGTGAAATTAAATGAGAAATTGTGTATATTAATTGTTCGGATCGTCTGGATTTGAAGAAATATTGAATATCCAAAATTTTGTAAATTCGACGGGAAGTTGTGTACATTATAGGTACGGAATGCTTGGATTTTGTCGAAAAATTGGAAATCCAGAATTGTGTAAATTCAACGAGAAGTTGTGTACTTTATAGGTACAGATTCTCTGGATTTGCGGAAAAATCGAATCTCCAAAATTACGTAAATTTAACGGGAAATTGTTTCCAATATATGTACGGAATGTTTGGAATTGCAGAAAAATTGAAAATCCAGAATTACGTAAATTGAACGGGAAACTATGTACATTATAAGCACAGATTGTCTAGATTTGCCGAATAATTGAATATCTAGAATTACGTAAATTCAACGGGAAATTGTTTCCATTATATGTACGAAATGTCAGGATTTGTCGAAAATTTTGAAATCTAGAATTGCGTAAAATTGGGTACATTATAAGTACGGTTTGTCTGAATTTATAGAAAATTGAATATCCAGAATTGCGTAAATTCAACAGGAAATTGTGTTCATTATAGTACGTGGAATACTGTGTAGATTGTATGTACGGATTGTCTGGATTTGCTAAAAAATGGAATATCAAGAATTTTTTAAATTCAACCGAAATTGTGTAGATTATATGTACGTAATGTTTGGATTTGCAGAAAAATTGAATATCAAGAATGAGTTAAACTCTTACGGAAGTTGTGTACATTATATATACGGATTGTCTGGATTTGCAGAAACATTGTATATCCATAATTGTGTAAATTCAACGAGAAATTGGGTACAATATATGTACGGATTGTCTGGATTTGCTAAAAAAAATTGAATACCCAGAATTGCATAAATTCAACGAGAAATTGTCTACATTATATGTACAGAATGTCTGGATTTGCCGAAAAATTGGAAATCCAGAATTGCGCAAATTCATTGCGAAATTGTGTATATTTAATGTACGTATTGTCTGGATTTGAAGAAATATTGAATATACAAAATTCAGTTAATTGAACGGGAAATTGTGTACATTATTTGTAGGTAATGTCTTGATTTGTGGAAGAATTGATTAGACATAATTGCGAAAATGTACCAGGAAATTGTGTACATTATACGTACGAGATGACTTTATTTGCATAGAAATTGAATATCAAGAATTGCTTAAATTCAACAAAAATTGTGTACATTATATGTATGGAATGTCTGGATTTGCATAAAAATTGAATAACCAGAATTGCGCAACTTCAACATGAAATTGTGTGCATTATATGTACAGAATGTCTGGATTTGCACAAAAATAGAATATCTAGAATTGTGTAAATTCAACGGGAAATTGTGTACATTATATGTACGATTAGTCTGGATTTGCAGAAAAATGGAATATCCAAAATGGCGTAAATTCATAGCGAAGTTGTGTACATTATATATACGGATTGTCCGAATTTGCAGAAACATTAGAAATCTAGAATTGCGCCAATTCAACGGGAAATTGGGTACATTATATGTACGGATTGTCAGGATTTGCAAAAAAATTGACTATTCAAAATTGCGTAAATTCAACGGGAAATTGTGTACATTACAAGCACGGATTGTCTGGATTTACGGATAAATTGAATATCTAGAATTACGTAAATTCAACAGGAAATTGTTTCCATTATATGTATGAAATGTCTGGATTTGTAGAAAATTTTGAAATTCAGGATTGCGTAAATTCAACGGGAAATTGGGTACATTATAGGTACAGTTTGTCTGAATTTGTAGAAAAATTGAATATCTATAATTACGTAAATTCAACGGGAAATTGTGTACATTATATGTACGGTTAGTCTGGATTTGCAGAAAAATAGAATATACAAAATGGCGTAAATTCATAGGGAATTTGTGTACATTATATATACGGATTGTCCGGATTTGCAGAAACATTAGAAATCCAGAATTGCGCAAATTCAACGGGAAATTGGGTACATTATATGTACGGATTGTCTGGATTTACAGAAAAATTGACTATCCAAAATTGCGTAAATTCAACGGGAAATTGTGTACATTATGTGTACGGTTTATCTGAATTTGTAGACAAATTGAATACCCAGAATTGCGTAAATTCAACGAGAAATTGTCTACATTATATGTATGGAATGTTTGGATTTGCCGAAAAATTGAGAATCCAGAATTGGGCAAACTAAACAAGAAATTGTGTATCTTAAATGTACAGATTGTCAGGATTTGAAGAAATGTTGAATATCGAAAATTGAGTAAATTCAGCGGGAAATTGTGTACATTATATGTACGGAATGCCTATATTTTCCAAAAAAAGTGGAAATCCAGAATTGCGCAAAATCATTGAGAAATTGTGTATATTTAATGTACGAATTGTTTGGATTTGAAGAAATATTGAATATTCAAAATTGAGTTAATTGAACGGGAAACTGTGTACGTTATATGTACGGAATGCCTAATTTGCCGAAAAATTGGAAATCCAGAATTGTGTAAATTCAACGAGAAATTGTGTATATTATAGGTGCGGATTGTCTGGATTTGCAGAAAAATTGAATCTCCTTAATTGCGTAAATTCAACGGAAAATTGTGTACATTATATGTAGGCAATGTCTGGATTTGCAGAAGAATTGATTATACATAATTGCGAAAATGTACCAGAAAATTGTGTACATTATATGTACGAGATGACTTAATTTGCAGAGAAATTGAATATCAAGAATTGCTTAAATTCAATGGAAATTGTGTACATTATATGTATGGAATGTCTGGATTTGCATAAAAATTAAATAACCAGAATTGCGTAACTTCAGCAGCAAATTGTGTGCATTATATGTATGGAATGTCTGGATTTGTACAAAAATTGTATATCTAGAATTGTGTAAATTCAACGGGAAATTTTGTACATTATATGTACGGTTAGTCTAGATTTGCAGAAAAATCGAATATCCTGAATGGCTTAAAATCATAAGGAAGTTGTGTACATTATATATACGGATTGTCCAGATTTGCAGAAACAATAGAAATCCAGAATTGCGCAAATTCAACGGGAAATTGGGTACATTACATGTACGGATTGTCTGGATTTGCAGAAAAATTGACTATCCAAAACTGCTAAGAAACGGGAAATTGTGTACATTATATGTACGGTTTATCTGGATTTGGAGAAAAATTGAATACCCAAAATTGCGTAAATTCGACGAGAAATTGTCTAAATTATATGTTCGAAATGTTTGGATTTGCCGAAAAATTTGAAATCTCGAATTCGGTAAACTAGACTAGAATTGTGTATATTAAATGTACAGATTGTCTGGATTTTAAGAAATGTTGAATATCCAAAATTGAGTAAGTTCTACGGGAAATTGGGTAGATTATATGTACGGAATGCCTGGATTTGTTGAAAAATTGGACATCTAGAATTGGGCAAATTAATCGAGAAATTGTGTATATTAAATGTATAGATTGTCAGGATTTGAAGAAATATTGAAAAACCAAAATTGAGTAAATTCAACGGGAAATTGTGTACACTATATGTACTGATTGCCTGGACTTACCGAAAAATTGGGAATCCAGAATTGTGTAAATTCTACGAGAAATTGTGTACATTATAGGTACGGTTTGTCTGGATTTGTAGAAAAATTGAATCTCCAGAATTGTGTAAATTCAACGGGAAATTGTGCACATTAAAGTACATGGAAAATTGTGTACATTGTATGTACAGATTGTCTGGATTTGCAGAAAATTTAATCTCCAGAATTGTATAAATTTAACGGGTAATTGTTTCCATTATATGTACGGAATGTCTGGAATTTCAGAAAAATTGAAAATCCATAATTACGTAAATTCAACAGTAAATTGTGTACATTATAGGCACGGATTGTCTGGATTTGCAGAAATATTGAATATCTAGAATTACGTAAATTCAACGGGAAATTGTTTCCATTATATGTGCGGAATGTCTAGATTTGCAAAAAATTTTAAATCCAGAATTGTGTAAATTCAACGGGAAATTGGGTACATTATATGTACGGTTAGTCTGGATTTGCAGAAACATGGAATATCCAGAATGGTGTAAATTCATAGGGATGTTGTGTACATTATATATACAGATTGTCCGGATTTGCAGAAACATTAGAAATCCAGAATTGCGCAAATTCAACGGGAAATTGGGTACATTATATGTACGGATTGTCTGGATTTACAGAAAAATTGACTATCCAAAATTGCGTAAATTCAACGGGAAATTGTGTACATTATGTGTACGGTTTATCTGAATTTGTAGACAAATTGAATACCCAGAATTGCGTAAATTCAACGAGAAATTGTCTACATTATATGTATGGAATGTTTGGATTTGCCGAAAAATTGAGAATCCAGAATTGGGCAAACTAAACAAGAAATTGTGTATCTTAAATGTACAGATTGTCAGGATTTGAAGAAATGTTGAATATCGAAAATTGAGTAAATTCAGCGGGAAATTGTGTACATTATATGTACGGAATGCCTATATTTTCCAAAAAAAGTGGAAATCCAGAATTGCGCAAAATCATTGAGAAATTGTGTATATTTAATGTACGAATTGTCTGGATTTGAAGAAATATTGAATATCCGAAATTGAGTTAATTGAACGGGAAATTGTGTACATTATATGTACAGAATGCTTGATTTGCCAAAAAATTAGAAATCCAGAATTGTGTAATTTCAACAATAAATTGTGTACATTATAGGTACGGATTGTCTGGATTTAAAGAAAAATTGGGTATCTAGAATTGCCCAAATTCAACGGGAAATTCTATACATTATATGTACAGATTATCTTGATTTGCAGAAAAATTGAACACCCAGAATTGCGTAAATTCAACGAGCAATTGTCTACATTACATGTACAGAATGTCTGTATTTGCAGAAAAATTGAAAATCCAGAATTGTGTAAATTCAACGAGAAATTGTGTACGTTATACGCACAGATTGTCTGGATTTGCAAAAAAATAGAATCTCCCAAATTGTGTAAATTCAACGGGAAATTATGTACATTAAAGTACACGGAAAACTGTGTACATTATGTGTACGGATTGTATGGATTTGCAGAAAATTTAATGTCCAAAATTGCGTAAATTGAACCGGAAATTGTTTCAATTATATGTACGGAATGTCTGGAATTGCAGAAAAATTGAAAATCCAGAATTACGTAAATTAAATGAGAAATTGTGTACATTATTAGCACGGTTTGTTTGGATTTGCACAAAAATTGAATATCTAGAATTACGTAAATGCAACGGGAAATTGTTTCCATTATATGTACGAAATGTCTAGATTTGCAGAAAAATTGAAAATCCAGAATTGCGTAAATTCAATGGAAAATTATGTACATTATTAGCACAGATTGTCTAGATTTGCAGAAAAATTAAATATCTAGAATTACGTAAATTCAACGGGAAATTGTTTCCATTATATGTACAGAATATCTGGATATGCAGAAAAATTTGAAATCCGAAATTGCGTGAATTCACCGGGAAATTGGGTGCAAAATATGTACGGGTTTTCTGAATTTGTAGAAAAATTGAATAACCAGAATTACGTAAATTCAACAGGAAATTGTTTTCACTATAGTACACGGAATATTGTGTACATTGTATGTACAGATTGTCTGGATTTGCTGAAAAATGGAATATCTAAAATTAAGTATATTCAACCAGAAATTGTGTACATTATATGTACGCAATGTCTGGATTTGCAGAAGAATTGATTATCCAGATTTGTGTAAATGTAACAGGAAATTGTGCACATTATATGTGCGAGATGAATTAATTTGCAAAAAAATTGATTATCAAGAATTGCTTAAATTTAGCCAAAATTGAGTAGATTATATGTACGGAATGTCTGGATTTGCATAAAAATTGAATATCCAAAGTTGTGTAATTTCAACGGAAATTGTGTACATTATATGCACAGATGGACTGGATTAGCAGAAAAATTGAATGTCCAGAATGGTGTAAATTCTTAGGGACGTTGTGTACATTATATATACGGATTGTCCGGAATTGCAGAAACATTCGAAATCCAGAATTGTGTGAATTCAACAGGAACTTATGTACATTATATATACGGTTTATCTGGATTTGCTTAAAAATTGAATACCAAGAATTGCATAAATTCAACGAGAAATTGTCTACATTATATGTACGGAATGTCTGGATTTGGCAAAATATTGGAAATCCAGAATTGTGCAAATTCAACGAGAAATTGTGTATATTATAGGTACGAATTGTCAGGATTTGCAGAAAAATTGAATTTCCAGAATTGCGTAAATTTAACAGGAAATTGTATACATTAAAGTAAATGGAAAATTGTGTACATTATATGTATGGATTGTCTGGATTTGCAGAAAGTTTAATATCCAAAATTGTGTAAATTCAACAGTAAATTTTGTACATTATAAGTACAGATTGTCTGGATTTGCGGAAAAATTGAATATCCTGAATTACGTAAATTCAACGGGAAACTGTTTCAATTATATATACGGAATGTCTGAATTCTCAGAAAAATTGAATATCCAGAATTCCGTAAATTAAACAAGAAATTGTGTACATTATAGTACACGGAAAATTGTGTACATTAAATGTACGGATTGTCTGGATTTGCTGAAAAATTGAATATCCAGAATTTCATATAATCTTCGGGAAATTGTGTACATTATATGTAAGCAATGTCTGGATTTGCAGAAGAATTGATTATCCAGAACTGCATAAATGTACCAAGAAATTGTGTACATTATATGTGCGAGATGACTTAATTTGCAAAGAAATTGAATATCAAGAATGGCTTAAATTCAATGGAAATTGTGTACATTATATGTACGGAATGTCTGGATTTGCATAAATATTGAATAACCAGAATTGTGTAACTTCAACTGGAAACCGTGTACATTATATGTATTGAATGTCTAGATTTGCATAAAAATTGAATATCCAAAATTGTGTAAATTCAACGGTAAATTGTGTACATTATATGTACGGATGGTCTGGATTTGCAAAAATATCGAATGTTCAAAATGGCGTAAATTCATAGGGAAGTTGTGTACATTATATATACGGACTGTCCGGATTTGCAGAAACATTAGAAATCAAGAATTGCGTAAATTCAACTGGAAATTGTGCACATTATATGTACGGAATGTCTGGATTTGCATAAATATTGAATAACCAGAATTGCGTAACTTCAACTGGAAACCGTGTACATTATATGTATTGAATGTCTTGATTTGCATAAAAATTGAATATCCAGAATTGTGTAAATTCGACGGTAAATTGTGTACATTATATGTACGGATGGTCTGGATTTGCAGAAAAATCGAATATCCAGAATGGCGTCAATTCATAGGGAAGTTGTGTACATTATATATACGGACTGTCCGGATTTGCAGAAACATTAGAAATCAAGAATTGCGTAAATTCAACTGGAAATTGTGTACATTATATGTACGGATTGTCTGGATTTGCTGAAAAATGGAATACCCAGAATTGCATATATTCAACAGGAAATTGGGTACATTATATGTACGCAATGTCAAGATTTGGAAAAGAATTGATTATCCAGAGTTGTGTAAGTGTAACAAGAAATTGTGTACATTATATGTGTGAGATGACTTAATTTGCAGAAAAATTGATTCCCAATAAATGCTTAAATTCAGCCGAAATTGTGAAGATTATATGTACGGAATATCTGGATTTGCATAAAAATTGAATATCTAGAATTGCATAACTTCAACGGAAATTGTGTACATTATATGTACGGACGGACTGGATTTGCAGAAAAAAATCAAATATCCAGAATGGCGTAAATTCTTAAGGTAGTTGTGAACATTATATACACGGTTTGTCCGGATTTGTGGAAACATTAGAAATCCAGAATTGTGTAAATTCAACGGGAAATTGTGTACATTATATGTACGGATTGTCTGGATTTGTAGAAAAATTGAATATCCAAAATTGCGTAAATTCAACGGGAACTTTTGTACATTATATGTACAGTTTATCTGGATTTGCAGAAAAATTGAATACCTAGAATTGTATAAATTCAACAAGAAATTGTCTACATTATATGTACCGAATGTCTAGATTTGCCGAAAAATTGCAAATCCAGAATTGTGCAAATTCAACGAGAAATTGTGTATATTATAGGTACGGATTGTCTAGATTTGCAGAAAAATTGAATCTCCTGAATTGCGTAAATTCAACGGGAAATTGTGTACATTAAAGTATGCGAAAAATTGTGTATATTATATGTACAGATTGTCTGGATTTGCAGAAAGTTGAATATTCAAAATTGTGCAAATTCAACGGGAAATTGTTTCCACTATATGTACGGAATGTCTGGATTTGCAGAAAAATTTGAAATCCAGAATTGCGTAAATTCAACAATAAATTGTGTGCAATATAGTACTCGAAATATTGTGAATATTATATGTACGGATTGTCTGGATTTGCTTGAAAATTGAATATCTAGAATTGCGTATAATCATCGGGAAATTGTGTACATTATATGTAGGCAATGTGTGGATTTGAAGAAGAATTGATTATCCAGAATTGCGTAAATGTACCAGGAAATTGTGTACATTATATGTGCGAGATGACTTAATTTGCAGAGAAATTGAATATCAAGAATTGCTTAAATTCAGCGGAAATTGTGTAAATTATATTTACGGAATGCCTGAATTTGCACAAAAATTGAATAACCAGAATTGCGTAACTTCAACAGGAAATTGTATACAATATATGTATAGAAATAGAATATCCAAAATTGTGTAAATTCAACGAAACATTATGTACATTATATGTACGGTTAGTCTGGATTTGCAGAAAAATCCAATATCCAAAATGGTGTAAATTCATAGGGAAGTTGTGTAAATTATATATACGGATGGTCCGGATTTGCAAAAACATTAGACATCTAGAATTGCGTAAATTCAACGGGAAATTGTGTACATTATATGTACGAATGGTCTGGATTTACAGAAAAATCGAATATCTAAAATGGCGAAAAGTCATAGGGAAGTTGTGTACATTATATATACGGATTGTCTGGATTTGCAGAAACATTAGAAATTAAGAATTGCGTAAATTCAATGGGAAATTGGGTACATTATATGTACGGATTGTCTGGATTTGCAGAAAAACTAACTATCCAAAACTGCATAAATTCAACGAGAAATTGTGTACATTATATGCAGGTTTATCTAGATTTGCAGAAAAATAGAATACCCAGAATTGCGTAAATTCGACGAGAAATCGTCTACATTATATGTACGGAATGTTTGGATTTGCCGAAGAATTGGAAATCCAGAATTGTGCAAATTAAACGACAAAATTGTGTATATTAAATGTGCGGATTCTCTGGATTTGAAGAAATATTGAATATCCAGAATTGAGTAAATTCAACGGAAAATTTTGTACATTATATGTACCGAATGTCTGGATTTGCCGAAAGATTGGAAATCCAGAATTGTGTAAACTCAACGATAAATTGTGTACATTATAGATACGGATTGTCTGGATTTGCATAAAAATTGAATCTCCAGAATTGCGTAAATTCAACGGGAAATTGTTTACATAAAAGTACACGAAAAATTGTGTACATTATATGTACAGATTGTCTGGATGTGCAGAAAATTGAATATCCAGAATTGCGTAAATTCAACGGGAAATTGATTCCATTATATGTATGGTATGTCTGGATTTGTAGAAAAATTGAAAATCCAGAATTGTGTAAATTCAACGAGAAATTGTGTACATTATAGTACACGAAATATTGTGTACCTTATATGTACGGTTAGTCTGGATTTGCAGAAAAATCGAATAACCAAAATGGCTTAAATTCAGAGAAAAGTTGTGTACATTATATATACAGATTGTCCGGATTTGCAGAAACATTAGTAATCCAGAATTGCGTAAATTCAATGGGAAATTGTGTACATTATTGTACACCGAATATTGTGTACATTATATGTACGGATTGTCTGGATTTGCTGAAAAATTGAATAACCAGAATTGCCCAGCTTCAACAGGATATTGTGTACATTATATGTACAGAATGTCTGGATTTGCATAAAAATTGAATATCAAGAATTGTGAAAATTCAATCGGAAATTATGTACATTATATGTACGGTTAGTCTGGATTTGTAGAAAAATCGAATATGTAGAATGGCGTAAATTCATAGCAAAGTTGTGTACATTATGTATACGGATTGTCAGGATTTGCAAAAACACTAAAATCCAGTATTTCGTAAATTCAACGGGAAATTGGGCACATTATATGAACGGATTGTCTGAATTTGCAGAAAAATTGACTATAAAAAATTGCGTCAATTCAACGGGAAATTGTGTACATTATATGTAGGTTTATCAGGATTTGCAGAAATATTGAAAACCCAGAATTACGTAAATTCGACGATAAATTGTCAATATTATATGTACAGAATGTCTAGATTTACCGAAAAATTGGAAATCCAGAATTGTGCAAATTAAACGAGAAATTTTGTGAATTAAATGTACGGATTGTCTGGATTTGAAGAAATATTTAATATCCAAAATTGAGTAAATTCAACGGAAAATTGTGTACAATATATGTACGGAATGCCTGGATTTGCTGAAAAATTGGAAATCCAGAATTGTGTAAATTCAACGAGAAATTGTGTACATTATAGGTACGGATTGTCTGTATTTGCAAAAAAATTTAATCTCCAGAATTGCGTAAATTCCAAGGGAAATTGTGTACATTAAAGTACACGGAAATTTGTGTACATTATATGTACAGATTGTCTGGATGTGCAGAAAATTGAATATCCAGAATTGCGTAAATTCAACTGAAAATTGTTTCCATTATATGTACGGAATGTCTTGATTTGCAGAAAAATTGAAAATCCAGAATTGCGTAAATTCTACGGGAAATTGTTTTCAATATAGTACACGGAATATTGTGTACATTATATGTACAGTTAGTCTAGATTTATAGAAAAATCGAATAACCAGAATTGCGTAAATTCATAGAGAAGTTGGGTACATTATATATACGGATTGTCTGGATATGCAGAAACATTAGAAATCCAGAATTGCGTAAATTGAACGGGAAATTGGGTACATTATATGTACGGATTGTTTGGATTTGCATAAAAATTGACTATCCAAAACAGCGTAAATTCAACGGGAAATTTGGTACATTATATGCAGGTTTATCTGGATTTGCAAAAAAATTGAATACCTTGAATTGCGTAAATTCGACGACAAATTGTCTACATTATATGTACAGAATGTTTGGATTTGCCGAAAAATTGGTAACCCAGAATTGTGCAAATTAAATGAGAAATTGTGTATATTAAATGTACGGATTGTCAGGATTTGGAGAAATTTTGAATATCCAAAATTGCGTAAATTCAACGGGAAATTGTGTACATTATAGTACACGGAATAGTGTGTACATTATGCATACTGATTGTCCGGATTTGGTGAAAAATTGAATATCCAGAATTGCGTATATTCATCAGGAAATTGTGTACATTATATATAGGCAATGTCTGGATTTGCAGAAGAATTGATTATCCAGAATTGCGTAAATGTACCAGGAAATTGTGTACATTATATGTGCTTAATTACTTGATTTGCAGAGAAATTGAATATCAAGAGTTGCTTAAATTCAATGGAAATTGTGTACATTATATGTACGGAATGACTGGATTTGCATAAAAATTGAATAACCAGAATTGCGTAACTTCAACAGGAAATTGTGTACATTATATGTACAAAATGTCTGGATTTGCATAAAAATTGAATACCCAGAATTGTGTAAATTCAACGGGAAATTATATACATTATTTGTTCGGTTAGTCTTGATTTACAGAAAAATCGAATATCCAGAATGGCGTAAATTCATAGGGAAGTTGTGTACATTATATATACGAATTGTCTGGATTTGTAGAAACACTAGAAATCCATAATTGCGTAAATTCCACGGGAAATTGGGTATATTATATGTACGGATTGTCTGGATTTATACAAAAATTGACTATCCAAAATTGCGTAAATTCAACGGGAAATTGTGTACATTATATGTATGTTTATCTGGATTTGCAGAAAAATTAAATAACCAGAATTGCGTAAATTCTAGGAGAAATTGTCTATATTATATGTACGGAATGTCTGGATTTGCCGAAAAATTGGAAATCCAGAATTGTGCAAATTAAACAAGAAATTGTGTATATTAACTGTACGGATTATCTGGATTTGAAGAAACGTTGAATATCCAAAATTGAGTAAATTCATCAGGAAATTGTGTACATTATATGTACAGAATGCTTGGATTTGCAGAAAAATTGGAAATCCAGAATTGTGTAAATTCAACGAGAAATTGTGTACATTATAGGTACGGATTGTCTAGATTTGCAAAAAAATTGAATCTCCAGAATTGCGTAAATTCCACGGGAAATTGTGTATATTAAAGTACACGGAAAATTGTGTACATTATATGTACAGATTGTTTGGATGTGTAGAAAATTGAATATCCAGAATTGCGTAAGTTCAACAGGAAATTGTGAACATTATATGTAGGCAATGTCTGGATTTGCAGAAGAATTGATTATCCAGAATTGCGTAAATGTAACAGGAAATTGTGTACATTATATGTACGAGATGACTTAATTTGCAGAAAAATTGATTGTCACGAAATTGCTTAAATTTAGCCGAAATTGTGTAGATTATATGTACGGAATGTCTACATTTGCATAAAAATTGATTATCCAGAATTGCATAAATTCAGCGGAAATTGTGCACTTTACATGTACGGTTTATCTGGATTTGCAGAAAAATTGAGTACCTAGAATTGTGTAAATTCAATGGGAAATTATCTACATTATATGTAAGGAATGTCTGGCTTTGCCAAAAAATTAGAAATCCAGAATTGTGCAAATTCATCAGGAAATTGTGTATATTAAATGTACGAATTGTCTGGATTTGAAGAAATATTGAATATCCAAAATTTAGTTAATTCAACGGGAAATTGTGTACATTATATGTACGGAATGCCTGATTTACCGAAAAATTGGAAATCTAGAATTGTGTAAATTCAACGAGAAATTGTGTACATTATTTGTACAGATTGTCTGGATTTGCAGAAAAATTGAATCTCTAGAATTGCGTAAATTCAATGGAAAATTGTGTACATTATATGTTGACAATGTCTGGATTTGCTGAAGAATTGATTATCCAGAATTACGTAAATGTACCAAGAAATTGTGTACATTATCTGTGCGGGATGACTTAATTTGCAGAAAAATTGAATATCAAGAATTGCTTAAATTCAACGGAAATTGTGTACATTATATATACGGAATGTCTAGATTTGCATAAAAATTGAATAACCAGAATTGCGTAACTTCAACAGGAAATTGTGTACATGATATGTACGAATTTTCTTGATTTGCAAAAAAATTGAATATCCAGAGTTGTGTAAATTCAACAAGAAATTGTGTACATTATATATACGAATCGTCCGCATTTGCAGAAACAATGGAAATCCAAAATTGCGTAAATTCAACGGGAAATTTTGTACATTATATGTACTGATTTTCTAGATTTGCAAAAAAATTGAATATCCAAAATTTCGTAAATTCAACGGGATATTGTTTACATTATATATATGAAATGTCTGGATTTACTGTAAAATTGTAAATCAGAATTGTATAAATTCACGGGAAATTTTGCACGTTGTACGTATGAACGGTCTGGATTTATAGAGAAATCGAATATCAAGAATGGCGTAAATTCATAAGGAAATTGTGTACATTATATACGGATTGTCTGGATTTGCAGAAAAATTGGGAATCTAGAATTGCGTAAATTCAACGGGAAATTGTGTATATTATGGGTCTGTTTGGATAGAACTTATTTTGTTGAAACTGAAAACTGAAAACTGAAAATACTGTAGCAAAATAATTTTTAAATGTGTGAATAGTACCGTAGGACCCATTTTTAATGAAAAAATAGATAAAAAATGAAATTTGTGGGTCCGTGAACAGTGCACGGATGCACTGTTCACGGAAGACTAGTCAAAAGTTGCGGCTACTGTTCATGTACAGTACATGAACAGTAGCCACTTGTTGGGGGAAAAGGCGTGCAAAAAAAAAAAAAAAAAAAAAAAAGTGGAAAACGCAAGAAACTTAAACGCAACAAACGCAACGTGGATCCAAACTGAGCCTATATGTACGAATTGTTTGGATTTGCAGAAAAATTGAATATTCAAAATTGTGTAAATTCAATGGGAAATTCTGTACATTATAAGTACGGATTATCTGGATTTGCAGAAAAATTGAATACCCAGAATTGCGTAAATTCAATGAGAAATAGTCTACATTATAGGTACAAAATGTCTGGATTTGCAGAAAAATTGAAAATCCAGAATTGTGTAAATTCAACGGAAAATTATGTACATTATGTGTACGGAATGTCTGGATTTGCAGAAAAATTTGAAATCCAGAATTGCGTAAATTCAACAGGAAATTTGGTACATTATAAGTACAGATTGTCTGGATTTACAGAAAATTTAATATCAAGAATTGCGTAAATGTAACGGGAATTTGATTCCATTATATGTACAGAATGTCCGGAATTGCAGAAAAATTGAAAATCCAGAATTACGTAAATTCAACGGAAAATTATGCACATTATGTGTACGGAATGTTTGCATTTGCAGAAAAATTTGAAATCCAGAATTGCGTAAATTCAACGGGAAATTGGGTACATTATAAGTACGGGATGTTTGAATATGTAGAAAAATTGAATATCCAGAATTACATGAATTCAAAAAGAAATTGTGTTCATTATAGTACACGGAATATTGTGTACATTTTATGTACGGATTGTCTGGATTTGCTGAAAAATTGAATATCCAGAATTGCGTATATTCAACGCGAAATTGTGTACATTATATGTACGAGATGATTTAATTTGCAGAAAAATTGATTATCAAGAAATTGCTTAAATTCACCCGAAATTGTGTAGATTATATGTACGGAATGTCTGGATTTGTAGAAAAATCGAATATCCAGAATGGCGTAAATTCTTAGGGAACTTGTGTACATTATATATACGGATTGTCTGGATTTGCAAAAACATTAGAAATCCAGAATTGCGTAAATTCATCGGGAAATTGTGTACATTATATGTACGGATTGTCTGGGCTTGCAGAAAAATTGAATATCCTAAATTTCGTAAATTCAACGAGAAATTGTCTACATTATACGTACGGAATGTCTAGATTTGCCAAAAACTTTGAAATCTAGAATTGTGCAAATTCAACGAGAAATTGTGTATATTAAATGTACGGATTGTCTGGATTTGAAGAAATATTGAATATCCAAAATTGAGTTAATTCAACGGGAAATTGTGTACATTATATGTACAGAATGCCTGATTTGTCGAAAAATTGGAAATCCAAAATTGTGTAAATTCAACGAGAAATTGTGTACATTATTGGTACGGATTGTCTGGAGTTGCAGAAAAATGGAATCTCCAGAATTGCGTAAATTCAACAAAAATTTATGTACATTATATGTAGGCAATGTCTGAATTTGCAAAAAAAATGAATATCCAGAATTGTGCAAATTCAATAGGAAATTGTGTAAATTATATATATGGATTGTCCATATTTGCAGAAACATTGGAATCCCAAAATTGCGTAAATTCAACGGGAAACTTTGTACATTGCATGTACTTATTTTCAAGATTTAATGAAAAATTAAATATCCAAAATTTCGTAAATTCAACAGCAAATTGTTTATATTATATATACGAAATGTTTGGATTTTCTGTAAAATTGTAAATCAGAATTGTGTAAATTCACGGGAAATTTTGCACGTTGTATGTATGAACGGTCTGGATTTACAGAGAAATCGAATATCAAGAATAGCGTAAATTCATAAGGAAATTGTGTACATTATATATACGGATTGTCTGCATTTGTAGAAAAATTGGAAATCAAGAATTGAGTAAATTCAACGGTAAATTGTGAATATTATACGAACAGATTGTCTGGATATGCAGAAAAATTGAATCTCCCGAATTGCGTAAATTCAGCGGAAAATTCTGTACATTAAAGTCCACGGAACACTGTGTACATTATATGTACGAACTGTCTTAATTTGCAGAAAATTTAATAACCAGAATTGCGTAAATTGAACGGGAAATTGTTTCCATTATATGTACGGAATGTCTGGATTTGCAGAAAAATTGAAAATCCAGAGTTGCATAAATTCAACGGGAAATTGTGTATGTTATAGTACTCAGAATATTGTGTAGATTATATGTACGGAATGTCTAGATTTGCAGAAAAATCAAGTATCCAGAATGGCGTATATTCTTAGGGAAGTTGTATACATTATATATACGGATTGTCTGAATTTGCAGATACAATAGATATCCAGAATTGCGTATATTTAACAGGAAATCGTGTACATTATATGTACGGATTGTCTAGATTTGCAGAAAAATTGAATATCCAAAATTGCGTAAATTCAATGGGAAATTGTGTACATTATATGTACGGTTTATCTGGATTTACAGAAAAATTGAATACCCAGAATTGCAAAAATTCAACAAAAAATTGTCTACATTATATGTACGGAAAGTCTGGATTTGCCGAAAAATTGGAAATCCAAATTTGTGCAAATTCATCGAGAAATTGTGTATATTAAATGTATGGATTGTCTGGACTTGAAAGAATATTGAATATCCCAATTTGAGTAAATTCAACGGGAAATTGTGTACATTATATGTTGGCAATGTCTGGATTTGCAGAAGGATTGATAGTCCAGAATTACGTAAATGTACCAGGAAATTGTGTACATTATATGTGCGAGATGACTTAATTTGCAGAAAAATTGAATATCTAGAATTGCTTAAATTCTACGAAAATTGTGTACATTATATGTACGGAATGTCTGGATTTGCATAAAAATTGAATAACCGGAATTGCGTAAATTCGCCAAGAATTTTTCTACATTATATGTAAGGAATATCTGGATTTGCCGAAAAATTGGAAATCTAGAGTTGTGCAAATTAAACGAGAAATTATGTATATTAAATGTACGGATTGTCTGGATTTGAAGAAATATTGAATATCTAAAATTGAGTAAATTCAACGGGAAATTGTGTACATTATATATTCGGAATGCCTGGATTTGCCGAAAAATTGGAAATCCAGAATTGTGTAAATTCAACGAGAAATTGTGTATATTATAGGTACAGATTGTTTGGATTTGCAAAAAAATTGAATCTCTAGAATTGCGTAAATTCCCTAGGAAATTGTGTAAATTAAAGTACACGGAAAATTGTGTACAATATATGTATGGATTGTCTGGATGTGCAGAAAATTGAATATCCAGAATTGCGTAAATTCAACGAGACATTGTTTCCATTATATGTACGGAATGTCAGGATTTGCAGAAAAATTGAAAATCCTGAATTACGTAAATTCAACGGGAAATTGTCTACATTATAGTACTCGGAATATTGTGTACATTATATGTACAGATTGTCTGGATTTGCTGAAAAATTGAATATCCAGAATTGCGTAAATTCATAAGGAAGTTGTGTACATTATATGTACAGATTGATCAGATTTGCAGAAACATTAGAAATCCAGAATTGCGTAAATTCAACGGGAAATCAGGTACATTTTACGTACGGATTGTCTGGATTTGGTGAAAAAATGAATATCCAAAATCGCGTAAATTCAACGGGAAATTGTGTACATTATATGTAGGTTTATCTGGATTTGCAGAAAAATTGAATACCCAGAATTGCATAAATTCGACGAGAAATTGTCTACATTATATGTATGGAATGTTTGGATTTGCCGAAAAATTGGAAATCCAGAATTGTGAAAATAAAACGAGAAATGGTGTATATTAAATGCACGGATTGTCTAGATTTGAAGAAATATTGATTATCCAAAATTGAGTAAATTAAACGGGAAATTGTGTACATTATATGTATGGAATGCCTAGATTTGTCGGAAAATTGGAAATCCAGATTTGTGTAAATTCGACGAGAAATTGTCTACATTATATGTACAGAATGTTTGGATTTACTGAAAAATTTGAAATCCAGAATTATGCAAAGTCAACGAGAAATTGTGTACATTATAAGTACGGATTGTCTAGATTTGCAGAAAAATTGATTCTCTAGAATTGTGTAAATTCAACAGAAAATTGTGTATATTATTTGTAGGCAATGTCTGGATTTGCAGAAGAATTGATTATCCAGAATTGCGTAAATGTACCAGGAAATTTTGTACATTATATGTGCGGGAGGACTTAATTTGCAGAAAAATTGACTACCCAAAATTGCATAAATTGAACGAGAAATTGTCTACATTATATGTACGGAATATCTGGATTTGGCAAAAAATTGGAAATCCAAAATTGTGCAAATTCATCAAGAAATTCTGTATATTAAATGTACGGTTTGTCTAGATCTGAAGAAATATTGACTATCCAAAATTGAGTTAATTCAATGGGAAATTATGTACATTATATGTACGAAATGACTGGTTTTACGAAAAATTGGAAATCCAGAATTGTGTAAGTTCAACGAGAAATTGTGTACACTATAGGCACAGAATGTCTGGATTTGCAGAAAAATTGAATCTCCAGAATTGTGTAAATTCAACGGAAAATTGTGTACGTTATATGTTGGCAATGTCTGAATTTGCAGAATAATTGATTATCCAGAATTGCGTAAATGTACTAGGAAATTGTGTACATTATATGTGCGGGATGACTTAATTTGCAGAAAAATTGAATATCAAGAATTGCTTAAATTCAACGGAAATTGTATACATTATATGTAGGGAATGTCTAGATTTGCATAAAAATTGAACAATCAGAATTTTGTAACTTCAACAGGAAATTTTGTACAATATATGTACAGAATTTCTGAATTTGCATAAAATTTGAATATCCAAAATTGTGTAAATTCGACGGGAAATTGTGTACATTATATGTACGAATGGTTTGGATTTGCAGAAAAATCGAATATCCAGAATGGCGTAAATTCATAGGGAAGTTGTGTATATTATATATACGAATTGTCCGAATTTGCAGAAACATTAGAAATCCAGAATTGCATAAATTCGACAGGACATTGGGTACATTATATGTACGGATTTTCTGGATTTAAAGAAAAAATGACTATCCAAAATTGCGTAAATTCAACGGGAAATTGTGTACATTATATGTAGGTTTATCTGGATTTGCAGAAAAATTGAATACCTAGAATTGCGTAAATTCGCCAAGAATTTGTCTACATTATATGTAAGGAATATTTGGATTTGACAAAAAATTGGAAATCTAGAGTTGTGCAAATTAAACGAGAAATTATGTATATTAAATGTACGGATTGTCTGGATTTGAAGAAATATTGAATATCTAAAATTGAGTAAATTCAACGGGAAATTGTGTACATTATATATTCGGAATGCCTGGATTTGCCGAAAAATTGGAAATCCAGAATTGTGTAAATTCAACGAGAAATTGTGTACATTATAGGTACGGATTGTTTGGATTTGCAAAAAAATTGAATCTCCAGAATTGCGTAAATTCCCTAGGAAATTATGTAAATTAAAGTACACGGAAAATTGTGTACAATATATGTATGGATTGTCTGGATGTGCAGAAAATTGAATATCCAGAATTGCGTAAATTCAACGAGAAATTGTTTCCATTATATGTACGGAATGTCAGGATTTGCAGAAAAATTGAAAATCTTGAATTACGTAAATTCAACGGGAAATTGTCTACATTATAGTACTCGGAATATTGTGTACATTATATGTACGGATTGTCTGGATTTGCTGAAAAATTGAATATCCAGAATTGCGTAAATTCATAGGGAAGTTGTGTACATTATATGTACAGATTGATCGGATTTGCAAAAACATTAGAAATCCAGAATTGCGTAAATTCAACGGGAAATCAGGTACATTATATGTACGGATTGTTTGGATTTGGTGAAAAAATGAATATCCAAAATCGCGTAAATTCAACGGGAAATTGTGTACATTATATGTAGGTTTATCTGGATTTGCAGAAAAATTGAATACCCAGAATTGCATAAATTCGACGAGAAATTGTCCACATTATATGTATGGAATGTTTGGATTTGCCGAAAAATTGGAAATCCAGAATTGTGAAAATAAAATAAGAAATGTTGTATATTAAATGTACGGATTGTCTAGATTTGAAGAAATATTGATTATCCAAAATCGAGTAAATTAAACGGGAAATTGTGTACATTATATGTATGGAATGCCTAGATTTGTCGAAAAATTGGAAATCCAGATTTGTGTAAATTCGACGAGAAATTGTCTACATTATATGTACAGATGTTTGGATTTACTGAAAAATTTGAAATCCAGAATTATGCAAAGTCAACGAGAAATTGTGTACATTATAAGTACGGATTGTCTAGATTTGCAGAAAAATTGAATCTCTAGAATTGCGTAAATTCAACAGAAAATTGTGTACATTATTTGTAGGCAATGTCTGGATTTGCAGAAGAATTAATTATCCAGAATTGCGTAAATGTACCGGGAAATTGTGTACATTATATGTGCAGGAGGACTTAATTTGCAGAAAAATTGACTACCCAGAATTGCATAAATTGAACGAGAAATTGTCTACATTATATGTACGAAATATCTGGATTTGGCAAAAAATTGGAAATCCAAAATTGTGCAAATTCATTGAGAAATTCTGTATATTAAATGTACGGTTTGTCTAGATCTGAAGAAATATTGAATATCCAAAATTGAGTTAATTCAATGGGAAATTATGTACATTATATGTACGAAATGACTGGTTTTACGAAAAATTGGAAATCCAGAATTGTGTAAGTTCAACGAGAAATTGTGTACACTATAGGCACAGAATGTCTGGATTTGCAGAAAAATTGAATCTCCAGAATTGCGTAAATTCAATGGAAAATTTTGTACGTTATATGTCGGCA
This sequence comes from Quercus tomentella, assembly GCA_028535165.1. Classification (NCBI taxonomy): domain Eukaryota; kingdom Viridiplantae; phylum Streptophyta; class Magnoliopsida; order Fagales; family Fagaceae; genus Quercus; species Quercus tomentella. The sequence goes on from JAPQVY010000156.1 coordinate 50,610,577, forward strand.
ATGTCTGAATTTACAGAAGAGTTGATTATCCAGAATTGCGTAAATGTACCAGGAAATTGTGTACATTATATGTGCGGGATGACTTAATTTGCAGAAAAATTGAATATCAAGAATTGCTTAAATTCAACGGAAATTGTGCCCATCATATGTACAGAATGTCTAAATTTGCAGAAAAATTGAATAACCAGAATTGCGTAACTTCAACAGGAAATTGTGTACATTATATGTACGAATTTTCTTGATTTGTATAAAAATTGAATATCTAGAATTGTGTAAATTATATATACGGATTGTCCGGATTTGCAGAAAAATTGAATATCCAAAATTTCGTAAATTCAACGGGATATTGTTTACATTATATATACGAAATGTCTAGATTTACCGTAAAATTCTAAATCAGAATTTGGTAAATTCACGGGAAATTTTGCACATTGTATGTATGAACGGTCTGGATTTACAGAGAAATCGAATATCAAGAATGGCGTAAATTCATAAGGAAATTATGTACATTATATATATGGATTGTCTGGATTTGCAAAATAATTGGAAATCCAGAATTCCATAAATTCATCGGGAAATTGTGTATATTATATGTACGGATTGTCTGGATTTGAAGAAATACTGATTATCCAAAATTGAGTAAATTCAACAGGAAATTGTGTACATTATACGTATATTATATGTTTGGAATGCCTAGATTTGCCGAAAAATTGGAAATCCAGAATTGTGTAAATTCGACGAGAAATTTTCTACATTATATGTACGGAATGTTTGGATTTGCCAAAAAATTGGAAATCAAGGATTGTGTAAATTCAACGAGAAATTGTGTACATTATACGTACAGATTGTCTGGATTTACAGAAAAATTGAATCTTCCGATTGCATAAATTCAACGGGAAATTTTGTACATTAAAGTACATGGAAAACTGTGTACATTATATTTACGGATTGTCTAGATTTGCAGAAAAATTGTTCCCATTATATGTACAAAATGTCCGGAATTGCAGAAAAATTGAAAATCTAGAATTATGTAAATTCAACAGAAAATTATGTACATTATGTGTACGGAATGTCTGGATTTGCAGAAAAATTTGAAATCCAAAATTGCGTAAATTCAACGGGAAATTGGGTACATTATAAGTACGGGTTGTGTGAATATGTAGAAAAATTGAATATCCAGAATTACAGAAATTCAACAAGAAATTGTGTTTATTATATTACACGGAATATTGTGTACATTGTACGTACGGATTGTCTGGATTTGCCGAAAATTTGAATATCCAGAATTGCGTATATTCAACGGGAAATTGTGTACATTGTATGTACGCAATGTCTGGATTTGCAGAAGAATTGATTATCCAGAGCTGCGTAAATGTAACAGGAAATTGTGTACATTATATGTACGAGATGACTTAATTTGTAGAAAAATTGATTATCAAGAGTTGCTTAAATTCAGCCGAAATTGTGTAGATTATATGTACGGAATGTCTGGATTTGTAGAAAAATCGAATATCCAAAATGGCGTAAATTCTTAGGGAACTTGTGTACATTATATATAAGGATTGTCCAAATTTACAAAAAACATTAGAAATCCAGAATTGCGTAAATTCAACGGGAAATTGCGCATATTACTTGTACGGATTGTCTAGATTTGCAGAAAAATTGAATATCCAGAATTGTGTAAATTCAACAGGAAATTGTGTAAATTATATATACGAATTGTCCGGATTTGCAAAAACATTTGAACTCCAAAGCTACGTAAATTATACGGGAAATTGTTTACATTATGTGTATGAAAAGTCTGGATTTACCTAAAAATTTGAAATCAGAATTGTCTAAATTCATTGGAAATTTTGCAAATTATATGTGTGAAAGGTCTGGATTTGCGAAGAAATCGAATATCCAGAATGGCGTAAATTCATAAGGAAATTGTGTACATTATATATACAGATTGTCTAGATTTGCAGAAAAAATTGGAAATCTAAAATTGCGTAAACTCAACGGGAAATTGTGTATAGTATTTGTACAGATTGTATGGATTTGCAAAAAAATTGAATATCCAAAATTGCGTAAATTCAACGGTAAATTGTGTAGATTATATGCAAGGATTATCTGGATTCGCAGAAAAATTGAATACACAGAATTGTGTAAATTCAGCGGGAAATTGTCTACATTATATGTACGGAATGTCTTGATTTGCAGAAAAATTGAAAATCCAGAAAATTGCTTAAATTCAATGGAAAATTAGGTACATTAAGTGTACGAAATTTCTTTATTTGCAGAAAAATTAAAAATCTACAATTGCATAAATTCAATGGGAAATTGGGTTCATTATAAGTATGGGTTGTCTGAATTTGTAAAAAAATTGAATATCCATAATTGCGTAAATTCAACGGGAAATTGTGTACATTAAAGTACACAGAAAACTATGTACATTATATGTGCGGATTGTCTGGATTTGCATAAAATTGAATATCCAAAATTGCGAAAATTCAATGAGAAATTGTTTCCATTATATATGTACGGACAGTCTGGATTTGACAGAAAATTGAAAATCCAGAATCGCATAAATTCAACGGGAAATTGTGTACATTATAAGCACGGATTGTGTGGATTTGCAGAAAAATTGAATATCTAGAATTACATAAATACAACAGGAAATTGTTTCCATTATATGTATAGAATTTCTGGATTTGCAGAAAAATTGGAAATCCAAAATTGTGTAAATTCAACGAGAAATTGTGTACATTATACGTACAGATTGTCTGGATTTGCAAAAAAATTGAATCTCCCGAATTACGTAAATTCAACGAGAAATTGTGTACATTAAAGTACACAGTTAAACTGTGTACATTATATGTACGGATTGTCTGGATTTGCTAAAAATTGGATATCTAGAATTGCCAACTGGAAATTGTTTCCATTATATATATCAAATGTTTGGATTCGCAAAAAAATTGAATATCCAGAATTCCATAAATTCAACAGGAAATTGTGTACATTATAGTATACAGAATATTGTGTACATTATAAGTATGAATTGTCAGGATTTGCTGAAAAATTGAATATCCTGAATTGCGTATATTCAACGAGAAATTGTGTACATTATAGGTACGGATTGTCTGGATTTACAGAAAAATTGAATCTCCAGAACTACGTAAATGCAACGGGAAATTGTGTACATTAAAGTTATCGAAAAATTGTCAATATTATATGTACAGATTGTCTGGATGTGCAGAAAATTAAATATCTAGAATTGTGTAAATTCAACAGGAAATTATTTCCATTATTTGTACGAAATGTTTGGATTTGCAGAAAAATTGAAAATCCAGAATTGCCTAAATTCAATGGTAAATTGTGTACATTATAGTACTTGGAATATTAAGTACATTTTATGTACGGATTGTTTGGATTTACTGAAAAATTGAATATCAAGAATTGTGTATATTCATCGGGAAATTATGTACATCATATGTAGGAAATGTCTGGATTTGCAGAAGAATTGATAATCCAGAATTGTGTAAACGTTCGAGGAAATTGTATGCATTATATGTGCGAGATGACTTAATTTGCAGAGAAATTGAATATCAAGAATTGCTTAAATTCAACGGAAATTGTATACATTATATGTAGGGAATGTCTAGATTTGCATAAAAATTGAACAATCAGAATTTTGTAACTTCAACAGGAAATTTTGTACAATATATGTACAGAATTTCTGAATTTGCATAAAATTTGAATATCCAAAATTGTGTAAATTCAACGGGAAATTGTGTACATTATATGTACGAATGGTTTGGATTTGCAGAAAAATCGAATATCCAGAATGGCGTAAATTCATAGGGAAGTTGTGTATATTATATATACGAATTGTCCGAATTTGCAGAAACATTAGAAATCCAGAATTGCATAAATTCGACAGGACATTGGGTACATTATATGTACGGATTTTCAGGATTTAAAGAGAAAATGACTATCCAAAATTGCGTAAATTCAACGGGAAATTGTGTACATTATATGTAGGTTTATCTGGATTTGCAGAAAAATTGAATACCTAGAATTGCGTAAATTCGCCAAGAATTTGTCTACATTATATGTAAGGAATATTTGGATTTGACAAAAAATTGGAAATCTAGAGTTGTGCAAATTAAACGAGAAATTATGTATATTAAATGTACGGATTGTCTGGATTTGAAGAAATATTGAATATCTAAAATTGAGTAAATTCAACGGGAAATTGTGTACATTATATATTCGGAATGCCTGGATTTGCCGAAAAATTGGAAATCCAGAATTGTGTAAATTCAACGAGAAATTGTGTACATTATAGGTACGGATTGTTTGGATTTGCAAAAAAATTGAATCTCCAGAATTGCGTAAATTCCCTAGGAAATTATGTAAATTAAAGTACACGGAAAATTGTGTACAATATATGTATGGATTGTCTGGATGTGCAGAAAATTGAATATCCAGAATTGCGTAAATTCAACGAGAAATTGTTTCCATTATATGTACGGAATGTCAGGATTTGCAGAAAAATTGAAAATCTTGAATTACGTAAATTCAACGGGAAATTGTCTACATTATAGTACTCGGAATATTGTGTACATTATATGTACGGATTGTCTGGATTTGCTGAAAAATTGAATATCCAGAATTGCGTAAATTCATAGGGAAGTTGTGTACATTATATGTACAGATTGATCGGATTTGCAAAAACATTAGAAATCCAGAATTGCGTAAATTCAACGGGAAATCAGGTACATTATATGTACGGATTGTTTGGATTTGGTGAAAAAATGAATATCCAAAATCGCGTAAATTCAACGGGAAATTGTGTACATTATATGTAGGTTTATCTGGATTTGCAGAAAAATTGAATACCCAGAATTGCATAAATTCGACGAGAAATTGTCCACATTATATGTATGGAATGTTTGGATTTGCCGAAAAATTGGAAATCCAGAATTGTGAAAATAAAATAAGAAATGTTGTATATTAAATGTACGGATTGTCTAGATTTGAAGAAATATTGATTATCCAAAATCGAGTAAATTAAACGGGAAATTGTGTACATTATATGTATGGAATGCCTAGATTTGTCGAAAAATTGGAAATCCAGATTTGTGTAAATTCGACGAGAAATTGTCTACATTATATGTACAGATGTTTGGATTTACTGAAAAATTTGAAATCCAGAATTATGCAAAGTCAACGAGAAATTGTGTACATTATAAGTACGGATTGTCTAGATTTGCAGAAAAATTGAATCTCTAGAATTGCGTAAATTCAACAGAAAATTGTGTACATTATTTGTAGGCAATGTCTGGATTTGCAGAAGAATTAATTATCCAGAATTGCGTAAATGTACCGGGAAATTGTGTACATTATATGTGCAGGAGGACTTAATTTGCAGAAAAATTGACTACCCAGAATTGCATAAATTGAACGAGAAATTGTCTACATTATATGTACGAAATATCTGGATTTGGCAAAAAATTGGAAATCCAAAATTGTGCAAATTCATCGAGAAATTCTGTATATTAAATGTACGGTTTGTCTAGATCTGAAGAAATATTGAATATCCAAAATTGAGTTAATTCAATGGGAAATTATGTACATTATATGTACGAAATGACTGGTTTTACGAAAAATTGGAAATCCAGAATTGTGTAAGTTCAACGAGAAATTGTGTACACTATAGGCACAGAATGTCTGGATTTGCAGAAAAATTGAATCTCCAGAATTGCGTAAATTCAATGGAAAATTTTGTACGTTATATGTCGGCAATGTCTGAATTTACAGAAGAGTTGATTATCCAGAATTGCGTAAATGTACCAGGAAATTGTGTACATTATATGTGCGGGATGACTTAATTTGCAGAAAAATTGAATATCAAGAATTGCTTAAATTCAACGGAAATTGTGCCCATTATATGTACAGAATGTCTAAATTTGCAGAAAAATTGAATAACCAGAATTGCGTAACTTCAACAGGAAATTGTGTACATTATATGTACGAATTTTCTTGATTTGTATAAAAATTGAATATCTAGAATTGTGTAAATTATATATACGGATTGTCCGGATTTGCAGAAAAATTGAATATCCAAAATTTCGTAAATTCAACGGGATATTGTTTACATTATATATACGAAATGTCTAGATTTACCGTAAAATTCTAAATCAGAATTTGGTAAATTCACGGGAAATTTTGCACATTGTATGTATGAACGGTCTGGATTTACAGAGAAATCGAATATCAAGAATGGCGTAAATTCATAAGGAAATTATGTACATTATATATATGGATTGTCTGGATTTGCAAAATAATTGGAAATCCAGAATTCCATAAATTCATCGGGAAATTGTGTATATTATATGTACGGATTGTCTGGATTTGAAGAAATACTGATTATCCAAAATTGAGTAAATTCAACAGGAAATTGTGTACATTATACGTATATTATATGTTTGGAATGCCTAGATTTGCCGAAAAATTGGAAATCCAGAATTGTGTAAATTCGACGAGAAATTTTCTACATTATATGTACGGAATGTTTGGATTTGCCAAAAAATTGGAAATCAAGGATTGTGTAAATTCAACGAGAAATTGTGTACATTATACGTACAGATTGTCTGGATTTACAGAAAAATTGAATCTTCCGATTGCATAAATTCAACGGGAAATTTTGTACATTAAAGTACATGGAAAACTGTGTACATTATATTTACGGATTGTCTAGATTTGCAGAAAAATTGTTCCCATTATATGTACAAAATGTCCGGAATTGCAGAAAAATTGAAAATCTAGAATTATGTAAATTCAACAGAAAATTATGTACATTATGTGTACGGAATGTCTGGATTTGCAGAAAAATTTGAAATCCAAAATTGCGTAAATTCAACGGGAAATTGGGTACATTATAAGTACGGGTTGTGTGAATATGTAGAAAAATTGAATATCCAGAATTACAGAAATTCAACAAGAAATTGTGTTTATTATATTACACGGAATATTGTGTACATTGTACGTACGGATTGTCTGGATTTGCCGAAAATTTGAATATCCAGAATTGCGTATATTCAACGGGAAATTGTGTACATTGTATGTACGCAATGTCTGGATTTGCAGAAGAATTGATTATCCAGAGCTGCGTAAATGTAACAGGAAATTGTGTACATTATATGTACGAGATGACTTAATTTGTAGAAAAATTGATTATCAAGAGTTGCTTAAATTCAGCCGAAATTGTGTAGGTTATATGTACGGAATGTCTGGATTTGTAGAAAAATCGAATATCCAAAATGGCGTAAATTCTTAGGGAACTTGTGTACATTATATATAAGGATTGTCCAAATTTACAAAAAACATTAGAAATCCAGAATTGCGTAAATTCAACGGGAAATTGCGCATATTACTTGTACGGATTGTCTAGATTTGCAGAAAAATTGAATATCCAGAATTGTGTAAATTCAACAGGAAATTGTGTAAATTATATATACGAATTGTCCGGATTTACAAAAACATTTGAACTCCAAAGCTACGTAAATTATACGGGAAATTGTTTACATTATGTGTATGAAAAGTCTGGATTTACCTAAAAATTTGAAATCAGAATTGTCTAAATTCATTGGAAATTTTGCAAATTATATGTGTGAAAGGTCTAGATTTGCGAAGAAATCGAATATCCAGAATGGCGTAAATTCATAAGGAAATTGTGTACATTATATATACAGATTGTCTAGATTTGCAGAAAAAATTGGAAATCTAAAATTGCGTAAACTCAACGGGAAATTGTGTATAGTATTTGTACAGATTGTATGGATTTGCAAAAAAATTGAATATCCAAAATTGCGTAAATTCAACGGTAAATTGTGTAGATTATATGCAAGGATTATCTGGATTCGCAGAAAAATTGAATACACAGAATTGTGTAAATTCAGCGGGAAATTGTCTACATTATATGTACGGAATGTCTTGATTTGCAGAAAAATTGAAAATCCAGAAAATTGCTTAAATTCAATGGAAAATTAGGTACATTAAGTGTACGGAATTTCTTTATTTGCAGAAAAATTAAAAATCTACAATTGCATAAATTCAATGGGAAATTGGGTTCATTATAAGTATGGGTTGTCTGAATTTGTAAAAAAATTGAATATCCATAATTGCGTAAATTCAACGGGAAATTGTGTACATTAAAGTACACAGAAAACTATGTACATTATATGTACGGATTGTCTGGATTTGCATAAAATTGAATATCCAAAATTGCGAAAATTCAATGAGAAATTGTTTCCATTATATATGTACGGACAGTCTGGATTTGACAGAAAATTGAAAATCCAGAATCGCATAAATTCAACGGGAAATTGTGTACATTATAAGCACGGATTGTGTGGATTTGCAGAAAAATTGAATATCTAGAATTACATAAATACAACAGGAAATTGTTTCCATTATATGTATAGAATTTCTGGATTTGCAGAAAAATTGGAAATCCAAAATTGTGTAAATTCAACGAGAAATTGTGTACATTATACGTACAGATTGTCTGGATTTGCAAAAAAATTGAATCTCCCGAATTACGTAAATTCAACGAGAAATTGTGTACATTAAAGTACACAGTTAAACTGTGTACATTATATGTACGGATTGTCTGGATTTGCTAAAAATTGGATATCTAGAATTGCCAACTGGAAATTGTTTCCATTATATATATCAAATGTTTGGATTCGCAAAAAAATTGAATATCCAGAATTCCATAAATTCAACAGGAAATTGTGTACATTATAGTATACAGAATATTGTGTACATTATAAGTATGAATTGTCAGGATTTGCTGAAAAATTGAATATCCTGAATTGCGTATATTCAACGAGAAATTGTGTACATTATAGGTACGGATTGTCTGGATTTACAGAAAAATTGAATCTCCAGAACTGCGTAAATGCAACGGGAAATTGTGTACATTAAAGTTATCGAAAAATTGTCAATATTATATGTACAGATTGTCTGGATGTGCAGAAAATTAAATATCTAGAATTGTGTAAATTCAACAGGAAATTATTTCCATTATTTGTACGAAATGTTTGGATTTGCAGAAAAATTGAAAATCCAGAATTGCCTAAATTCAATGGTAAATTGTGTACATTATAGTACTTGGAATATTAAGTACATTTTATGTACGGATTTTTTGGATTTACTGAAAAATTGAATATCAAGAATTGTGTATATTCATCGGGAAATTATGTACATCATATGTAGGAAATGTCTGGATTTGCAGAAGAATTGATAATCCAGAATTGTGTAAACGTTCGAGGAAATTGTATGCATTATATGTGCGAGATGACTTAATTTGCAGAGAAATTGAATATCAAGAATTGCTTAAATTCAATGGAAATTGTATACATTATATGTAGGGAATGTCTAGATTTGCATAAAAATTGAACAATCAGAATTTTGTAACTTCAACAGGAAATTTTGTACAATATATGTACAGAATTTCTGAATTTGCATAAAATTTGAATATCCAAAATTGTGTAAATTCAACGGGAAATTGTGTACATTATATGTACGAATGGTTTGGATTTGCAGAAAAATCGAATATCCAGAATGGCGTAAATTCATAGGGAAGTTGTGTATATTATATATACGAATTGTCCGAATTTGCAGAAACATTAGAAATCCAGAATTGCATAAATTCGACAGGACATTGGGTACATTATATGTACGGATTTTCAGGATTTAAAGAGAAAATGACTATCCAAAATTGCGTAAATTCAACGGGAAATTGTGTACATTATATGTAGGTTTATCTGGATTTGCAGAAAAATTGAATACCTAGAATTGCGTAAATTCGCCAAGAATTTGTCTACATTATATGTAAGGAATATTTGGATTTGACAAAAAATTGGAAATCTAGAGTTGTGCAAATTAAACGAGAAATTATGTATATTAAATGTACGGATTGTCTGGATTTGAAGAAATATTGAATATCTAAAATTGAGTAAATTCAACGGGAAATTGTGTACATTATATATTCGGAATGCCTGGATTTGCCGAAAAATTGGAAATCCAGAATTGTGTAAATTCAACGAGAAATTGTGTACATTATAGGTACGGATTGTTTGGATTTGCAAAAAAATTGAATCTCCAGAATTGCGTAAATTCCCTAGGAAATTATGTAAATTAAAGTACACGGAAAATTGTGTACAATATATGTATGGATTGTCTGGATGTGCAGAAAATTGAATATCCAGAATTGCGTAAATTCAACGAGAAATTGTTTCCATTATATGTACGGAATGTCAGGATTTGCAGAAAAATTGAAAATCTTGAATTACGTAAATTCAACGGGAAATTGTCTACATTATAGTACTCGGAATATTGTGTACATTATATGTACGGATTGTCTGGATTTGCTGAAAAATTGAATATCCAGAATTGCGTAAATTCATAGGGAAGTTGTGTACATTATATGTACAGATTGATCGGATTTGCAAAAACATTAGAAATCCAGAATTGCGTAAATTCAACGGGAAATCAGGTACATTATATGTACGGATTGTTTGGATTTGGTGAAAAAATGAATATCCAAAATCGCGTAAATTCAACGGGAAATTGTGTACATTATATGTAGGTTTATCTGGATTTGCAGAAAAATTGAATACCCAGAATTGCATAAATTCGACGAGAAATTGTCCACATTATATGTATGGAATGTTTGGATTTGCCGAAAAATTGGAAATCCAGAATTGTGAAAATAAAATAAGAAATGTTGTATATTAAATGTACGGATTGTCTAGATTTGAAGAAATATTGATTATCCAAAATCGAGTAAATTAAACGGGAAATTGTGTACATTATATGTATGGAATGCCTAGATTTGTCGAAAAATTGGAAATCCAGATTTGTGTAAATTCGACGAGAAATTGTCTACATTATATGTACAGATGTTTGGATTTACTGAAAAATTTGAAATCCAGAATTATGCAAAGTCAACGAGAAATTGTGTACATTATAAGTACGGATTGTCTAGATTTGCAGAAAAATTGAATCTCTAGAATTGCGTAAATTCAACAGAAAATTGTGTACATTATTTGTAGGCAATGTCTGGATTTGCAGAAGAATTAATTATCCAGAATTGCGTAAATGTACCGGGAAATTGTGTACATTATATGTGCAGGAGGACTTAATTTGCAGAAAAATTGACTACCCAGAATTGCATAAATTGAACGAGAAATTGTCTACATTATATGTACGAAATATCTGGATTTGGCAAAAAATTGGAAATCCAAAATTGTGCAAATTCATCGAGAAATTCTGTATATTAAATGTACGGTTTGTCTAGATCTGAAGAAATATTGAATATCCAAAATTGAGTTAATTCAATGGGAAATTATGTACATTATATGTACGAAATGACTGGTTTTACGAAAAATTGGAAATCCAGAATTGTGTAAGTTCAACGAGAAATTGTGTACACTATAGGCACAGAATGTCTGGATTTGCAGAAAAATTGAATCTCCAGAATTGCGTAAATTCAATGGAAAATTTTGTACGTTATATGTCGGCAATGTCTGAATTTACAGAAGAGTTGATTATCCAGAATTGCGTAAATGTACCAGGAAATTGTGTACATTATATGTGCGGGCTGACTTAATTTGCAGAAAAATTGAATATCAAGAATTGCTTAAATTCAACGGAAATTGTGCCCATTATATGTACAGAATGTCTAAATTTGCAGAAAAATTGAATAACCAGAATTGCGTAACTTCAACAGGAAATTGTGTACATTATATGTACGAATTTTCTTGATTTGTATAAAAATTGAATATCTAGAATTGTGTAAATTATATATACGGATTGTCCGGATTTGTAGAAAAATTGAATATCCAAAATTTCGTAAATTCAACGGGATATTGTTTACATTATATATACGAAATGTCTAGATTTACCGTAAAATTCTAAATCAGAATTTGGTAAATTCACGGGAAATTTTGCACATTGTATGTATGAACGGTCTGGATTTACAGAGAAATCGAATATCAGGATTGGCGTAAATTTATAAGGAAATTATGTACATTATATATACGGATTGTCTGGATTTGAAGAAATATTGATTATCCAAAATTGAGTAAATTCAACAGGAAATTGTGTACATTATACGTATATTATATGTTTGGAATGCCTAGATTTGCCGAAAAATTGGAAATCCAGAATTGTGTAAATTCGACGAGAAATTTTCTACATTATATGTACGGAATGTTTGGATTTGCCAAAAAATTGGAAATCAAGGATTGTGTAAATTCAACGAGAAATTGTGTACATTATACGTACAGATTGTCTGGATTTACAGAAAAATTGAATCTCCCGATTGCATAAATTCAACGGGAAATTTTGTACATTAAAGTACACGGAAAACTGTGTACATTATATTTACGGATTGTCTAGATTTGCAGAAAAATTGTTCCCATTATATGTACAAATTGTCCGGAATTGCAGAAAAATTGAAAATCTAGAATTATGTAAATTCAACGGAAAATTATGTACATTATGTGTACGGAATGTCTGGATTTGCAGAAAAATTTGAAATCCAGAATTGCGTAAATTCAACGGGAAATTGGGTACATTATAAGTACGGGTTGTGTGAATATGTAGAAAAATTGAATATCCAGAATTACAGAAATTCAACAAGAAATTGTGTTCATTATAGTACACGGAATATTGTGTACATTCTACGTACGGATTGTCTGAATTTGCCGAAAAATTAAATATCCAGAATTGCGTATATTCAACGGGAAATTGTGTACATTGTATGTACGCAATGTCTGGATTTGCAGAAGAATTGATTATCCAGAGCTGCGTAAATGTAACAGGAAATTGTGTACATTATATGTACGAGATGACTTAATTTGTAGAAAAATTGATTATCAAGAGTTGCTTAAATTCAGCTGAAATTGTGTAGATTATATGTATGGAATGTCTGGATTTGTAGAAAAATCGAATATCCAAGATGGCATAAATTCTTAGGGAACTTGTGTACATTATATATAAGGATTGTCCAGATTTACAAAAACATTAGAAATCCAGAATTGCGTAAATTCAACGAGAAATTGCACATATTACTTGTACGGATTGTCTAGATTTGCAGAAAAATTGAATATCCAAAATTGCATAAATTCAACGTGAACTTGTGTACATTATATGTACGGTTTATCTGGATTTGCAGAAAAATTGAATACTCTGAATTGCATAAATTCTACGAGAAACTGTCTACCTTTTATGTACGGAATGTCTAGATTTCCCGAAAAATTGGAAATCCAGAATTGTGCAAATTCAAAGAGAAATTGTGTATATTAAATGTACGGATTGTCTGGATTTGAAGAAATATTGAATATCCAAAATTGTGTTAATTCAATGGGAAATTGTGTAAATTATATGTACAGAATGCCTAATTTGCCGAAAAATTGGAAATCCAAAATTGTGTAAACTCAACGAGAAATTGTGTGCATTATTGGTACGGATTGTCTGGATTTGCAGAAAAATTGAATCTCCAGAATTGCGTAAATTCAACGAAAAATTGTGTACATTATATGTAGGCAATGTCTGGATTTGCAGAAATATTGAATATCCAGAATTGTGTAAATTCAACAGGAAATTGTGTAAATTATATGTACGGATTGTCCAGATTTACAGAAACATTGGAATCCCAAAATTGCGTAAATTCAACAGGAAACTTTGTACATTGTATGTACTGATTTTCAAGATTTGAAGAAAAATTGAATATCCAAAATTTCGTAAATTCAGCGGGAAATTTTTTACATTATGTATACGAAATGTCTGGATTTACCGTAAAATTGTAAATCAAAATTGTGTAAATTCACGGGAAATTTTGCACATTGTATATATGAACGGTCTGGATTTACAGAGAAATCGAATATCAAGAATGGCGTAAATTCATAAGGAAATTGTGTACATTATATATACGGATTGTCTGGATTTGCAGAAAAATTGGAAATACAGAATTGAGTAAATTCGACGGGATATTGTGTATATTATACGTACAGATTGTTTGGATATGCAGAAAAATTGAATCTCCCGAATTGCGTAAATTTAGCGGGAAATTGTGTACATTAAAGTCCATGGAAAACTGTGTACATTATATGTACGGATTGTCTTGATTTGCAGAAAATTTGTTATCCAGAATTGCGTAAATTGAACGGGAAATTGTTTCCATTATATGTACGGAATGTCCTTGTAAAAAAATTTGAAAATCCAAAATTGCATAAATTCAACGAGAAATTGTCTACATTATATGTACAAAATGTCTGGATTTGCAGAAAAATTGAATATCCAGAATTGTGTAAATTCAACGAAAAATTGTGTACATTATACGTACAGATTGTCTGGTTATGCAGAAAAATTGAATCTCCGAATTGCGAAAATTCATCGGGAAATTGTGTACATTAAAGTACACGGAAAACTGTGTACATTATATGTACGGATTGTCTGGATTTGTAGAAAATTTAATATCCAGAATTGCGTAAATTGAACAGGAAATTGTTTCAATCATATGTACGGAATGTCTGGATTTGCAAAAAAATTGAAAATCCAGAGTTGCGTAAATTCAACGAAAAATTGTGTACATTATAGTACCCTGAATATTGTGTAGATTATATGTACGGAATGTTTGGATTTGCAAAAAAATCGAATATCCAGAATGGCTTATATATTCTTAGGGAAGTTGGGTACATTATATATACAGATTGTCCGGATTCGCAGAAACATTAGAAATCCAGAATTGCGAAAATTCAACGGGAAATTGTGTACATTATATGTACGGATTGTCTGGATTTGCAGAAAAATTGAATATCCAAAATTGCGTAAATTCAACGGGAACTTGTGTACATTATATATACGGTTTATCTGGATTTGCAGAAAAATTGAATACCTAGAGTTGCATAAATTCTACGAGAAATTGTCTACATTATATGTACGAAATGTCTAGATTTGCCGAAAAATTGGAAATCTAGAATTATACAAATTCAACGAGAAATTGTGTATATTAAATGTCCGGATTGTCTGGATTTGAAGAAATATTGGATATCCAAAATTGAGTTAATTCAACGGGAAATTGTGTACATTATATGTACGAAATGCCTGATTTGCCGAAAAATTGGAGATCCAGATTTGTGTAAATTCAACGAGAAATTGTGTACATTATTGGTACGGATTATCTGGATTTGCAGAAAAATTGAATCTCCAAAATTTCGTAAATTAAACGAAAAATTGTGTACATTATACGTAGACAATGTCTGGATTTACTGAAGAATTGATTATCCAGAATTGCGCAAATGTACCAAGAAATTGTGTACATTATCTGTGCAGGATGACAAAATTTGCAGAAAAATTGAAAATCAAGAATTGCTTAAATTCAACAGAAATTGTGTATATTATATGTACGGAATGTCTGGATTTGCACAAAAATTGAATAACCAGAATTGCGTAACTTCAACAGGAAATTGTGTACATTGTATGTACGAATTTTCTTGATTTGTAGAAAAATTGAATATCCAAAGTTGCTTAAATTCAACGGAAATTGTGTACATGTACGCAATGTTTGGATTTGCAAAAAAATTGAATAACCAGAATTGCATAGCTTCCACAGGAAGTTGTGTACATTATAAGCACGGATTGTCTAGATTTGCAGAAAAATCGAATATCTAGAATTACGTAAATTCAACGGGAAATTGTTTCCATTATATGTACGGAATGTCTGGATTTCCAGAAAAATTGAAAATCTGGAATTGCGTAAATTCAACAGAATATTATGTACATTATGTGTATGGAATATCTGGATTTGCAGAAAAATTTAAAATCTATAATTGCGTCAACTCAGTGGGAAATTTGGTACATTATAAGTACGGGTTTTCTGAATTTGTAGAAAAATTGAATATCCAGAATTACGTAAATTCAACTGGAAATTGTGTTCATTATCGTACACAGAATATTGTGTACATTTTATGTACGGATTGTCTGGATTTGCTGAAAAATGGAATATCCAGAATTGCGTATATTCAAAGGGAAATTGTGTACATTATATTTACGCAATGTCTGGATTTGCAGATGAATTGATTATCTACAATTGCGTGAATGTAATAGGAAATTGTGTACATTATATGTGCAAGATCACTTAATTTGCAGAAAAATTGATTGTTAAGAATTGCGAAAATTCTGCCGAAATTGTGTAGATTGTATGCACGTAATGTCTGGATATGCATAAAATTGAATATCCAGAATTGTGTAAATTCAACTGAAATTATGTACATTATATGTACGAATGGACTGGATTTGCAAAAAAATCGAATATCCAGAGTGGCGTAAATTCTTAAGGAACTTGTGTACATTATATATACAGATTGTCCGCTTTGTAAAAACATTAAAACCCAGAATTGCGTAAATTCAACGGAAAATTGCGTACATTATTTGTACGGATTGTTTGTATTTGCAGAAAAATTGAATATCCAAAATTGCGTAAATTCAACGTGAACTTGTGTACATTATATGTACGGTTTATCTGGATTAGCAGAAAAATTGAATACCCAGAATTGCATAAATTCAACGAGAAATTGTCTACATTATATGTACGGAATGTCTGGATTTTCCAAAAAATTGGAAATCCAGAATTGTGCAAATTCAACGAGAAATTGTGTATATAAAATGTACGGATTGTCTGGATTTGAAGAAATATTCAATATCAAAAATTTAGTTAATTCAACGGTAACTTGTGTACATTATATGTACGGAATGCCTGATTTGCCGAAAATTTGGAAATTCAAAATTGTGTAAATTCAACGTGAAATTGTGTACATTATTGGCACGGATTGTCCGGATTTGCAGAAAAATTGAATATCCAAAATTTGGTAAATTCAATGGGAAATTGTTTACATTGTATATTCGAAATGTCTGGATTTAACAAAAAGTTGTAAATTAGAATTGAGTACGTTCACGGGAAATTTTGCAGAAATTGTGTACATTATATATACGGATTATCTGGATTTGTAGAAAAATTGGAAATCCATAATTACGTGAATTCAACGGGAAATTGTGTATATCATATGTACAAATTGTCAGGATTTGCAGAAAAATTGAATATCCAATATTGTATAAATTCAACGGGAAATTCTGAACAATATATGTACGGATTATCTAGATTTGTAGAAAAATTAAATAACCAGAATTGCATAAATTTAACGAGAAATTGTGTACATTATATGTACGAATTGTCCGGATTTGCTGAAAAATTGAATATCCAAAATTGCGTATATTCATCAGGAAATTGTGTACATTATATGTAGGCAATTTCTAGATTTGTTGAAGAATTGATTATCCAGAATTGCGTAAATGTACCAAGAAATTGTGTGCATTATTTGTGCGAAATGACTTAATTTGCGGAGAAATTGAATATCTAGAATTGCTTAAATTCAACGGAAATTGTCTACATTATATGTACGGAATGTCTGTATTTGCATAAAAATTGAATAACCAGAATTGCGTAACTTCAACAGGAAATTGTGTACTTTATATGTACGGAATGTCTGGATTTGCATAAAAAATGAATATCCAGAAATGTGTAAATTCAAGGGAAAATTGTGTACATTATATGTACGGAATGTCTGGATGTGCAGAAAAATCAAATATCCAAAATTGCATAAATTCATAGGGATGTTATGTACATTGTCCAGACTTGCAGAAACAATAGAAATCCAAAATTGCGTAAATTCAACGGGAAATTGTGTACTTTACATGTACGGTATATCTAGATTTGCAGAAAAATTGAATACCCAGAATTGCGTAAATTCAACGAGAAATTATCTACATTATATGTACGGAATGTCTGGATTTGCCAAAAAATTAGAAATCTAGAATTGTGCAAATTCATCAGGAAATTGTGTATATTAAATATACGGATTGTCTGGATTTGAAGAAATATTGAATATCCAAAATTTAGTTAATTCAACGTGAAATTGTGTACATTATATGTACGGAATGCCTGATTTGTCGAAAAATTGGAAATCTAGAATTGTGTAAATTCAACGAGAAATTGTGTACATTATTGGTACGGATTGTCTGGATTTGCAGAAAAATTTAATCTCCAGAATTGCGTAAATTCAACGGAAAATTGTGTACATTATATGTAGACAATGTCTGGATTTGCTAAAGAATTGATTATCCAGAATTGCGTAAATGTACCAAGAAAATTGTGTACATTATTTGTGCGGCATGACTTAATTTGCAGAAAAATTGAATATCAAGAATTGCTTAAATTCAACGGAAATTGTGTACATTATATGTACGGAATGTCTGGATTTGCATAAAAATTGAATAACCAGAATTGCGTAACTTCAACAGGAAATTGTGTACATTATATGTACGAATTTTCTTGATTTGCAAAAAAATTGAATATCCAGAATTGTGTAAATTCAACAAGAAATTGTGTAAATTATATATACGAATTGTCCGCTTTTGCAGAAACAATGGAAATCCAAAATTGCGTAAATTCAACGGGAAACTTTGTACATTATATGTACTGATTTTCTAGATTTGTAAAAAAATTGAATATCCAAAATTTCGTAAATTCAACGGCATATTGTTTACATTATAAATATGAAATGTCTGGATTTACAGTAAAACTGTAAATCAGAATTGTGTAAATTCACGGGAAATTTTGCACATTGTATGTAAGAATGGTCTGGATTTATAGAGAAATCGAATATCAAGAATGGCGTAAATTCATAACGAAATTGTGTACATTATATATACGGATTGTCTGGATTTGCAGAAAAATTGAATATTGAAAATTGCGTAAATTCAATGGGAAATTCTGCACATTATATGTACGGATTGTCTGGATTTGTAAAAAAATTTAATACCCAGAATTGCGTAAATTCAATGAGAAATAGGCTACATTATATGTACAGAATATCTAGATTGGCAGAAAAATTGAAAATCCAGAACTGTGTAAATTGAACGGAAAATTATGTACATTATGTGTACGGAATGTCTGGATTTGCAGAAAAATTTGAAATCCCGAATTGCGTAAATTCAATGGGAAATTGGGTACATTATAAGTACAGATTGTCTGGATTTGCAGAATATTTAATATCCAGAATTGCGTAAATTTAACAGGAAATTGTTTCCATTTTATGTACAGAATGTCCGGAATTGCAGAAAATTTGAAAATCCAAAATTACGTAAATTCAACGGAAAATTATGTACATTATGTGTACGGAATGTCTCGATTTGCAGAGAAATTTGAAATCCAGAATTGCGTAAATTCAACGGGTAATGGGGTACATTATAAGTACGGGTTGTTTGAATATGTGAAAAAATTGAATATCCAGAATTACATAAATTCAACAGGAAATTGTGTTCATTATAGTACACGGAATATTGTGTACATTATATGTACAGATTGTCTAAATTTGCTGAAAAATTGAATATCCAAAATTACGTATATTCAACAGAAAATTGTGTACATTATATGTACGCAATGTCTGGATTTGTAGAAGAATTGATTATCCAAAGTTGCGTAAATGTAACAGGAAATTGTGTACATTATATGTACAAGATGACTTAATTTGCTGAAAAATTGATTATCAAAAAATTGCGTAAATTCAGCCGAAATTGTGTAGATTATATGTACGGAATGTCTGGATTTGTTGAAAAATCGAATATCCAGAATGGCGTAAATTCATAGGGAACTTGTGTACATTATATATACAGATTGTCCGAATTTGCAAAAACATTAGAAATCCAGAATTGCGTAAATTCGTTGGGAAATTGTGTACATTATATGTACGGATTGTCTGGATTTGCAGAAAAATTGAATATCCAAAATTATGTAAATTCAACGGGAACTTCTATACATTATAAATACGGTTTATCTGGATTTGCAGAAAAATTGAATACCTAGAATTGCATAAATTCAACGAGAAATTGTCTACATTATATGTACGGAATGTCCAGAATTATGCAAATTCAACGAGCAATTGTGTATATTAAATGTACGGATTGTCTAGATTTGAAGAAATATTGAATATCCAAAATTGAGTAAATTCAACGAGAAATTGTGTACATTATATGTACAGAATGCCTGATTTTTCGAAAAATTGGAAATCCAGAATTGTGTAAATTCAACGAGAAATTGTGTACATTATTGGTACGGATTGTCTGGATTTGCAGAAAAATTGAATCTCCAGAATTGCGTAAATTCAATGGAAAATTGTGTACATTATATGTAGACATTGTCTGGATTTACTGAAGAATTGATTATCCAGAATTGCGTAAATGTACCAAGAAATTGTGTACATTATTTGTGCGGGATGACTTAATTTGCAGAAAAATTGAATATCAAGAATTGCTTAAATTCAACGGAAATTGTGTTCATTATATGTATGGAATGTCTGGATTCGCATAAAAATTGAATAACCAGAATTGCGTAACTTCAACCGGAAATTGTGTACATTATATGTACGAATTTTCTTGATTTGTAAAAAAATTGAATATCCAGAATTGTGTAAATTCAACAAGAAATTGTGTAAATTTTATATACGAATTGTCCGCATTTGCAGATACAATGGAAATCCAAAATTGCGTAAATTCAACGGGAAACTTTGTACATTATATGTACTAATTTTCTAGATTTGCAAATAAATTGAATATCCAAAATTTCGTAAATTCAACGAGATGTTGTTTACAGTATATATATGAAATGTCTGGATTTACTTAAATTGTAAATCAGAATTGTGTAAATTCACGGGAAATTTTGCACATTGTTTGTATGAACGGTCTGGATTTATAGAGAAATCAAATATCAAGAATGGCGTAAATTCATAAGGAAATTGTGTACATTATATATACGAATTGTCTAGATTTGCAGAAAAATTGGAAATCTAGAATTGCGTAAATTCAACGGGAAATTGTGTATATTATATGTACGGATTGTCTGGATTTGCAAAAAAATTGAATATTGAAAATTGCGTAAATTCAATGGGAAATTCTGTACATTATATGTACTGATTATCTGGATTTGCAGAAAAATTTAATACCCAGAATTGTGTAAATTCAATAAGAAATAGGCTACATTATATGTACAGAATGTATGGATTTGTAGAAAAATTGAGAATCCAGAACTGTGTAAATTCAACGGAAAATTATGTACATTATGTGTACGGAATGTCTGGATTTGCAGAAAAATTTGACATCCAGAATTGCGTAAATTCAACGGGAAATTAGGTACATTATAAGTATAGATTGTCTGGATTTGCAGAATATTTAATATCCAGAATTGCGTAAATTTAAGGGAAATTGTTTCCATTATATGTACAGAATGTCCGAAATTGCAGAAAAATTGAAAATCCAGAATTACGTAAATTCAACGGAAAATTATGTACATTATGTGTACGGAATGTCTGGATTTGCAGAAAAATTTGAAATCCAGAATTGCGTAAATTCAACAGGAAATTGGGTACATTATAAGTATGGGTTGTTTGAATATGTAGAAAAATTGAATATCCAGAATTACATAAATTCAACAGGAAATTGTGTTCATTATAGTACACGGAATATTGTGTACATTTTATGTACAGATTGTCTGGATTTGCTGAAAATTTGAATATCCAGAATTGCGTATATTCAATGGGAAATTGTGTACATTATATGTACACAATGTCTGGATTTGCAGAAGAATTGATTCTCCAGAGTTACGTAAATGTAACAGGAAATTGTGTACATTATATGTACGAGATGACTTAATTTGCAGAAAAATTGATTATTAAGAAATTGCTTAAATTCAGCCGAAATCGTGTAGACTATATGTACGAAATGTCTGGATTTGTAGAAAAATCGAATATCCAAAATGGCGTAAATTCATAGGGAACTTGTGTACATTATATATACGGATTTTCTGGATTTGAAAAACATTAGAAATCCAGAATTGCGTAAATTCATCGGGAAATTGTGTACATTATATGTATGGATTGTCTGGATTTGCAGAAAAATTGAATATCCAAAATTATGTAAATTCAACGGGAACTTGTATACATTATATGTACAGAATGTCTGATTTGCCGAAAAATTGGAAATCCAGAATTGTGTAAATTCAACGAGAAATTGTGTACATTATTGGTACGGATTGTCTGGATTTGCAGAAAAATTGAATCTCCAGAATTGCGTAAATTCAACGGAAAATTGTGTACATTATATGTAGACTGTAAGGACACGATTTGGAACGACCCAAAACTATACTGGGCTCGCACGTAAATAGGCCCTAACAATATGATTTATAGAGCGTGGGTGTAAAGAACTAGGTTAACCTTTCGTTTTAAGCTAAAAACTAGCACAACGATCCTTTTGTTTGGTGATCGATACAGTTCCTTTCTCTCTTTTCGTTCTTTCTGTCTTTGTTTTTTTTTCTCTCTTTGTTTCTTCCGATCCCCTTTTTCGTGTTCCTCTTTCAGTTTATATACCACCCTCTGTACTCCATCCTCACCGCACACGTGTAGGTTAGGTTCGGAGGATTTCTTTCTGTCCCATCTAGCGCCTCTTGGAACTTCCTGTGGGCAGCTGTAAGGCTACCTCCCTACTGTTCTGGTATCACCTCCACATTAATGTGGCCAGAGAGTTGGTTGAGAGGTAGTTAATGCGGAGGCAGCTGTAGTTACAGATATTTGTTTTCCTTTTCTCTTAGACCCGTAGTCTGTTATCCTTATCTTCAGTGGTGACGTAATTTTGGGGTCTGGTTGTAACAAGGCCGCGTCCTGTTCGTCCTCGGACACGTACTGCCGAGGAATATAGCGTCCTCGGACGAACATAGAACTCTACCTTCGTGATATTGACCATCACCCCCCTTCGGCAATTGCCTTGTGACCTGACATGGCCTCCTCGGACAGATACACATCCTCGGATGGGCCACAAGCCCAATGATCCTGACCTTAATGGGCCTGCTGATTGACAGGCCCCCACAATAGCCCCTTAAAATCCTACTTTTCGACTCCTCAGGAGGGAAGGTGGATTTTGACGTCATAAGCCCGTACCCATGCGCGTTTTGGGGCATGCCCCTGACGCTTCAGCATCCCGATTCAGGCAGCATTAAATTTTGGCAACGCTCTTGTCTCCCACGTTCGACGGTGAGATCTAAATCAAACGGCAAAAGGTCTCCCCTGTTTCGTGAGCGGGAATTTTACCGCTCACAATCCTAATATGACTATAAAGGTTTTCTCAGATTAACCCTGTACACCTTTGATGATTACGTAGTTCTAGAGCTCATACATTGAACCTGCTTTTCTCCTTTCTCGCTATTTTCCTGGTGACTACAAATAATCGTACTTTGTCCGAGGTCCTTCCTTTGAACCTGTAAGTCCTCTTGAAGCCTTTACCACTTTTACTTCTAACCCAACAGTCTTTTCTGCTAAGTTTTTTAGAAAAATGGGAAAACAAAAGAATCCATTTCGATGTCTCGTCGAATCCGAGGAAGGTATTAGAAACTTTCGCTCTAAGTATAAGATCCCTTCATCGGTAGGAATGAGGTACGCAGCCCAAGGGGAATGGGTTGACGCCAGACAAACTAGGGAAGTAGTTATTCCCATGATTGCCTTCATAGAAGGCGGGATGACCATCCCCATGGGAAGTATCCCTAGGAGTTACCTCAAATTTTTTAGGCTGTCCCCCACTTAGTGTGCTCCAAATATGTTTAGGGTCTTGGGAAGTATAGACGCTCTGAATAAGAGAATGGACTTAAAGCTAACCCACCATGATGTGAACTGGGTGTACAACCTCCATCACTTAACTGGCCAGGGATACTATCTCAAATCGAGATATCCTGAGGTAAGGCTAATTCAGTGCCTTCCCACTTCAAACAAGAACCTAAAGGAGGATTTCCTTATTCTCTCTGGGGAATGGCACGATGGTCTGCCTTGTCCGACAGTAGAGGGAACACCAGGTGGGCGCGTAGTCATAGATTTACACTACTTAGCTCGCGAACATATTTCGTTTACTTTTTCCTTTTTTATTATTTTTGTCTCCCACAATTTTCACTCGTGACTCAACGGTTTTGCAGATAGACGTTACACAAAGCCCAATCTCAGGTTAGTCAATAAGGCGAGCCTGGATAAGTTATTGAAGGCCGAAATATACGTGAATGAGGCTGACGGTCAACTCCAGGCGGCACATTTAATTCTCGGCTATACCCCCCTTTCTTTTGTTTTTCAGGCAACGAAATGCGTGATTAGAGCTCGCGATCCTCGGCTTCACCGCATTAGTGTTGCCTATGAAGGGTTCATTGTTCCAAAGGGTATTCCGCTTCCCCAGCACACACCTCACCCAGAGCCTCTCTTCATAGCCAGCGTCTCGGCGGGAGCTTCTTCATCTTTTCCTCCCCTTAGGGAAAAGGAAATAAAAGGGAGAAAGAAAAAGGATAAAGGCGAGGAAACGGTTGTAACAGTATCTGAGTTCTCGGACGATTTCGAGATTTTTGACCAACCCATAAGCCCCGAGGAAGATCCTGACGAGATGGGGACAAAAAGAAAACCCCAGAAAAGCTTGCTGGAGTTGATGGAAGGTAAGCCGGGAAAGAATGTGCCCACAAAAACAATACCACCCCAGGCTTCATCCCTTCCAGCTAAGTCTCCTCCCCCTGCCCCTCGCCAACCTCCTCGGTCATCGCCACAACCAGCGATTCCTAGCGCTGCCGAGTAGAAAAGGCGCAGGGAACAGAAGGGCAAGGATGTGGCGGACATGAACAAGTCTCGTCCAACTCGAGAGGAGGAAGCCCAACGAGCTGCAAAGCAGCAAAAAACCAAACACCAAGTTGCATGGGACCAGGAGGAATCTGACTTCCAGCATCCTGAACCACGAGCATGGTTGCCCGCACCTATGCACGGTGGGGAGCCCCTGCGAGATGATGCATCTATAAGGGATTTTAACGGCGGAATAGGATGTCATGTAGCCTCGGCCGTAGAGGAAGCCTTATTGCTCCCCAAAGATATGGCTGAAATAAAGAACATGAGGAAGAACGAACTCGTCCTCGACAACAAACGATATTTGGGCATGGTAAGGAGCTAACTTTTATCTTCCTCATTCTGCGACTGTTACTTACCAATATACACCTTTTTTATTAACTATAGTGTTAACTTCTTTCCTACAGATCATCCAAAATACTTTCAAGCTAGATGAGATGCTCAACGCTTGTTCCGATCAGCTAGACGATGAGAGGAAGAGACGGACAATGGCTGTACAGACCCTGTCCAAATTCGAACAAGACTTGGCTGATGCAAAGAAAAAGTTACAAGCCGAAGAGCAAGCTCGCAAGAGCGCCGAGTCGGCGTTAAAAGGCTACCAAAAGCAGGCCGAGAACCAAGGAAAACTCCTGCAGGAGGCGAACGCTGAGCTAAAGAAGACTCAAGAGCAAGTCCTAGTTCTTAGGAAGCATTTGGAGGAAACTCAGAAGTTAAGGGAGCGAGCTGAAAAGTCCAAGGAGCAAGCGGAGAATGCGAAGATCTGTGCCGAACATACAATGAACGAAGCTGAGCAGAGAGGCTACGAGGTTGGTATAGCTGAAACTGAGAAAGCTTTCAGAGCCCAGGTTCCAGAGGTATGCCGTATCTACTGCGCAAGAACTTGGAGTGAGGCTCTCACCGTGTTGGGGTTGAAGCCTCATCTGAGTTACGTAAGCCAGAAAACATAGTCTATCCCGAGGCGATCCGCCCTCCAGTTATTCTACCCCATCAGGCTAATGATCCTCCTTCAGTTATTAATCTCAACGAGGAGGTCTTACCTCGTAATTCTCCTCCCCGTGGCCAACCGGAATCAGCTAAGGAGGGACTTGCCCCTCCAGGAGTTTCCCCCGACAAGACCACCACCACTTTGGAGGCAGATACGGCCTCCCAAGGTTTCCAACGGGATTTGGACTCCACAATTCTATCAACTGGGGGCGTCACCAAAGCCAAAGAGGGGATCACAACTTCGGAGGCAAACCTACCCGCCAGCCAGAACCCACAGATCCAATTGAAATTAAAAAAGTAGAACCTGTTTTGTAGCTTATTTAGGCATCTAGTAGGGAACCTCCTTCCTCATTTTCTTATCGATTTTACTACTTTATGTTATTTTTGTAATCGGTCACTGTGTTACCGTATTTTAGATACGTTTATTTCAACTATTCTTTGCTTATTCGTGGCATTTTTACTCATGCATATCGTCAATCGAAAATTAGTAATAGACAATAAGCGTTAATACAACAGGGTCTTAGGGAAACGTTTTAGATATGTACGTACCCTTTCCAATCAATTGCAATTCTTAACGAGAATTCATAAATTAAATAAACTCATGCCCTCAGTACCTCGATTGTATGCCAACTTACGTCCAAAGATCTCTCTTTGACTCCCCGATGGGTGTGACAGGGCGTTATTTCTTGTTAAGTTTGTGATTAGAAGATCTATCAATATTCAGTTACTACTTACAACTTCAATACACAATATGGAATGTAAACTTCCATTACTTAGTTCCTGTTTAAGATTTCAACATACACATCGGACGTTAATTTCCACCAAGTTTGCGATCCGAGGACCTGGCATAACTTAGTTTCTGTTTAACATTTCAATATACACACAGGACGTTAATTTCCACCAAGATTGCGATCCGAGGACCTGGCATAATTTAGTTTCTGTTTAACATTTCAATATATACACAGGACGTTAATTTCCACCAAGTTTGCGATCCGAGGACCTGGCATAACTTAGTTTCTGTTTAACATTTCAATATACACATAGGACTTTAATTTCCACCAAGTTTGCGATCCGAGGACCTGGCATAACTTAGTTTCTGTTTAACATTTCAATATATACACAGGACGTTAATTTCCACCAAGTTTGCGATCCGAGGACCTGGCATAACTTAGTTTCTGTTTAACATTTCAATATACACACAGGACGTTAATTTCTACCAAGTTTGCGATCCGAGGACCTGGCATAACATGGTTACTATTTAACATTTCAATATACACACAGGACGTTAATTTCCACCAAGTTTGTGATTCGAGGACCTGGCATAACTTAGTTTCTGTTTAACATTTCAATATACACACAGGACGTTAATTTCCACCAAGTTTGCGATCCGAGGACCTGGCATAACTTAGTTTCTGTTTAACATTTCAATATACACACAGGACGTTAATTTCCACCAAGTTTGCGATTCGAGGATCTGGCATAACTTAGTTTCTGTTTAACATTTCAATATACAACACAGGGCGCAGGGGTACAAGATGTATGGTTGACGTAAATTAAAAGAAATATTTGAATTGAAACACTTTTATTAATAATAATACCTCTTGAGATTATTTACATTCCAAGGATGAAGTACGGCTTTTTCATCTAGGTCTTCCAGATAGTAAGCTCCTATTCCTGCTACAGAAGTGATTCGATATGGCCCTTCCCAATTAGGTCCCAATTTTCCCCAATTTGGATTCTTGGTGGCCCCCAGAACTTTCCTCAGCACCAAATCCCCCACGGCTAACGGCCTCATCTTCACATTGCTATCATAGCCCTGCTTGAGTTTGTGTTGATAGTAAGCTAGCTGAACCATCGCGCTCTCCCTCCGCTCTTCAATCAGGTCTAAGCTTTTCTCCAACATCACATCATTACTATCCAAAGAGAATGTACTGGTCCTTAATGTTGGGAATCCAGTTTCCAGGGGAATGACGACCTCGGCCCCATAGGTCATGGAAAAGGGAGTTTCCCCCGTTGAACGTCGGGGAGTTGTCCGATACGTCCAAAGCACATGTGGCAATTCTTCCACCCATTTTCCTTTCGCGTCATCCAGTCTCTTCTTAAGCCCATTGACTATTACTTTGTTAACGGCTTCAGCCTGCCCATTGCATTGTGGATAAGCTGGAGTGGAATATCTGTTTCTTATACCCAGTTCTGAACAATATTCCCTAAAAGCATTGCTATCGAATTAGAGTCCATTGTCCAAGACAAGAGTACGAGGAACACCAAATCGTGTAACAATGTTACTCCAAACAAACTTCTTCACATCTGCGTCCCTGATGTTCGCCAAGGGCTCAGCTTCCACCCATTTAGTGAAGTAGTCCGTGCCAACCAGCAGGTACTTCTTGTTTCCTATGGCTTTAGGAAAAGGGCCGACAATGTCCAGCCCCCACTGGGCAAAAGGCCAAGGGCTAGAGAGAGGGTTAAGAACTCCTCCCGGTTGGTGGATATTTGGAGCATATCTTTGACACTGATCGCACTTCCTAACGTACTCCTGCGCTTCATTCCGCATATTTGGCCACCAATATCCTTATGTGATGGCTCGACATGATAGAGACCTTCCTCCTGTATGGCTTCCACAAATGCCCTCATGCAGTTCCTCCAGTATTGACTCTGCCGTCTCAGGAGGCACACGGAGCAGGTATGGCCCAGAGAAGGACCGTTTGTATAACTTTCTATCCTCAGATAACCAGTACCGAGGAGCTTTCCTTCGTATTTTCTCAGCTTCCACCTTATCTTCGGGCAATATATCACTTTCAAGAAATTTTAATATGGGATCCATCTAGTTTGTCGACAGACTGGTTTGATTTATTTGGCAAACCTCCTTCTCTGGTGAGGTGGGGGTGCACAAGTCTTCAACGATAATCAACCGAGGAAAATTTCGTACGGAGGAGGTGGCAAGGGTTGCCAAGGAATCAACATGGGTATTTTCCCCTCGAGGGATATGTATTACGTCGTAAGATTCAAATTTCATTCGAATGCGCTTAACCCGGTCCAAATACCCTTGCATTCTCGGGTCTTGGGCTTCCAGCTCTCCTCTCACCTGGCTGACTACCAATCTCAAGTCTGAGAATAACTTTACTGCCTTTCCACCCATTTTTTGAACCATATTCATTCCCATTATCAAAGCTTCGTACTCTGATTCGTTGTTAGTTGCCGAGAACCCCAATCTTAACGACTTCTCGATGATGACGTCCTCGGGAGATATCAACACCAATCCCAATCCTGCTCCCCGTTGGTTTGCGGCCTCGTCTACGTACACCCTCCAGACGGACTCGCCTTGTGCGGATATTTGGCCAACCAATTTTTCATCCATGTGACCTTGATTCGTATTGATCTCTTTTGGGCATTCGGCGAACTCAGCCACCAGATCGGCAAGGACTTGACCTTTCACCGAGGTACGGGGCATGTATTTGATATCAAAAGCACCCAGAATCGTGCCCCACTTGGCAATTCTTCTGGTGTAGTCAGCACTTCTGAGTATGGACTTAAGAGGTAGTTGGGTCAAGATAACCACGGTATGGGCCTGAAAATAGTGAGGAAGTTTGCGTGTTGCATGGACCACCGCCAGTATGGCCTTTTCTAATGACAGATACCTCACCTCGGCTTCATGGAGGGATTTACTTACATAATAAACTGGCCTTTGGACGCCATTATCCTCTCGTATCAAGACGAGACTAACTGCATGAGGAGCTACCGCCAAATAAGCAAACAACACTTCATCCATCTAGGGGCTAGACATGATAGGTGGCTTGGATAGGTATTCCTTCAACTGCTGGAACGCTTCAGCACACTCCGCGGTCCATTCAAATCCTTGCCACCTATGTAATAGGCGGAAAAAAGGACGACACCTCTCAGCCGACCTGGAGATGAACCGATTCAACGCAGCAGTCATCCCAGTCAGTTTCTGCACTTCTTTTGGATTCCGAGGTGCCCGCAAATCGTTAATGGCCTTAATCTGGTCTGGGTTCACCTCAATTCCTCTGTGGGTCACCATGTACCCCAAGAACTTCCCAGAACCGACACCAAACGAGCACTTTGAAGCATTCAAGCGTAACTTATGTTTTCTCAGTATCCCGAAGATACTCGTGAGGTCTTCCACATGTTCAGACGCCACTTTACTTTTCACGACCATATCATCTATATAAACTTCAATGCTCCTACCAAGTTGCGGTTCAAACATTTTCGTCATCATGCGTTGGTAAGTTGATCCAGCGTTTTTCAAGCCAAAGGGCATCACCTTGTAATGGTAGTTCCCGGTCGGGGTCACAAAAGCAGTCTTTTCCTGATCGTCGGCGGCCAGCGGTATTTGGTGATACCCTTGGAAGGCATCCAAGAAACTCATTCTAGGGTGACCCACGGTCGCATCCACTAACTGGTCGATCTTCGGCATAGGAAATGGATCTTTGGGCCAAGCCTTATTAAGATCTGTGAAATCCACGCACACCCGCCACTTTCCAGTCTTCTTTTTTACTACCACCGTATTGGCCAACCATTGAGGATAGAAGATCTCCTTGATAGCCCCAGCTTGCTTGAGCTTGGCAACTTCACATCTGACGGCCTCAGCGTGTTCCTTAGACAGTCGCCGAGGAGGTTGCCTCCTGGGCACAACGGCGGGGTTCACATTAAGTCGATGGCAGATAAAATTCGGGTCCACCCCTGGGGCTTCATATGGGTTCCATGCAAAAACGTCCACATTGGCTCGGAAGAATTCCAGCAACCTCGCCTTCTCTGGCAACGGCAATTTAGCCCCCACCTGGAAGAATTTTTCCGGATCATCGGCAACAACTACCTTCTCCAGATCCTCACACTCTACCCCGCTGGCTGGCACGTCTAAGCCTGATACTAGGGACTTTAATTGCTATAACTCATTGTCAGCAATAGCCGAGGTTTCCACTTCTGGCCGATGCTGTATGGCCGCGACAAGGCATTGCCGAGCAGCCGCCTGGTTCCCTACTATTTCCAACACTTGGTCTCCGGATGGGTACTTAACCTTCTGATGCAGAGTAGACGAAACCGCTTTAAGGGTGTGAAGCCAAGGTCTGCCCATAATAGCCGTGTACGGAGAAAAAACTTCTACAACAATAAAGTCCACTTCCACCACATCCAAACCTGACAGCACGGGCAGCCTGATTAGTCCCTTGGGAGTGACCAACCTTCCCTCAAAACTTACCAGAGGAGAGTTGTAGGTTGTTAAGTCCTCTGGCTTCAAACCTAGCCCCTTGTATAAGTCCGGATACATCACATCCACAGCGCTACCCTAATCAACCATTACCCTTCTGACATCGTACCCACCAATCCTTAACGTTACCACCAAAGCATCCTCATGGGGCTGTATGGTCCCAACCATATCCTCATCCGAAAAGCCTAGAATCAGGGGGACACACGTCCTGGCTCTCTTCAATGCTTGGGAATGATCCTCGGCCGGGGATCGGGACACCGACAACACTCTAGCGGGGCAAGATCCAGTCCTTCCCGAGGCCGCAAAGATAACGTTAATCGTGCCCAGGGAGAGTCTGGATGAAGCGTCCTTGCGCACCTCTGAACCTGCTCGGCTCGCCCTTCCACTGGAGTGATGCAAGAGTTGTTTTAATTTCCCTTCGTGGACCAACTGTTCCAAGTGGTCCCATAAATTCCTGCAGTTATCCGTCGTGTGCCTATGATCCTGATGATAATGGCAGTACAAATTCGGGTTGCGTTTCATAGGCTCTGCTGCCATCTTGTTCGGCCATTTGAAGAATGGCTCGTTCTTTATCTTCTCCAAAACCTGCTGAACTGGCTCTCGAAAAACTGCATTAACGACCTGGGCGTCCGCCGAACCTGACTGCCCAACAAAATCCCTCCGTGATCGGCTGTTATTATAACGGTCCGACCTGAAATCCCTCCTCTCCTGGGGGATTACCTTGGCCTTTCCTTTTCCCTGAAGTTGATCTTCCTCTACCCTTCTGTACTTATCTATTCTGTCCATCAGTTGGCGCACACTGGTGACAGGTTTACCCATCAGGGATTTCCTCAAATCGTGATCAGTTGGGAGACCAGCTTTGAAAGTGGTTATAGCCACAGCATCGTTCTTTCCTTCTATTTCGTTGAACATCTCCCAATACCTATTCAAGTAATGCTTGAGAGTCTCGCCCTCTCGCATGGACAGAGTCAACAAAGACCCCAGAGGCTGAGGAGTTCTGCTGCATGTAATAAAGTGAGCACCAAAAGCGCGAGTCAGTGTTTTGAAAGATCCAACAGAATTGGCCCTTAAGCCGTTAAACCACCTCATCGCCGTCGGACCCAAGCTCGATGGAAAAACTTTGCACATCAAAGCCTCGTCCCTGGATTGAATAGCCATCTTCTGGCTGTAATAGCTTACATGTTCCACCGGATCTGAATGACCATCATACAGGGAGAACGTAGGCTGATGGAATCGCCGAGGATGAATCGCATCGTCTATGTTTTTCGTAAAGGGCGACTTGGAAATTTGACTCAAAGCCTTGTTCATGGCATCGTTTCCCAAGCCCCTACTAGTTGGACTTCTACGTTTACGTCGATGGCGGTGTTCCTCTTCATAAGAGAAAGTCTCGCTTGGCGGGGTTCTCGATCTCCGCCTATAGCTAGCTCCATCCGATTCCTCAGATGATGGTTCGGAGCAAGGTGGGGAGCGTTCCCGCCGTGCATGGCGCAACTCTCTCTTCAAATCTGCAATCTCACGTTGCAGATTCCCCTCATGCTTCGCGTGGGAAACGTGACTCTTCCCCCGAGAATGGTTCCTGGTGGTATGAGTTGTACGTACACTCCCCTCCTGGCCTTCTCTCCGTTCGGGACTCCTTCGAGGATCGCCATACTGGGAGCCCCTTAACTCTGCTTGATGCAAGTTGACATTCTCCTGATGCGGTCCCGTCGCGGGGTGATGTGGACCCACTTCCTCTATCAGAAACGCTGCACCGGAAGTCGCTTAAGTTAACACAAGCTCTTCCTACAGACGGCGCCAATTGTAAGGATACGATTTGGAACGACCCAAAACTATACTGGGCTCGCACGTAAATAGGCCCTAACAATATGATTTATAGAGCGTGGGTGTAAAGAACTAGGTTAACCTTTCGTTTTAAGCTAAAAACTGGCACAACGATCCTTTTGTTTGGTAATCGATACAGTTCCTTTCTCTCTTTTCGTTCTTTCTCTCTTTGTTTTTTTTTCTCTCTTTGTTTCTTCCGATCCCCTTTTTCGTGTTCCTCTTTCAGTTTATATACCACCCTCTGTACTCCATCCTCACCGCACACGTGTAGGTTGGGTTCGGAGGATTTCTTTCTGTCCCATCTAGCGCCTCCTGGAACTTCCTGTAGGCAGCTGTAAGGCTGCCTCCCTACTGTTCAGGTATCACCTCCACATTAATGCGGCCAGAGAGTTGGTTGAGAGGTAGTTAATGCGGAGGCAGCTGTAGTTACAGATATTTGTTTTCCTTTTCTCTTAGACCCGTAGTCTGTTATCCTTATCTTCAGTGGTGACGTAATTTTGGGGTCTGGTTGTAACAAGGCCGCGTCCTGTTCGTCCTCGGACACGTACTGCCGAGGAATATAGCGTCCTCGGACGAACATAGAACTCTACCTTCGTGATATTGACCATCACCCCCCTTCGGCAATTGCCTTGTGACCTGACATGGCCTCCTCGGACGGATACACATCCTCGGATGGGCCACAAGCCCAACGATCCTGACCTTAATGGGCCTGCTGATTGACAGGCCCCCACATAGACAATGTCTGGATTTGCTGAAGAATTGATTTTCCAGAATTGCGTAAATGTACCAAGAAATTGTGTACATTATCTGTGCGGGATGACTTAATTTGCAGAAAAATTGAATATCAAGAATTGCTTAAATTCAACGGAAATTGAGTACATTATATGTATGGAATGTCTGGATGTGCATAAAAATTGAATAACCAAAATTGCGTAACTTCAACCGGAAATTGTGTACATTATATGTACGAATTTTCTTGATTTGCAAAAAAATCGAATATCCAAAATTGTGTAAATTCAACAGGAAATTGTGTAAATTATATATACGAATTGTCTGCATTTGCAGAAACAATGGAAATCCAAAATTGCATAAATTCAACGGGAAACTTTGTACTATGTGTACTGATTTTCTAGATTTGCAAAAAAAATGAATATCCAAAATTTCGTAAATTCATAGGATGTTGTTTACATTATATATATGAAATGTCGGGATTTACTGTAAAATTGTAAATCAGAATTGTGTAAATTCACGGGAAATTTTACACATTGTATGTATGAACGGTCTGGATTTATAGAGAAATCGAATATCAAGAATGGCGTAAATTCATCAGGAAATTGTGTTCATTATATATACGAATTGTCTGGATTTGCAGAAAAATTGGAAATCCAGAATTGTGTAAATTCAACGGAAAATTGTGTATAAACGAATTGTCTGGATTTGCTGAAAAATTGAATATTGAAAATTGTGTAAATTCAATGGGAAATTCTGTACATTATATGTACGGATTATCTGGATTTGCAGAAAAATTTAATACCCAAAATTGCGTAAATTCAACAAGAAATAGGCTACATTATATGTACAGAATGTATGGATTTGCAGAAAAATTGAAAATCCAGAACTGTGTAAATTCAATGGAAAATTATGTACATTATGTATACGGAATGTCTAGATTTGCAGAAAAATTTGAAATCCATAATTGCGTAAATTCAAATGGAAATTTGGTACATTATAAGTACAGATTGTTTGGATTTACAGAATATTTAATATCCAGAATTGCGTAAATTTAACGGGAAATTGTTTCCATTATATGTACAGAATGTCCAGAATTGCTGAAAAATTGAAAATCCAGAATTACATAAATTCAACGGAAAATTATGTACATTATGTGTACGGAATGTCTGGATTTGCAGAAAAATTTGAAATCCAGAATTGCGTAAATTCAACGAGAAATTGGGTACATTATAAGTACGGGTTGTTTGAATATGTAGAAAAATTGAATATCCAGAATTTCATAAATTTAACAAGAAATCGTGTTCATTATAGTACACGGTATATTGTGTATATTTTATGTACAGATTGTCTGGATTTGCTGAAAAATTAAATATCCAGAATTGCGTTTTCAACGAGAAATTGTGTACATTATATGTACGCAATGTCTGGATTTGCCGAAGAATTGATTATCCAGAGTTGCGTAAATGTAACAGGAAATTGTGTACATTATATGTACGAGACGACTTAATTTGCAGAAAAATTGATTCTCAAGAAATTGCTTAAATTCAGTCGAAATTGTGTAGATTATATGTACGAAATGTCTGGATTTGTAGAAAAATCGAATATCCAGATGGCGTAAATTCATAGGGAACTTGTGTACATTATATATACGGATTGTCTGGATTTGCAAAAACATTAGAAATCCAGAATTGCCTAAATTCATCGGGAAATTGTGTACATTATATGTACGGATTGTCTGGATATACAGAAAAGTTAAATATCCAAAATTGCGTAAATTCAACTTGAACTTGTATACATTATATGTACAATTTATCTGGATTTGCAGAAAAATTGAATACCTAGAATTGCAAAAATTCAACGAGAAATTGTCTACAATATATGTACGGAATGTCTACATTATATGTACGGAATGTCCAGAATTGTGCAAATTCAACGAGCAATTGTGTATATTAAATGTACGGATTGTCTGGATTTGAAGAAATATTGAATATCCAAAATTGAGTTAATTGAATGGGAAATTGTGTACATTATATGTACAGAGTGCCTGATTTGCTGAAAAATTGGAAATCCAAAATTGTGTAAATTCAATGAGAAATTGGGTACATTATTGGTACAGATTGTCTGAATTTGCAGAAAAATTGAATCTCCAGAATTGCGTAAATTCAACGGAAAATTGTGTACATTATATGTATGCAATGTCTGGATTTGCAGAAAAATTGAATATCCAGAATTGTGTAAATTCAAAAGGAAATTGTGTAAATTCTATATACGGATTGTCCAGATTTGCAGAAACATTGGAATCCCAAAATTGCGTAAATTCAACGGGAAACTTTGTACATTGTATGTACTGATTTTCAAGATTTGAAGAAAAAATGAATATCCAAAATTTCGTAAATTCAACGGGAAATTGTTTACATTATATATACGAAATGTCTGGATTTTCTGAAAAATTGTAAATCAAAATCGTGTAAATTCACGGGAAATTTTGCACATTGTATGTATGAACGGTCTAGATTTACAAAGAAATCGAATATCAAGAATGGCGTAAATTCGTATGGAAATTGTGTACATTATACATACGGATTGTCTGGATTTGTTGAAAAATTGGAAATCCAGAATTGAGTAAATTCAACGGGAAATTGTGTATATTATACGTACAGATTGTCTGGATATGCAGAAAAATTGAATCTCCCGAATTGCGTAAATTCTGCGGGAAATTGTGCACATTATATGTACGGATTGTCTTGATTTGTAGAATATTTAATATCCAGAATTGCATAAATTGAACGGGAAATTGTTTCCATTATATGTACGGAATGTTTGGACTTGCAGAAAAATTGAAAATCCAGAATTGCGTAAATTCAACAAGAAATTGTGTACATTATATGTACAGAATGTCTGGATTTGCAGAAAAATTGAAAATCCAGAATTGTGTAAATTCAACGAGAAATTGTTTACATTATACGTACAGATTGTCTGGATATGCAGAAAAATTAAATCTCACGAATTGCGTAAATTCAACGGGAAATTGCGTACATTAAAGTACACGGAAAACTGTGTACATTATATGTACGGAATGTCGGGATTTGCAGAAATTTGAATATCCAAAATTGCGTAAATTCATTGGGAAATTGTTTCCATTATATGTACAAACTTTCTGGATTTACAGAAAAAAGAAAATCCAAAATTGCGTAAATTCAACGGGAAATTGTGTACATTATAAGTGCAGATTGTGTGCATTTGCAGAAAAATTGAATATCTAAAATTAAGTAAATTCAACGGGAAATTGTTTGCATTATATGTACGGAATGTCTAGATTTGCAGAAAAATTGAAAATCCCGAATTGCGTAAATTCAACGGAAAATTTTGTACATTATGTGTACATAATTTCTTCATTTGCAGAAAAACTAAAAATCCAGAATTGCGTAAATTCAACAAGAAATTGGGTTCATTATAAGTACGGGTTGATTGAATTTGTAGAAAAATTT
This sequence comes from Quercus tomentella, assembly GCA_028535165.1. Lineage (NCBI taxonomy): Eukaryota > Viridiplantae > Streptophyta > Magnoliopsida > Fagales > Fagaceae > Quercus > Quercus tomentella. The sequence continues at coordinate 50,647,626 of JAPQVY010000156.1, forward strand.
TATATCCAGAATTGCGTAAATTCAACGGGAAATTGTGAACATTATATGTATGTATTGTCTACATTTGCAGAAAAATTGAATATCCAAACTTGCGTAAATTCAACGGGATCTTGTGTACATTATATGTACGGTTTATCTGGATTTGCAGAAAAATAGAATACCTAGAATTGCGTAAATTCAACGAGAAATTGTCTACATTATATGTACGGAATGTCTGGATTTGCCGAAAAATTGGAAATCCAGAATTGTGCAAATTCAATGACAAATTGTGTGTATTAAATATACGGATTGTCTGGATTTGAAGAAATATTGAATATAAAAAATTGAGTAAATTCAAAGGGAAATTGTTTCCATTATATGTACGGAATATCTGGATTTGCAGAAAAATTGAAAATCTAGAATTGCGTAAATTCAACGGAAAATTATGTACATTATGCGTACGGAATTTCTTGATTTGCAGAAAAATTGAAAATCCAGAATGCAAAAATTCAACGGGAAATTGGGTTCATTATAATTACGGGTTGTCTAAATTTGTAAAAAAATTGAATATCTAGAATTGCGAAAATTCAACGGGAAATTGTCTACAATATATGTACGGATTGTCTGGATTTGCAGAAAAATGACTATCCAAAATTGCGTAAATTCAATGGGACCTTGTGTACATTATATGTACGAATTGTCTAGATTTGCAGAAAAATTGAATGTCTAGAATTACGTAAATTCAACGGGAAATTGTTTCCCCTATATGTACGCAATGTCTGGATTTGCAGAAAAATTGAAAATGCAGAATTGCGTAAATTCAACGGAAAATTATGTACATTATGCATACGGAATTTCTGGTTTGGCAGAAAAATTTAAAATCCAGAATTGCGTAAATTCAACAGGAAATTGGGTTCATTATAAGTACGGGTTGTCTGAATTAGTTGAAAAAAATTGAATATCCAGATTTGCAAAATTCAACAGGAAATTGTGTACATTATGTGTACGGAATTTCAGGATTTGCAGAAAAATTAAAAATCCAAAATTGCATAGATTCAACAGGAAATTGGGTTCATTATAAGTACGGATTGTCTAAATTTGTAGAAAATTTGAATATACAGAATTGCGTAAATTTAATGGGAAATTGTGTACATTATATGTACGGATTGTCTGGATTTGCAGAAAAATTGAATACCCAAAATTGCGTAAATTCAACGGGATTTTACACTATATGTACGGAATGTCTAGATTTCCATAAAAACTGAATATCTAGAATTGTGTAAAATCACCGGAAAATAGTGTGCATTATATGTACGGATGGTCTGGATGCCCAGAATGATCGAATATCCAAAATGGCGTAAATTCATTGGGATGTTGTGTACATTATATATACGGATTGTCCGGATTTCCAGAAACATTAGAAATCCAGAATTGAGTAAATTTGACGGGAAATTGTGTACATTATATGTACGGATTGTCTCAATTTGCAGAAAAATTGAATATCCAAAATTGCGTAAATTCAACGGGAAATTGTGTACATTACATGTACGGTTTATTTGGATTTTCAAAAAAATTGAATACCCAGACTTGCGTAATTTCAACGAGAAATTGTCTACATTATATGTAAGGAATGTCTGGATTTACCAAAAATTGGAAATCCAGAATTGTGCAAATTCATCGGGAAATTGTGTATATTAAATGTACAGATTTTCTGGATTTGAAGAAATATTGAATTTCCAAAATTGAGTTAATTCAAGAGGAAATTGTGTAAATAATATGTACGAAATGCCTGATCTGCCAAAAAATTGGTAATCCAGAATTGTGTAAATTCAACGAGAAATTGTGTACATTATAGGTACGGATTGTCTGGATTCACAGAAAAATTGAATCTCCAGAATTGCGTAAATTCAAAGGAAAATGGTGTACATATGTTGGCAATGTTTGGATTTGCAAAAGAATTGATTATCCAGAATTGCGTAAATGTACCAGGAAATTGTGTACGTTATATGTGCGAGATGACTTAATTTCCAAAAAAATTGAATATCAAGAATTGCTTAAATTCAACAGAAATTGTGTACATTATATGTACGATGTCTGGATTTGCATAAAAATTGAATAACTAGAATTGTGTAAATTCAACGAGAAATCGTGTATATTATAAGTACGAATTTTCTGGATTTGCAGAAAAATTGAATATCATAAATTGGGAAAATTTAACTGGAAATTGTGTACATTATATGTACGGATTATCTGGATTTCCAGAAAAATTGTATACCTAGAATTGCGTTAATTCAACGGAAATTGTGTACATTATATGTACGGAATGTCTGGATTTGCATAAAAATTGAATAACCAGAATTGCGTAACTTCAACAGGAAATTGTGTACATTATATGTATGAAATGTCTGGATTTAAAGAAAAATTGAATATCCTGAATTGTGTATATTCAACAGGAAATTGTGTAAATTATATATACGGATTGTCCGAATTTGCAGAAACATTGGAAATCCAAAATTGCGTAAATTCAACGGGAAACTTTGTACATTATATGTACCGATTTTCTAGATTTGTAGAAAAATTGAATATTCAAAATTTCGTAAATTCAAAGGGAAATTGTTTACATTATATGTACAAAATGTCTAGATTTACCGTAAGATTGGAAATCAAAATTGTGTAAATTGACGGGAAATTTTGCACCTTGTATGTATGAACAGTCTGGATTTACAAAGAAATCGAATATCAAGAATGGCGTAAATTCATCAGAAAATTGTGTACATTATATAAACGGATTGTCTGGATTCGCATAAAAATTGAAAATCCAGAATTGCGTAAATTCAACAAGAAATCGTGTATATTATAAGTACAGATTATCTGGATTTGCTGAAAAATTGAATATCAATAATTGGGAAAATTCAACGGGAAATTGTGTACATTATATGTACGGATTATCTGGATTTGCAGAAAAATTGAATACCCAGAATTACGTAAATTCAACGAGAAATTGTGTACATTAAAGTACACGGTTAAACTATGTACATTATATGTACGGATTGTCTGGATTTGCAGAAAATTGAATATCCAAAATTGCGTAAATTCAATGTGAAATTATTTCCATTATATATACGAAATGTTTGGATTCGCAGAAAAATTGAATATCCTGAATTCCGTAAATTCAACAGGAAATTTTGTACATTACAGTACACGGAATATTGTGTACATTATATGTATGAATTATCAGGATTTGCTGAAAAATTGAGTATCCAGAATTGCATACATTCATCGGGAAATTGTGTACATTATATGTAGGCAATGTCTGGATTTGCTGAAGAATTGATTATCCAAAATTGCATAAATGTACTAGGAAATTGTGTACATTATATGTGCGAGATGACTTAATTTGCAGAGAAATTGAATATCAAGAATTGCTTAAATTTAACGAAAATAGTGTACATTAGATATGTACGGAATGTCTGGATTTGCATAAAAATTGAATAAACACAATTGCGTAACTTCAACAGGAAATTGTGTACATCATATGTACGGAATGTCTGGATTTGCACAAAAATTGAATATCCAGAATTGTGTAAATTCAACGGAAAATTGTGTACATTATATGTACGGATGGTTTGGATGTGCAGAAAAATCGAATATCCAGAATGGCGTAAATTCATAGGGATGTTGTGTACATTATATATACAGATTGTTCGGATTTGAAGAAACATTAGAAATCCAGAATTGCGAAAATTCAACGGAAAATTGTGTACATTATATGTACGGATTGTCTGGATTTGCAGAAAATTGAATATCCAAAATTGCGTAAATTCAACGGGAAATTGTTTCCATTATGTGTACGTAATGTCTGGATTTATAGAAAAATTGAAAATTCAGAATTGTGTAAATTCAACAAAAAATTATGTACATTATGTGTACAAAATTTCTTGATTTACAGAAAAATTAAAAATCCAGAATTGCGTAAATTCAACGGGAAATTGGGTTCATTATAAGTATGGGTTGTCTGAATTGGTAGAAGAATTGAATATCCGGAAATGCGTAAATTCAACGGGAAATTGTGTACATTATATGTACGAATTGTTTGGATTTGCAGAAAAATTGAATATCCAAAATTGCGTAAATTCCACGGGACCTTGTGTACATTATATGTACGGTTTATCTAGATTTGCAGAAAAGTAGAATACCCAGAATTGTGTAAATTCAACGAGAAATTGTCTACATTATATGTACAGAATGACTGGATTTGCCGAAAAATTGGAAATCCAAAATTGTGCAAATTCAACGAGAAAATGTGTATATTAAATATACGGATTGTCTGGATTTGAAGAAATATTGAATATAAAAAATTGAGTGAATTCACGCTAAATTTTGCACATTGTATGTTTGAACGGCCTGGATTTACAAAGAAATCGAATATCAAGAATGGCGTAAACTCATAAGAAAATTGTGTCCATTATATATACGGATTGTCTAGATTCGCATAGAAATTGGAAATCCAGAATTGTGTAAATTCAACGAGAAATCGTGTGTATTATAAGTATGGATTGTCTGGATTTGCAGAAAAATTGAATATCAATAACTGGGAAAATTCAACGGGAAATTGTGTACATTATATGTACGGATTATCTGGATTTGCAGAAAAATTGAATACCCAGAATTGCGTAAATTCAACGAGAAATTGTGTACATTAAAGTACACGGTTAAACTATGTACATTATATGTACGGATTGTCTGGATTTGCAGAAAATTGAATATCCAAAATTGCGTAAATTCAACGTGAAATTATTTCCATTATATATACGAAATGTTTGGATTCGCAGAAAAATTGAATATCCTGAATTCCGTAAATTCAACAGGAAATTTTGTACATTACAGTACACGGAATATTGTGTACATTATATGTATGAATTATCAGGATTTGCTGAAAAATTGAGTATCCAGAATTGCATACATTCATCGGGAAATTGTGTACATTATATGTAGGCAATGTCTGGATTTGCTGAAGAATTGATTATCCAAAATTGCATAAATGTACTAGGAAATTTTGTACATTATATGCGCGAGATGACTTAATTTACAGAGAAATTGAATATCAAGAATTGCTTAAATTTAACGGAAATAGTGTACATTAGATATGTACGGAATGTCTGGATTTGCATAAAAATTAAATAAACACAATTGCGTAACTTCAACAGGAAATTGTGTACATCATATGTACGAAATGTCTGGATTTGCATAAAAATTGAATATCCAGAATTGTGTAAATTCAACGGAAAATTGTGTACATTATATGTACGGATGGTTTGGATGTGCAGAAAAATCGAATATCCAGAATGGCGTAAATTCATAGGGATGTTGTGTACATTATATATACAGATTGTTCGGATTTGAAGAAACATTAGAAATCCAGAATTGCGAAAATTCAACGGGAAATTGTGTACATTATATGTACGGATTGTCTGGATTTGCAGAAAATTGAATATCCAAAATTGCGTAAATTCAACGGGAAATTGTTTCCATTATGTGTACGTAATGTCTGGATTTATAGAAAAATTGAAAATTCAGAATTGTGTAAATTCAACAAAAAATTATGTACATTATGTGTACAAAATTTCTTGATTTACAGAAAAATTAAAAATCCAGAATTGCGTAAATTCAACGGGAAATTAGGTTCATTATAAGTATGGGTTGTCTGAATTGGTAGAAGAATTGAATATCCGGAAATGCGTAAATTCAACGGGAAATTGTGTACATTATATGTACGAATTGTTTGGATTTGCAGAAAAATTGAATATCCAAAATTGCGTAAATTCCACGGGACCTTGTGTACATTATATGTACGGTTTATCTAGATTTGCAGAAAAGTAGAATACCCAGAATTGTGTAAATTCAACGAGAAATTGTCTACATTATATGTACGGAATGACTGGATTTGCCGAAAAATTGGAAATCCAGAATTGTGCAAATTCAACGAGAAAATGTGTATATTAAATATACGGATTTTCTGGATTTGAAGAAATATTGAATATCAAAAATTGAGTAAATTCACGCTAAATTTTGCACATTGTATGTTTGAACGGCCTGGATTTACAAAGAAATCGAATATCAAGAATGGCGTAAACTCATAAGAAAATTGTGTCCATTATATATACGGATTGTCTAGATTCGCATAGAAATTGGAAATCCAAAATTGCGTAAATTCAACGAGAAATCGTGTGTATTATAAGTATGGATTGTCTAGATTTGCAGAAAAATTGAATATCAAAAATTGGGAAAATTCAACGGGAAATTGTGTACATTATATGTACGAATTGTCTAGATTTGTAGAAAAATTGAATATCTAGAATTACGTAAATTGAACGGGAAATTGTTTCCCCTATATGTACGGAATGTTTGGATTTGCAGAAAAATTGAAAATGCAGAATTGCATAAATTCAACGGAAAATTATGTACATTATGCGTACGGAATTTCTGGATTGGCAGAAAAATTTAAAATCCAGAATTGCGTAAATTCAATGGGAAATTGGGTTCATTATAAGTACGGGTTGTCTGAATTAGTTGAAAAAATTGAATATCCAGATTTGCATAAATTCAACGAGAAATTCGGTACATTGAAGTACACGGTTAAACTATGTACATTATATGTATGGATTGCCTGGATTTGCAGAAAATTGATTATCCAAAATTGCGTATATTCAACGAGAAATTATTTCCATTATATATATGGAATGTTTGGATTCGCAGAAAAATTGAATATCCAGAATTCTGTAAATTCAACAGGAAATTGTATACATTACAGTACACGGAATATTGTGTACATTATATGTATGAATTGTCAGGATTTGCTGAAAAATAGAATATCCAGAATTGCGTACATTCATCAGGAAATTGTGTACATTATATGTAGGCAATGTCTGGATTTGCTAAAGAATTGATTATCCAGAATTACGTAAATGTACCGGGAAATTGTGTAAAATATATGTGCGAGATGACTTAATTTGTAGAGAAATTGAATATCATGAATTGCTTAAATTCAACGAAAATTGTGTACATTATATGTACGGAATGTCTGGATTTCCATAAAAATTGAATAACCGGAATTGCGTAACTTCAATAGGAAATTGGGTACATTATATGTACGGAATTTTTAGATTTGCATAAAAATTGAATATCCAAAATTGTGTAAATTCAACAGAAAATTGTGTACATTATATGTACGGATGGTTTGGATGTGCAGAAAAATCGCATATTTAGAATGGCGTAAATTCATATGGATGTTGTGTACATTATATATACGGATTGTCCGGATTTGTAGAAACATTAGAAACCCAGAATTGCGTAAATTGAACGGGAAATTGTGTACATTATATGTACGAATTGTCTAGATTTGCAGAAAAATTAAATATACAAAATTGCGGATTTACGGAAAAATTAAATATCTTGAATTACGTAAATTCAACGGGAAATTTTTTCCATTATATATATGGAATATCTGGATTCACAGAAAAATTGAAAATCCAGAATTCCGTAAATTCAACAGGAAATTGTGTACATTATAGTACTCGGAATATTGTGTACATTATATGTACGGATTGTCGGGATTTGCTAAAAAATTGAATATCCAGAATTGCGTATATTCATCGGGAAATTGTGTACATTATACGTAGGCAATGTCTGGAATTGCAGATGAATTGATTAACCAGAATTGCGTAAATGTACTAGGAAATTGTGTACATTATATGTGCGGGATAACTTAGTTTGCACAGAAATTGAATACCAAGAATTGCTTAAATTCAACGGAAATTGTGTACATTATATGTACGGAATGTCTGGATTTGCATAAAATTTGAATAACCAGAATTGCGTAACTTCAATAGGAAATTGTGTACATTATATGTACGAAATTTCTGGATTTGCAGAGAAATTGAATATCCAGAATTGTGTAAATTCAACAGGAAATTGTGTAAATTATATATACGGATTGTCAGGATTTGCAGAAACAATGGAAATCCAAAATTGTGTAAATTCAACGGGAAACTTTGTACATTGCGTAAATTCAACTGGAAATTGTGTAAATTATATATACGGATTGTCTGGATTTGCAGAAACATTGGAAATCCAAAATTGCGTAAATTCAATGGGAAATTGTTTCCAATATATGTACGGAATGTCTGGATTTGCAGAAAAATTGAAAATCTAGAATTGTGTAAATTCAACAGGAAATTGTGTACATTATGTGTTCGGAATGTCTGGATTTGCAGAAAAATTTAAAATCCAGAATTGCGTAAATTCAACGGGAAATTGTGTACATTATACGGAATATTGTGTACATTATATGTACGGATTGTCTGGATTTGCTGAAAAATTAAAAATCTAGAATAGCGTATATTCAACGGGTGATTGTGTACATTATATATACGCAATGTCTGGATTTGCAGAAGAGTTGATTATCCAAAATTGCGTAAATGTAATAGGAAATTGTGTACATTTTATGTGTGAGATGACTTTATTTGCATAAAAATTGAATATCAAGAATTGCTTAAATTCAGTGAAAATTACGTAGATTATATGTACGAAATGTCTGGATTTGCATAAAAATTGAAAAACCAAAATTATGTAACTTCAACAGGAAATTGTGTACGTTATATGTACGCAAAGTCTGGATTTGCAGAAGAGTTGATTATCCAGAATTGCATAAATGTAACAGGAAATTGTGTACATTATATTTGCAAGATGACTTAATTTGCAGAAAAATTGAATAACAAGAATTGCTTAAATTCAATGGAAATTGTGTACACTATATGTAGGAATGTCTGGATTTGCATAAATATTGAATAACCAGAATTGCGTAACTTCAACAGGAAATTGTGCACATTATATGTACGGATTGTCTGGATTTGCAGAAAAATCGAATATCCAGAATGGCATAAATTCATAGGGAAATTGCGTACATTATATATACGGATTGTCCATATTTGTAGAAACATTGGGAATCCAAAATTGCGTAAATTCAACGAGTATCTTTGAATGTTATATGTACTGATTTTCTAGATATGCAGAAAAATCAAATATCCAAAATTTCGTAAATTCAACGAGAAATTGTTTACATTATATGTACGAAATTTCTAGATTTACCAAAAAATTGGAAATCAGAATTGTGTAAATTCACGGCAAATTGTGCACATTATATGTTTGAACGATTTGAATTTGTAAAGAGATAGAATATCCAGAATGGCGTAAATTCATAAGGAAATTGTGTACATTATATATAGGGATTGTCTGGATTTGTAGAAAAATTGGAAATCTAGAATTGCGTAAATTCAACGGGAAATTGTGTATATTATATGTACGAATTGTCTGGATTTGCAGAAAAATTGAATATCCAAAATTGCATAAATTCAATGGGAAATTGTGTCTATTATATGTACGAATTATTTGAATTTGCAGAAAAATTAAATACCTAGAATTGCGTAAATTCAACAAGAAATTGTCTACATTATATGTATGGAATGTCTGGATTTGCAGAAAAATTGGAAATCCAGAATTGTGTAAATTCAACGAGAAATTGTATATATTATATGTACGTATTGCTTGGATTTCCAAAAAAATTGAATCTTCAGAATTGGATAAATTCAACCGGAAATTGTGTACATTATATGTATGGAATATCTGGATTTGCATAAATATTGAATGACCAGAATTGCATAACTTCAACAGGAAATTTTGCACATTAAATGTACGGAACGTCCGGATTTGGAAATAAATTGAATATCTATAATTATGTGAATTCAACGTGAAATTGTGTACATTATATGTACAGATGGTCTGGATTTGCAGAAAAATCGAATATCCAAAATGGAATAAATTCATAGGGAAATTGTGTACATTATATATACGGATTGTCCAGATTTGCAGAAACATTAAAAATCCAAAATTGAGTAAATTCAACGGGAAACTTTGTACATTATATGTACGGAATGCCTGGATTTGCCGTAAAATTGGAAATCTAGAATTGTGTAAAATCAACGAGAAATTATGTACATTATATATACGGATTGTCTGGATTTGCTGAAAATTGAATATCCAGAATTGCGTGAATTCAACGGGAACTTGTTTCCATTATATGTACAGAATGTCTTGATTTGAAGAAAACTTGAAAATCCAAAATTGCTTTAATTCAACGGGAAATTGTGTATATTATAAGTACGGATTGTCAGGATTTGCGAAAAAAATGAATGTCCAGAATTACATAAATTCAACGAGAAATTGTTTCCATTATATGTACGGAATGTCTGGATTTGCAGAAAAATTAAATATCCAAAATTACGTAAATTTAACAGGAAATTGTATACATTATAGTACACGGAATATTGTGTACTTTATATGTACGGATTGTCTGGATTTGCTAAAAAATTAAATATCCAGAATTGCGTATATTCAGCGGGAAATTGTGTACATTACATGTACGCAATGTCTGGATTTGCAGAAAAATTGATTATCCAGAATTGCGTGAATGTAACAGCAAATTGTGTACATTATATGTGTGAGATGACTTAATTTACAGAAAAATTGAATTTCATGAATTTCATAAATTCAACAGAAATTATGTACGTTATATGTACGGAATGACTGGATTTGCAAAAAAATTGAATAACCAAAATTGCGTAAATTCAATAGGAAATTGTGCCCATTATATGTACGAAATGTCTTAATTTGCAGAAAAATTGAATATTCAAAATTGTGTAAATTCAACGGGAAATTGTTTACATTATATGTACGGATGGTCTGGATTTGCAAAAAAATTGGATATCAAGAATTATGTAAATTCAACGAGAAATTGTGTACATTATATGTACGGAATGCTTGGATTTACAGAAAAATTGAAAATCCAGAATTGCGTAAATTCAACGGAAAATTGTGTACATTATGTGTACAGAATGTTTGGATTTGCAGAAAAATTTAATATCCAAAATTGCGTAAGTTCAACTGGAAATAGGGTACATTACAAGTACAGATTGTCTGGATTTGCATAAAAATTGAATATCCAGAATTACGTAAATTCAACAGGAAATTGTGTACATTATAGTACACGGAATATTGTGTAAATTATATGTACGGATTTTCTGGGTTTCCTGAAAAATTGAATATCCAAAATTTTGTATATTCAATGAGAAATTGTGTACATTATATGTATGCCATGTCTTAATTTGCAGAAGAATTGATTATCCAAAATTGCGTAAATGTAACAGGAGATTGTGCACATTATATGTGCGAGATGACTTAATTTGCAGAAAAATTGAATATCAAGAATTGCTTATATTCAGAGGAAATTGGGTAGATTATATGTACGGAATGTCTGGATTTGCGTAAAAATTGAAAAACTAGAATTGCGTAACTTCAACAGGAAATTGTGTACATTATCTGTACGGAATGTCTGGATTTGCAGAAAAATTTAATATCCAAAGTTGCGTAAATTCAACGGGAAATTTGGTGCATTACAAGTTCGGATTGTCTGGATTTGCAGAAAAATTGAATATCCAGAATTACGTAAATTCGACCGGAAATTGTCTACACCATAGTACACGAAATATTGTGTACATTATGTGTACGGATCGTCTGGGTTTGCTGAAAAATTGAATATCCAGAATTGCGTATACTCAACGGGAAATTGTGTACATTATATGTACGCAATGTCTAGATTTACAGAAGAATTGATTATCCAGAATTGCGTAAATGTAATAGGAAATTGTGTACATTATATGTGTGAAATGACTTAATTTGCAAAGAAATTGAATATTAAGAATTGCTTAAATTCAGCGGAAATTGTGTAGATTATATGTACGGAATGTCTGGATTTGCATAAAAATTAAAAAACCAGAATTGCGTGACTTCAGCTGGAAATTGTGAACATTACATGTACAGAATGTCTGGATTTCCAGAAAAATTGAATATCTAGAATTGTGTAAATTCAACAAGAACTTTTGTACATTAAATATATATGGATTGTCCGGATTTGCAGAAACATTGGAAATCCAAAATTGCGTAAATTCAAAGGGAAACTTTGTACATTATATGTACTGATTTTCTGGATTTGCAGAAAAATTGAATATCAAAAGTTTCGTAAATTGAACGTGAAATTGTTTGTATTATACGTACGAAATGTCTGGATTTACCGAGAAATTGGAAATCAGAATTGTGTAAATTCGCGGGAAATTGTGCACATTATATGTATGAACGGTCTGAATTTCCAGAGAAATCGAATATCCAGAATGGTGTAAATTTATAAGGAAACTGTGTACATTATATATACGGATTGTTTGGATTTGCAGAAAAAATGGAAATCCAGAATTGTGTAAATTCGACGGGAAATTGTGTATATTATATGTATGGATTGTCAGGATTTGCAGAAGAATTGAATATCTAAAATTGCGTAAATTCAATGAGAAATTGTGTATATTACATGTACGGATTATCTGGATTTGCAGAAAAATTGAATAACAAAAATTGCGTAAATTCAACAAGAAATTGTCTACATTATATGAATGAATTGTCTGGATTTGCAGAAAAATTGGTATTCCAGAATTGCGTAAATTCAATGGGAAATTGTGTACATTAAAGTACACAGAAAATTTTGTACATTATACGTACGTAATGTTTTGATTTGCAGAAAATTTGAATCTCCAGAATTGCGTAAATTCAACAGGAAATTGTGTACATTAAAGTACACGGAAAATTGTGTACATTATATGAACAAATTGTCTGGATTTGAAGAAAATTGAATATCTAGAATTGTGTAAATTCAACAGGAAATTGTGTACATTAAAGTACACAAAAAATTGTGTACATTATATGAACAGATTGTCTGGATTTGCAGAAAAATTGAATCTCCTGAATTTCGTAAATTCAACGGGAAATTGTGTACATTCAAGTACACGGAAAATTGTGTACATTATATGAACAGATTGTCTGGATTTGTAGAAAATTGAATATCCAGAATTGCGTAAATTCAATGGGAAATTGTTTCCATTATATGTACGGAATGTCTGGATTTGCAGAAAAGTTGAAAATCCAGAATTGCGTGAATTCAACAGGAAATTGGGTACATTACAAGTACGAATTGTTTGGATTTGCATAAAAATTGGATATCCAAAATTACTTAAATTCAACAGGAAATTGTGTACATTATAGTACATGAAATATTGTGTACATTTTATGTACGGATTGTCTGGGTTTGCTGAAAAATTGAATATCCAAAATTGCGTTTATTCAACGGGAAATTGTGTACATTATATGTACGGAATGCCTGGATTTGCAGAAAGATTGAAAATTAGAATTGTGTAAATTCAACGGAAAATTGTGTACATTATGTGTACGGAATATCTAGATTTGCAGAAAAATTTAATATCCAAAATTGCATAAGTTCAACTGGAAATAGGGTACAATACAAGTACGGATTGTCTAGATTTGCATAAGAATTGAATATCCAGAATTACGTAAATTCAACAGGAAATTTTGTACATTATAATACACGGAATATTGTGTACATTATATGTACGGATTGTCTGGGTTTCCTAAAAAATTGAATATCCAAAATTTTCTATATTCAACAAGAAATGGGGTACATTATATGTACGCAATGTCTTGATTTGCAGAAGAATTGATTATCCAGAATTGCGTAAAAGTAACAGTTAATTCTGTACATTATATGTGCCTGATGATTTAATTTGCAGAAAAATTGAATATCAATAATTGCTTAAAATCAGCGGAAATTGTGTTGATTATATGTATGGAATGTCTGGGTTTACATAAAAATTGAAAAACCAGAATTGCGTAACTTCAATAGGAAATTGTGTACATTATGTGTACGGAATGTCTGGATTTACAGAAAAATTAAATATAAAAAATTGCGTAAATTCAACGGGAAATTTTGTACATTACAAGTACAGATTGTCTGGATTTGTAGAAAAATTGAATATCCAGAATTACGTAAATTCAACAGGAAATTGTGTACATTATAGTACACGGAATATTGTGTACATTATGTGTATGGATTGTTTGGGTTTGCTGAAAAATTGAATATCCAGAATTGCGTATATTCAACGAGAAATTGTGTACATTATATGTACGCAATGTCTGGATTTGCAGAAGAATTGATTATCTAGAATTGCATAAATGTGACAGGAAATTGTGTACATAATATATACGGAATGTCCGGATTTGCAGAAACATTAGAAATCCAGAATTGCGTAAATTCAACGGGAAATTGTGTACCTTATATGCACGGATTGTCTGGATTTGCAGAAAAATTGAATATCCCAAATTACGTAAATTCAACAAGAAATGGTCTACATTATATGTATGGAATGTCTAGATTTGCAAAAAAATTTGAAATCCAGAATTGCGTAAATTCAACGAGAAATTGATTATATTAAATGTACGGATTGTCTAGATGTGAAGAAATATTGAATATCAAAAATTGAGTAAATTCAATGGGAAATTGTTTACATTATTTGTACGTAATGCCTGGATTTGCAAAAATATTGAATATCCTAAATTGTGTAAATTCAACGGGAAATTGTGAACATTATATGCACGGATGGTCTGGATTTGCAGAAAAATCGAATATCTAGAATGGCGTAAATTCATTGGGAAGTTGAGTACATTATATATACGGATTGTTCAGATTTGCAGAAACATTAGAAATCCATAATTGCGTAAATTCAACGGAAATTGTTTACATTTTATGCGCGGAATGTTTGGATTTGCATAAAAATTAAATAACCAGAATTGCGTGACTTCAGCAGGAAATTATGTACATTATATGTACAAAATGTCTGGATTTCCAGAAAAATTGAATATCTAGAATTGTGCAAATTCAACCGTAAATTTTGTACATTATATATACTTGGATATTTTAGATTTGTAGAAACATTGGAAATCCAAAATTGCATAAATTCAAAAAGAACTTTGTACCTTATAAGTACTGACTTTCTAGATTTGCAGAAAAATTGAATATCAAAAATTTCGTAAATTCAACGTGAAATTATTTATATTATATGTACGAAATGTCTGGATATACCGAAAAATTGGAAATCAGAATTGTGTAAATTCAAGGGAAATTGTGCACATTATATGTATGAACGGTCTGAATTTGCAATGAAATCGAATATCCAGAATGGCGTAAATTCATAAGGAAATTGTGTACATTATATATACGGATTGTCTGGATTTCAAGAAAAAATGGAAATTCAGAATTGTGTAAATTCGACAGGAAATTGTGTATATTATATGTACGGATTGTCCGGATTTGCAGAAGAATTGAATATCTGAAATTGCGTAAATTCAACGGGAAGTTGTGTATATTACATGTACGGATAATCTGGATTTGCAGAAAAATTGAATACCCAAAATTGCGTAAATTCAACAAGAAATTGTCTACATTATATGTACGGAATGTCTGGATTTGCAGAAAAATTGGTAATCCAGAATTGCTTAAATTCAACGGAAAATTGTGTACATTAAAGTACAAGGAAAATTTTGTACATTATACGTATGTAATGTCTGGATTTGTTGAAAAATTGAATCTCTAGAATTGCGAAAATTCAACGGGAAATTGTGTACAATAAAGTATACGGAAAATTGTGTACATTATATGAACAGATTGTCTGGATTTGTAGAAAATTGAATATCCAGAATTGCGTAAATTCAACGGGAAATTGTTTCCATTATATGTACGGAATGTCTAGATTTGCAGAAAAATTGAAAATCCAGAATTGTGTAAATTGAATGAGAAATTGGGTACATTACAAGTATGAATTGTCTGGATTTGCATAAAAATTGAATATCCAGAATTATGTAAATTCAACAAGAAATTGTGTACATTATAGTACATTAAATATTGTGTACATTTTATGTACGGATTGTCTGGGTTTGCTGAAAAATTGAATATCCAGAATTGCGTTTATTCAAAGGGAAATTGTGTACATTATATGTACGGAATGCCTGGATTTGCAGAAAGATTGAAAATCCAGAATTGCATAAATTTAACGGAAAATTGTGTACATTATGTGTACGGAATATTTGGATTTGCAGAAAAATTTAATCTCCAAAATTGCGTAAGTTCAACTGGAAATAGGGTACATTACAAGTACGGATTGTCTGGATTTGCATAAAAATTGAATATCCAGAATTACGTAAATTCAACAGGAAATTTTATACATTATAGAACACGGAATATTGTGTACATTATATGTACGGATTGTCTGGGTTAGCTAAAAAATTGAATATCCAGAATTTTCTATATTCAACGAGAAATGGGGTACATTCTATGTACGCAATGTCTTGATTTGCCGAATAATTGATTATCCAGAATTGCGTAAATGTAACAGTTAATTGTGAACATTATATGTGCCAAATGATTTAATTCGTAGAAAAATTGAATATCAAGAATTGCTTAAGTTCAGCGAAAATTGTGTAGATTATATGTACGGAATGTCTGGGTTTGCATAAAAATTGAAAAAGCAGAATTGCATAACTTCAATAGGAAATTGTGTACATTATGTGTACGGAATGTCTGGATCTGCAGAAAAATTGAATATCAAAAATTGCGTAAATTCAACGCGAAATTTTGTACATTACAAGTACAGATTGTTTGGATTTGTAGAAAAATTGAATATCCAGAATTACGTAAATTCAACAGGAAATTATGTACCTTATATGTACGGATTGTTTGGATTTGCAGAAAAATTGAATATCTCAAATTGCGTAAATTCAACGAGAAATGGTCTACATTATATGTATGGAATGTCTAGATTTGCAGAAAAATTGGAAATCCAGAATTGTGTAAATTCAATGTGAAATTGATTATATTAAATGTACGGATTGTCTGGATTTGAAGAAATATTGAATATCAAAAATTGAGTAAATTTAATGGGAAATTGTTTACATTATATGTACGTAATGCCTGGATTTGCAGAAATATTGAATATCCAAAATTGTGTAAATTCAACGGAAAATTGTGTACATTATATGCACGGATGGTCTGGATTTGCAGCAAAATCGAATATCCAGAATGGCGTAAATTCATTAGGAAGTTGAGTACATTATATATACGGATTGTCCAGATTTGCAGAAACATTAGAAATCCATAATTACGTAAATTCAACGGAAATTGTTTACATTATATGCATGGAATGTTTGGATTTGCATAAAAATTAAATAACCAGAATTGCGTGACTTCAGCAGAAAATTTTGAACATTATGTGTACAGAATGTTTGGATTTCCAGAAAATTTGAATTTCTAGAATAGTGCAAATTCAACAGGAAAATTTGTACATTATATATATTTGGATTTTTCGAATTTGCAGAAACATTAAAAATCCAAAATTGCGAAAATTCAAAGGGAAACTTTGTACATTATATGTACTAATTTTCTAGATTTGCAGAAAAATTGAATGTCCAAAATTTCATAAATTCAACATGAAATTGTTTATATTATATGTACGAAATATCCGGATTTACTGAAAAATTGGAAATCAGAATTGTGTAAATTCACGAGAAATTGTGCACATTATATGTATGAACGGTCTGAATTTGCAGAGAAATCGAATATCCAGAATGGCGTAAATTCATAAGGAAATTGTGTACATTATATATACGGATTGTCTAGATTTGCAGAAAAAATGGAAATCCAGAATTTTGTAAATTCGACGGGAAATTGTGTATATTATATGTACGGATTGTCCAGATTTGCAGAAGAATTGAATTTCTGAAATTACTTAAATTCAACGGGAAATTGTCTATATTACATGTACGGATAATCTAGATTTGCAGAAAAATTGAATTCCAAAAATTGCGTAAATTCAACAAGAAATTGTCTACATTATATGTACGGAATGTCTGGATTTGCAGAAAAATTGGTAATCCAGAATTGCGTAAATTCAACGGGAAATTGTGTACATTAAAGTACGCGGAAAATTTTGTACATTATACGTTTGTAATGTCTGGATTTGCAGAAAAATTGAATCTCTAGAATTGTGTAAATTTAACGGGAAATTGTGTACATTATATAAACAGATTGTCTGGATTTGTAAAAAATTGAATATCCAAAATTGCGTAAATTCATCGGGAAATTGGGTACATTACAAGTACGAATTGTCCGGATTTGCATCAAAATTGAATATCCAGAATTACGTAAATTCAACAGGAAATTGTGTACATTATAATACATGAAATATTGTTTACATTATATGTACGGATTGTCTGGGTTTGCTGAAAAATTGAATATCCAGAATTGCGTTTATTCAACAGGAAATTGTGTACACATAATGTACACAATTTTCTGCAAATCCAGATATTCCGTACACATAATGTACACAAAATTCCAAAAAAAAAATAGCAAGAAAATTCAAGAAATTAAAACACAACACTCCAGCTATATTTCTATCCAAACCGGGCTAAGATAGGCCGAGAAAGAGAAAAAAAAAAATTCATTCGAGTACCATTCCTACTGGACCCGGGTTAGAAAATTCCAAAAAACATTAGCAAAAAAATTAAAAAACATCATTCCGGCGTTAATTCTATCCAAACTGGATTGACATAGGCCGAGAAAGAGAAAAAAATATTTTAGTCCCGAATTCCGTTCCTACCCGACCCTAGCTAGAAAATTCCCAAAAAAATAGCAAAAAAAATTCAAAAAACTAAAAAACATCATTCTGGCATTATTTCTATCCAGACAGGGTTGAGATAGGCCGAGAAAGAGGGAAAAAAAATTTTGTCCCGAATTCTGTTTCTTCCCAACCCGGGCTATAAAATTCCAAAAAAAATAGCAAACAAATTCAAAAAATTAAAAACCTCATTATGACATTATTTCTATCCAAACCAGGTTGAGATAGGCTGAGAAAGAGAGAAAAAAATTTTCGTTTCGAATTCCGTTCCTACCCGACCCGGGCTAGAAAATTTTAAAAAAAATAGCAAAAAAATTCAAAAAATCATTCCGGCAATATTTTCATCCTAGCCGGGCTGAGACAGGCCAAGAAAAAAAAAAATTTCGTTCCGAATTCCGTTCCTTCCCGACCCAGGCTAGAAAATTCAAAAAACAAAAGGAAAAAATATCGAAAAATTAAAAAACTTCATTCCGGCATTATTTCTATCCAAACAGGGTTGAGATAGACCGATAAAGAGAGAAACAAATTTTCATCCCGAATTTCGTTCCATCCCGACCTGGGTTAGAAAATTCCAAAAGAAATAGCAAAAAATTCAAAAATATCATTATGGCATTATTTCTATCCAAACCGGGTTGAGATAGGCTGAGAAAGAGAAAAAAAAAATTTCGTTCCGAATTTCATTCCTACCCGACCAGGGCCAGAAAATTTCAAAAAATTAAAAAAATAATTCTGGCAATATTTTCATCCTAGCTGGGCTAAGACAGGCCGAGAAAAAAAAAAATCGTTCCTTTCCGACCTAGGCTTGAAAATTAAAAAAAAAAATGAAAAATGTCAAAAAAAAAAAAAAAAAACATCATTCCGGCAATATTTCTATCCAAACCGGGCTGAGATAGGCCGAGAAAGAGAAAAAAAATTTCGCCCTGAATTCCGTTCCTACCCGACTCGGTCTAGAAAATTAAAAAAAAATAGCAAAAAAATTCAAAAAATTTAAAAACATCATTCCGGTGTTATTTCTATCCAAACCGGGTTGAGATAGACCGAGAAGGAGTGAAAACAATTTTCGACCCGAATTCCGTTCCTTCCCAACCCAGGTTAGAAAATTCCAAAAAAAATTGCAAACAAATTCCAAAAATTAAAA
This sequence comes from Quercus tomentella, assembly GCA_028535165.1. Taxonomy (NCBI): domain Eukaryota; kingdom Viridiplantae; phylum Streptophyta; class Magnoliopsida; order Fagales; family Fagaceae; genus Quercus; species Quercus tomentella. The sequence continues at coordinate 50,667,420 of JAPQVY010000156.1, forward strand.
AACATCATTATGGCATTGTTTCTATCCAAACCAAGTTGAGATAGGCTGAGAAAGAAAAAAAAAATTAATTCCGAATTCCGTTCCTACCCGACCCGAGCAAGGAAATTTTTAAAAAAATAGTAAAAAATTAAAAAAAATTTAAAAAAAATCATTCCGGCAATATTTTCATCCTAGCCGGGCTAAGACAGGCCGAGAAAGAAAAAAAAAATTCATTCTGAGATAGGCCAAGAAGGAGTGAAAAAAATTTTCGACCCAAATTCTGTTCCTACCCAACCCTGACTAGAAAATTCCCAAAAAAATAGCAAAAAAATACAAAATATTAAAAAACATAATTTTGGCGTTATTTCTATCCAAACCGGGCTGAGATAGGCCGAGAAAGGGAAAAAAATTTTGCCCCGAATCCCGTTCCTACCCGACCCAAGCTAGAAAATTCTAAAAATAAAAATAACAAAAAAAATTCAAAAAATAAAAAAACATCATTACGGCGATATTTCTACCCAAACCGGGTTGAGATTGGCTGAGAAAGAAAAAAAAAATTTCGACCCGAATTCCGTTCCTACCCGACCCTGACTAGAAAATTCACAAAAAAATTCAAAATATTAAAAACAATCATTCTGGCGTTATTTCTATCCAAACTGGGTTGAGATAGGACGAGAAAGTGAGATAAAAATTTCATACCGAATTCCGTTCCTACCCAAATGGGACTTGAAAATTTAAAAAAAAAAAATTTAAAAATTAAATAACATTATTCCAACAATATTTCTATTCAAACCGGGTTTAGATAGGTCCAGAAAGGGAGAAAAAAATTTCGTCCCGAATTCCGTTCCGACCAGACTCATGTTAGAAAATTCGCAAAAAAAGAGCCAAAAAATTCCAAAAATTAAAAAACTTCATTCTGGCATTACTTCTATCCAAACCGGGCTGAGATAGGATGAGAAAGAGAAAAAAAAAATTTCATTCCGAATTCCGTTCCTACCCAACTCGGGGAAGAAAATTCCAAAATTGTACCCAAAAAAATCAAAAAACATCATTCCGGCAATATTTCTATCCGGACCAGCTGGGATAGGCCGAGAAAGAGGGAAAAAAATTTTCATTATGTATTCCGTTCCTACCCGACTCGGGCTAACAAATTAAAAAAAAAAATAGCAAAAAAAATTCAAGAAATTAAAACACATCATTCCGGCAATATTTCTATTCAAACCGGGCTGAGATAGGGCGAGAAAGAGAAAAAAAAAAATTTCGTTCCTACCAGACCCGGGTTAGAAAATTACAAAAAACAATAGCAAAAAAATTCTAAAAATTAAAAACATCATTCCGTCATTATTTCTATCCAAACCGGGTTGAGATAGGCCAAGAAAGAGAAAAAAAAAAAAAATTTAGTCCCGAATTCTGTTCCTACCCGACCCTGGCTAGAAAATTCCCAAAAAAATAGAAAAAAAATTCAAAATATTAAAAAAAATCATACTGGCGTTTTTTTTATCCAAACAGGGTTGAGATAGGCCAAGAAAGATAGAAATTTTAGTCCCGAATTCCGTTCCTAAAACCTTATTCCGGCATTATTTCTATCCAAACCGGGTTTAGATAGGTCGAGAAAGAGAGGAAAAAAATTTAGTCACAAATTCCGTTCCTATTCGACCCTAGCTAGAATATTCAAAAAACAAATAGAAAAAAAATTCAAAAAATTAAAAAACTACATTCCGGCATTATTTCTATCCAAACCGGGTTGAGATAGGCCGAGAAAGGGAGAAAAAACTTTTAGTCCCGAATTCCGTTCCTCCCGACCATAATTAGAAAATTCCAAAAAAATGGCAAAAAAATTCAAAAAATTAAAAAACATCATTCCGGCATTATTTCAATCCAGACCGGGTTGAGATTGGCCGAGAAAGAGAAATAAAATTTTAGTCCCGAATTCCGTTCCTATCCGACCCTAGCTAGAAAATTCCGAAAAAAATAGCAAAAAAATTCAAAAAATTAACAGACTTCATTCCGTCATTATTTCTATTCAAACCGAGTTGAGATAGGCCGAGAAAGAGAAAAAAAAAAATTTTAGTCCCGAATTCCATTCCTATCCGACCCTAGCTATAAAATTTCAAGAAAAAAATGCAAAAAAATTCAAAAAATTAAAAAAAATTCATTCCGGCATTATTTCTAACCAAATCGGGTTGAGATAGGCAGAGAAAGGGAAAAAAAAAATTTCGTCCCGAATTCAATTCCATCCCGACCCCAGCTAGAAAATTTCAAAAAAAACAGCAAAAAAATTCAAAAAATTAAAAAACATGTTTCCGGCAATATTTCCATCCAAACTGGGTTGAGATAGATCGATAAAGAGAGAAAAATTTTAGCCCTGAATTCGGTGCCAACTCGACCCGGGTTAAAAAATTCGATAAAAAATAGAAAAAAAATTCAAAAACATCATTACTGCAGTATTTATATCCAACCGGATTCAAATTGACCATGAAAGAGAAAAAAAATTTTCGTCCCGAATTTATTTCAAACCTGACCCGTGCAAGAAAATTACTAAAAAAATAGCAAAAAACTTCAAAAAATTAAGAAACTTCTTTCCGGCATTATTTCTATCCAAACTGGGTTGAGATAGGCCAAGAAAGAGAGAAAAAAATTTTAGTCCCGAATTCCGTTCCGACCCGACCCTCGCTAGAAAATTCCAAAAAAAATAAAAAACTTCTTTCAGGCAATATTTCTATCCAAACCGGGTTGAGATAGGCTGAGAAAGAGACAAAAAAATTTTGGTCCCAAATTCCGTTCCTATCCGACCCTAGCAAGAAAATTAAAAAAAAAGTAGCAAAAAAAATTCAAAAAATTAGAAAACTTTATTCCAGCATTATTTCTATCCAAACCGGGCTGAGATAGGCCGTGAAAGAGAAAAAAATTTTAGTCTCAAATTCCGTTCCTATCCGACCATAATTAGAAAATTCCAAAAAAAATGGCAAAAAATTAAAAAAATTAAAAAATTTCATTCCGTCATTATTTCTATCCAAACCCGGTTGAGATAGACTGAGAAAGTGAAAAAAAATTTAGTCCTGAATTCCCTTCCTATCCGACCCTGGCTAGTAAATTCCAAAAAATATAGCAAAAAAATAAAAAACTACATTCCGACATTATTTCTATCCAAACCGAGTTGAGATAGGCTGAGAAAGGGAGAAAAAAATTTTAGTCCCGAATTCCGTTTCTATCCGACCCTAGCTAGAAAATTCCAAAAAAAATAGAAAAAAAATTTCAAAAAATTAAAAAACCATTCCGGCATTATTTCTATCCAAACCGGGTTGAGATAGGCCGAGAAAGAGAGAAACAAATTTTAGTCCCAAATTCCGTTCTTATCCGACCCTAGCTAGAAAATTCCAAAAAAATTGGAAAAAATTCAAAAGATTAAAACACTTCATTCCAGTATTATTTCTATCCAAATCAGGTTAAGATAGGCCAAGAAAGAAAAAAAAAATTTAGTCCCGAATTTCGTTCCCTTCCGACCCTAACTAGAAAATTCCAAGAAAAAATAGCAAAAAAACTCAAAAAATTAAAAAAAATTCATTCCGGCATTATTTCTATCCAAACTGGGTTGAGATAGGCCAAGAAATTAAAAAAAAAAAAAAAAAAATTTAGACCCGAATTCCATTCCTATCCGACCCTGGCTAGAAAATTCCAAAAAAAAATAACAAAAAAATTCAACAAATTAAAAAAATTCATTCCGGCATTATTTCTATCCAAATCGGGTTGAGATAGTCCGAGAATGAGAGAAAAAAAAATTTACTCCCGAATTCCGTTCCTATTCTACCTTAGCTAGAAAATTCCAGAAAAAATAGAAAAAAAAAAACTTCATTCCAGCAATATTTCTATCCAAACAAGGTTGAGATAGGTCGAGGAGGAGAGAAAAAAATTTTAATCCAAAATTCCGTTCCTATCTGATCCTAGCTAGAAAATTCCAAAAAAAATGGCAAAAAAATTCAAAAAATTAAAAAACTTCATTCGTACATTATTTCAATCCAAACCAGGTTGATATAAGTCAAGACAGAGAAAAAAAAATTTTAGACCCAAATTCGGTTCATATCTGACCCTAGCTACAAAATTCCAAAAAAAATAGCAAAAAAATTTAAAAAATTAAAAAACATCAATCTGGCATTATTTCTATTCAAACCGCGCTGAGGTAGGCCTCGAAAGAAAAAAAAAATTTAATCCTGAATTCCGTTCCTATCCGACCCTAGCTAGAAAATTCCAAAAAAAATGACGAAAAAAGTCAAAAAATTAAAAATCTTCATTCTGGCATTATTACTATCCAAACTGGGTTGAGATAGGCCGAGAAAGAGAAAAAAACATTTTAGTCCCGAACTCCGTTCCCATCCGACACAAGCTAGAAAATTACAAAAAAAAATTGCAGAAAAATTCAAAAAATTAAAAAATTAATTCTATCCAAACTAGGTTGAGAAAGGCCGAGAAAGAGTGAAAAAAAATTTAGTCCGGAATTCCGTTCCAATCCGACCATAGCTAGAAAATTCCAAAAAAATTCAAAAAATTTAAAAATTCATTCCGGCATTATTTCTATCCAAACCGGATTGAGATAAGCTTAGAAAGAGAAAAAAAAAAATTTAGTTCCGAATTCCGTTCCTATCCGGCTCAAGCTAGAAAATTCCAAATAGAAAAGAAAAAAAATTCAAAAATTAAAAAACTTCATTACAGCATTATTGCTATCCAAACCGAGTTGAGATAGGCCGAGAAAGAGAAAAAAAAATTTTAGTCCCGATTTCCGTTCTTATCCGACTCTATCTACAAAATTCCAAAAAAAATGGCAAAAAATTCAAATAATTAAAAAATATTATTCCAGCATTATTTCTATCCAAACCGGGTTGAGATAGGCCGAGAAAGAGAAAAAAAAAAAGAAATTAGTCCCGAATTCCGTTCTAATCCGACCCTAAGCTAGAAAATTCCAAAAAAAATTGTAAAAATTTTAGTCCCGAATTCCATTCCCATTCGACCCTAGCTAGAAAATTACAAAAAAATAGAAAAAAAAATTAAAAACATTAAAAAACATCATTCCGGCAATATTTCTATCCAAACTGGGTTGAAATAGGCCGAGAAAGAAAGAAAAAAATTTTAGTCCCGAATTCCGTTCCGGTCCGAACTTAGCTAGAAAATTCCAAAAAAAAATAGAAAAAAAATCCACAAAATTAAAAAATTTCATTCCAGCATTATTTCTATCCAAACTAGGTGGAGATAGGACAAGAAAGAGAAAAAAAAAAAAATTTACTCCCGAATTTCGATCCCATCCGACCCTAACTAGAAAATTCCAAAAAAAATAGCAAAAAAATTCAAAAAACTTAAAAAAATTCATTCCAGCATTACTTCTATCCAAACCAGATTGAGATAGGCCAAGAAACAGAAAAAAAAAAAAAAATTTTGTCACGAATAATGTTCCAATCCGACCCTAGCTAGAAAATTCCAAAAAAAATAGCAAAAAAATTCAAAAAATTAAAATCCTTCATTCCAGCATTATTTTTATCCAAATTGGGTTGAGATAGGACGAGACTGAGAGAAAAAAATTTTAGTCCTGAATTCCGTTCCCATCTGACCCTAGCTAGAAAATTACAAAAAAAAATAGAAAAAAAAAATTAAAAAACATCATTCCGGCAATATTTCTATCCAAACTGGATTGAGATAGGCCGAGAAAGATAAAAAAATTTTAGTCCCGAATTCCATTCCTATCCGACCCTAGCTAGAAAATTCCAAAAAAAAAAGCAAGAAAATTCAAAAAATTAAAAAAAATCATTCCGGCGTGATTTCTATCCAAATTGGCTTGAGCTAGGCCAAAAAAGAGAAAAAAAAAAAAAAAATTCGACACGAATTCCGTTCTTATGCGAACCTGGCAAGAAAATTCCTAAAAAAATAGCAAAAAAATTCAGAATAATAAAAAATATCATTCTGGCCTTTTTTCTATCCAAATAGGGTTGAGATAGGCCGAGAAAAACAGAAAAAAAATTTCGTCCCGAATTCTGTTCAACCCGACCCGAGCTAGAAAATTCCAAAAAAAAAATAGCAAAAAAATTGAAACAAATAAAAAACATTATTCCAGCAATATTTCAATCCAAACCCAATTTAGATAGGCCAAGAAGGGGAGAAACAAATTTTCGTCTCGAATTCCGTTCCGACCAGACGCGGGTTAGGAAATTCAGAAAAAAATAGCAGAAAAATTTCAAAAATTAAAAAACTTCATTCTGAGGTTGCTTCTATCCAAACCGGGCTGAGATAGGATGAGAAAGAGAGAAAAAAAATTTCGTTCCGAATTCCGTTCATATCCTACCCAGGGCAGAAAATTCCAAAAAAAATAGCAAAAATATTACAAATCATCATTCTGGCAATATTTCTACCTAGACCAGCTCGGATATGCCGAGAAAGAGAGAAAAAAAAAAATTATTTCCGAATTCCCTTCCAACCCGACCCGGGCTACAAAATTCCAAAAAAAATAGCGAGAAAATTCAAGAAATTAAAACACATCATTCCGGCTATATTTGTATCCAAACCGGGCTGAGATAGGCTGGGAAAGAGAAAAAAAAAAAAATTTCATTCCTAATTCTGTTCGTGGCAGACCTAGGTAAGAAAATTCCAAAAAACAATAGCCAAAAAATTAAAAAAATAAAAAAACATCATTCCGGTGTTATGTCTATCCAAACCGGGTTGACATAGGCCAAGAAAGAAAAAAAAAAAAAAATTTAGTCCCGAATTCCGTTCCTACCCGGCCCTGGCTAGAAAATTCCCAAAAAAATAGCAAAAAAATTCAAAAAACTAAAAAACATTATTCTGGCATTATTTCAATCCAAACAGGGTTGACAAAGACTGAGAAAGAGAAAAAAAAAATTTTAGTCTCGAATTCCGTTCCTTCCTGACCCGGGATGGAAAATTCAAAAAAAAAATAGCAAACAAATTCAAAATATTAAAAAACATCATTATGGCATTATTTCTATCCAAACCGGGTTGAGATAGGATGAGAAAGAGTGAAAAAAAAAAAAAAAAAAAAAAAATTTCGTTCCGAATTCCATGACTACCCAACCCGGGCTAGAAAATTTCAAAAAAAATAGCAAAAAAATTAAAAAACATCGTTTTTTTTCTATCCAAACAGGGTTGAGATAGTCCGAGAAAGAGAGAAAAAAATTTTAGTCCCAAATTCCGTTCTTTTCCTACCCTAGCAAGAAAATTCCAAAAAAAATGGCAAAAAAATTAAAAAAATTAAAAAACTTCAATCCGGCATTATTTCGATCCAAACAGGGCTGAGATAGGCTAAGATAGAAAAAAAACAATTTTAGTCCCGAATTCCGTTTCTCTCCAATCCTTGCTAGAAAATTCCGAAAAAGAATAGCAAAAAAATTCAAAAAATTAAAAAAACTTCATTCCGGCATTATTTCAATCCAAGTTGGATTGAAATAGGCCGAGAAAGAGAGAAAAAGATTTTCGTCCCGAATTCAGTTCCAACCCGGCCCGTGCCAGAAAATTTCAAAAAAAACTGCAGAAAAAATTCCAAAAATTAAAAAACATCATTCCGGCAATATTTCCATCCAAACCAGGTTGAGATAGACAGGAAAACAGAGTGAAAAATTTTTGTCCCGAACTTCGTGCCAACTCGACCCGGGCTAGAAAATTTGAAAAAAGAATATAAAACAAAATTTAAAAACATCATTCCTACAATATTCCTATCCAAACCGGGTTGAAATAGGCCGAGAAAGAAAAAAAGAAAAAAAATTCATCCCGAATTCAGTTCCAACCCGACCCGGGCTAGAAAATTTCAAAAAATTAAAAAACAACATTCCGGCTATATTTCCATCCATACCGGGTTGAGATAGGCCAAGAAAGAGAGAAAAAAAAATTTCAACCCGATTTTAGTTCTAACACTACACGGTCATGAAAATTACAAAAAAAATAGCAAAAAAATTCAAAAAAATCAAAAACTTCATTCCGGCATTATTTCTATCCAAACTAGGTTGGGATAGGCCAAGAAAGTGAAAAAAAAAAAAAAAAAAAAAAAAAAAAAAAAAAAAAAAAAAATTTAGTCCCGAATTCCGTTCCTATCCGACCCTCGCTAGAAAATTCTAAAAAAACTAGCAATAAAATTCAAAAAATAAAAAAACTTCATTCCTTCATTATTTCTATCCAAACTGGGTTGGGATAGGCCAAGAAAGAGACAAAAAAATTTTCGTCCCGATTCCGTTCCTATCCGACCCTAGCAAGAAAATTCAAAAAAAAAAAAATAGCAATAAAATTCAAGAAATTAAAAAACTTTATTCTGGCATTATTTCAATCCAAACCGGGCTGGGATAGGCCGAGAAAGAGGGAAAAAAATTTTAGTCCCAAATTCTGATCCTATTCGACCATAGCAAGAAAATAACAAAAATAATTGCAAAAAAATTGAAAAAATTAAAAAACTTCATTCCAGTATTATTTCTTTCCAAACTGGGTTAAGATAGGCCAAGAAAGAAGGGAAAAAATTTTAGTCCCGAATTCCGTTCCTATCCGACCCTAACTAGAAAATTCCAAAAAAAAGGGCAAAAATATTCAAAAAATTAAAAACTTCATTCTGGCGTTATTTCTATCCAAACTGAGTTGAGATAGGCCGAGAAAGAGAGAAAAAAATTTTAATCCCGAATTCCGTTCCAATCCGACACAAACTAGAAAATACCAAAAAAAATTGAAAAAAAGATTGTAAAATTTAAAAAATTGTGATAGGCCGAGAAAGAGCGAAAAAAAAATTTTAGTCCCGAATTCAGTTACTATCCGACCCTAGTTAGAAAATTCCATAAAAAATTCAAAAAAAAAATCAAAAAATTAAAAAACTTCATTACGGCATTATTTCTATCCAAACCGGGTTGAGATAGGCCAAGAAAGAGAAAAAAAAAAATTGGTCTCAAATTCCGTTCCTATCCAACCCTATCAAGAAAATTCCAAAGAAAACAAAAGAAAAAAATTCAAAAAATTAAAACACAACATTCGGGCAATATTTCTACCCAAATCGGGCTGAAATAGGCCGAGAAAGAAAAAAAAAAATTTCGTCCTGAATCCAGTTTCCTCCCTACCCGGGCTAGAAAATTTCAAAAAAAAATAGCAAAAAAAATTAAAAAACAACATTCCAGCAATATTTCCATCCTAACCTGGTTGAGATAGGTCGATAAAGAGAGAGAAAAATTTTCGTCCCGAATTCAGCGCCAACCTGGCCCGGGCAAGAAAATTCGAAAAAAAATAGAAAAAATATTCGAAAACATCATTCCTGCAATATTTCGATCCATTCTGGGCTGAAATAGGCCGATAAAGAGAGAAAAATTTTCGTCCCAAATTCAGTTCTACCTCGACCAGGGCTAGAAAATTTAAAAAAAAAAAAATTGAAAAAATTAAGACACATCATTCCGGCAATATTTCCATCCATACCGGGTTGAGATGGGCTGAGAAAGAGAAAAAAAAAAAAAATTGGTCCCGATTTTGGTTCCAACCCGACCCGGGCAAGAAAATTCCAAAAAAAATAGTAAAAAAATTTTAAAAACATTATTCCGGCATTTTTTCTGTCCAAACCGAGTTGAGATAGGCCGAGAAAGGGGAAAAAAAAAATTTTAGTCCCGAATTCCGTTTCCATCCAACCCTAGCTAGAAAATTCCAAAAAAAAAGAAAAAAAAATTAGAAAAAATTAAAAAACTTCATTCCAGCATTATTTCTATCCAAACTGTATTGAGCTGGCCGAGAAAGAGAGAAAAAAAAAATTTTAGTCCCGAATTCCGTTCCCATCCGACCCTAACTAGAAAATTTCAAAAAAAAAAAGCAAAAAAATTCAAAAAATTACAAAACTTCATTCCGACATTATTACTATCAAAACCGGGTTGAGATTGGCCGAGAAAGAGAGAGAAAAAAAAAAAAATTTCAACCTGATTTTAGTTCCAACACAACCCGATCAAGAAAATTCCAAAAAAAATAGCAAAAAAATTCAAAAAATTTAAAAACTTCCTTCCGGCATTATTTCTATCCAAACCGGGTTGAGATAGGCCGAGAAAGAGACAAAAAAATTTTAGTACCGAATTCCGCTTCTGTCCGACCCTAGTTAGAAAATAACAAAAAAAGTCTAAAAATTCAAAACTACATTCCGGCATTATTTCTATGCAAATCGGATTGAAATAGGTCGAGAAAAAGAGGAAAAGATTTTCGTCCCGAATTCAGTACCAACCTGGCCCAGGCTAGAATATTTCCAGAAAAAAGCAAACAAATTCAAAAATTGAAAAAATATCATTCCGGCAATATTTCCATCCATACCGGGTTGAGTTAGGCCGAGAAAGAGAAAAAAAAAATTTCAACCCGATTTTAGTTCCAGCACGACCCGGTCAAGAAAATTCCAAAAAAAAATAGAAAAAATTCAAAAAATTTAAAAATATTTTTCCGGCATTATTGCTAGCCAAACCGGGCTGAGATAGGCCGGGAAAGAGAAAAATAAAATTTTAGTCCCGAATTACGTTCCTATCCGACCCCAATAAGAAAATTCCAAAAAAAATACCAAAAAAGTTTAAAAAATTAGAAAACATCATTCCGGCATTAGTTCTATCCAAACCGGGTTGAGATAGGCCGAGAAAGAGAAAAAAAATTATTAGTCCCGAATTCCGTTCCTTTCCGACCCTAGCAAGAAAATTTAAAAAAAAAATAGAAAAAAAATTGCAAAAATGAAAAAACATCATTCCGGCAATATTTTTATCCAAACTGGGTTCAAATAGGACGAGAAAAAAAAAAATTTAGTCCCGAATTCCGTTCTTATCCGACCCTAGCTAGAAAATTCTAAAAAAAATTCAAAAAAAATTCAAAAAATTGAAAAACTTCATTCCGGCATAATTTCTATCCAAATCCGGTTGAGATAGACCGAGAAAGAGAGAAAAATTTTAGACCCGAATTCCGTTCATATCCAGCCCTAGCTAGAAAATTCCAAAAAAAATAGTAAAAAAATTCAAAAAATTTAAAAACTTCATTCCGGCATTATTTCTATCCAAACCGAGTTGAGATAGACCAAGAATGTGAGAAAAAAAAAAATTTTCCCGAATTTCGTTGCTGTCCGACCACTGCTAGAAAATTCCGAAAAAGAATTGCAAAAAAATTCAAACAATTAAAAAACATCATTTTGGCATTATTTCTATCCAAATCGGATTGAAATAGGTCGAGAAAGAGAGGAAAAGATTTTCGTCCCGAATTCAGTTCCAACCCGGCCCGGAGTAGAATATTTCAAAAAAAAACAGAAAAAAATAACAAAAATTTAAAAAACATCATTACGGCAATATTTCCATCCATACTGAGTTGAGTTAGGCCGAGAAAGAGAAAAAAAAAATTTCAACCCGATTTTAGTTCCAACACGACCTGGTCAAGAAAATTCCAAAAAAATAGCAAAAAAATTCAAAAAATCTAACGACTTCATTCTGGCATTATTTCTATCCTAACTGGGTTGAGATAGGCCAAGAAAAAGAGATAAAAAAATTTTAGTTCCGAATTCCGATCTAGTCCGACCCTAGCTTGAAAATACCAAAAAAGAATAGCAAAAAATTCAAAAAACTAAAAAATTTCATTCCAGCATTATTTCTATCCAAATCGGATAGAAATAGGTCGAGAAAGAAAGGAAAATATTTTCGTCCCGAATTCAGTTCCAATCCGACCTTAGCTAGAAAATTCCAAAAAAAATCAAAAAATTAAAAAACTCCATTCCAGCTTTATTTCTATCTAAACCAGGTTGAGATAGGCCGAAAAAGAGAGAAAATTTTTTTTGTCCCGAATTCAGTTCCTGACCGACCCTCGCTAGAAAATTCTAAAAAAATTAGCAATAAAATTCAAAAATTTAGAATATTTCGTTCCGGCATTATTTCTATCCTAACCGGATTGAGATAGGCCTAGAAAGAAAAAAAAAATTTAGTCCTGAATTCGGTTCCTATCCGACACTAGCTAGAAAATTCCAAAAATAATTGCAAAAAATTCAAATAATTAAAAAACTTCATTCCGGCATTATTTCTATCCAAACCGGTCTGAGATAGGCTGAGAAAGTGAGAATAAAATTTTAGTCCCGAATTCCGTTCATACCCAAACCTTCCTAGAAAATTACAAAAAAAATAGCAAAAAAATTAAAAAATTTCATACAGTTCCTATCCGACCCTAGCTAGAAAATTCCAAAATAAATGACCAAAAAATTTAAAAATTTTAAAAACTTCATTCCGGCAATATTTCTATCCAAACCGAGTTGATATAGGTTGAGAAGGTGGGAAAAAAAAAATTAGTTCCGAACTCCGTTCCAATCCGACCCTAGCTAGAAAATTCCAAAAAAATTCAAAAAAATTAAAAACTTCATTTCAGCATTATTTCTATCCAAACCGGGTTGAGATAAGCTGAGAAAGAGAAAAAAAAAAATTTAGTTCCGAATTCCGTTCCTAACCGACTCAAGCTAGACAATACCAAATAGAAAAGAAAAAATATTAAAAAATTAAAACACTTCGTTCCAGCATTATTGCTATCCAAACCGGGTTGAGATAGGCCGAGAAAGAGAAAAAAAAAAAAAAAAAATTAGTCCCGAATTCTGTTCTAATCCGACCCTAAGCTAGAAAATTCCAAAAAAAATTGTAAAAAAATTCAAAAAATTAAAAAACTTCTTTCCGACATTATTTCTATCCAAACCGGGTTGAGATAGGCTGAGAAAGAGAAAAAAAAAATTTTGTCCGAAATTCCATTCCTAACCGACCTTAGCTACAAAATCCCAAGAATCAAAGCAAAAAAATTCAAAAACTTCATTCCTGCATTATTTCTATCCAAACCGGGTTGAGATAGATTAAGAATGAGAAAAAAAAAAAATTTAGTCCCGAATTCCATTCCCATCCGACCCTAGCTAGAAAATTACAAAAAAATAGAAAAAGAAATTAAAAACATTAAAAAACATCATTCCGGCAATATTTCTATCCAAACTGGGTTGAAATAGGCCGAGAAAGAGAAAAAAAAATTTTAGTCCCGAATTCCGTTTCGATCCGAACTTAGCTAGAAAATTCCAAAAAAAATAGAAAAAAAATTTCATTCCAGCATTATTTCTATCCAAACCAGGTGGAGATAGGACAAGAAAGAGAAAAAAAAAATTTAGACCCGAATTTCGGTACCATCCGACCCTAGATAGAAAATTCCAAAAGAAAATAGCAAAAAAATTCAAAAAATTAAAAAAATTCATTCCAGTATTACTTCTATCCAAACCGGATAGAGATAGGCAGAGAAACAGAAAAAAAAAAAAAAAAAAAAATAGTCACGAATAACGTTCCAATCCGACCCTAGCTAGAAAATTCGAAAAAAAATAGCAAAAAAATTCAAAAAATTAAAATCCTTCATTCCGGCATTATTTTTATCCAAACCAGGTAGAGATAGGACGAGAATGAGAGAAAAAAATTTTAGTCCTGAATTCCGTTCCCATCTGACCCAAGCTAGAAAATTTAAAAAAAAAATAAAAAACATCATTCCGGTAATATTTCTATCCAAACCGGGTTGAGATAGGCCGAGAAAGAGAAAAAAATTTTAGTCCCGAATTCCGTTCCTATCCGACCCTAGCTAGAAAATTCCAAAAAAAAAAAATCAAGAAAATTCAAAAAATTAAAAAACATCATTCCGGCGTGATTTCTATCCAAATTGGCTTGAGCTATGCCAAAAAAGAGAAAAAAAAAAAAAAAATTTCGACCCGAATTCCGTTCTTATGCGAACCTGGAAAGAAATATCCTAAAAAAATAGCAAAAAAATTCAGAATAATAAAAAATATCAGAATAATAAAAAATTTCATTCCAGCATTATTTCTATCCAAACCAGGTGGAGATAGGACAAGAAAGAGAAAAAAAAAAATTTAGACCCGAATTTCGGTACCATCCGACCCTAGATAGAAAATTCCAAAAGAAAATAGCAAAAAAATTCAAAAAATTTAAAAAAATTCATTCCAGCATTACTTCTATCCAAACCGGATAGAGATAGGTCGAGAAACAGAAAAAAAAAAAAAAAAAAAAAAAATAGTCACGAATAACGTTCGAATTCGACCCTAGCTTGAAAATTCCAAAAAAGAATAACAAAAAAAGTCTAAAAATTAAAAACTTCATTCCGGCATTATTTCTAGGGAAATCGGATTGAAATAGTTCGAGAAAGAGAGGAAAAGATTTTCGTCCCGAATTCAGTACCAACCTGGCCCGGGCTAGAATATTTCCAGAAAAAAGCAAACAAATTCAAAAATTGAAAAAATATCATTCCGGCAATATTTCCATCCATACCGGGTTGAGTTATGCCGAGAAAGAGAAAAAAAAAAATTTCAACCCGATTTTAGTTCCAACACGACCCAGTCAAGAAAATTCCAAAAAAAAATAGAAAAAATTCAAAAAATTTAAAAATATTTTTCCGGCATTATTGCTAGCCAAACCGGGCTGAGATAGGCCGGGAAAGAGAAAAATAAAATTTTAGTCCCGAATTCCGTTCCTATCCGACCCCAATTAGAAAATTCCAAAAAAGTTTAAAAAATTAGAAAACATCATTCCGGCATTAGTTTTATCCAAACCGGGTTGAGATAGGCCGAGAAAGAGACAAAAAAATTTTAGTACCGAATTCTGTTCCTGTCCGACCCTATCTTGAAAATTCCAAAAAAGAATAACAAAAAAAGTCTAAAAATTAAAAACTTCATTCCGGCATTATTTCTATGCAAATCGGATTGAAATAGTTTGAGAAAGAGAGGAAAAGATTTTCGTCCCGAATTCAGTGCCAACCTGGCCCGTGCTAGAATATTTCCAGAAAAAAGCAAACAAATTCAAAAATTGAAAAAACATCATTCCGGCAATATTTCCATCCATACCGGGTTGAGTCAGGCCGAGAAAGAGAAAAAAAAAATTTCAACCCGATTTTAGTTCCAACACGACCCGGTCTAGAAAATTTCAAAACAAATAGAAAAAATTCAAAAAAATTAAAAATATTTTTCCGGCGTTATTGCCAGCCAAACCTGGTTGAGATAGGCCGAGAAAGAAAAAAAATAAAATTTTAGTCCCGAATTCCGTTCCTGTCCGACCCCAATTAGAAAATTCCAAAAAAAATACCAAAAAAGTTTAAAAAATTAGAAAACATCATTCCGGCATTAGTTCTATCCAAACCGGGTCGAGATAGGCCGAGAAAGAGAAAAAAAAAAATTTTAGTCCCGAATTCCTTTCCTATCCAACCCTAGCTAGAAAATATCAAAAGAAATAGCAAAAAAATTCCAAAAATTAAAAACCTTCATTCCGGCATTATTTCTTTCCAAACCGGGTTGAGATAGGCCGAGAATGAGAGAAAAAATTTTTAGTCCCAAATTCCGTTCATATCCAACCCTAGCTAGAAAATTCCAAAACAAATAGCAAAAAAATTCAAAAAATTAAAAAATTTCATTCCAGCATTATTTCTACCCAAACCGAGTTGAGATAGGCCAAGAACGCGGGAAAATATTTTTAGGCCCGAAATCCGTTTATGTCCGACCCTTGCTAGAAAATTCCAAAATGAATGACCAAAAAATTCAAAAATTTTAAAAACTTCATTCCGGCAATATTTCTATCCAAACCGAGTTGAGATTGGTTGAGAAAGTGGGAAAACAAAATTAGTCCCGAATTCGGTTCCTATCCGACCCTCGCTAGAAAATAACAAAAAAATTCACAAAATTAAAAAACTTCATTTGGCATTATTTCAATCCAAATCGGATTGAAATAGGTCAAGAAAGAGAGGAAATGATTTTCGTACCGAATTCCGTTTCAACCCGGCCCGGGCCAGAATATTACAAAAGAAACTGCAAAAACATTCAAAAACATCATTCCGGCAGTATTTCCATCGAAACTAGGTTGATATAGACCGGTAAAGAGAGAAAAATTGTCGTCCCGAATTCAGTGCCGACTCGACACGGGGAAGAAATAGGCCGAGAAAGGGGAAAAAATAGGCCGAGAAAGGGGAAAAAAAAAAAAATTCGTCCCGAATTCAGTTCCAACCTGACCCAAGTTAGAAAATTTAAAACAAAAAAAATTCAAACAATTAGAAAACATTATTCCTGCAATATTTCTATCCAAACCGAGATGAAATAAGCCGAAAAGGAGAAAAAAATAATAAAAAAAAACTTTCGTCCCGAATTCAGTTCCAACCCGACCCGGGCTACAAAATTTCAAAAAAAATTAAAAAAAATTCAAAAAATTAAAAAATATCATTCCGACCATATTTCCATCCATACCGGGTTGAGTTAGGCCGAGAAAATGAGAAAAAAAATTAAATCCCGATTTTAGTTCCAACACGACCCGGTCAAGAAAATTCTAAAAAAAATAGCAACAAAATTCAAAAACTTCATTCCCGCATTATTTCTATTTAAACCGGGTTGAGATAGGCCGAAAAAGACAAAAAAAAAAAATTTTGTCCCGAATTCAGTTCCTGTCCGACCCTTGCTAGAAAATTCCAAAAAAATTAGCAATAAAATTAAAAAAATTAAAAAAATTTCATTCCTATCCGACCTTAGCATTATTTGTCCGAAATTCCATTCCTATCCGACCTTAGCTACAAAATCCCAAGAAACAAAGCAAAAAAATTCAAAAACTTCATTCCTGCATTATTTCTATCCAAACCGGGTTGAGATAGGTTAAGAATGAGAGAAAAAAAATTTAGTCCCGAATTCCATTCCCATCCGACCCTAGCTAGAAAATTACAAAAAAATAGAAAAAAAAAATTAAAAAACATCATTTCGGCAATATTTCTATCCAAACTGGGTTGAAATTGGCTGAGAAAGAGAAAAAAACAATTTTAATCCCGAATTCCGTTCTGATCCGAACTTAGCTAGAAAATTCAAAAAAAAAAGAAAAAAAATCCACAAAATTAAAAAATTTCATTCCAGCATTATTTTTATCCAAACCAGGTGGAGATAGGACAAGAAAGAGAAAAAAAAAAAAATTTAGTCCCGAATTTCGATCCCATCCGACCCTAGCTAGAAAATTCCAAAAAAAAATAGCAAAAAAATTCAAAAAATTTAAAAAAAATTCATTCCAGCGTTACCTCTATCCAAACCGGATTGAGATAGGCCGAGAAACCGAAAAAAAAAAAAAAAAAAAAAAAAAAAAAAACGAATAACGTTCCAAGCCGACCCTAGCTAGAAAATTCCAATAAAAATAGCAAAAAAATTTGAAAAATTAAAATCCTTCATTCCGGCATTATTTTTATCCAAACCGGGTTGAGAGAGGACGAGAATGAGAGAAGAAAATTTTAGTCCTGAATTTCGTTTCCATCTGACCCTAGCTAGAAAATTTCAAAAAAAATAGAAAAAAAAATTAAAAAAACATCATTCCGGCAATATTTCTATCCAAAACAGTTTGAGATAGGCCGAGAAAGAGAAAAAAATTTTAGTCCCGAATTCCGTTCGTATCCGACCCTAGCTAGAAAATTCCAAAAAATTAAAAAACATCATTCAGGCGTGATTTCTATCCAAATTGGCTTGAGCTACGCCAAAAAAGAAAAAAAAAAAAAATCCGACCCGAATTCTGTTCTTATGCGAACCTGGCAAGAAAATTCCTAAAAAAATAGCAAAAAAATTCAGCATAATAAAAAATACCATTCTGGCCTTTTTTCTATCCAAATAGGGTTCAGATAGGCCTAGAAAAGGAGAAAAAAAATTTCGTCCCGAATTCCGTTCAACCCGACCCGAGCTAGAAAATTCCCAAAAAAAAACTAAAAACTAAAAAACATCATTCTGACATTATTTCTATCCATACAAATAAAAAACATCATTCCGGCGTTATTTTTAACCAAACCGGATTGAGATAAGCCGAGAAAGAGAAAAAAAAAAAAATTTAGTCCAGAATTCAGTACCAACCCGGCCCTAACTAGAAAATTTACAAAAATATAGCGAAAAAATTAAAAAACATCATTCTGGAGTTATTTCTATCCAAACCGGGTTTGGATAGGACGAGAAAAAGAGGGAAAAATTTTCGTCCCGAATTCCGTTCTAACCCGACCCGGGTTAGAAAATTCCAAAAAAAATGGTAAAAAAATTGAAAAAATTAAAAAACATTATTCTGGCAATATTTCTATCCACACCAGGCTGAGATAGGCCTGGATAGAGAAGAAAAAAAATTTCCCCCCGAATTCCGTTCCTAACCGACCCGGGTTAGAAAATTTTAAAAAAAAAAATAGCAAAAAAATTCAAAAAATCCAAAAAATCATTCCGACAATATTTTTAACCAAGTCGGGCTCAGACAGGCCAAGAAAAAAAAATTTCGTACCGAATTCTGTAACTTCACGACCTAGGCTAGAAAAATCAAAAAGCAAAAGGAAAAAATATCGAAAAATTAAAAAACATCATTCCGACAATATTTGTATCCAAACGGGGCTGAGATAGGCCGAGAAAAAGGGAAAAAAATTTCGTCTCGAATTCCGTTCCGACTAGACTCGGGTCAGAAAATTCCCCAAAAAAATAGCAGAAAAACTCCAAAAATTAAAAAACATTATTCCAGCGTTATTTCTATCCATACAGGATTAAGATAGGCCAAGAAAGGGAGAAAAAAAATTTTGTCCCGAACTCCGTTCCGACCAGACTAGGGTTAGAAAATTCCAAAAAAAATAGCATAAAAATTCCAAAAATTAAAAACATCATTCCGGCATTAATTCTATCCAAACAGGGTTGAGATAGGCCAAGAAATAGGAAAAAAAAAGAAAAAAAAACTTTCACCCCGAATTCCGCACCGACCCAACCCGGTCGAGAAAATTCTGAAAAAGAAAAAGGAAAAAAATTCAAAAAATTAAAAAACATCATTTTTTTTCTATCCAAACAGAGTTGAGATAGTCCGAGAAAGTGAAAAAAAAAATTTTAGTCCCAAATTCCGTTCTTTTCCTACCCTAGCTATAATATTCCAAAAAAAATGGCAAAAAAATTCAAAAACTTCAATCCGGCATTATTTCGATCCAAACAGGGCTGAGATCGGCCAAGAAAGAGAAAAAAAATTTTAGTCCCGAACTCCATTCCCATCCGACCCTAGCTTGAAAATTCCAAAAAAAAAATAGCAAAAAAATTCAACAAATTAAAAAACTTCATTCCAGTATTATTTCTATCCAAAGCGGGCTGTGGTAGGCCGAGAAAGAGAAAAAAAAAAAAACTATTTTAGTCCCGAATTCCGTTCCTCTCCAACCCTAGCTAGAAAATTCGGAAAAAGAATAGCAAAAAAATTAAAAATATTAAAAAACTTCATTCCGGCATTATTTCTATCCAAGTCGGATTGAAATAGGCTGAGAAAGAGAGACAAAGATTTTCGTCATGAATTCAGTTCCAACCCAGGTTGAGATAGACCGGAAAAAACAGAGTGAAAAATTTTTGTCCCGAATTTCGTGCCAACTCAACCCGGGCTAGAAAATTTGAAAAAAAATTTAAAAACATCATTCCTGCAATATTAATAAACAGGGTTGAAATAGGCCGAGAAAGAAAAAAAAAAAAAAAAAATTCATCCCGAATTCAGTTCCAACCCGACCCGGGCTAGAAAATTTCAAAATAAAATTCAAAAAATTAAAAAACAACATTCCGGCAATATTTCCATCCATATCGGGTTGAGATAGGCCGAGAAAGAGAAAAAAAAATTTCAACCCGATTTTAGTTCTAACACTACCCGGTCAAGAAAATAACAAAAAAAATAGCAAAAAAATTCAAAAACTGCATTCCGGCATTATTTTTATCCAAACTAGGTTGGGATAGGCCAAGAAAGTGAAAAAAATAGTCCCGAATTCCGTTCCTGTCCGACCCTCGCTAGAAAATTCTAAAAAAACTAGCAATAAAATTCAAAAAATTAAAAAATTTCATTCCTTCATTATTTCTATCCAAACTGGGTTGGGATAGGCCGAGAAAGAGACAAAAAAATTTTAGTCCCGATTCCTTTCCTATTCGACCTTAGCAAGAAAATTCAAACAAAAAATAGCAATAAAATTCAAGAAATTAAAAAAGTTTTTTCTGGCATTATTTCTATCCAAACCGGGCTGAGATAGGCCGAGAAAGAGGGAAAAAAATTTTAGTCCCGAATTCTAATCCTATTCGACCATAGCAAGAAAATAACAAAAATAATTGCAAAAAAATTAAAAAAACTAAAAAACATCATTTCAGCATTACTTCTATCCAAACTGGGTCAAGATAGGCCGAGAAAGAGTAGAAAAAATTTTAGTTCCGAATTCCGTTCCTTTCCGATCCTAACTAGAAAATTCCAAAAAAAATGGCAAAAATATTCAAAAAATTAAAAAACTTCATTCTGGCGTTATTTCTATCCAAACTGGGTTGAGATAGGCCAAGAAAGAGAGAAAAAAATTTTAATCCCGAATTCCGTTCCAATCCGACACAAGTTAGAAAATTCCAAAAAAAATAGAAAAAAAATTCAAAAAGTTGAAAAACTTTATTCCGGCATAATTTCTATCCAAACCCGGTTGAGATTGGCCGAGAAAGAGAAATAAAAATTTTAGTCCCGAATTCCGTTCATATCCAACCCTAGCTAGAAAATTCCAAAAAAAATAGTAAAAAAATTAAAAAACTTCATTCCGGCGTTATTTCTATCCAAACCGAGTTTAGATAGGCCAAGAATGTGAGAAAAAAATTTTAGTCCCAAAAAAAATAGCAAAAAAATTAAAAAATTTCATGCAGACAATATTTCTATCCAAACCGAATTTCGATAGGCCGAGAAAGAGTGAAAAAAAAATTCCAAATCCCGAATTCAGTTCCTATTCGACCTTAGCTAGAAAATTCCAAAAAAAATAGAAAAAAAATTCAAAAAATTAAAAAACTTCATTCCCGCATTATTTCTATCTAAACCGGGTTGAGATAGGCCGAAAAAGAGAAAAAAAAAATTTTGTCCCGAATTCAGTTCCTGTCCGACCCTCGCTAGAAAATTCCAAAAAAATTAGCAATAAAATTCAAAAATTTAGAATATTTCGTTCCGTCATTATTTCTATCCAAACCGGATTGAGATAGGCCGAGAAAGAAAAAAAAAAAAATTTAGACCTGAATTCTGTTCCTATCCGACACTAGCTAGAAAATTCCAAAAAAAATAGAAAAAAAATTCAAAAAGTTGAAAAACTTTATTCAGGCATAATTTCTATCCAATCCCGGTTGAGATTGGCCGAGAAAGAGAAATAAAAATTTTAGTCCCGAATTCCGTTCATATCTAACCCTAGCTAGAAAATTCCAAAAAAAATAGTAAAAAAATTAAAAAAACTTCATTCCGGCGTTATTTCTATCCAAACCGAGTTTAGATAGGCCAAGAATGTGAGAAAAAAATTTTAGTCCCAAATTCCGTTCCAGTCCGACCCTCGCTAGAAAATTCCAAAAAAAATTACCAAAAAATTCAAAAAATTTAAAAACTTCATTCCAGCATTATTTCTATCCAGACCGGGTTGAGATAGGCTGAGATGGAAAAAAAAAAAAAAAAAAATTAGTACCGAATTCGGTTCCTGTCCGACTCTAGCTAGAAAATTCTAAAAAAGAATAACAAAAAAATTCAAAAAATTAAAAAAATTCATTTCGGCATTGTTTCTATCCAAATCGGATTGAAATAGGTCAAAAAAGAGAGGAAATGATTTTCGTCCCGAATTCAGTTCCAACCCGGCCCGGGCTAGACTATTTAAAAAAAAACAGCAAAAAAATTCAAAGAAACTGAAAAACATCATTCCGGAAGTATTTCCATCCAAACCTGGTTGAGATAGACCGGTAAAGAGAGAGAAAAATTTTCGTCTCGAATTCAGTGCTGACTCGACCCGGGCTAGAAAATTCGAAAAGAAATAGAAAAAAAAGTCAAAAAAATTTAAAAACTTCATTCCTGCCATATTTCTATCCAAACGGGGATGTAAAAGGTTGTGAAAATTAAAAAAAAAAAAAAAAAAAAAAAAACTTTCGTCCCGAATTCGATTCCAACCCGACCCAGGCTAGAAAATTTCAAAAAAAATAAAAAATATTTAAAAAATTAAAAAATATCATTCCGGCAATATTTCCATCCATACCGGGTTGAGTTAGGCCGAGAAAGAGAGAAAAAAAAAATATCAACCCGATTTTAGTTCCAACACGACCCGGTCAAGAAAATTCCAAAAAAAATAGCAAAAAAATTCAAAAATTTTAAAAACTTCATTCCGGCATTATTTCTATCCTAACTGGGTTGAGGTAGGCCAAGAAAGAGAGTCAAAAAAATTTTAATACCGAATTCCGTTCTTGTCCGACCTTATCTGCAAAATTCCAAAAAAGAAAAAAGAAAAAAATTAAAAAAATTAAAAAACATCATTCCGGCAATATTTCTATCCTAACCAGGTTGAGATAGGCCGAGAAAGAGAGAAAAAAAAAATTTAGTCCCTAATTCCGTTCCTATACGACCCTAGCTAGAAAATTAAAAAAAAAATAGAAAAAAAAAATTCAAAAAATTATAAAACTTCATTCCGGCATTATTTATATCCAAACCAGGTTGAGATAGGACGAAAAAGATGGAAAAAAATTTTAGTCCAGAATTCTGTTCCTATCCGACCCAAGCTAGAAAATTGCAAAAAAAATAGCAAAAAAATTCAAAATATAAAAAATCTTCATTCCGGCATTATTTCTATTAGAACCGGGCTGAGATAGGCCGAGAAAGAGAAAAAAAAAATTCTAGTCTCGAATTCCGTTCCTATCCGACCTAAGCTAGAATATTCAAAAAAAAAATTCAAAAAATTAAAAAACTTTCTTCCGGCATTATTTCTTGCCAAACAGGGTTCAGATAGGCCGAGAAAGAGAAAAAAAAAAAATTACTCCCGAATTCCGTTCCTATCCGACCCTTGCTAGAAAATTCTATAAAAAATAGATAAAAATTTTCAGCAAATTAAAAAACATCATTCCTGCAATATTTCTTTCCAAACTAGGTTTAGATATGTCGAGAAAGAGAAAAAAAAAAAAATTTATTTCTGAATTCTGTTCCAATCTGACCCTAGCTAGAAAATTCAAAAAAAAAATGCCGAAATGAAAAAAACTTCATTCCGAAATTATTTCTATCCAAACCGTGTTGAGATAGGCTGAGAAATAGAAAAAAAAAATTTAAATCCGAATTCCGTTCCTATCCGACCCTAGCTAGAAATTTCAAAAAAAATAGAAAAAAATTCAGAAACTTCATTCCGACATTATTTGTATCCAAACAGGGCTGAGATTGGCCGAGAAAGAGAAAACAAAATTTTAGTCCCGAATTTTGTTCCAATCCAACCCTAGCCAGAAAATTCCAAAAAAAATTCAAACAATTAAAAGACATTGTTCTGACAAAATTTCAATCCAAATCGGGTTGAAACAGGCCGAGAAAGAAAAAAATATTTTCATCCAGAATTCAGTTCCAACCCGAATCAGGCTAGAAAATTTCAAAAAAAATAGAAAATAATTCAAAAAATTAAAAAACATCATTCCGGAAATATTTCTATCCAAACAGGGTTGAGATAGGACGGTAAAGGGAGAGAAAAATTTTCGTCCCGAATTCAGTGTCAACTCAACCTAGGCTAGAAAATAGGAAAAAAAATGGAAAAAATTTAAAAAAATCTTTTCTGCAATATTTCTATTCTCATTCCGTATTATTTCTATCCAAACCGGGTTGAGATAGGCCGAGAAAGTGAAAAAAAAAAAAAAAAAAAGCTTTAATCCCGAATTCCGTTCCTATCTGACCCTAGATAGAACATTCCAAAAAAAATAGAAAAAAAAAATTCAAAAAATGAAAAAACATCGTTCCGGCAATATTTCTATCCAAATCGGGTTGAAATAGGCCCAGAAAGAGGAAAAAAAAAAAAATTCGTCCCGAATTCAAATCAAACCCGACCAGGGCTAGAAAATTTCAAAAATTAAGAAACATCATTCCGGCAATATTTCCATCCATACCGGGCCGAGATAGGCCGAGAAAGAGAAAAAAAAAAAATTATCACGACTTTAGTTCCAACCCGACTCGGGCAAGAAAATTCCAAAAAAAAATAGCAAAAAAATTTTAAAAATTAAAAAACTTCTTTCCGGCATTATTTCTATGCAAACCGGGTTGAGATAGGTCGAGAAAGAGACAAAAAACTTTTAGTCCCGAATTCCATTCCTATCCGGCCCTAACTAGAAAATTCCAAAAAAAATGGTAAAAAAATTCAAAAAATTAAAAAACTTCATTCTGGCCTTATTTCTATCCAAACCAGGTTGAGATAGGCCGAGAAAGAGAAAAAAAAAAAATTTAGTTCCGAATTCCGTTCCAATCTGACTCAAGCTAGAAAATTCCAAAAAGAATAGAAAAAAAATCCAAAAATAAAAAAACTTCATTACGGCATTATTTCTATTCAAATCGGGTTGGGATAGGCCGTGAAAGAGAGAAAAAAAATTTAGTCCTGAATTCCGTTCCTATACGCCCCTAACTAGAAATTTCCAAAAAAACTGGCAAAAAAATTCAAAAAATTAAAGAATTTCATTCCAGCATTATTTCTATCCAAACCGGATTGAGATAGGCCCAGAAAGAGAAAAAAAAATTAGTCCCGAATTCCGTTCCTATCCGACCCTAGCTAGAAAATTCAAAAAAAAAAATCAAAAAATTAAAAAACATCATTCCGAAATGGGAAAAAAATTCAAAAACATCATTCCAGCATTATTCTATCCAAACCGGGCTGAGGTAGGCCGAGAAAGAGAAAAAATTGTTAGTCCCGAATTACGTTCGTATCCGACCCTGGCTAGAAAATTTCAAAAAAAAAAGGCAAAAAAATTCAAAAAACTAAAAAACATCATTCCAGCATTATTTCTATCTAAACCGGGTTGAGATAGGCTGAGAAAGAGAAAAAAAACATTTTAATCCCGAATTCCGTTCATATCCGACTCTAGCAAGAAAAGTCCAAAAAAAATTGTAAAAAAATTAAAAAAATTAAAAAACATCATTCCAGTATTATTTCTATCCAAACCGGATTAAGATCGGCCGAAAATGAGAGAAAAAAATTTTAGTTCCGAATTCCGTTTCTATCCGACCCTAGCTAGAAAATTCCAAAAAAACATAGAAAATAATTTCAAAAAATTAAAAAACTTCATTCCGGCAATATTTCTATCCAAATCGGGTTGACATAGGCCGAGAAAGAAAAAAAAAAAAATTTCGTTCCGAATTCAATTCCAACCTGACCACGGCTAGAAAATTTCAAAAAAAATAGCAAAAAAATTCAGAAAATTTAAAAACAATATTCTGGCAATATTTCCATCCAAACCGGGTTGAGATAGGCCGGTAAAGTAGGAGAAAAATTTTCGTCCCGAATTCAGTGCCAACTCGACCCGGACATGAAAATTTCAAAAAAAAAAAAAAAAAATATTCCGGCAATATTTCCATCCAAACCGGTTGAGATAGGCCGAGAAGGAGAAGAAAAAAATTTTCATCCCGATTTTAGTTCCAACTCGACCTGGGCCAGAAAATTCCAAAAAAAATAGCAAAAAAATTCAAAAAATTAAAAAACTTTATTCTGGCATTATTTCCATCCAAACTGGGTTGAGATAGGCCGAGAAAAGGAGAAAAAAAATTTAGTCCCGAATTCCGTTTTTATCCGACCCTAATTAGAAAATTCCAAAAAAATAGCAATAAAATTAAAAAAATTAAAAAGCTTCATTCAGGCATTATTTCTATCAAAACCGGGCTGAGAAAAGCCGAGAAAGAGAGAAAAAATTTTTTGTCCCGAATTCTATTCCTATCCGACCCTAACTAGAAAATTCCAAAAAAAGGCCCAAAAAATTCAAAAAATTAAAAAAACTTCGTTCCACTAATTATTTCTTTCCAAACTGGGTTGAGTTAGGCCGAGAAAGGGAAAAAAAAATTTTAGTCCCGAATTTCGTTCCTATCCGACCATAATTTGAAAATTCCAAAAAAAATGGCAAAAAAAATCAAAAAATTAAAAAACTTCATTCCGGCATTATTCCTATCCAAACAAGGCTGAGATAAGCCGAGAAAGAGAAAAAAAAATATTTATTCCCGAATTCCGTGACTATCCGACCCTTGCTAGAAAATTACAAAAAAAAAATGCCCAAAAAATTAAAAAACATAATTCCGGCATTATTTCTATTCAAACCGGGTTGAGATAGGCCAACAAAGAGAGAGAAAACTTTTAGTCCTGAATTCTGTTCCTATACGACCCTAATTAAAAAATTCCAAAAAAAAAATGGCAAAAAAATTCTAAAAATTAAAAAACTTCATTCTGGCATTATTTATATCCAAACCGGGTTGAGATAGGCTGAGAAAGAGAGAAAAAAATTTTAGTCCTGAGTTCCGTTCCTATCCGACCCTAACTAGAAAATTTCAAAAAAAAATATTAAAAAAATTCAAAAAATTAAAAAACAACATTCCGGAAGTATTTTTACCCAAACCAGGTTGAGATCGAGAAAGAGAGAAAAAAAAAATTTAGTCCCGAATTCCATTCCCATCCGACCCTAGCTAGAAAATTCAAAAAAAAATTGAAAAGAAATTCAAAAAATTAAAAAACATCTTTCTTGCAATATTTCTATCTAAACCGGATTGAAAGCGGCCGAGAAAGAGAGAAATAAATTTTAGACTCGAATTCCGTTCCTATCCGACCATAGCTAGAGAAATTGGATATCAAGACGTGCGTAAATTCAAATGCAAATTCTGTACATTGTATGGACGGAATGTCTGGATTTGCAAAAAAATTGAATATTCAGAACAATATAAATTCAACGGGAAATTGGGTAGGTTAAGTTTACGAAATGTATTTACAGAGAAATTGAATATCAAGAATTTCGTAAATTAAGCCAGAAATTGTGTACATTTTATATGTACGGAATGTCTGGATTTGCAGAGAAATTGAATATCCAGAGATGAGTAAATTCAATGTGAAATTGGGTAGGTGAAGTTTGCGGAATGTCTGGATTTGCAGAGAAATTGATTATCCAGAATTTCGTAAATTCAGCCTGAAATTGTGTACATTATATATGTACGGAATGTCTGGATTTGCAGAGAAATTGAATATTCAGAACTATGTGAATTCCACGGGAAATTGTGTACATTAATTGTACGGAAAGTCTGGATTTGCAGAGAAATTGAATATAGGTGTGTAAATTCAATGGGAAATTGGGTAGGTTAAGTTTACGGAATGTCTGGATTTGCAGAGAAATTAAATAAACAGAATTTCGTAAATTCAGCCTGAAATTATGTACATTTTATATGTACGGAATGTCTGGATTTGCAGAGAAATTGAATATCTAGAACTATGTGAATTCAACAGGAAATTGTGTACGTTAATTGTACGGAACGTCTGGATTTGCAGAGAAATTGAATATCTAGAGATGTGTAAATTCAACGGGAAATTGGGAAGGGCAAGTTTGCGGAATGTCTGGATTTGCAGAGAAATTGGATATCCAGAATTCCGTAAATTCAGCCTGAAATTGTGTCAATTATATATGGACGGAATGTCTAGATTTGAAGAAAAAATTGAATATCAAGAATTACATAAATTCAACGCAAAATTGCGTACGTTAATTGTACAGAATGTGTGGATTTGCATATAAATTGAATATCCAGAGGTTTGTAAATTCAACGGGAAATTGCGTAGGTTAAGTTCACAGAATGTCTAGATTTGCAGAGAAATTGAATATCCAGAATTTCGTAAATTCAACTTGAAATTGTGTACATTATATATATACGGAATGTCTGGATTTGCAGAAAAAATTGAATATCCAGAATTATGTAAATTCAACGGAAAATTGTGAACATTAATTGTACGGAATGTCTGGATTTGCAGAAAAATTGAAAATCCAGAGGTGTGTCAATTCAATGGGAAATTGGTAGGTTAACTTTACGGAATGTCTGGATTTGCATGGAAATTGAATATCCAGAATTTCGTAAATTCAGCCTAAAACTCTGTACATTATATATGTACGGAAAGTTTGGATTTGCAGAAAAAATTGAATATCAAGAATTATGTAAATTCAATGGAAAATTGTGTACATTAATTATACGGAATGTCTGGATTTGCAAAGAAATTGAATATCCAGAGGTGTGTAAATTCAACGGGAAATTGGGTCGGTTAAGTTTACGGAATGTCTGGACTTGCACCGAAATTGAATATCCAGAATTTCGTAAATTCTGCTTGAAATTGTGTACATTATATATGTACGAAATGTCTGGATTTGCAAAAAAAATTGAATATCAAGAATTATGTAAATTCAACGGGAAATTGTGAACATTAATTGTACGGAATGTCTGGATTTACAGAAAAATTGAAGATCCAGAGGTGTGTCAATTCAACGGGAAATTGGGCAGGTTAAGCTTACAGAATGTCTGGATTTGCAGAGAAATTGAAAATCAGGAGGTGTGTAAATTCAACGGGAAATTGGGTAGGTTAAGTTTACGGAATGTTTGCATTTGCAGAGAAAGTGAATATCCAGAATTTCGTACATTCATCCTGGAATTGCGTATATAATATATGTACGAAAATATCTCGGTCTGTAGAGAAATTGGATATCAAGAGCTGCGTAAATTCAAATGGAAATTGTGTACATTATATGTACGGAATGTCTGGATTTTCAAAAAAATTGAATATCCAAAACTATATAAATCCAATGGGAAATTGGGTAGGTTAAGTTTACGGAATGTCTGGAATTGCAGAGAAATTGAATATCCAGAATTTCGTAAATTCAGCCTGAAATTGTGTACATTTTATATGTTCGGTATGTCTAGATTTGTAGAGAAATTGAATATCCAGAACTATATAAATTCAACAGGAAATTGCGTTTACTAATTGTACAAAATGTCTGGATTTGCAGAGAAATTTAATATTCAATGGTGTTTAAATTTAACGGGAAATTGGGTAGGTTAAGTTTACGGAATATCTGAATTTGCAGAGAAATTGAATATCCAGAATTTCGTAAATTTAGCACGAAATTGTGTACATTATATATGTACGGAATGTTCGGATTTGCAGAGAAATTGAATATCCAGAACTTTGTAAATTCAACGGGAAATTGTGTACATTAATTGTACGGAATGTCTTGATTTGCAAAGAAATGGAATATCCAAAGGTGTGTAAATTCAATAGGAAATTGGGTAGGTTCGGTTTGCGGAATGTCTAGATTTGCAGAGAAACTGAATATCCAGAATTTCGTACATTCATCACGAAATTGTGTACATTATATATGTACAGAATGTCTGGATTTGTAGAGAAATTAAATATCCAGAGGTGTGTAAATTCAACGGGAAATTGGAAAGTTTAAGTTTACGGAATATCTGGATTTGCAGAGAAATTGAATACCCAGAATTTCGTAAATTCATTCTGAAATTGTGTACATTAATTGTACGGAAGGTCTTGATTTGCAGAGAAATTGAATATCCAGAACTATGTAAATTCAACGAAAAATTGTGTACATTAATTGTACGGAATGTCTGGATTTGCACAGAAATTGAATACCTAGAATTTAGAAAATTCAGTCTAAAAGTTGTGTACGTTATATATGTATGGAAAGTCTGGATTTGCAGAGATATTAAATATCCAGTACTACGTAAATTCATCGGGAAATTGGGTAGGTTATGTTTACGGAATGTCTGGATTTGCAGTGAAATTGAATATCCAGAATTTCGTACATTCAGCCTAGAATTGTGTATATTATATATGTACGGAATATCTCGTTTTGTGGAGAAATTGTATATCAATAGCGGCGTGAATTCAAATGGAAATTGTGTACATTACGTGTACGGAATGTCTGGATTTGCAAAGATATTGAATATCTAGAACTATATGAATTCAACGGAAAATTGGGTAGGTTAAGTTTACGGAATGTCTGGATTTGCAGAGAAATTGAATATCCAGAATTTCGTAAATTCAGCCTGAAATTGTGTACATTTTATATGTACGGAATGTCTGGATTTGCAGAGAAATTGAATATCCAGAACTATGTAAATTCATCGGGAAATTGTGTATATTAATTGTATGGAATTTTTGGATTTGCTGAGAAATTGAATATTCAGAGGTTTGTAAATACATCGGGAAATTGGGTAGGTTAAGCTTACGGAATGTCTGGATTTGCAGAGAAATTGATTGTCCAGAATTTCGTAAATTCTGCCTGAAATTGTGTACATTATATATGTACGGAATGTCAGGATTTGCAGAAAAAATTGAATATCCAGAATTATGTAAATTCAAAGGAAAATTGTGTACATTAATTGTACGGAAGGTCTGGATTTGTAGAGAAATTTTATATCCAGAGGTGTGTAAATTCAACGGGTAATTGGGTAGGTTAAGTTTACGGAATGTCTGGATTTGCAGAGAAATTGAATATCCAGATGTGTGTAAATTCAACAGGAAATTGGAAAGGTTAAGTTTTCAGAATGTCTGGATTTGCAAAAAGATTAAATACCCAGAATTTCATAAATTCAGTTCGAAATTGTGTACATTGTATAAGTACGGAATGTCCGGATTTGTAGAGAAATTGAAAATCCAGAGGTGTGTAAATTCAACGAGAAATTGGGTAGGCTAAGTTTAAGGAACGTCTGGATTTGCAGAGAAAATGAATATCCAGAATTACGTAAATTCAGCCTGAAATTGTGTACATTATATGTGTACGGAATGTCTGGATTTGCAGAGAAATTGAATATCCGGAAGTTTGTAAATTCAACAGGAAATTGTTTACATTAATTGTACGGAACGTCTGAATTTGCAGTGAAATTGAATATCCAGTGGTGTGTAAATTCAATGGGAAATTGGGCAGGTTAAGTTTACAGAATATCTGGATTTGAAGAGAAATTGAATATCCAGAATTTCGAAACTTAAGCCTGAAATTGTGTACATTATATATGTATGAAATGTTTGGATTTGCAGAAAAAATTGAATTTCAAGAATTACATAAATTCAAAGCGAAATTGTGTACGTTAATTGTACAGAATGCGTGGATTCGCATAGAAATTGAATATCCAGAGGCGTGCAAATTTAACGGGTAATTGGGAAGGTTAAGTTTTCGGAATATCTGGAATCGCAAAGAAATTGGATACCCAGAATTTCGTAAATTCAGTATGAAATTGTGTACATCATATATGTACGAAATGTCTGGATTTGCAGAGAAATTGAATATCCAGATGTGTATAAATTCAACGGGAAATTGGGGGTAGGTTAAGTTTACAGAATGTCTGCATTTGCAGAGAAATTGAATATCCAGAATTTCGAACATTCATCCTGGAATTGTGTATATTATATATGTACAAAAATATCTCAATTTGTAGAGAAATTGGATATCAAGAGCTGCATAAATTCAAATGGAAATTGTTTACATTTTATGTATGGAATGTCTAGATTTGCGGAGAAATTGTTTATCCAGAATCTCGTAAATTCAGCCAGAAATTGTGTACATTATATATGTACAGAATAACTGGATTTGCAGAGAAATTGAATATCCAGAACTATGTAAATTCAACAGGAAATTGTGTGCATTAATTGTATGGAATGTCTGGATTTGCGGAGAAATTGAATATCCAGATTTTCGTAAATTCAGCCTGAAATCATGTACATTATATAAGTCCAGAATGTCTGGATTTGCAGAGAAATTGGAAATACAGAATGTCGTACCTTCAGCCTGAAATTATGTACATTATTTATGTATAGAGTGTCTGGATTTGCAGAGAAATTAAATATCCAGAACTATGTAAATTGAACGGGAAATAATGTACAATAATTGTACAGAATGTCTGGATTTGCATAGAAATTGAATATCCCGAGGTGTGTAAAATCAACGGGAAATTGGGTAGGTTAAGTTTACGGAATGTTTGGATTTGCAGAGAAATTGAATATACAGAATGCCGTACATTCAGCCTGAAATTGTGTACATTATATATGTATAGAATGTCTGGATTTGCAGAGAAATTAAATATCCGGAACTATGTAAATTCAACGGGAAATTGTGTACATTAATTGTACGGAATGTCTAGATTTGCAGAGAAATTGAATATCAAGAGGTGTGTAAATTCAACGGGAAATTAGGTAGGTTAAGTTTACGGAATGTCTGGATTTGTAGAGAAATTGAATATCCAAAATTTCGTAAATTCAGCCTGAAATTGTGTACATTATATATGTACGGAATAACTGGATTTGCAGAGAAATTGAATGTCTAGAACTACGTAAATTCAATGAAAAATTGTGTGCATTAATTGTACGGAATGTCTGGATTTGCGGAGAAATTGAATATCCAGAGGTGTGTAAATTCAACGAGAAATTCGAGAGGTTAAGTTTACGGAATGTCTGGATTTGCAGAGAAATTGAATACCTAGAATTTCGTAAATTCAGTCTGAAATTGGGTACATTAATTGTACGGAATGTCTTGATTTGCAAAGAAATTGAATATCCAGAGGTGTGTAAATTCAACGGGAAATTGGGTAGGTTAAGTTTACGGAATGTCTGGATTTGTAGAGAAATTGAATATACAGAATGTCGTACCTTCAACCTGAAATTTTGTACATTATATATGTATAGAATGTCTGGATTTGCAGAGAAATTAAATATCCAGAACTATGTAAATTCAACGGGAAATTGTGTACATTAATTGTACGGAATGTATAGATTTGCAGAGAAATTGAATATCCAGAGGTGTGTAAATTCAACGGGAAATTAGGTGGGTTAAGTTTACTGAATATCTGGATTTGCAGAGAAAATGAATATCCAGAATTTCGCAAATTCAGCATGAAATTGTGTACATTATATATGTTCGGAATGTCTGGATTTGCAGAAAAAATTGAATATCAAGAATTATGTAAATTCAACGGGAAATTGTGTACATTAATTGTACGGAATGGGTGGATTGGCGTAGAAATTGAATATCCAGAGGTGTGCAAATTCAACGGGAAATTGGGCAGATGGATTGGCAGTGAAATTGAATATCCAGAATTTCGAAATTTCAGCCTAGAATTGTGTATAGTATATATGTACGGAATATCTCGGTTTGTGGAGAAATTGGATAGCAA
The DNA here is from genome assembly GCA_028535165.1 of Quercus tomentella. Taxonomy (NCBI): domain Eukaryota; kingdom Viridiplantae; phylum Streptophyta; class Magnoliopsida; order Fagales; family Fagaceae; genus Quercus; species Quercus tomentella. The sequence continues at coordinate 50,700,374 of JAPQVY010000156.1, forward strand.
GAGCGGCATAAATTCAAATGGAAATTGTGTACATTATATCTACGGAATGTCTGGATTTGCAAAGAAATTGAATATCCACAACTATATGAATTCAACGGGAAATTGAGGTTAAGTTTACGGAATATCTGGATTTGCAAAGAAATTGAATATCCAGAATTTCGTAAATTCAACCTGAAATTTTGTACATTTTATATGTACGGAATGTCTGGATTTGCAGAGAAACTGAATATCCAGAACTATGTAAATTCAATGGGAAATTGTGTACATTAATTGTATGGAATGTTGGGATTTTCAGAGAAATTGAATATTCAGAGGTGTGTAAATACAATAGGAAATTGGGTAGGCTAAGCTTACGGAATGTCTGGATTTGCAGAGTAATTGATTGTCCAGAATTTTGTAAATTCAGCCTGAAATTTTGTACATTATATATGTACGGAATGTCAGGAATTGTAGAAAAAATTGAATATTCAGAATTATGTAAATTCAACGAGAAATTGTGAACATTAATTGTACGGAATGTCTGTATTTGCAGAGAAATTGAATATCTTGAAGTTTGTAAATTCAACGGGAAATTGTGTACATTAATTGTACGGAATGTCTGGATTTGCAGAGAAACTGAATATCCAGAATTCAACGAGAAATTGGGTAGGTTAAGTTTACGGAATGTCTGGATTTACAGAGATATTGAATATCCAGAATTTCGTAAATTCAGCCTGAAATTGTGTATTTAATATATGTACGAAATATTTGGAATTGCAGAAAAAATTGAATATCAAGAATTTTGTAAATTCAACGGGAAATTGTGTACATTAATAGAATATCCAGAGGTGTGTAAATTCAACAGGAAATCGGGTAGGTTTAGTTTACGGAATATCTGGATTTGCAGAGAAATTGAATATCTAGGGGTGTGTAAATTCAACAGGAAATTGGGTCGGTTAAGTTTACGGAATGTATGGATTTGCAAAGAAATTGAATATCCAGAATTTCGTAAATTCAGCCTGAAATTGTGTACTGTATATATGTACGGAATGTCTGAATTTGCAGAGAAATTGATTATCCAGAACTATGTAAATTCAACAGGAAATTGTGTCGGTTAAGTTTACGGAATGTCTGGATTTGCAAAGAAATTGAATACCCAGAATTTCGTAAATTCAGGCTGAAATTGTGTATATTATATATGTTCGGAATGTCTGGATTTGTAGAGAAATTGAATATACAGAACTATATAAATTCAACAGGAAATTGTGTAGGTTAAGTTTACGGAATGTCTTGATTTGCGGAGAAATTGAATATCCAGATTTTCGTAAATTCAGCCTGAAATCATGTACATTATATAAGTCCAGAATGTCTGGATTTGCAGAGAAAGAGAGAAAAAAAATTTTAGCCCCGAATTCCGTTCCTATCCGACCCTACCTAGAAAATTCCCAAAAAAATTCAAAAAATTAAAAAAACCTCGTTCCGGCATTATTTCCATCCAAACTGAGTTGAGATTGGCTGAGAAAGAGAAAAAAAAAAACATTTAGTCCCGAATTCCGTTCCTATCCGACCCTAGCTAGAAAATTCCAAAAAAAATAGAAAAAGGATTCAAAAAATTAAAAAACATCAATACGGCAATATTTCTATACAAACCGGGTTGAAATAGGCCGAGAAAGAGAAAAAAAAAAATTTTAGTCCTGAATTCCATTCCTATCCGACCGTAGCTAGAAAATTCCAAAAAAAATAGTAAAAAAAATTCTAAAAATTAAAAAATATCATTCTGGCAATATTTCTATACAAACCGGATTGAAATAGGCCGAGAAAGAGAAAAAAAAATTTTAGTCCCAAATTCCATTCTTATCCGACCCTCGCTAGAAAATTCCAAAAACAATAGAAAAAAAATTAAAAAAATTAAAAAACTTCATTCCAGCATTATTTCTAACCAAACCGGGTTGAGATAGGTTGAGAAACAGAAAAAAAAATTTGATTCCAGAATTTCATTCCTATCTAACCCTAAATAGAAAATTCCAAAAAAAATGGCAAAAAAATTCAAAAAATTGAATAACATCATTCCGGCATTATTTCTGTCCAAACCGAGTTGAGATAGGCCGAGAAAAAGAAAAAAATTTTAGTCCCGAATTCCGTTCCTATTCGGCCGAAGTTAGAAAATTCCAAAAAAATTAACAAAAAAATTCAAAAAATTAAAAAATTTCATTCCGGCATTATTTCTATCCAAAGTGAGTTGGGATAGGCCGAGAAAGAGAAAAAAAAAAATTTAGGCCCGAATTTCGTTTCCTTCCGACCCTGGCTAGAAAATTCCATAAAAAAAGGCAAAAAAAATGAAAAAATTCATTCCTGCATTATTTCCATCCAAACCAGGTTGAGATAGGCCGAAAAAGCGAAAAAAAAAAATTTAGTCCCAAATTCCGTTCTGGTTCGACCCCAGATAGAAAATTCCAAAAAAATTAGCAAAAAAATTCAAAAAATTAAAAAACTTATTTCCATCCAAACCAGATTGAGATAGGCCGAAAAAGCGAAAAAAAAAATTTAGTCCCGAATTCCATTCCTATCCGACCCTAACTTGAAAATTCCAAAAAAAAAAAATAGCAAAAAAATTCATAAAACTAAAAAACATCATTCTGCCAATATTTCTATCCAAACCGAGTTGAGATAGGCCGATAGAGAAAAAAAAAAAATTTAGTCCCGAATTCCGTTCCTATCCGACCCAAACTTGAAAATTCCAAAAAAAATAGAAAAAAATTAAACAAATTAAAAAAAAAAAAAAAATCATTCCCGCAATATTTCTATCCAAACCGAGTTGGGATAGGACGAGAAAGAAAAAAAATAATTTTAGACCCGAATTCCGTTCGAATCCGACCTTAGCAAGAAAATTCCAAAAAAAAAAAGCAAAAAAAATCAAAAAATTTAAAAACTTCTTTCCGTCATTATTTCTATCCAACCGGGTTGAGATAGGCCGAGAATGAGAGAAAAAATTTAGTCTCGAATTCCGTTCCTATCCGACCCTTCTTAGAAAATTCCAAAAAAAATGTCCAAAAAATTAAAAATCTTCATTCTGGCATTATTTCTATCCAAATCGGGTTGAGATAGGCGGACAAAGGGAAAAAAAAAAAATTTAGTCCTGAATTCCGTTCCTATCCGACCCTAGCAAGATAATTCCAAAAAAATTCAAAAACTTCAATCCGGCAATATTTCTATTCAAACCAGGCTGAGGTTTGCCTCGAAAGAAAAAAAAATTTAGGCTCGAATTCCATTCCTATCCGACCCTTGTTAGAAAATTCCAAAAAAATTCAAAAAATTAAAAAACTTCATTCCGGCATTATTTGTATCCAAACCGGGTTGAGACAGGCCGAGAATGAGAGAAAAAATTTAGTCTCGAATTTCGTTCCTACCCGACCCTTCTTAGAAAATTCCAAAAAAAATGACCAAAAAATTAAAAATCTTCATTCTGGCGTTATTTCTATCCAAATCGGGTTGAGATAGGCGGAGAAAAGGAAAAAAAAAAAAAATTTAGTCCTGAATTCCATTCCTATCCGACACTATCATGATAATTCAAAAAAATTTAGGCTCGAATTCCGTTCCTATCCGACCCTTGTTAGAAAATCCAAAAAAAAATTCAAAAAATTAAAAAACATCATTCTGGCATTATATCTATCCAAACCGGGTTGGGATTGGCTGAGAAATAGAGAAAAAAATTTTAGTCCCGAATTCCGTTCCTATCCTACCCTAGCTAGAAAATTCCAAAAAAAAAATAGAACCAAAAATTCAAATAATTAAAAAACATCGTTCTGACCATATTTCTATCCAAATCGGGCTGAAATAGGCTGAGAAAGAGAAATAAAAAATTTTGACCCGAATCCAGTTCCAACCCGGCCCATGCTAGAAAATTTCATAAAAAAATAGCAAAAAATTAAACAATTAAAAATCATCATTCCGGCAATAATTCCATCCAAAACCGGTTGAGATAGACCGGTAAAGAGAGAGCAAAATTTTCGTCCCGAATTCAGTGACATCTTGACACGGGCTAGAAAATTCGAAAAAAAATTCAAAAAAATAAAAAACATCATTCCAGTAATATTTCTATCCAAACCGTGTTGAAATACGCCGAGAATGAGAAAAAAAAAAATTCCATCCCGAATTCGTCTCCCACCTAATCCGGGCTAGAAAATTTCAAAAAAAAGAAAAAAAATTCAAAAAATTAAAAAACTTCATTCCGGCATTATTTCTATCCAAACTGGGTTGAGTTAGGACGAGAAAGAGAAAAAAAAAATTTTAGTCCCGAATTCCGTTCCCATCCGAGCTAGGAAATTCCAAAAAAAAATTGCAAAAAAATTAAAAAACTTCATTCCTACATTATTTCGTCCCAAACCGGGTTGAGATAGTCCGAGAAAGAGAAAAAAAAATTTAGTCCTGAATTCCGTTCCTATTCGACCCTAGCTAGAAAATAGTAAAAAAATTCAAAAAAATAAAAAACTTCATTCCAGCATTGTTTCTATCCAAACCGAGTTGACATAGGCAGAGAACGAGGGAAAAAATTTTTAGCCTCGAATTCCGTTCTTGTCCGACCCTTGCTAGAAAATTCCAAAAAACATGACCAAAAAATTCAAAAACTTCATTCCACTAATATTTCTGCGCAAACTGGGTTGAGATAGTCTGAGAAAGTGGGAAAAAGAAATTAGTCTCGAATTCGGTTCCTATCCGACCCAAGCTAGAAAATTCCAAAAAATGGAAAAAAAATTCAAAAAATTAAAAAACATCATTCTGGAAATATTTTTATCCAAACCCGGTTGAGATAGGCCGAGAGAGAAAAAAAAAAAAAAAATTTAGTCCCGATTTCCGTTACTATCCGACCCTAGCTAGAAAATTGACCAAAAAAATTGGAAAAAAATTCAAAAAAGTAAAAAACATAATTCCGGCAATGTTTCTATCCAAACCGAGTTGAGATAGGCCGAGAAAGAGAAAAAAAAATTTAAGTCCCAAATTCCGTTCCAATCCGACCGTAACTAGAAAATTCCAAAAAAAATAGCAAAAAAATTCAAAAAAAAAAAAAAAAAACTTCATTCCGACATTATTTCTATCTAAACTGGGTTGAGATAGGCCGAGAAAGAGAAAAAAAAATTTTAGTCCCGAATTCCGTTCCTTTCCGACCCTAGCTAGAAAATTCCAAAATAAATAGAAAAAAAAATTCAAAAAATTAAAAAACTTCATTCCGGCATTATTTCTATCTAAACCGGGTTGAGATAGGCCGAGAAAGAGAGAAAAAGAATTTTGTCCCGAATTCTGTTCCTATCCGAACCAAACTAGAAAATTTGAAAAAAATTGGCAAAAAAATTCAACAAATTAAAAACCATCATTCAGGAATTATTTTTATCCAAACCAGGTTGAGATAGGCCGACAAAGAAAAAAAAAATTTAGTCCTGAATTCCGTTTGTGGATCCATAGCTAGAAAATTCCAAAAAATAGTAAAAAAATTCAGAAAATTAAAAAATATCATTCCAGCAATAGACTGAGAAATAGAAAAAATAATTTTAGTTCCGAATTCCGTTTCTATCCGACTGTAACTAGAAAACTCCATTAAAAATAGCAAACAAATTCAAAAAATTAAAAAACTTCATTCCGGCATTATTTTTATCTAAACTGGGTTGAGATTGCCCGAGAAAGAAAGAAAAAAAAAATTAGTTCAGAATTCCGTTCCCACCCGACCCTAGCTAGAAAATTCCAAGAAAAATAGTAAAAAAATTAAAATACTTCATTCCTGCATTATTTCTATCCAAACCGGGTTGAGATAGTCCGAGAAAGAGAAAAAAAATTTTAGTCCCGAATTCCGTTCCTATCCGACCCTAGCTAGAAAATTACAAAGAAAATAGAAAAAAGAATTGAATAAATTAAAAACCTTCATTCCGGCGTTATTTCTATCCAAACCGGGTTGAGATAGGCCGACAAAGAGAAAAAAATACTAGTTCCGAATTCCGTTCCTATCGGACCTTAGGTTGAAAATTCAAAAAAAAATAGCAAAAAAATTCAAAAAATTAACAAACTTCATTCCGGCATTATTTCCACCCAAACCGAGTTGAGAGAGGCCCAGAACGTGGGAAAAAAATTTTTACTCTCGAATTCCGTTCCTTTCCAACCCCTGCTAGAAAATTCCAAAAAATTGACCAAGAAATTCAAAAATTTCATTCCAGCAATATTTCTTTCCAAACCGAGTTAAGATTAGGCTTAGAAAGTGGGAAAAAGAAATTAGTCCCGAATTCCGTTCCTATCCGACCCTAACTAGAAAATTTCAAAAAAAATAGAAAAAAAAATTAAAAAAATAATTCCGGTAATATTTCTATCCAAACTGGGTTGAAATAGGTCGTAAAATAGAGAAAAAAATTTTAGTTCCGAATTTTGTTCCTATCCGACCCTAGCTAGAAATTCCTAAAAAATTCGAAAAATTAAAAAACTTCATTCCCACAATATTTTTTTTCCAAACTGGGTTCAGAGAGGCCGAGAAAGAGAAAAAAAAAAAAAAAAAATTTAGTCCCGAATTCCGTTTGTGGATCCATAGCTAGAAAATTCCAAAAAATAGCAAAAAAATTCAGAAAATTAAAAAATATCATTCCGGCAATATTCCTATCCAAACCGATTTGAGATAGGCCGAGAAAGAGGAAAAAAAATTTTAGTCCCGAATTCCGTTCCTATCCGACCCTAAGTATAAAATTCCAAAAAAAATGGCAAAAAAAATTCAAAAACTTCATTTCGGCATTATTTCTATCAAAACCGAGTTGAGATTGGCCGAGAAAGAGAGAAAAAAATTTTAGTCCCTAATTCCGTTCCATTCCGACCCCAGCTAGAAAATTTCAAAAAAAAGGCAAAAACATTCAAAAAACTAAAAAACTTCATTCCGGCTTATTTCTATCTAAACCGGGCTGAGATAGACTGAGAAAGAGAAAAAAAAAAAAATTTAGTTCCGAATTCCGTTTCTATCCGACTCTAACTAGAAAACTCCATTAAAAATAGCAAACAAATTCAAAAAATTAAAAAACTTCATTCCGGCATTATTTTTATCTAAACTGGGTTAAGATTGGCCGAGAAAGAAAGAAAAAAAATTTAGTCCAGAATTCCGTTCTCACCCGACCCTAGCTAGAAAATTCCAAGAAAAATAGCAAAAAAATTAAAAAACTTTATTCCTGCATTATTTCTATCCAACCGGGTTGAGATAGTCCGAGAAAGAGAAAAAAAAATTTTAGTCCCGAATTCCGTTCCTATCCGACCCTAACTTGAAAATTCCAAAAAAAATAGCGAAAAAATTCATAAAATTAAAAACCATCATTCTGCCAATATTTCTATCCAAACCAAGTTGAGATAGGCCGATAGAGAAAAAAAAAAATTTAGTCCCGAATTCCGTTCCTATCCGACCCTAACTTGAAAATTCCAAAAAAAATAGAAAAAAAATTAAACAAATTAAAAAAAAAATCGTTCCGGCAATATTTCTATCCAAACCGAGTTGGGATAGGACGATTTTAGACCCGAATTCCGTTCGAATCCGACCTTAGCAAGAAAATTCAAAAAAAAAAAAGCAAAAAAAATAAAAAATTTAAATACTTCTTTCCGGAATTATTTCTATCCAAACCGGGTTGAGATAGACCGACAAAGAGAAAACAAAATACTAGTTCCGAATTCCGTTCCTATCGGACCTTAGCTTGAAAATTCCAAAAAAAATAGCAAAAAATTAACAAACTTCATTCCGGCATTATTTCCACCCAAACCGAGTTGAGAGAGGCCGAGAACGCGGGAAAGAATTTTTAGTCTCGAATTCCGTTCCTGTCCAACCCTTGCTAGAAAATTCCAAAAAATTGACCAGCAAATTCAAAAATTTCATTCCAGCAATATTTCTGTCCAAACCGAGTTAAGATTAGGCTGAGAAAGTGGGACAAAGAAATTAGTCCCGAATTCCGTTCCTATCCGACCCTAGCTAGAAAATTCCAAAAAAAATAGAAAAAAAATTAAAAAAATCATTCCGGTAATATTTCTATCCAAACTGGGTTGAAATAGGCCGTAAAATAGAGAAAAAAATTTTAGTTCCGAATTTCGTTCCTATCCGACCCTAGCTAGAAATTCCATAAAAAATCGAAAAAGAATTCAAAAAATTAAAAAACTTCATTCCCTCAATATTTTTTTCCATACCGGGTTCAGATAGGCCGAGAAAGAGAAAAAAAAAAAAAAAAAAAATTAGTCCGGAATTCCGTTTGCGGACCCATAGCTAGAAAATTCCAAAAAAAAATAGAAAAAAAATTAAAAAAATCATTCCGGTAATATTTCTATCCAAACTGGGTTGAAATAGGCCGTAAAATAGAGAAAAAAATTTTAGTTCCGAATTTTGTTCCTATCCGACCCTAGCTAGAAATTCCTAAAAAATTCGAAAAATTAAAAAACTTCATTCCCACAATATTTTTTTTCCAAACTGGGTTCAGAGAGGCCGAGAAAGAGAAAAAAAAAAAAAAAAAATTTAGTCCCGAATTCCGTTTGTGGATCCATAGCTAGAAAATTCCAAAAAATAGCAAAAAAATTCAGAAAATTAAAAAATATCATTCCGGCAATATTCCTATCCAAACCGATTTGAGATAGGCCGAGAAAGAGGAAAAAAAATTTTAGTCCCGAATTCCGTTCCTATCCGACCCTAAGTATAAAATTCCAAAAAAAATGGCAAAAAAAATTCAAAAACTTCATTTCGGCATTATTTCTATCAAAACCGAGTTGAGATTGGCCGAGAAAGAGAGAAAAAAATTTTAGTCCCTAATTCCGTTCCATTCCGACCCCAGCTAGAAAATTTCAAAAAAAAGGCAAAAACATTCAAAAAACTAAAAAACTTCATTCCGGCTTATTTCTATCTAAACCGGGCTGAGATAGACTGAGAAAGAGAAAAAAAAAAAAATTTAGTTCCGAATTCCGTTTCTATCCGACTCTAACTAGAAAACTCCATTAAAAATAGCAAACAAATTCAAAAAATTAAAAAACTTCATTCCGGCATTATTTTTATCTAAACTGGGTTAAGATTGGCCGAGAAAGAAAGAAAAAAAATTTAGTCCAGAATTCCGTTCTCACCCGACCCTAGCTAGAAAATTCCAAGAAAAATAGCAAAAAAATTAAAAAACTTTATTCCTGCATTATTTCTATCCAACCGGGTTGAGATAGTCCGAGAAAGAGAAAAAAAAATTTTAGTCCCGAATTCCGTTCCTATCCGACCCTAACTTGAAAATTCCAAAAAAAATAGCGAAAAAATTCATAAAATTAAAAACCATCATTCTGCCAATATTTCTATCCAAACCAAGTTGAGATAGGCCGATAGAGAAAAAAAAAAATTTAGTCCCGAATTCCGTTCCTATCCGACCCTAACTTGAAAATTCCAAAAAAAATAGAAAAAAAATTAAACAAATTAAAAAAAAAATCGTTCCGGCAATATTTCTATCCAAACCGAGTTGGGATAGGACGATTTTAGACCCGAATTCCGTTCGAATCCGACCTTAGCAAGAAAATTCAAAAAAAAAAAAGCAAAAAAAATAAAAAATTTAAATACTTCTTTCCGGAATTATTTCTATCCAAACCGGGTTGAGATAGACCGACAAAGAGAAAACAAAATACTAGTTCCGAATTCCGTTCCTATCGGACCTTAGCTTGAAAATTCCAAAAAAAATAGCAAAAAATTAACAAACTTCATTCCGGCATTATTTCCACCCAAACCGAGTTGAGAGAGGCCGAGAACGCGGGAAAGAATTTTTAGTCTCGAATTCCGTTCCTGTCCAACCCTTGCTAGAAAATTCCAAAAAATTGACCAGCAAATTCAAAAATTTCATTCCAGCAATATTTCTGTCCAAACCGAGTTAAGATTAGGCTGAGAAAGTGGGACAAAGAAATTAGTCCCGAATTCCGTTCCTATCCGACCCTAGCTAGAAAATTCCAAAAAAAATAGAAAAAAAATTAAAAAAATCATTCCGGTAATATTTCTATCCAAACTGGGTTGAAATAGGCCGTAAAATAGAGAAAAAAATTTTAGTTCCGAATTTCGTTCCTATCCGACCCTAGCTAGAAATTCCATAAAAAATCGAAAAAGAATTCAAAAAATTAAAAAACTTCATTCCCTCAATATTTTTTTCCATACCGGGTTCAGATAGGCCGAGAAAGAGAAAAAAAAAAAAAAAAAAAATTAGTCCGGAATTCCGTTTGCGGACCCATAGCTAGAAAATTCCAAAAAAAAATAGAAAAAAAATTAAAAAAATCATTCCGGTAATATTTCTATCCAAACTGGGTTGAAATAGGCCGTAAAATAGAGAAAAAAAATTTAGTTCCGAATTTCGTTCCTATCCGACCCTAGCTAGAAATTCCATAAAATATCGAAAAATAATTCAAAAAATTAAAAAACTTCATTCCCGCAATATTTTTTTCCAAACCGGGTTCAGATAGGCCGAGAAAGAGAAAAAAAAAAAAAAATTAGTCCCGAATTCCGTTTGTGGATCCATAGCTAGAAAATTCCAAAAAATAGCAAAAAAATTCTGAAAATTAAAAAATATCATTCCGGCAATATTCCTATCCAAACCGACTTGAGATAGGCCGTGAAAGAGGAAAAAAAATTTTAGTCCCGAATTCCGTTCCTATCCGACCCTAAGTATAAAATTACAAAAAAAATGGCAAAAAAAATTCAAAAACTTCATTTCGGCATTATTTCTATCAAAACCGAGTTGAGATTGGCCGAGAATGAGAGAAAAAAAATTTAGTCCCTAATTCCGTTCCATTCCGACCCCGGCTAGAAAATTTCAAAAAAAAAGCAAAAACATTCAAAAAACTAAAAAACTTCATTCCGGCTTATTTCTATCTGAACCGGGCTGAGATAGACTAAGAAAGAGAAAAAAAAATTTTAGTTCCGAATTCCGTTTCTATCCGACTCTAACTAGAAAACTCCATTAAAAATAGCAAACAAATTCAAAAAATTTAAAAAACTTCATTCCGGCATTATTTTTATCTAAACTGGGTTAAGATTGGCCGAGAAAGAAAGAAAAAAAATTTAGTCCAGAATTCCGTTCCCACCCGACCCTAGCTAGAAAATTCCAAGAAAAATAGCAAAAAAATTAAAAAACTTCATTCCTGCATTATTTCTATCCAAACCGGGTTGAGATAGTCCGCGAAAGAGAGAAAAAAATTTTAGTTCCGAATTCCGTTCCTATCCGACCCTAACTTGAAAATTCCAAAAAAAATAGCGAAAAAATTCATAAAATTAAAAAACATCATTCTGCCAATATTTCTATCCAAACCGAGTTGAGATAGGCCGATAGAGAAAAAAAAAATTTAGTCCCGAATTCCGTTCCAATCCGACCCTAACTTGAAAATTCCAAAAAAAATAGAAAAAAAATTAAACAAATTAAAAAAAAAATCATTCCGGCAATATTTCTATCCAAACCGAGTTGGGATAGGACGATTTTAGACCCGAATTCCGTTCGAATCAGACCTTAGCAAGAAAATTCCAAAAAAAAAAGCAAAAAGAATCAAAAATTTAAAAACTTCTTTCCGGAATTATTTCTATCCAAACTGGGTTGAGATAGGCGGACAAAGAGAAAAAAAAAATACTAGTTCCGAATTCCGTTCCTATCCGACCCAAGCTAGAAAATTACAAAAAAAATAGAAAAAAGAATTCAAAAAATTAAAAAACTTCATTCCGGCATTATTTTTATCTAAACTGTGTTGAGATTGGCCGAGAAAGAAAGAAAAAAAAATTTAGTCCAGAATTCCGTTCCCACCCGACCCTAGCTAGAAAATTCCAAGAAAAATAGCAAAAAAATTAAAAAACTTCATTCCTGCATTATTTCTATCTAAACCGGGTTGAGATAGTCCGAGAAAGAGAGAAAAAAATTTTAGTCCCGAATTCCGTTCCTGTCCGACCCTAGCTAGAAAATTACAAAAAAAATAGAAAAAAGAATTCAATAAATTAAAAACCTTCATTCCGGCGTTATTTCGATCCAAACCGGGTTGAGCTAGTCCAATAAAGAAAAAAAAAAATTTAGTCCCGAATTCCATTCCTATCCGACCCTAACTTGAAAATTCCAAAAAAAATAGCAAAAAAATTCATAAAACTAAAAAACATCATTCTGCCAATATTTCTATCCAAACCGAGTTGAGATAGGTCGATAGAGAAAAAAAAAAAATTTAGTCCCGAATTCCGTTCCTATCCGACCCAAACTTGAAAATTCCAAAAAAAATAGAAAAAAATTAAACAAATTAAAAAAAAAAAATCATTCCGGCAATATTTCTATCCAAACCGAGTTGGGATAGGACGAGAAAGAAAAAAAATAATTTTAGACCCGAATTCCGTTCGAATCCGACCTTAGCAAGAAAATTCCAAAAAAAAAAAGCAAAAAAAATCAAAAAATTTAAAAACTTCTTTCCGGAATTATTTCTATCCAAACCGACTTGAGATAGGCTGTGAAAGAAAAAAAAAAAATTTAGTCCCGAATTCCGTTCTTATCCGACCCTAAGTATAAAATGGCAAAAAAAATTCAAAAACTTCATTTCGGCATTATTTCTATCAAAACTGAGTTGAGATTGTTCGAGAGAGAGGCCAAGAACGCGGGAAAGAATTTTTAGTCTCGAATTCCGTTCCTGTCCGACCCTTGCTAGAAAATTCCAAAAAATTGACCAACAAATTCAAAAATTTCATTCCAGCAATATTTCTGTCCAAACCGAGTTAAGATTAGGCTGAGAAAGTGGGAAAAAGAAATTAGTCCCAAATTCCGTTCCTATCCGACCCTAGCTAGAAAATTCCAAAAAAAATAGAAAAAAAATTAAAAAAATCATTCCGGTAATATTTCTATCCAAACTGGGTTGAAATAGGCCGTAAAATAGAGAAAAAAATTTTAGTTCCGAATTTCGTTCCTATCCGACCCTAGCTAGAAATTACATAAAAAATCGAAAAAAAATTAAAAAAATTAAAAAACTTCATTCCCGCAATATTTTTTTTCCAAACCGGGTTCATATAGGCCGAGAAAGAGAAAAAAAAAAAAAAAATTAGTCCCGAATTCCGTTTGTGGATCCATAGCTAGAAAATTCCAAAAAATAGCAAAAAAATTCAGAAAATTAAAAAATATCATTCCGGCAATATTCCTATCCAAACCGACTTGAGATAGGCCGTGAAAGAGGAAAAAAAATTTTAGTCCCGAATTCCGTTCCTATCCGACCCTAAGTATAAAATTCCAAAAAAAATGGTAAAAAAAATTCAAAAACTTCATTTCGGCGTTATTTCTATCAAAACCGAGTTGAGATTGGCCGAGAAAGAGAAAAAAAAATTTTAGTCCCTAATTCCGTTCCTTTCCGACCCCAACTAGAAAATTTCAAAAAAAATGGCAAAAACATTCAAAAAACTAAAAAACTTCATTCCGGCATTATTTCTGTCTAAATCGGGTTGAGATAGACTGAGAAAGAGAAAAAAAAATTTTAGTTCCGAATTCCGTTCCTATCCGACTGTAACTAGAAAACTCCGTTAAAAATAGCAAACAAATTCAAAAAATTAAAAAACTTCATTCCGGCATTATTTTTATCTAAACAGGGTTGAAATTGGCGGAGAAAGAAAGGAAAAAAAATTTAGTCCAGAATTCCGTTCCCACCCGACCCTAGATATAAAATTCCAAGAAAAATAGCAAAAAAATTAAAAAACTTCATTCCTGCATTATTTTTATCCAAACCGGGTTGAGATAGTCCGAGAAAGGGAGAAAAAAATTTAAGTCCCGAATTCCGTTCCTATCCGACCCTAACTAGAAAATTACAAAAAAAATAGAAAAAAGAATTCAATAAATTAAAAACCTTCATTCCGGCGTTATTTCTATCCAAACCGTGTAGAGATAGGCCGATAAAGAAAAAAAAAAAAAATTAGTCCCGAATTCCGTTCCTATCCGACCCTAACTTTTAAATTCCAAAAAAATAGAAATAAAAAAAAAAAAAAATTAAAAAAAAAAAATCGTTCCGGCAATATTTCTATCCAAACTGAGTTGAGATAGGCCGATAGAGAAAAAAAAAAATTTAGTCCCGAATTCCGTTCCTATCCGACCCTAACTTGAAAATTCCCAAAAAAATAGAAAAAAAAATTTCTATCCAGACCGAGTTGGGATAGGACGAGAAAGAAAAAAAAAAATTTTAGACCCGAATTCCGTTAGAATCCAACCTTAGCAAGAAAATTCCGAAAAAAAAAAAGCAAAAAAAAATCAAAAAATTTAAAAACTTCTTTCCGGAATTATTTCTATCCAAACCGGGTTGAGACAGACCGACAAAGAGAAAAAAAAATACTAGTTCCGAATTCCGTTCTATCGGACCTTAGCTTGAAAATTTCAAAAAAAATAGCAAAAAAATTCAAAAAATTAACAAACTTCATTCCGGCATTATTTCCACCTAAACCGAGTTGAGAGAGGCCAAGAACGCGGGAAAAAATTTTTAGTCTCGAATTCCGTTCCTGTCCAACCCTTGCTAGAAAATTCCAAAAAATTGACCAAAAAATTCAAAAATTTCATTCCAGCAGTATTTTTGTCCAAACCGAGTAAGATTAGGCTGAGAAAGTGGGAAAAAGAAATTAGTCCCGAATTCCGTTCCTATCCGACCCTAACTAGAAAATTCCAAAAAAAATAGAAATAAAATTTAAAAAATCATTCCGGTAATATTTCTAATCAAACTGGGTTGAAATAGGCCGTAAAATAGAGAAAAAAATTTTAGTTCAGAATTTCGTTCCTATCCAACCCTAGCTAGAAATTCCATAAAAAATCGAAAAAAAATTCAAAAAACTAAAAAACTTCATTCCCGCAATATTTTTTTCCAAACCGGGTTCAGATAGGCCGAGGAAGAGAAAAAAAAAAAAAAAAATTTAGTCCCGAATTCCGTTTGTGGATCCATAGCTTGAAAATTCCAAAAAATAGCAAAAAAATTCAGAAAATTAAAAAATATCATTCCGGCAATATTCCTATCCAAACCGACTTGAGATAGGCCGAGAAAGAGGAAAATAATTTTAGTCCCGAATTCCGTTCCTATCCGACCCTAAGTATAAAATTCCAAAAAAAATGGCAAAAAAAATTCAAAAACTTCATTTCGGCATTATTTCTATCAAAACCGAGTTGAGATTGGCCGAGAAAGAGAAAAAAAAAATTTAGTCCCTAATTCCGTTCCTTTCCGACTCCAGCTAGAAAATTTCAAAAAAAATGGCAAAAACATTCAAAAAACTATTAGTCCCGAATTCCTGTCAAAACCGAGTAGACATAGTCCGAGAAAGAGAGAAAAAAATATGAGTCCCGAATTCCGTTCCTATCGGACCCTAGCTAGAAAATTACTAGAAAATAGAAAAAAGAATTCAATGAATTAAAAACCTTCATTCCGGCGTTATTTCTAACCAAACCGGGTTGAGATAGGCCGATAAAGAAAAAAAAAAATTTAGTTCCGAATTCCGTTCCTATCCGACCCCAACTTGAAAATTCCAAAAAAAATAGCAAAAAAATTCATAAAATTAAAAAACATCATTCTGCCAATATTTCTATCCAAACCGAGTTGTGATAGGCCGATAGAGAAAAAAAAAATTTAGTCCCGAATTCCATTCCTATCCGACCCTAACTTGAAAATTCCAAAAAAAATAGAAAAAAAAATTAAACAAATTAAAAAAAAAAAAAATTATTCCAGCAATATTTCTATCCAAACCGAGTTGGGATAGGACGAGAATGAAAAAAAAAATTTAGACCCGAATTCCGTTCCAATCCGACCTTAGCAAGAAAATTCCAAAAAAAAAAGCAAAAAATATCAAAAAATTTAAAAACTTCTTTCTGGAATTGTTTCTATCCAAACCGGGTTGAGATAGGCCGACAAAGACAAAAAAAATACTAGTTCCGAATTCCATTCCTATCCAACCCTAGCTAGAAAACTCCAAAAAAAATAGCAAAAAAAAATAAAAAAATTCAAAAACTTCTTTCCGGAATTATTTCTATCCAAACCGGGTTCAAATAGGCCGACAAAGAGAAAAAAAAAATACTAGTTCCGAATTCCGTTCCTATCCGACCCTAGCTAGAAAATTCCAAAAAAATAGCAAAAAATTAAAAAACTTCATTCCGGCATTATTTCCACCTAAACCGAGTTGAGATAGGCCAAGAACGCGGGAAAAAAATTTTGGTCTCGAATTCCATTCCTGTCCAACCCTTGCTAGAAGATTCCAAAAAATTGACGAAAAAATTCAAAAATTTCATTCTAGCAATATTTCTGTCCAAACCGAATTAAGATTAGGCTGAGAAAGTGGGAAAAAGAAATTTGTCCCGAATTCCGTTCCTATCCGACCCTAGCTAGAAAATTCCAAAAAAATAGAAAAAAAAATTAAAAAAATCGTTCCGGTAATATTTCTATCCAAACTGGGTTGAAATAGGCCGTGAAATAGAGAAAAAACTTTTAGTTCTGAATTCCGTTCCTATCCGACCTTAGCTAAAAATTCCAAAAAAAATCGTAAAAAAATTCAAAAAATTAAAAAACTTCATTCCCGCAATATTTTTTTCCAAACAGGGTTCAGATAGACTGAGAAAGAGAAAAAAAAAAAAAAAAAATTAGTCCTGAATTCCATTAGTGGATACATAGCTAGAAATTCCAGAAAATAGCAAAAAAATTCAGAAAATTAAAAAATATCATACCGGCAATATTCCTATGCAAAACCGAGTTGAGATAGGCCGAGAAAGAGGAAAAAAAATTTTAGTCCCGAATTCTGTTCCTTTCCGACCCTAACTTTAAAATTCCAAAAAAAATGGCAAAAAAAATTCAAAAAGTTCATTTCGGTATTATTTCTATCAAAACTGAGTTGAGATTGGCCAAGAAAGAGAAAAAAAAAATTTAGTCCCTAATTCCGTTCCTTTCTGACCCTAGCTAGATAATTCCAAGAAAAATAGCAAAAAAATTAAAAAACTTCATTCCTGCGTTATTTCTATCCAAACCGGGTTGAGATAGTCCGAGAAAGAGAGAAAAAAATTTTAGTCCCGAATTCCGTTCCTATCCGACCCTAACTTGAAAATTCCAAAAAAAATAGCAAAAAAATTCATAAAACTAAAAAACATCATTCTGGCAATATTTCCATCCAAACCGAGTTGAGATAGGCCGAAAAAGAAAAAAAAAATTTAGTCCCGAATTCTGTTCCTATCCGACCCTAACTTGAAAATTCCAAAAAAAACAGAAATAGAATTATAAAAAAAAATCATTCCGGAAATATTTCTATCCAAACCGAGGTGGGATAGGACGAGAAAGAGAAAAGAAAAATTTTAGACCCGAATTCCGTTCCAATCCGACCTTAGCAAGAAAATTCCAAAAAAAAAAAAGCAAAAAAAATCAAAAAATTTAAAAACTTCTTTCCGGAATTATTTCTATCCAAACCGGGTTGAGATAGGCCGACAAAGGGAAAAAAAAATACTAGTTCCGAATTCCATTCCTATCCGAACCTAGCTAGAAAATTCCAAAAAAAAATAGTAAAAAAATTCAAAAAATTCAAAAACTTCATTTCGGCATTATTTCCACCCAGACCGAGTTGAGAAAGGCCAAGAATGCGGTAAAATATTTTTAGCCTCGAATTCCGTTCCTGTCCAACCCCTACTAGAAAATTCCAAAAAATTGACCAAGAAATTCAAAAATTTCATTCCAGCAATATTTCTGTCCAAACCGAGTTAAGATTAGGCTGAGAAAGTGGGAAAAAGTAATTAGTCCCGAATTCCGTTCCTATCCGACCCTAACTAGAAAATTCCAAAAAAAATAGAAAAAAAATTCAAAAAATTAAAAAAATCATTCCGGCAATATTTCTATCCAAACTAGGTTGAAATAGGCCATGAAATAGAGAAAAAAAATTTTAGTTCCGAATTCTGTTCCTATCCGACCATAGCTAGAAAATTCCAAAAAAATAGCAAAAAAATTCAAAAAACTAAAAAATTTCATGCCGGCATTATTTCTATCCAAACCGAGTTGAGATAGGCCAAGTACGCAGGAAAAAATTTTTAGCCTCGAATTCTGTTTATACCCGACCCTACCTAGAAAATTCCAAAAAAAATAGCAAAAAAATTGAAAAAATTTAAAAATTTCATTCTGGCAATATTTCTACCCAAACCGGGCTGAGAAAAGCTGAGAAAAACAGAATAAAATTTTAGTCCCGAATTTCATTCCTTTCCGCACCTAGCTAGAAAATTCCAAAACAGAATAGAATAAAAATTCAAAAAATTAAAAAACTTCATTCTGGCATTATTTCAATCCAAACCGGGTTGAGATAGTCCGAGAAAGAGAAAAAAAAATTTTAGTCCCGAATTCCGTTCCCATCTGACCCAAGATAGAAATTTCCAAAAAAAAATTGCAAAAAAATTAAAAAACTTCATTCCTGTGTTATTTCTATCCAAACCGGGTTAAGATAGTCCGAGAAAGAGAAAAAAAAAATTTTAGACCCGAATTCCGTACCCATCCGATCCTAGCGAGAAAATTCAAAAAAAAAATAGCAAAAAAATTAAAAAACTTCATTCCTGCTTTATTTCCATACAAACCTGATAGAGATAGTCCAAGAAATAGAAAAAAAAAAAAATTTGGTCCCGAATTCCGTTGCTATCCGACCCTAGCTAGAAAATTACAAAAAAAATTTCAAAAAATTAAAAACCTTCATTCAGGCATTATTTCTATCCAAACTGGGTTGTGATATGCCGACAAAGAAAAAAAAAATTTAGCCCCGAATTCCGTTCCTATCCGACCGTCGCTAGAAAATTCCAAAAAAAAAGCAAAAAAATTCAAAAAATTAAAAAACTTCATTACGGCATTATTTCTATCCAAACCGGTTTGAGATAGTCCGTGAAAGAGAAAAAAAAAATTTTGGTCCCGAATTCCGTACTCATCCGATCCTACCAAGTAAATTATAAAAAAAAAGGAGGAAAAAAATTAAAAATATTCATTCTGGCATTATTTCGATCTAAACCGAGTTATGATAGGCCGAAAAAGAGAGAAAAAAAATTTAGTTCCGATATCCGTTCCTATCCGACCGTAAGTAGAAAATTTCAAAAAAAATAGAAAAAAAATTTAAAAAATTAAAAAACTTCGTTCCGGCATTATTTATATCTAAACTGGGTTGAGATTGGCCGAGAAAGAGAAAAAAAAAATTTAGTACCAAATTCCGTTCCCATCCGACCCTAGCTAGAAAATTCCAAAAAAAATAGCAAAAAAATTAAAAAACACCATTCCTGCATTATTTCTGTCCAAACCGGGTTGAGATAGTCCGAGAAAGGAAAAAAAAAAAATTTAGTCCCGAATTCTGTTCCTATCCGACCCTAACTAGAAAATTACAAAAAAAATTCAAAAAAAAATTCAAAAAATTAAAAACCTTCATTCAGGCATTATTTCTATCCAAACCGGGTTGAGATAGGCCGACAAAGAAAAAAAAAATTTAATCCCGAATTCCGTTCCTATCAAACCCTAGATAGAAAATTCCAAAAAAAAAAAGGAAAAAAATTAGAAAACTTCATTCCTGCATTATTTCTATCCAAACCGGGTAGAGATAGTCCGAAAAAGGAAAAACAAAAATTTTCGTCCCGAATTCCGTTCCTATCAGACCCTAGTTAGAAAATTCCAAAAAAAATAGCAAAAAAAATTAAAAAACTTCATTCCGGCATTATTTCTATTCAAACCGAATTGAGATAGGGCAAGAACGCGGAAAAAATTTTTAGACTAGAATTCCGTTCCAAAAAAAAAGACCAAAATATTCAAAAACTTCATTCCAGTAATATTTCTGTCCAAACGGAGTTGAGATACATTGAGAAAGTGGGAAATAGAAATTAATCCTGAATTCTGTTCCTATCCGACCATAGCTAGAAAATTCCAAAAAAAATTGAAAAAATTAAAAAACTTAATTCCGGGATTATTTCTATCTAAACCGAGTTGAAATAGGCCGAGAAAGAGAAAAAAAAATTTAGTCCCGAATTCCATTCCTATCCGACCGTAACTAGAAAATTCCAAAAAAAATAGCAAAAAAATTCAAAAACTAAAAAATTTCATGTCGGCAATATTTCTATCCAAATTGGGTTGAAATAGGCCAAGAAAGAGATAAAAAACATTTTGTCCCGAATTCCGTTCCTACCCTACCCTACTAGAAAATTCGAAAAAAACTGGCAAAAAAATTCAAAAAATTAAAAAACTTCATTCCGGCATTACTTCTATCCAAACCGAGTTGAGATAGGCCGAGAAAGAGAAAAAAAAAAAATTGTCCCGAAATCCGTTCTAATCCGACCCTAGCTAGAAAATTTGAAAAAAATTGGCAAAAAAATTCAAAAAATTAAAAAACTTTATTCCGGCAGTATTTTTATCCAAACTGGGTTAAGATAGGTCGAGTAAGAGAAAAAAAAAAATTTTAGTCCCACATTCCGTTCCCATCCGACTCTAGCAAGAAAATTCCAAAAAAAAAAAAACAAAAAAATTAAAAAACTTCATTCCGGCATTATCTCTATCCAAACCGGGTTGAGATAGACCGAGAATGAGAAAAAAAAAATTTAGTCCCGAATTCCGTTCCTATCAGACCATAGCAAGAAAATTCCAAAAAAAATAGAAAAAAAAATCCAAAAAATTAAAAAACATAATTCTGGCAATATTTCTATCCAAACCGGGTTGAAATAGGCCGTGAAAGGGGGAAAAAAATTTTAGTCCCGAATTCCATTCCTATCCGACTGTAGCCAGAAAATTCCAAAAAAAATGGCAAAAAAATTCAAAAAATTCAAAAACTTCATTCTGGCATTATTTCTATCTAAACTGGGTCGAAAAAGGCCGAGAAAGAGAAAAAAAAAAATTTAGTCCCGAATACCGTAACTAGAAAATTTCAAAAAAAAATAGCAAAAAAATTAGAAAACTTCATTCCTGTGTTATTTCTATCCAAGTCGGGTTGAGATAGTCCGAGAAAGAGAAAAAAATTTTAGTCCCGAATTCCGTTCCTATCCGACCCTAACTAGAAAATTACAAAAAAAATAGAAAAAAAAAATTCGAAAAATTAAAAACCTTCATTCCGGCATTATTTCTATCAAAACCGGGTTGAGATAGGCCCACAAAGAAAAAAAAAAATTAGTCCCGAATTCCGTTCCTATCCGATCGTAGTTAGAAAATTCCAAAAAAAAAAAGCAAAAAAATTCAAAAAATTAAAAAACTTCATTCCGGCATTATTTAGCTAAAGCGGGTTGAGATAGGCCAAGAAAGAGAGAAAAAAAAAAAATTGTCCTGAAATCCGTTCCAATCCGACACTAGCTAGAAAATTCGGAAAAAATTGGAAAAAAAATTCAAAAAATTAAAAACTTTATTCTGGCATTATTTTTATCCAAACTGGGTTGAGATAGGCCGAGAAAGAGAAAAAAAAAAAAATTTTAGTCCTGAATTCCGTTCCCATCCGACCCTAGCTAGAAAATTCCAAAAAAAAATAGCTAAAAAATTAAAAAACTTCATTCCTGCATTATTTCTATCCAAACCAGGTTGAGATAGTCCGAGAAAGAGAAAAAAAAATTTTAGTCCCGAATTCTGTTCCTATCAGACCCTAGTTAGAAAATTCCAAAAAAAATAGCAAAAAATTAAAAAACTTCATTCCAGCATTATTTCTATCCAAACAGGGTTGAGATAGTCCGAGAAAGAGAAAAAAAAATTTTAGTCCCGAATTCCGTTCCTATCAGACCCTAACTAGAAAATTCCAAAAAAAAAAGGGAAAAAATCACAAAACTTCATTCCTGCATTATTTCTATCCAAACCGGGTTGAGATAGTCCGAGAAAGAGAAAAAAAAATTTTAGTCCCGAATTTCGTTCCTATAAGACCATAGCCAGAAAATTCCAATAAAAATGGCAAAAAAATTCAAAAAATGAAAAAACTTCATTCCGGCATTATTTCTAACTAAACTGGGTTGAAAAAGGCCGAGAAAGAGAAAAAAAAAATTTAGTCCCGAATTCCGTTCCTATCCGACCGTAACTAGAAAATTCCAAAAAAAATAGTAAAAAATTTAAAAAACTTCATTCCTGCATTATTTCTATCCAAACCGGGTTGAGATAATCCGAGAAAGAGAAAAAAAAATTTTAGTCCCGAATTCCGTTCCTATCCGGCCCTAGCTAGAAAATTACAAAAAAAAATAGAAAAAAAAATTCAAAAAACTAAAAAACATTCTTCCGGTAATATTTCTATCCAAACCGGGTTGAGATAGGCCGAGAAAGAGAAAAAATAATTTTAGTCCCGAATTCCGTTCCTATCCGACCGTAGTTAGAAAATTCCAAAAAAAAAAAGCAAAAAAATTCAAAAAATTAAAAAACTTCATTCCGGCATTATTTAGCTAAGGCGGGTTGAGATAGGCCGAGAAAGAGAGAAAAAAAAAATTGTCCCGAAATCCGTTCCAATCCGACCCTAGCTAGAAAATTCGAAAAAAATTAACAAAAAAATTCAAAAAATTAAAAAACTTAATTCCGGCATAATTTCAATCCAAATCGAATTGAAATAGGGCAAGAACGCGGTAAAAAAATTTTAGCTTCGAATTCTGTTCCTGTCTGACCCTTACTAGAAAATTCCAAAAAAAATGACCAAAAAATTCAAAAACTTCATTCCAGCAATATTTATGTCCAAACAGAGTTGAGATATGCTGAGAAAGTGGGAAAAAGAAATTTGTACCGAATTCTGTTCCTATCCGACCATAGCTAGAAAATTTAAAAAAAAATATAAAAAAAATTCGAGAAATTAAAAAACTTCATTCCGGCATTATTTCTATCCAAACCGGGTTGAGATAGGCCTAGAACACGGGAAAAAATTTTTAGCCTCGAATTCCGTTCATACCCGACCCTGCCTCGAAAATACCAAAAAAAATAGAAAAAAAATTCAAAAAATTAAAAAACTTCATTCCGGCATTATTTCTATCCAAACCGGGTTTAGATAGGTCAAGAAAGTGAAAAAAAAAAATTTGTCCCGAATTCCGTTCCTATCCGACCCTAGCTAGAAAATACGAAAAAAATTGGCAAAAAAATTCAAAAAATTAAAAAACTTCATTCCGGCATTATTTATATCCAAACCGGGTTGAGATAGTCCGAGAAAGAAAGAAAAAAATTTTAGTTCCGAATTCCGTTCCTATCCGACCCTAGCTAGAAAATTACAAAAAAAATAGAAAAAAAAATTCAAAAAATTAAAAACTTTCATTCCGGCGTTATTTCTATCGAAACCGGGTTGAGATAGGCCTACAAAGAAAAAAAAAAATTAGTCCCGAATTCCGTTCCTATCCGACCCTAACTTGAAAATTCCAAAAAAAATAGCAGAAAAATTCAAAAAACTAAAAAACATCATTCCGGCAATATTTCTATCCAAACCGAGTTGAGATAGGCCGAGAAAGAGAAAAAATAATTTTAGTCCCGAATTCCGTTCCTATCCGACCGTAGTTAGAAAATTCCAAAAAAAAAAAAGCAAAAAAATTCAATAAATCAAAAAACTTCATTCCGGCATTATTTAGCTAAAGCGGGTTGAAATAGGCCGAGAAAGAGAGAAAAAAATATTTGTCCCGAAATCCGTTCCAATCCGACCCTAGCTAGAAAATTCGAAAAAAATTGGCAAAAAATTTCAAAAAATTAAAAAACTTTATTCCGGCATTATTTTTATCCAAATTGGGTTGAGATAGGCCAAGAAAGAGAAAAAAAAAAAAAATTTAGTCCCGAATTCCGTTCCCATCCGACCCTGGCTAGAAAATTCCAAAAAAAAAAGCAAAAAAATTAAAAATCTTCATTCTTGCATTATTCTATCCAAACCGGGTTGAGATAGTCCGAGAAAGAAAAAAAAAAAAAATTTAGTCCCAAATTCCGTTCCGATCATACCCTAGCTAGAAAATTCCAAAAAAAATAGGAAAAAAATTAGAAAACTTCATTCCTGCATTATTTCTATCCAAACCGGGTTGAGATAGTCCGAGAAAGAGAAAAAAAAATTTTAGTTCCGAATTCCGTTCCTATCTGACCCTAGCTTGAAAATTACAAAAAAAATAGAAAAAAAAAATTCAAAAAATTAAAATCCCTCAGTCCGGCGTTATTTATATCGAAACCGGGTTGAGATAGGCCCACAAAGAAAAAAAAAAAAATTTAGTCCCGAATTCCGTTCCTATCCAACCCTAATTTGAAAATTCCAAAAAAAAATAGCAGAAAAATTCAAAAAACTAAAAAACATCATTACGGTAATATTTCTATCCAAACCGGGTTGAGATAGGCCGAGAAAGAGAAAAAATAATTTTAGTCCCGAATTCCGTTCCTATCCGACCGTAGTTAGAAAATTCCAAAAAAAAAAAAGAAAAAAATTCAAAAAATTAAAAAACTTCATTCTGGCATTATTTAGCTAAGGTGGGTTGAGATAGGCTGAGAAAGAGAGAAAAAAAAAATTTGTCCCGAAATCCGTTCCAATCCGACCCTAGCTAGAAAATTCGAAAAAAATTAACAAAAAAATTCAAAAAATTAAAAAACTTTATTTCGGCATTATTTCTATCCAAATCGAATTGAAATAGGGCAAGAACGCGGTAAAAAAATTTTAGCCTCGAATTCTGTTCCTGTCTGACCCTTACTAGAAAATTCCAAAAAAAAAATGACCAAAAAATTCAAAAACTTCATTCCAGCAATATTTTTGTCCAAACAGAGTTGAGATATGCTGAGAAAGTGGGAAAAAGAAATTAGTACCGAATTCTGTTCCTATCCGACCATAGCTAGAAAATTAAAAAAAAAATATAAAAAAAATTCAAAAAACTAAAAAAACTTCATTCCGGCATTATTTCTATCTAAACCGAGTTGAAATAGGCCGAGAAAGAAAAAAAATTTTAGTCCCGAATTCCGTTCCTCTCCGACCGTAACTAGAAAATTCCAAAAAAAATAGCAAAAAAATTCAAAAAAACTAAAAAATTTCATGTCGGCAATATTTCTATCCAAACCGGGTTGAAATAGGCCGAGAAAGAGATAAAAAAAATTTTGGCCCGAATTCCATTCCTATCCGACCCTACCTAGAAAATACGAAAAAAATTGGCAAAAAAATTCAAAAAATTAAAAAACTTCATTCTGGCATTATTTTTATCCAAACCGGGTTGAGATAGTCCGAGAAAGAGAGAAAAAAATTTTAGTCCCGAATTCCGTTCCTATCCGACCCTAGCTAGAAAATTACAAAAAAAATAGAAAAAAAATTCAAAAAATTAAAAACCTTCATTCCGGCGTTATTTCTATCGAAACCGGGTTGAGATAGGCCCACAAAGAAAAAAAAAATTAGTCCCGAATTCCGTTCCTATCCGACCCAAACTTGAAAGTTCCAAAAAAAATTGCAGAAAAATTCAAAAAACTAAAAAACATCATTCCGGCAATATTTCTATCCAAACCGAGTTGACATAGGCCGAGAAAGAGAAAAAATAATTTTAGTCCCGAATTCCGTTCCTATCCGACCGTAGTTAGAAAATTCCAAAAAAAAAAAAAAAAGCAAAAAAATTCAATAAATTAAAAAACTTCATTCCGGCATTATTTAGCTAAAGTGGGTTGAGATAGGTCGAGAAAGAGAGAGAAAAAAATATTTGTCCCGAAATCCGTTCCAATCCGACCCTAGCTAGAAAATTCGAAAAAAATTGGCAAAAAATTTCAAAAAATCATTCCGGCAATATTTGTATCCAAACCGAGTTGAGATAGGCCGAGAAAGAGAAAAAATAATTTTAGTCCCGAATTCCGTTCCAATCCGACCGTAGTTAGAAAATTCCAAAAAAAAAAAAAAAGCAAAAAAATTCAATAAATTAAAAAACTTCATTCTGGCATTATTTAGCTAAAGTGGGTTGAGCTATGCCAAGAAAGAGAAAAAAAAAAAAAATTTAGTCCCGAATTCCGTTCCCATCCGACCTTAGCTAGAAAATTCCAAAAAAAAATAGCAAAAAAATTAAAAATCTTTATTCCTGCATTATTCTATCCAAACTGGGTTGAGATATTCCGAGAAAGAAAAAAAAAATTTTAGTCCCGAATTCCGTTCCGATCAAACCCTAGCTAGAAAATTACAAAAAAAATAGGAAAAAAATTAGAAAACTTCATTCCTGCATTATTTCTATCCAAACGGGGTTGAGATAGTCTGAGAAAGAGAAAAAAAAATTTTAGTCCCGAATTCCGTTCCTATCAGACCCTAGTTAGAAAATTCCAAAAAAATAGCAAAAAAATTAAAAAACTTCATTCTGGCATTATTTTTATCCAAACCGAATTGAGATAGGGCAAGAACGCGGTAAAAAAATTTTAGTCTCGAATTCTGTTCCTGTCCGACCCTTACTAGAAAATTCCAAAAAAAATGACCAAAAAATTCAAAAGCTTCATTCCAGCAATATTTCTGTCCAAACAGAGTTGAGATACACTGAGAAAGTGGGAAAAAGAAATTAGTCCCGAATTCTATTCCTATCCGACCATAGCTAGAAAATTCCAAAAAAAATATAAAAAAAATTCAAAAAACTAAAAAACTTCATTCCGGCATTATTTCTATCTAAACCGAGTTGAAATAGGCCGAGAAAGAGAATAAAAAATTTTAGTCCCAAATTCCGTTCCTATCCGAGCGTAACTAGAAAATTCCAAAAAAAAAATAGCAAAAAAATTCTAAAAACTAAAAAATTTCATGTCGGCAATATTTCTATCCAAACTGGGTTGAAATAGGCCGAGAAAGCGATAAAAAAAATTTTGTCCTGAATTCCGTTCCTACCCGACCCTACTAGAAAAGTCGAAAAAAACTGGCAAAAAATTCAAAAAATTAAAAAACTTCATTCCGGCATTATTTCTATCCAAACCGAGTTGAGATAGGCCTAGAACGCCGGAAAAAAATTTTAGCCTTGAATTCCGTTCATACCCGACCCTACCTTGAAAATACCAAAAAAAATAGCAAAAAAATTGAAAAGATTTAAAAATTTCATGCTGGCAATATTTCTATCAAAACCGGGTTGAGATAGGCTGAGAAAAAGAGAATAAAATTTTAGTCCCGAATTTCGTTCCTTTCCGAACCTAGCGAGAAAATTCCAAAAAAAATTCAAAAAATTAAAAGACTTCATTCCGGCATTATTTCTATCCAAACCGGGTTGAGATAAGTCGAGAAAGAGAAAAAAAATTTTTGTCTCGAATTCTGTTCCTATCCGACCCTAGCTAGAAAATACGAAAAAAATTGGCAAAAAAATTCAAAAAATTAAAAAACTTCATTCCGGCATTATTTTTATCCAAACTGGGTTGAGATAGTCTGAGAAAGAGAAAAAAAAAATTTAGTCCCGAATTCCGTTCCCATCCGACCATAGATAGAAAATTCCAAAAAAAAATTGCAAAAAAATTAAAAAAACTTCATTCCTGGGTTATTTCTATCCAAACCGGGTTGAGATAGTCCGAGAAAGAAAAAAAAAATTTAGTCCCGAATTCCGTACCCATCCGATCCTAGCGACAAAATTCCAAAAAACAATAGCAAAAAAATTAAAAAAACTTCATTCCTGCATTATTTCTAACCAAACCGGATTGAGACAGTCCGAGAAAGAGAAAAATAAATTTTTGTCCTGAATTCCATTCCTATCCGACCCTATCTAGAAAATTCCAAAAAAAATAGAAAAAAATTCAAAAAATTAAAAAACATCATTCCGGCAATATTTCTACCCAAACCAGATTGAAATAGGCCGTGAAATTGAGAAAAAAAATTTAGTCCCAAATTCCGCTACTATCCGACCCTAGCTAGAAAATTCTAAAAAAAATAGCAAAAAAATTCAAAAAACTAAAAAACATCATTCCGGCAATATTTTTATCCAAACCGAGTTGAGATAGGCCAAGAAAGAGGGAAAAAAATTGTAGTCCCTAATTCCGTTCCTATCCGACCCTAACTAGAAAATTCCAAAGAAAATGCAAAAAAATTCAAAAAATTAAAAAAATTCATTCTGGCATTATTTCTATAAAAACCGGGTTGAGATAGGCCGAGAAAGAGAGAAAAAAAAATTTAGTTCCGAATTCCGTTCCTATCCGACCGTAACTAGAAAATTTCAAAAAAAAAAGAAAAAAAATTCAAAAAATTAAAAAACTTCATTCTGGCATTATTTTTATCTAAACTGGGTTGAGATTGGCTGAGAAAGAGAGAAAAAAAATTTTAGTACCGATTTCCGTTCCCATCCGACCCTAGCTAGAAAATTAAAAAAAAAAAATAGCAAAAAAATTAAAAAACATCATTCCAGCATTATTTCTATCCAAAACGGGTTGAGATTGTCCGAGAAAGAAAAAAAAAAATTAGTCCCAAATTCCGTTCCTATCCGACCCTAGCTAGAAAATTACAAAAAAAATTCAAAAAATTAAAAACCTTCATTCAGGCATTATTTCTATCCAAACCGGGTTGAGATAGGCCGACAAAGAAAAGAAAAATTTAGTCCCGAATTCCGTTCCTATCCGACCCTAATTTGAAAATTCCAAAAAAAATAACAAAAAAATTCAAAAAATTAAAAAACATCATTCCGGTAATATTTCTATCCAAACCGAGTTGAGATAGGCCGAGAAAGAGAAAAAATAATTTTAGACCGGAATTCCGTTCCTATCCGACCGTAGCTAGAAAATTCAACAAAAAAAAGAAAAAAAATTCAATAAATCAATAAACTTCATGCCCGCATTATTTCTATCCAAACCGGGTTTAGATAGGTCGAAAAAGAGAAAAAAAAAATTTGTCTCGAATTCTGTTCCTATCCGACCCTAGCTAGAAAATTACAAAAAAAATTCTAAGAAAAATCCAAAAAATTAAAAACCTTCATTCCAGTATTATTTCGATTGAAACTGGGTTGAGACAGGCCCACAAAGAAAAAAAAAATTTAGTCCCGAATTCAGTTCCTATCCGACCCTAACTTGGAAATTCCAAAAAAAAATAGCAGAAAAATTCAAAAAATAAAAAAACATCATTCCGGCAATATTTCTATCCAAACCGAGTTGAGAAAGGCCAAGAAAGAGAAAAAATAATTTTAGTCCCGAATTCCGTTCCTATCCAACCATAGTTAGAAAATTCCAAAAAAAAAATGCAAAAAAATTCAAAAAATAAAAAAACTTCATTCCGGTATTATTTTTATCCAAACCGGGTTGAGATAGCGAGAAAGAGAGAAAAAAAAATTTGTCCCGAATTCCGTTCCTATCCGACTCTAGCCAAAAAATTTGAAAAAAATTGGCAAAAAAATTCAAAAAATTAAAAAACTTTATTCCAACATTATTTTTATCCAAACTGGGTTGAGATAGGCCGAGAAAGAGAGAAAAAAAAAAATTTTATCCCGAATTCCGTTCCCATCCGACCCTAGCAAGAAAATTCCAAAAAAAAATAGCAAAACAATTAAAAAACATCATTCCTGTATTATTTCTATCCAAACCGGGTTGAGATAGTCCGAGAAAGAGAAAAAAAAAAATTATAGTCCTGAATTCCGTTTCTATCAAAGAAATTGAATATCCAGAATTTTGAAAATTCAGCCTGAGATTGTGAACATTATACATGTACGGAATGTCTGGATTTGCAAAGAAATTAGATATCCAGAACTATGTAAATTCAACAGGAAACCGTGTACATTAATTGTACAGAATGTCTAGATTTGTAGAGAAATGGAATATCCAGAGGTGTGTAAATTCAACGGGAAATTGGGAAGGTTAATTTTACGGAATATCTGGATTTGCAGAGAAATTGAATATCTAGAATTTCGTAAATTCAGTCTGAAATTGTGTACATTATATATGTACGGAATGTCTGGATTTGCAGAGAAATTGAATATCCAGAACTATGTAAATTCAACGGGAAATTTGGTTGGTTAAGTTTACTGAATGTCTAGATTTGCGGAGAAATTGAATATCCAGAATTTCGTAAATTTAGCATGAAATTGTGTACAATATATATGTACGGAATGTTCGGATTTGCAGAGAAATTGAATATCCTGAACTTTGTAAATTCAACGGGAAATTTTGTACATTAATTGTACGGAATGTCTGGACTTGCAGAGAAATTGAATATGTAGAGGTGTGCAAATTCAACGAGAAATTTGGTAGGCTAAGTTTACGGAATGTCTGGATTTGCAGAGAAATTGAATATTCAGAATTTCGTAAATTCAGCCTGAAATTGTCTACATTATATATGGACGGAATGTCTGGATTTGCAGAGAAATTGAATATCTATGGGTGTGTAAATTCAACAGGAAATTGGGTTGGTTAAGTTTACGGAATGTCTGGATTTGCAGAGAAATTAAATATCCAGAGGTTTTTAAATTCAACGGGAAATTGTGTACATTAATTGTACGGAATGTCTAGATTTGAATAGAAATGGAATATCCAGAGGTGTGTAAATTCAACGGGAAATTGGGTAGGTTAATTTTTCGGAATATCTAGATTTGCAGAGAAATTGAATACCAAGAATTTCGTAAATTCCGTATGAAATTATGTACAATATATATGTACGGAATGTCTGGATTTACAGAGAAATTGAATATCCAGAACTATGTAAATTCAACGGGAAATTAGGTTGGTTAAGTTTACCGAATGTCTAGATTTGCGGAGAAATTGAATATTCAGAATTCAACGGGAAATTGGGTAGGTTAAGTTTACGGAATGACTAGATTTTGGAGAAATTGAATATTCAGAATTTCGTACATTCAGCCCGAAATTGTGTACATTATATATGTACGGAATGTCTGGATTTGCAGAGAAATTAAATATTCAGAAGTTTTTAAATTCTACCGGAAATTGTGTACATTAATTGTACGGAATGTCTGGATTTGCAGAGAAATTGAATATCAAGAATTCAACGAGAAATTGGGTAGGTTAAGTTTACGGAATGTCTAGATTTGCGGAGAAATTGAATATCCAGAATTTCGTACATTTAGCCTGAAATCGTGTCCATTATATATGTATGGAATATCTGGATTTGCAGAGTAATTGAATATCCAGAAGCTTGTAAATTCGACGGGAAATTGTGTACATTAATTGTACGGAATGTCTGGATTTGCAGAGAAATTGAATATCCAGAGGTGTGTAAATTCAACAGGAAATTGGGTAGGTTTAGTTTATCGAATGTCTGGATTTGCAGAGAAATTGAATATCCAGAATTTCGTAACTTCGGCCTGAAATTGTGTACATTATATATATACGGAATGTCTGGATTTGCAGAGAAATTGAATATCTAGGGGTGTGTAAATTCAACAGGAAATTGGGTCGATTAAGTTTACGGAATGTCTGGATTTGCAGAGAAATTCAATATCCAGAATTTCGTAAATTTAGCCTGAAATTGTTGACATTATATATGTACGGAATGTCTGGATTTGCAAAAAAATTGAATATACAGAATTTCCTAACTTCAGCTTGAAATTGTGTACATTATATATGTACGGAATGTCTGGATTTGTAGAGAAATTGAATATCTAGGGTGTGTAAATTTAACAGGAAATTGGGTCGGTTAAGTTTACGAAATGTCAGGATTTGCAGAGAAATTCAATATCCAGAAATTCGTAAATTCAGCCTGAAATTGTTGACATTATATATGTACGGAATGTCTGGATTGGCAGAGAAATTAAATATACATAAGTTTTTAAATTCAACGGGAAATTGTGTACATTAATTGTACGAAATGTCTGGGTTTGCAGAAAAATTGAATATCCAGAATCAAACGGGAAATTGGGCAGGTTAAGTTTACGGAATGACTAGATTTGGGAGAAATTGAATATCCAGAATTTCGTACATGCAGCCCGAAATTGTGTACATAATATATATACGGAATGTCTGGATTTGCAGAGTAATTGAATATCCAGAATTTCGTAAATTCAGCCCAAAATTGTGAACATTATACATGTACGGAATGTCTGGATTTGCAGAGAAAATGAATGTCCAGAATTTCGTAAATTCAGCCTGAAATTATGAACATTGTACATGTACGGAATGTCTGGATTTGCAAAGAAATTAGATATCCAGAACTATGTAAATTCAACGGGAAATTGTGTACATTAATTGTTCGGAATGTCTAGATTTACAGAGAAATGGAATATCCAGAGGTATGTAAATTCAACAGGAAATTGGGAAGGTTAATTTTTCGGAATATCTAGATTTGTGGAGAAATTGAATACCCAGAATTTCGTAAATTCCGTCTGAAATTATGTACATTATATATGTACGGAATGTTAGAATTTGCAGAAAAATTGAATGTCCAGAACTATGTAAATTCAACGGGAAATTAGGTTGGTTAAGTTTACCAAGTGTCTAGATTTGTGGAGAAATTGAATATCCAGAATTTCGTAAATTTAGCATGAAATTGTGTACATTATATATGTACGGAATGTTCAGATTTGCAGAGAAATTGAATATCCAGAACTTTGTAAATTCAACGGGAAATTGTGTACATTAATTGTACGGAATGTCTGGATTTGCAGATAAATTGAATATGTAGAAGTATGCAAATTCAAGGGGAAATTTGGTAGGTTAAGTTTACGGACTGTCTGGATTTGCAGAGAAATTGAATATCCAGAACTTTGTAAATTCAACGGGAATTGTGTACATTAATTGTACGGAATGTCTGGATTTGCAGAGAAATTGAGTATGTAGAAGTGTGCAAATTCAACGGGAAATTTGGTAGGTTAAGTTTACGGAATGTCTGGACTTACAGAGAAATTAAATATCCAGAATTTCGTAAATTCAGCCAGAAATTGTGTACATTTTATATGTACGGAGTGTCTGGATTTTGCATAGAAATTGAATATCCAGAACTATGTAAATTGAACTGGAAATTGGGTTGGTGAAGTTTACGAAATGTCTAGATTTGCAGAGAAATTGAATATCCAGAATTTCGTAAATTCAGCCTGAAATTTTATACATTATATATATACGGAATGTCTGGATTTGTAGAAAAATTGAATATCCAGAAGTTTGTGAATTCAACGGGAATTGTGTACATTAATTGTACGGAATGTCTGGATTTGCAGAGAAATTGAATATCCAGAATTCAACGGGAAATTGGGTAGGTTAAGTTTACGGAATGTCTAGATTTGCGGAGAAATTGAATATTCAGAATTTCGTACGTTCAGCTTGAAATCGAGTATATTATATATGTACGGAATGTCTGTATTTTCAGGGAAATTAAATATCCAGAAGTTTGTAAATTCAACGAGAAATTGTTTACATTAATTGTACGGAATGTCTGGATTTGCAGAGAAATTGAATATCCAGAGATGTGTAAATTCAACAAGAAATTGGGTAGGTTAAGTTTACGGAATGCCTGGATTTGCATAGAAATTGAATATCCAGAATTTCGTAAAGTCAGCCCAAAATTGTGTACATTATATATGTACGGAATGTCCAGATTTGCAGAGAAATTGAATATCTAGGTGTGTGTAAATTCAACAGGAAATTGGGTTGGTTAAGTTTACGGAATGTCTGGATTTGCAGAAAATTTGAATATTCAGAACTTCATAAATTCAGCCTGAAATTTTGTACAATATATATGTACGGAATGTCTGGACTTGTAGAGAAATTAAATATCCAGAAGTTTTTAAGTTCAACGGGAAATTGTGTACATTAATTGTACGAAATGTCTAGATTTGTAGAGAAATTGATTATCCAGAGGTGTGTAAATTCAATGGGAAATTGGGTAGGTTAATTTTACGGAATGTCTGATTTTCAGAGAAATCGAATATCCAGAAATTCGTAAATTCAGCCAGAAATTGTGTACACCATATATGCACGGAATGTCTGGATTTGCAGAAAAAATTGAATATCAAGAATTATGTAAATTAAACGAAAAATTGTGTACATTAATTGTACGGAATGTCTGGATTTGCAGAAAAATTGAATATCCAGAATTCAACAGGAAATTGGGTAGGTTAAATTTACGGAATGTCTGGATTTGCAGAGAAAGTGAATATCCAGAATTTCGTAAATTCAGCCTGAAATTGTGAACATTATATATATACGGAATGTCTGGATTTGCAAAGAAATTGAATATCTAGGGTTGTGTAAATTCAACAGGAAATTGGGTCGATTAAGTTTACGGAATGTCTGGATTTGCAGAGAAATTGAATATCCAGAATTACGTAAATTCAGCCCGAAATTGTGTACATTATATATATACGGAATGTCTGGATTTGCAGAGAAATTAAATATTCAGAAGTTTTTAAATTCTACGGGAAATTGTGTACATTAATTGTACGGAATGTCTGGATTTGCAGAGAAATTGAATATCCAGAATTCAGCGGGAAATTAGGTAGGTTAAGTTTACGGAATGTCTATATTTGCGGAGAAATTGAATATCCAGAACTATGTAAATTCAACGGGAAATTAGGTTGGTTAAGTTTACCGAATGTCTAGATTTGCGGAGAAATTGAATATTCAGAATTCAACGGGAAATTGGATAGGTTAAGTTTACGGAATGACTAGATTTGGGAGAAATTGAATATTCAGAATTTCGTACATTCAGCCCGAAATTGTGTACATTATATATGTACGGAATGTCTGGATTTGCAGAGAAATTAAATATTCAGAAGTTTTTAACTTCTACCGGAAATTGTGTACATTAATTGTACGGAATGTCTGGATTTGCAGAGAAATTGAATATCAAGAATTCAACGAGAAATTGGGTAGGTTAAGTTTACGGAATGTCTAGATTTGCGGAGAAATTGAATATCCAGAATTTCGTACATTTAGCCTGAAATCGTGTCCATTATATATGTATGGAATATCTGGATTTGCAGAGTAATTGAATATCCAGAAGCTTGTAAATTCGACGGGAAATTGTGTACATTAATTGTACGGAATGTCTGGATTTGCAGAGAAATTGAATATCCAGAGGTGTGTAAATTCAACAGGAAATTGGGTTGGTTTAGTTTATCGAATGTCTGGATTTGCAGAGAAATTGAATATCCAGAATTTCGTAACTTCGGCCTAAAATTGTGTACATTAGATATGTACGGAATGTCTGGATTTGCAGAGAAATTGAGTATCTAGGGGTGTGTAAATTCAACAGGAAATTGGGTCGATTAAGTTTACGGAATGTCTGGATTTGCAGAGAAATTCAATATCCAGAATTTCGTAAATTTAGCCTGAAATTGTTGACATTATATATGTACGGAATGACTGGATTTGCAGAAAAATAAAATATACATAAGTTTTTAAATTCAACGGGAAATTGTGAACATTAATTGTACGAAATGTCTGGATTTGCAGAAAAATCGAATACACAGAATTTCCTAACTTCAGCTTGAAATTGTGTACATTATATATGTACGGAATGTCTGGATTTGCAGAGAAATTGAATATCTAGAGGTGTGTAAATTCAACAGGAAATTGGGTCGGTTAAGTTTACGAAATGTCAGGATTTGCAGAGAAATTCAATATCCAGAATTTCGTAAATTCAGCCTGAAATTGTTGACATTATATATGTACGGAATGTCTGGATTGGCAGAGAAATTAAATATACATAAGTTTTTAAATTCAACGGGAAATTGTGTGCATTAATTGTACGAAATGTCTGGATTTGCAGAAAAATTGAATATCCAGAATCCAACGGGAAATTGGGCAGGTTAAGTTTACGGAATGACTAGATTTGGGAGAAATTGAATATCCAGAATTTCTTACATGCAGCCCGAAATTGTGTACATAATATATATACGGAATGTCTGGATTTGCAGAGTAATTGAATATCCAGAATTTCGTAAATTCAGCCCAAAATTGTGAACATTATACATGTACGGAATGTCTGGATTTGCAGAGAAATTGAATATCCAGAATTTCGTAAATTGAGCCTGAAATTATGAACAATGTACATGTACGGAATGTCTGGATTTGCAAAGAAATTAGATATCCAGAACTATGTAAATTCAACGGGAAATTGTGTACATTAATTGTTCGGAATGTCTAGATTTGCAGAGAAATGGAATATCCAGAGGTATGTAAATTCAACAGGAAATTGGGAAGGTTAATTTTTCGGAATATCTAGATTTGCGGAGAAATTGAATACCCAGAATTTCGTAAATTCCGTCTGAAATTATGTACATTATATATGTACGGAATGTTTGGATTTGCAGAGAAATTGAATGTCCAGAACTATATAAATTCAACGGGAAATTAGGTTGGTTAAGATTACCAAGTGTCTAGATTTGTGGAGAAATTGAATATCTAGAATTTCGTAAATTTAGCATGAAATTGTGTACATTATATGTGTACGGAATGTTCGGATTTGTAGAGAAATTGAATATCCAGAACTTTGTAAATTCAACGGGAAATTGTGTACATTAATTGTACGGAATGTCTGGATTTGCAGATAAATTGAATATGTAGAAGTGTGCAAATTCAAGGGGAAATTTGGTAGGTTAAATTTACGAACTGTCTGGATTTGCAGAGAAATTGAATATCCAGAACTTTGTAAATTCAACGGGAATTGTGTACATAAATTGTACGGAATGTCTGGATTTGCAGAGAAATTGAGTATGTAGAAGTGTGCAAATTCAACGGGAAATTTGGTAGGTTAAGTTTACGGAATGTCTGGACTTACAGAGAAATTAAATATCCAGAATTTCGTAAATTCAGCCAGAAATTGTGTACATTTTATATGTACGGAGTGTCTGGATTTTGCATAGAAATTGAATATCCAGAACTATGTAAATTGAACTGGAAATTGGGTAGGTGAAGTTTACGAAATGTCTAGATTTGCGGAGAAATTGAATATCCAGAATTTCATAAATTCAGCCTGAAATTTTATACATTATATATATACGGAATGTCTGGATTTGTAGAAAAATTAAATATCCAGAAGTTTGTGAATTCAACGGGAAATTGTGTACATTAATTGTACGGAATGTCTGGATTTGCAGAGAAATTGAATATCCAGAATTCAACGGGAAATTGGGTAGGTTAAGTTTACGGAATGTCTAGATTTGCGGAGAAATTGAATATTCAGAATTTCGTACGTTCAGCTTGAAATCGTGTATATTATATATGTACGGAATGTCTGTATTTTCAGGGAAATTAAATATCCAGAAGTTTGTAAATTCAACGAGAAATTGTTTACATTAATTGTACGGAATGTTTGGATTTGCAGAGAAATTGAATATCCAGAGATGTGTAAATTCAACAAGAAATTGGGTAGGTTAAGTTTACGGAATGCCTGGATTTGCATAGAAATTGATTATCCAGAATTTCGTAAATTCAGCCCAAAATTGTGTACATTATATATGTACGGAATGTCCAGATTTGCAGAGAAATTGAATATTTAGGTGTGTGTAAATTCAACAGGAAATTGGGTTGGTTAAGTTTACGGAATGTCTGGATTTGCAGAAAATTTGAATATTCAGAACTTCATAAATTCAGCCTGAAATTTTGTACAATATATATGTACGGAATGTCTGGACTTGTAGAGAAATTAAATATCCAGAAGTTTTAAAGTTCAACGGGAAATTGTGTACATTAATTGTACGGAATGTCTAGATTTGAAGAGAAATTGATTATCCAGAGGTGTGTAAATTCAACGGGAAATTGGGTAGGTTAATTTTACGGAATGTCTGATTTTCAGAGAAATCGAATATCCAAAAATTCGTAAATTCAGCCAGAAATTGTGTACACCATATATGCACGGAATGTCTGGATTTGCAGAAAAAATTGAATATCAAGAATTATGTAAATTAAACGAAAAATTGTGTATATTAATTGTACGGAATGTCTGGATTTGCAGAAAAATTGAATATCCAGAATTCAACAGGAAATTGGGTAGGTTAAATTTACGGAATGTTTGGATTTGCAGAGAAAGTGAATATCCAGAATTTCGTAAATTCAGCCTGAAATTGTGAACATTATATATGTACGGAATGTCTGGATTTGCAAAGAAATTGAATATCTAGGGTTGTGTAAATTCAACAGGAAATTGGGTCGGTTAAGTTTACGGAATGTCTGGATTTGTAGAGAAATTGCATATCCAGAATTTCGTAAATTCAGCCCGAAATTGTGTACATTATATATGTACGGAATGTCTGGATTTGCTGAGAAATTAAATATTCAGAAGTTTTTAAATTCTACGGGAAATTGTGTACATTAATTGTACGGAATATCTGGATTTGCAGAGAAATTGAATACCCTGAATTTCGTAAATTCAGTCTGAAATTGTGTACATTATAAATGTACGGAATGTCTGGATTTGCAGAGAAATTGAAAATCTAGGGTTGTGTAAATTCAACAGGAAATTGGGTCGGTTAAGTTTACGGAATGTCTGGATTTGTAGAAAAATTGCATATCCAGAATTTCGTAAATTCAGCCCGAAATTGTGTACATTATATATGTACGGAATGTCTGGATTTGCTGAGATATTAAATATTCAGAAGTTTTTAAATTCTACGGGAAATTGTGTACATTAATTGTACGGAATATCTGGATTTGCAGAGAAATTGAATACCCTGAATTTCGTAAATTCAGTCTGAAATTGTGTATATTACATATGTACGGAATGTCTGGATTTGCAGAGAAATTGAATATCTAGGTAGTGTGTAAATTCAACAGGAAATTGGGTTGGTTAAGTTTACGGAATGTCTGGATTTTCAGTGAAATTCAATATCCAGAATTTCGAAAATTCAGCCTGAAATTGTTGACATTATATATGTACGGAATGTCTGGATTTGCAGAGAAATTAAATATCTAGAATTTTTTAAATTCAATGGGAAATTGTGTACATTAATTGTACGGAATGTCTAGATTTACAGAGAAATGGAATATCCACTGGTGTGTAAATTCAACGGAAAATTGGGAAGGTTAATTTTTCGGAATATCTGGATTTGCAGAGAAATTGAATGCCCAAAATTTCGTAAAATCCGTCTAAAATTATGTACAATATATATGTACGGAATGTCTAGATTTACAGGG
This sequence comes from Quercus tomentella, assembly GCA_028535165.1. Classification (NCBI taxonomy): domain Eukaryota; kingdom Viridiplantae; phylum Streptophyta; class Magnoliopsida; order Fagales; family Fagaceae; genus Quercus; species Quercus tomentella. Next base: position 50,739,233 of record JAPQVY010000156.1, read on the forward strand.
CAATTGAATATCCAGAACTATGTAAATTCAACGGGAAATTAGGCTAGTTAAGTTTACCGAATGTCTAGATTTGCGGAGAAATTGAATATCCAGAATTCAACGAGAAATTGGGTAGGTTAAGTTTATGGAATGACTACATTTGGGAGAAACAGAATATCCAGAATTTCGTACATGCAGCCCGAAATTGTGTACATTATATATGTACGGAATGTCTGGATTTGCAGAGAAATTGAATACCCTGAATTTCGTAAATTCAGTCTGAAATTGTGAACATTACATATGTACGGAATGTCTGGATTTGCAAAGAAATTAGATATCCAGAACTTTGTAAATTCAACGGGAAATTGTGTATATTAATTGTACGGAATGTCAAAATTTTTAGAGAAATGGAATATCCAGAGGTGTGTAAATTCAACGGGAAATTGGGAAGGTTAATTTTTCGGGATATCTAGATTTGTAGAGAAATTGAATATCCAGAATTTCGTAAATTCAGTCTGAAATTGTGTACATTATATATGTACGGAATGTCTGGATTTGCGGAGAAATTGAATACCCAGAACTATGTAAATTTAACGGGAAATTAGGTTGGTTAAGTTTACCGAATGTCTAGATTTGCGGAGAAATTGAATATCCAGAATTTCGTAAATATAGCAGAAATTGTGTACATTATATACGTACGGAATGTTCGGATTTGCAGAGAAGTTGAATATCCAGAACTTTGTAAATTCAACTGGAAATTGTGTACATTAATTGTACGGAATGTCTGGATTTGCTGAGAAATTGAATATGTAGAAGTGTGCAAATTCAACGGGAAATTTGGTAGGTTAAGTTTACGGAATGTCTGGATTTGCAGAGAAATTGAATATCCAGGATTTCGTAAATTCAACCTGAAATTGTGTACATTATATATGGACGGAATGTCTAGATTTGCAGAGAAATTGAATATCTTGGGGTGTCTAAATTGAACAGGAAATTGGGTCGGTTAAGTTTACGGAATGTCTGGTCTTGCAGAGAAATTGAATATCCAGAATTTCGTAAATTCAGCCTGAAATTGTGTACATTATATATGGACAGAATGTCTGGATTTGCAGAGAAATTTTATATCAAGGGGTTTGTAAACTGAACAGGAAATCGGGTCGGTTATGTTTACGGAATGTCTGGACTTGTAGAGAAATTGAATATCCAAAATTTCGTAAATTCAGCCTGAAATTGTGAACATTTTATATGTACGGAGTGTCTGGATTTTGCAGAGAAATTGAATATCTAGAATTCAACGAGAAATTGGGGTAGGTTAAGTTTACGGAATGTCTAAATTTGCGGAGAAATTGAATATCCAGAATTTCGTACATTCAGCCCGTAATCGTGTCCATTATATACGTACAATGTCTGGATTAGCAGAGTAATTTAATATCCAGAAGCTTGTAAATTCAACGGGAAATTGTGTACATTAATTGTACGGAATGTCTGGATTTCCAGAGAAATTGAATATCCAGGGGCGTGTAAATTCAACAGGAAATTGGGTAGGTTTAGTTTACGGAATGTCTGTATTTGCATAGAAATTAAATACCCAGAATTTCGTAACTTCAGCCTGAAATTGTGTACATTATATATGTACGGAATGTCTGGATTTGCAGAGAAATTGAATATCATGGCGGTGTGTAAATTCAACAGGAAATTGGGTCGGTTAAGTTTACGGAATGTCTGGATTTGCAGAGAAATTGAATATCCAGAATTTCAAAAATTCGGCCTGAAATTTTTGACATTATATATGTACGGAATGTCTGGATTTGCAGAGAAATTGAATATCCAGAATTTCTAAAATTCAGCCTGAAATTGTTGACATTATATATGTACGGAATGTCTGGATTTGCAGAGAAATTAAATATCTAGAAGTTTTTAAATTCAACGGGAAATTGTGTACATTAATTGTACGGAATGTCTGAATTTGCAGAGAAATTTAATATCCAGAATTCGACGTGAAATTGGGTAGGTTAATTTTACGGAATGACCAGATTTGGGAGAAATTGAAAACCAGAATTTCGTACATGCAGACCGAAATTGGAAACATTATATATGTACAGAATGTCGGGATTTGCAGAGAAATTGAATACCCAGAATTTCGTAAATTCAGTCTGAAATTGTGTACATTAGAAATGTATGGAATGTCTGGATTTGCAGAGAAATTGAATATCTAGGGTTGTGTAAATTCAACAGGAAATTGGGTCGGTTATGTTTACGGAATGTCTGGATTTGTGGACAAATTGAATATCCAGAATTTCGTAAATTCAGCCCGAAATTGTGTACATTATATATGTACGGAATGTTTGGATTTGCTGAGAAATTAAATATTCAGAATTTTTTAAATTCTACGGGAAATTGTGTACATTAATTGGGCGGAATGTCTGGATTTGTAGAAAAATTGAATATCCAGAATTCAACGGGAAATTGGGCAGGTTAAGTTTATGGAATGTCTAGATTTGCGGAGAAATTGAATATCCAGAATTTCATACATTCAGCCAGAAATCGTGTCCATTATATATGGACGGAATGTCTGGATTTGCAGAGTAATTGAATATCCAGAAGCTTGTAAATTCAACGGGAATTTGTGTACATTAATTGTACGGCATGTCTGGATTTGCACAGAAATTGAATATCCAGAATTTCGTACATACAGCCCGAAATTGTGTACATTATATATGTACGGAATGTCTGGATTTGCAGAGGAATTGAATATCCCGAATTTCGCAAATTCAGCCTGAAATTATGAACATTATACATGTACGGAATGTCTGGATTTGCGAAGAAATTAGATATCTAGAACTATGTAAATTAAACGGGAAATTGTGTACATTAATTGTACGGAATGTCTAGATTTGCAGAGAAATGGAATATCCACAGGTGTGTAAATTCAATGGGAAATTGGGAAGGTTAATTTTTCGGAATATCTGGATTTGCAGAGAAATTGAATACCCAGAATTTCGTAAATTCAGTCTGAAATTGTGTACATTATAAATGTACGGAATGTCTGGATTTGCAAAGAAATTGAATATCTAGGGTTGTGTAAATTCAACAGGAAATTGGGTCGGTTAAGTTTACGGAATGTCTGGATTTGTAGAGAAATTGAATATCCAGAATTTCGTAAATTCAGCCCGAAATTGTGTACATTATATATGTACGGAATGTCTGGATTTGCTGAGAAATTAAATATTCAGAAGTTTTTAAATTCTACGGGAAATTGTGTACATTAATTGTACGGAATATCTGGATTTGCAGAGAAATTGGATACCCTGAATTTCGTAAATTCAATCTGAAATTGTGTACATTATATATGTACGGAATGTCTGGATTTGCAGAGAAATTGAATATCTAGATAGTGTGTAAATTCAACAGGAAATTGGGTTGGTTAAGTTTACGGAATGTCTGGATTTGCAGAGAAATTCAATATCCAGAATTTCGAAAATTCAGCCTGAAAGTGTTGACATTATATATGTACGGAATGTCTGGATTTGCAGAGAAAATCAATATCTAGAATTTTTTAAATTCAAGGGGAAAGTGTGTACATTAATTGTACGGAATGTCTAGATTTGTAGAGAAATGGAATATCCACAGGTGTGTAAATTCAACGGGAAATTGGGAAGGTTAATTTTTCGGAATATCTAGATTTGCAGAGAAATTGAATACCCAGAATTTCGTAAATTCTGTCTGAAATTGTGTACATTATATATGTACGAAATGTCTAGATTTGCAGAGAAATTTAATATCCACAACTACGTAAATTCAACGTGAAATTGGGTAGGTTAAGTTTACCGAATGTCTAGATTTGCGGAGAAATTGAATATCCAGAATTTCCTAAATTTAGCACAAAATTGTGTACATTATATATGTACGGAATGTTCGGATTTGCAGAGAAATTGAATATCCAAAACTTTGTAAATTCAACGGGAAATTGTGTACATTAATTGTACGGAATGTCTGGATTTGCAGAGAAATTGAATATGTAGAGGTGTGCAAATTCAACGGGAAATTTGGTAGGTTAAGTTTACGGAATATCAGGATTTGCAGAGAAATTGAATATCCAGAATTTCGTAAATTCAGCCTGAAATTGTGTACATTATATATGGATAGAATGTCAGGATTTGCAGAGAAATTGAATATCTAGTTGTTTGTAAATTGAACAGGAAATTGGGTCGGTAATGTTTACGGAATGTCTGGACCTGCAAAGAAATCGAATATCCAAAATTTCGTAAATTCAACCAGAAACTGTGTACATTTTATATGTACGTAGTGTCTGGATTTTGCATAGAAATAGAATATCCAGAACTATGTAAATTGAACTGGAATTGGGTAGGTTAAGTTTGCGGAATGTCTATATTTACGGAGAAATTTAATATCCAGAATTTCGTAAATTCAGCCTGAAATTTTGTACATTTTATATGTACGGAATGTCTGGATTTGCAGAAAAATTGAATATCCTGAAGTTTTTGAATTCAACGGGAAATTGTGTACATTAACTGTACGGAATGTTTGGATTTGCAGAGAAATTGAATATCCGGAATTCAACGGGAAATTGGGTAGGATAAGTTTACGGAATGTCTAGATTTGCGGAGAAATTGAATAACCAGAATTTCATACATTCAGCCTGAAATCGTGTCCATTATATATGGACGGAATGCCTGGATTTGCAGAGTAATTGAATATCCAGAAGCTTGTATATTTAACGGGAAATTGTGTACATTAATTGTACGGAATGTCTGGATTTGCAGAGAAATTGAATATGTAGAGGTGTGCAAATTCAACGGGAAATTTGGTAGGTTAAGTTTACGGAATATCAGGATTTGCAGAGAAATTGAATATCCAGAATTTCGTAAATTCAGCCTGAAATTGTGTACATTATATATGGATAGAATGTCAGGATTTGCAGAGAAATTGAATATCTAGTTGTTTGTAAATTGAACAGGAAATTGGGTCGGTAATGTTTACGGAATGTCTGGACCTGCAAAGAAATCGAATATCCAAAATTTCGTAAATTCAACCAGAAACTGTGTACATTTTATATGTACGTAGTGTCTGGATTTTGCATAGAAATAGAATATCCAGAACTATGTAAATTGAACTGGAATTGGGTAGGTTAAGTTTGCGGAATGTCTATATTTACGGAGAAATTTAATATCCAGAATTTCGTAAATTCAGCCTGAAATTTTGTACATTTTATATGTACGGAATGTCTGGATTTGCAGAAAAATTGAATATCCTGAAGTTTTTGAATTCAACGGGAAATTGTGTACATTAACTGTACGGAATGTTTGGATTTGCAGAGAAATTGAATATCCGGAATTCAACGGGAAATTGGGTAGGATAAGTTTACGGAATGTCTAGATTTGCGGAGAAATTGAATAACCAGAATTTCATACATTCAGCCTGAAATCGTGTCCATTATATATGGACGGAATGCCTGGATTTGCAGAGTAATTGAATATCCAGAAGCTTGTATATTTAACGGGAAATTGTGTACATTAATTGTACGGAATGTCTGGATTTGCAGAGAAATTGAATATCCAGAGGTGTGTAAATTCAACAGGAAATTGGGTAGGTTTAGTTTACGGAATGTCTGTATTTGCAGAGAAATTAAATATCGAGAATTTCGTACACACAGCCCGAAATTGTTTACATGATATATGTACAGAATGTCTGGATTTGCATAGAAATTGAATATCCAGAATTTCGTAAATTCAGCCTGAAATTGTGAACATTATACATGTACGGAATGTCCGGATTTGCAAGGAAATTAGATATCCAGAACTATGTAAATTCAACGGGAAATTATGTACATTAATTGAACGGAATGTCTAGATTTACAGAGAAATGGAATATCCACAGGTGTGTAAATTCAACGGGAAATTGGGAAGGTTAATTTTTCGGAATATCTGGATTTTCAGAGAAATTGAATACCCAGAATTTCGTAAATTCAGTTTGAAATTGTGTACATTATATATTTACAGAATGTCTGGATTTGCAGAGAAATTGAATATCTAGGATTGTGTAAATTCAACAGGAAATTGTGTCGGTTAAGTTTACGGAATGTCTGGATTTGCAGAGAATTGAATATCCAGAATTTCGTAAATTCAGCCCGAAATTGTGTACATTATATATGTACGGAATGTCTGGATTTGCTGAGAATTAAATATTCAGAAGTTTTTAGATTCTATGGGAAATTGTGTACATTAATTGTACGGAATGTTTGGATTTGCAGAGAAATTGAATATCCAGAATTCAACGGGAAATTGGGTAGGACAACTTTACGGAATCTCTAGATTTGCGGAGAAATTGAATAACCAGAATTTCATACATTCAGCCTGAAATCGTGTCCATTATATATGGACGGAATGTCTGGATTTGCAGAGTAATTGAATATCCAGAAGCTTGTATATTCAACGGGAAATTGTGTACATTAATTGTACGGAATGTCTGGATTTGCAGAGAAATTGAATACCAGAGGTGTGTAAATTCAACAGGAAATTGGGTTGGTTTAGTTTACGGAATGTCTAGATATGCAGAGAAATTGAATATCCAGAATTTCGTACATACAGCCCGAAATTGTGTACATTATAAATGTACGGAATGTCTGGATTTGCAGAGAAATTGAATATCTAGAATTTCGAAAATTCATCCTGAAATTGTGAACATTATGCATGCACGGAATGTCCGGATTTGCAAAGAAATTAGATATCCAGAACTACGTAAATTCAAGGGGAAATTGTGTAGGATAAGTTTACGGATTGTCTGGATTTTGCAGAGAAATTGAATATCCAGAATTTCGTACATTCAGCCCGAAATCGTGTCCATTATATACGTACGGAATGTCTGGATTAGCAGAGTAATTTAATATCCAGAAGCTTGTAAATTCAACGGGAAATTGTGTACAATAATTGTACGGAATGTCTGGATTTGCAGAAAAATTGAATATCCCGGGGTGTGTAAATTCAACAGGAAATTGGGTAGGTTTAGTTTATGGAATGTCTGGATTTGCAGAGAAATTGAATATCCAGAATTTCGTACATACAGCCCGAAATTGTGTACATTATATATGTACGGAATGTCTAGATTTGCAGAGAAATTGAATATCCCGAATTCGTAAATTCAGCCTGAAATTGTGAACATTATACATGTACGGAATGTCCGGATTTGCAAAGAAATTAGATATCAAGAACTATTTAAATTCAACGGGAAATTGCGTACATTAATTGCACGGAATGTCTAGATTTGCAGAGAAATGGAATATCCATAGGTGTGTAAATTCAACGGGAAATTGGGAAGTTTAATTTTTCGGAATATTTGGATTTGCAGAGAAATTAAATACCCAGAATTCGTAAATTCTGTCCGAAATTGTGTACATTATATATATACGGAATGTCTAGATTTGCAGAGAAATTTAATATGCAGAACTATGTAAATTCAAGGGGAAATTGGGTTGGTTAAGTTTACCGAATGTCTAGATTTGCGGAGAAATTGAATATCCAGAATGTCGTAAATTTTGCATGAAATTGTGTACATTATATATGTACGGAATGTTCGGATTTGCAGTGAAATTGAATATCCAGAACTTTGTAAATTCAGCCTGAAATTGTGTACATTATATATGGACAGAATGTCTGGATTTGCATAGAAATTGAATATCTAGGGGTTTGTAAATTGAACAGGAAATTGGGTCGGTTATGTTTACGGAATGTCTGGATTTGCAGAGAAATTCAATATCCAGAATTTCAAAAATTCAGGCTGAAATTGTTGACATTATATATGTACGGAATATCTGGATGTGCAGAGAAATTAAATATCTAGAAATTTTTAAATTCTACGGGAAATTGTGTAAGCTAATTGTAAGGAATGTCTGGATTTGCAGAGAAATTGAATATCCAGAATTCAACGGGAAATTGGGTAGGTTAATTTGACGGAATGACCAGATTTGGGAGAAATTGAATATCCAAAATTTCGTACATGCAGCCCGAAATTGGAAACATTATATATGTACGAGATGTCTGGATTTGCAGAGAAATTGAATATCCAGAATTTCGTAAATTCAGCCTGAAATTGTGAACATTATACATATATGGTATGTCTGGATTTGCGAAGAAATTAAATATCCAGAACTATGTAAATTCAACGGGAAATTGTGTACATTGATTGTACGGAATGTCTAGATTTGCAGAGAAATGGAATATCCAGAGGTGTGTAAATTCAACGGGAAACTGGGAAGGTTAATTTTTCGGAATATCTGGATTTGCAGAGAAATTGAATACCCTGAATTTCGTAAATTCAGTCTGAAATTGTGTACATTATATATGTACGGAATGTCTGGATTTGCAGAGAAATTTAATATCCAGAACTATGTAAATTCAAGGGGAAATTGGGTTGGTTAAGTTTACCGAATGTCTAGATTTGCGGAGAAATTGAATATCCAGAATTTCGTAAATTTTGCATGAAATTGTGTACATTATATATGTACGGAATGTTCGGATTTGAAGTGAAATTGAATATCCAGAACTTTGTAAATTCAGCCTGAAATTGTGTACATTATATATGGACAGAATGTCTGGATTTGCAGAGAAATTGAATATCTAGGGGTTTGTAAATTGAACAGGAAATTGGGTCGGTTATGTTTACGGAATGTCTTGACTTGCAGAGAAATTGAATATCCAAAATTTCGTAAATTCAGCCCGAAATTGTGTGCATTTTATATATACGGAGTGTCTAGATTTTGCAGAAAAATTGAATATCCAGAATTGAACGGGAAATTGGGTAGGTTATGTTTACGGAATGTCTAGATTTGCGGAGAAATTGAATATCCAGAATTTCGTACATTCAGCCCGAAATCGTGTCCATTATATACGTACAGAATGTCTGGATCAGCAGATTAACATAATATCCAGAAGCTTGTAAATTCAACGGGAAATTGTGTACATTAATTGTACGGAATGTCTGGATTTGCAGAGAAATTGAATATCCAGGGGTGTGTAAATTCAACAGGAAATTGGGTAGGTTTAGTTTACGGAATGTTCTGGATTTGCTTAGAAATTAAATACCCAGAATTTCGTAACTTCGGCCTGAAATTGTGTACATTATATATATACGGAATGTCTAGATTTGTAGAGAAATTGAATATCTAGGCGGTGTGTAAATTCAACAGGAAATTGGGTCGGTTAAGTTTACGGAATGTCTGGATTTGCAGAGAAATTCAATATCCAGAATTTCAAAAATTCAGGCTGAAATTGTTGACATTATATATGTACGGAATATCTGGATGTGCAGAGAAATTAAATATCTAGAAATTTTTAAATTCTACGGGAAATTGTGTAAGTTAATTGTAAGGAATGTCTGGATTTGCAGAGAAATTGAATATCCAGAATTCAACGGGAAATTGGGTAGGTTAATTTGACGGAATGACCAGATTTGGGAGAAATTGAATATCCAAAATTTCGTACATGCAGCCCGAAATAGGAAACATTATATATGTACGGGATGTCTGGATTTGCAGAGAAATTGAATATCCAAAATTTCGTAAATTCAGCCTGAAATTGTGAACATTATACATATATGGTATGTCTGGATTTGCGAAGAAATTAAATATCCAGAACTATGTAAATTCAACGGGAAATTGTGTACATTGATTGTACGGAATGTCTAGATTTGCAGAGAAATGGAATATCCAGAGGTGTGTAAATTCAACGGGAAACTGGGAAGGTTAATTTTTCGGAATATCTGGATTTGCAGAGAAATTGAATACCCAGAATTTCGTAAATTCAGACTGAAATTGTGTACATTATAAATGTACGGAATGTCCGGATTTGCAGAGAAATTGAATATCTAGGGTTGTGTAAATTCAACAGGAAATTGGGTCGGTTAAGTTTTCGGAATGTCTAGATTTGTAGAGAAATTGAATATCCAGAATTTCGTAAATTCAGCCCGAAATTGTGTACATTGTATATGTACGGAATGTCTGGATTTGCTGAGAAATTAAATATTCAGAAGTTTTTAAATTCTACGGGAAATTGTGTACATTAATTGTACGGAATGTCTGGATTTGCAGAGAAACTGAATATCCAGAATTCAACGGGAAATTGGGTAGGTTAAGTTTACGGAATGTCTAGATTTGCGGAGATATTAAATATCCAGAATTTCATACATTCAGCCTGAAATCGTGTTCATTATATATGGACGGAATGTCTGGATTTGCAGAGTAATTGAATATCCAGAAACTTGTAAATTCAACGGGAAATTGTATACATTCATTGTACGGAATGTCTGGATTTGCAGAGAAATTGAATATCCAGAGGTGTGTAAATTCAACAGGAAATTGGGTAGGTTTAGTTTACGGAATGTCTGGATTTGCTGAGAAATTGAATATCCAGAATTTCGTATATACAGCCCAAAATTGAGTACATTATATATGTACGGAATGTCTGGATTTGCAAAGAAATTGAATATCCCGAATTTCGTAAATTCAGCCTGAAATTGTGAACATTATACATGTACGGAATGTCTGGATTTGCAAAGAAATTAGATATCCAGAACTATGTAAATTCAATGGGAAATTATGTACATTAATTGAACGGAATGTCTAGATTTACAGGGAAATGGAATATCCACAGGTGTGTAAATTCAACGGGAAATTGGGATGGTTAATTTTTCGGAATATCTGGATTTTCAGAGAAATTGAATACCCAGAATTTCGTAAATTCAGTCTGAAATTGTGTACATTATATATTTACAGAATGTCTGGATTTGCAGAGAAATTGAATATCTAGGATTGTGTAAATTCAACAGGAAATTGGGTCGGTTAAGTTTACGGAATGTTTGGATTTGCAGAGAATTGAATATCCAGAATTTCGTAAATTCAGCCCGAAATTGTGTACATTATATATGTACGGAATGTCTGGATTTGCTGAGAATTAAATATTCAGAAGTTTTTAAATTCTACGGGAAATTGTGTACATTAATTGTACGGAATCTTTGGATTTGCAGAGAAATTGAATATCCAGAATTCAACGGGAAATTGGGTAGGACAACTTTACGGAATGTCTAGATTTGCGGAGAAATTGAATAACCAGAATTTCATACATTCAGCCTGAAATCGTGTCCATTATATATGGACGGAATGTCTGGATTTGCAGAGTAATTGAATATCCAGAAGCTTGTATATTCAACGGGAAATTGTGTACATTAATTGTACGGAATGTCTGGATTTGCAGAGAAATTGAATACCAGAGGTGTGTAAATTCAACAGGAAATTGGGTTGGTTTAGTTTACGGAATGTCTAGATATGCAGAGAAATTGAATATCCAGAATTTCGTACATACAGCCCGAAATTGTGTACATTATATATGTACGGAATGTCTGGATTTGCAGAGAAATTGAATATCCAGAATTTCGTAAATTCATCCTGAAATTGTGAACATTATACATGCACGGAAAGTCCGGATTTGCAAAGAAATTAGATATCCAGAACTATGTAAATTCAACGAGAAATTGTGTACATTAATTGTACAGAATGTCTAGATTTGCAGAGAAATGGAATATCCATAGGTGTGTAAATTTAACGGGAAATTGGGAAGGTTAATTTTTCGGAATATCTGGATTTGCAGAGAAAATGAATACCCAGAATTTCGTAAATTCTGTCTGAAATTGTGTACATTATATATGTACGGAATGTCTGGATTTGCAGAGAGATTTAATATCCGAAACTATGTAAATTCAAGGGGAAATTGGGTCGGTTAAGTTTACCGAATGTCTAGATGTGCGGTGAAATTGACTATCTAGAATTTCGTAAATTTTGCATGAAATTGTGTACATTATATATGTACGGAATGTTCGGATTTGCAGAGAAATTGAATATCCAGAACTTTGTAAATTCAACGGGAAATTGTGTACATTAATTGTACGGAATGTCTGGATTTGCCGAGAAATTGAATATGTAGAGGTGTGCAAATTCAACGGGAAATTTGGTAGGTTAAGTTTACGGAATATCAGGATTTGCAGAGAAATTGAATATCTAGAATTTCGTAAATTCAGCCTGAAATTGTGTACATTATATATGGACAGAATGTCTGGATTTGTAGAGAAATTGAATATCTAGGGGTTTGTAAATTGAACAGGAAATTGGGTTGGTTACGTTTACGGAATGTCTGGACTTGTAGAGAAATTGAATATCCAAAATTTCGTAAATTTAGCCTGAAATTGTGTATATTTTATATGTACGGAGTGTCTGGATTTTGCAGAGAAATTGAATATCCAGAATTTCGTATATTCAGCCCGAAATCGTGTCCATTATATACGTACGGAATGTCTGGATTAGCAGAGTAATTTAATATCCAGAAGCTTGTAAATTCAACGGGAAATTGTGTACATTAATTGTACGGAATGTCTGGATTTGCAGAGAAATTGAATATCCAGGGGTGTGTAAATTCAACAGGAAATTGGGTAGGTTTAGTTTACGGAATGTCTGGATTTGCAGAGAAATTGAATATCCAGAATTTCGTACATACAGCCCGAAATTGTGTACATTATATATGTACGGAATGTCTGGATTTGCAGAGAAATTGAATATCCCGAATTCGTAAATTCAGCCTGAAATTGTGAACATTATACATGTACGGAATGTCCGGATTTGCAAAGAAATTAGATATCCAGAACTATTTAAATTCAACGGGAAATTGTGTACATTAATTGCACGGAATGTCTAGATTTGCAGAGAAATGGAATATCCATAGGTGTGTAAATTCAACGGGAAATTGGGAAGTTTAATTTTTCGGAATATCTGGATTTGCAGAGAAATTAAATACCCAGAATTTCGTAAATTCTGTCCGAAATTGTGTACATTATATATGTACGGAATGTCTAGATTTGCAGAGAAATTTAATATCCAGAACTATGTAAATTCAAGGGGAAATTGGGTTGGTTAAGTTTACCGAATGTCTAGATTTGCGGAGAAATTGACTATCCAGAATTTCGTAAATTTTGCAAGAAATTTTGTACATTATATATGTACGGAACGTTCGGATTTTCAGAAAAATTGAATATTCAGAACTTTGTAAATTCAACGGGAATTTGTGTATATTAATTGTACGGAATGTCTGGATTTGCCGAGAAATTGAATATGTAGAGGTGTGCAAATTCAACGGGAAATTTGGTAGGTTAAGTTTACGGAATATCAGGATTTGCAGAGAAATTGAATATCCAGAATTTCGTAAATTCAGCCTGAGATTGTGTACATTATATATGGACAAAATGTCTGGATTTGCAGAGAAATAGAATATCTAGGGGTTTGTAAATTGAACAGGAAATTGGGTCGGTTATGTTTACGGAATGTCTGGACTTGTAGAGAAATTGAATATCCAAAATTTCGTAAATTCAGCCTGAAATTGTGTTCATTTTATATGTACGGAGTGTCTGGATTTTGCAGAGAAATTGAATATCCAGAATTCAACGGGAAATTGGGTAGGTTAAGTTTACGGAATATCTAGATTTGCGGAGAAATTGAATATCCAGAATTTCGTACATTCAGCCCGTACTCGTGTCCATTATATACGTACGGAATGTCTGGATTAGCAGAGTAATTTATTATCCAGAAGCTTGTAAATTCAACGGGAAATTGTGTACATTAATTGTACGGAATGTCTGGATTTGCAGAGAAATTGAATATCCAGAATTTCTTAAATTCGGCCTAAAATTGTGAACATTATACATGTACGGAATGTCCGGATTTGCAAAGATATTAGATATCCAGAACTATTTAAATTCAACGAGAAATTGTGTACATTAATTGTACGGAATGTCTAGATTTGTAGAGAAATGGAATATCCATAGGTGTGTAAATTCAACGGGAAATTGGGAAGTTTAATTTTTCGGAATATCTAGATTTGCAGAGAAATTAAATACCCAGAATTTCGTAAACTCTGTCTGAAATTGTGTACATTATATATGTACGGAATGTCTAGATTTGCAGAGAAATTTAATATCCAGAGCTATGTAAATTCAAGGGGAAATTGGGTTGGTTAAGTTTACCGAATGTCTAGATTTGCGGAGAAATTGACTATCCAGAATTTCGTCAATTTTGCAAGAAATTGTGTACATTATATATGTACGGAACGTTTGGATTTCCAGAGAAATTGAATATCCAGAACTTTGTAAATTCAACGGGAAATTGTGTATATTAATTGTACGGAATGTCTGGATTTGCCGAGAAATTGAATATGTAGAGGTGTGCAAATTCAACGGGAAATTTGGTAGGTTAAGTTTACGGAATATCAGGATTTGCAGAGAAATTGAATATCCAGAATTTCGTAAATTCAGCCTGAAATTGTGTACATTATATATGGACATAATGTCTGGATTTGCAGGGAAATTGAATATCTAGGGGTTTGTAAATTGAACAGGAAATTGGGTCGGTTATGTTTACGGAATGTCTGGACTTGTAGAGAAATTGAATATACAAAATTTCGTAAATTCAGCCTGAAATTGTGTACATTTTATATGTACGGAGTGTCTGGATTTTGCAGAGAAATTGAATATCCAGAATTCAACGGGAAATTGGGTAGGTTAAGTTTACGGAATGTCTAGATTTGCAGAGAAATTGAATATCCAGAATTTCGTACTTCAGCCCGTAATCGTGTCCATTATATACGTACGGAATGTCTGGATTAGCAGAGTAATTTATTATCCAGAAGCTTGTAAATTCAAAAGGAAATTGTGTACATTAATTGTACAGAATGTCTGGATTTGCAGAGAAATTGAATATCCAGGGGTGTGTAAATTCAACAGGAAATTGGGTAGGTTTAGTTTACGGAATGTCTGGATTTGCATAGAAATTAAATACCCAGAATTTCGTAAATTCAGCTTGAAATTGTGTACATTATATATGTACGGAATGTCTGGATTTGCAGAGAAATTGAATATCTAGGCGGAGTGTAAATTCAACAGGAAATTGGGTCGGTTAAGTTTACGGAATGTCTGGATTTGCAGAGAAATTGAATATCCAAAATTTCAAAAATTCAGTCTGAAATTGTTGACATTATATATGTACGGAATGTCTGGATTTGAAGAGAAATTAAATATCTAGAAGTTTTTAAATTCAACGGGAAATTGTGTACATTAATTGTACGGAATGTCTGGATTTACAGAGAAATTTAATATCCAGAATTCGACGGGAAATTGGGTAGGTTAATTTTACGGAATGACCAGATTTGGGAGAAATTGAATATCCAGAATTTCGTACATGCAGCCCGAAATTGGAAACATTAAATATGTACGAAATGTCTGGATTTGCAGAGAAATTGAATATCCAGAATTTCGTAAATTCAGCCTGAAACTGTGAACATTATACTTATACGGTATGTCTGGATTTGCGGAGAAATTAAATATCCAGAACTATGTAAATTCAATGGGAAATTGTGTACATTAATTGTACGGAATGTCTAGATTTGCAGAGAAATGGAATATCCACAGGTGTGTAAATTCAACGGGAACTTGGGAAGGTTAATTTTTCGGAATATCTGGATTTGCAGAGAAATTAAATACCCAGAATTTCGTATATTCTGTCTGAAATTGTGTACATTATATATGTACGGAATGTCTGGATTTGAAGAGAAATTTAATATCCAGAACTATGTAAATTTAAGGGGAAATTGGGTTGGTTAAGTTTGCCGAATGTCTAGATTTGCGGAGAAATTGACTATCCAGAATTTCGTAAATTTTTCAAGAAATTGTGTACATTATATATGTACGAAACGTTCGGATTTGCAGAGAAACTGAATATCCAGAATTTTGTACATACAGCCAGAAATTATGTACGTTATATATGTACGGAATGTCTGGATTTGCAGAGAAATTGAATATCCAGAATTTCGTAAATTCAGCCTGAAATTGTGTACGTTATATATGTACGGAATGTCTGGATTTGTAGAGAAATTAAATATCAAGAATTTCGTAAATTCAGCTTGAAATTGTCAACATTATACATGTACGGAATGTCCGGATTTGCAAAGAAATTAGATATCCAGAACTATGTAAATTCAACGGGAAATTGTGTACATTAATTGTACGGAATGTCTAGATTTGCAGAGAAATGGAATATCCACAAGTGTGTAAATTCACCGGGAAATTGGGAAGTTTAATTTTTCGGAATATCTGGATTTGCAGAGAATTTAAATACCCAGAATTTCGTAAATTCTGTCTGAAATTGTGTACATTATATTTGTACGGAATGTCTAGATTTGCAGAGAAATTTAATATCTAGAACTATGTAAATTCAACGGGAAATTGGGTTGGTTAAGTTTACCGAATGTCCAGATTTACGGAGAAATTGACAATCCAGAATTTCGTAAATTTTGCAAGAAATTGTGTACTTTATATATGTACGGAACGTTCGGATTTGCAGAGAAATTGAATATCCAGAACTTTGTAAATTCAACGGGAAATTGTGTATTTTAATTGTACGGAATGTCTGGATTTGCAGATAAATTGAATATGTAGAGGTGTGCAAATTCAACGGGAAATTTGGTAGGTTAAGTTTACGGAATATCAGGATTTGCAGAGAAATTGAATATCCAGAATTTCGTAAATTTAGCCTGAAATTGTGTACATTATATATGGACAGAATGTCTGGATTTGCAGAGAAATTGAATATCTAGGGGTTTGTAAACTGAACAGGAAATTGGGTCAGTTATGTTTGCGGAATGTCTGGACTTGTAGAGAAATTGAATATCCAAAATTTCGTAAATTCAGCCTGAAATTGTGTACATTTTATATGTACGGAGTGTCTGGATTTTGCAGAGAAATTGAATATCTAGAATTCAACGGGAAATTGGGTAGGTTAAGTTTACGGGATGTCTAGATTTGCGGAGAAATTGAATATCCAGAAATTAGTACATCCAGCCCGTAATCGTGTCCATTATATACATACGGAATGTCTGGATTAGCAGAGTAATTTATAATCCAGAAGCTTGTAAATTCAACGGGAAATTGTGTACATTAATTGTACGGAATGTCTGGATTTGCAGAGAAATTAAATATCCAGGGGTGTGTAAATTCAACAGGAAATTGGGTAGGTTTAGTTTACGGAATGTCTGGATTTGCATAGAAATTAAATACCCAGAATTTCGTAAGTTCAGCCTGAAATTGTGTACATTATATATGTACAGAATGCCTGGATTTGCAGTGAAATTGAATATCTAGGCGGTGTGTAAATTCAACAGGAAATTGGGTCGGTTAAGTTTGCGGAATGTCTGGATTTGCAGAGAAATTGAATATCCAGAATTTCGTAAATTCAGCCCGAAATTGTGTACATTATATATGTACGGAATGTCTGGATTTGCTGAGAAATTAAATATTCAGAAGTTTTTAAATTCTTCGGGAAATTGTGTACATTAATTGTGCGGAATGTTTAGATTTGCAGAGAAATTGAATATCCAGAATTCAACGGGAAATTGGGTAGGTTAAGTTTACGGAAAGTGTAGATTTGCGGAGAAATTGAATATCCAGAATTTCATACATTCAGCCTGAAATCGTGTCCATTATATATGGACGGAATGTCTGGATTTGCAGAGTAATTGAATATCCAGAAGCTTGTAAATTCAACGGGAATTTGTGTACATTAATTGTACGGAATGTCTGGATTTGCAGAGAAATTGAATATCCAGAGGTGTGTAAATTCAACAGGAAATTGGGTAGGTTTAGTTTACGGAATGTCTGGATTTGCAAAGAAATTGAATATCAAGAATTTCATACATATTGCCCGAAATTGTGTACATTATACATGTACGTAATGTCTGGATTTGCAGAGAAATTGGATATCCCGAATTTCGTAAATTCAGTCTGAAATTGTGAACAATATACATGTACGGAATGTCTAGATTTGCAAAGAAATTAGATATCCAGAACTATGTAAATTCAACGGGAAATTGTGTACATTAATTGTATGGAATGTCTAGATTTGCAGAGAAATGGAATATCCACAGGTGTGTAAATTCAACGGGAAATTGGGAAGGTTAATTAGTCGGAATATCTGGATTTGCAGAGAAATTGAATACCCAGAATTTCGTAAATTCAGTCTGAAATTGTGTACATTATATATGTACGGAATGTCTGGATTTGCAGAGAAATTTAATATCCAGAACTATGTAAATTCAAGGGGAAATTGGGTTGGTTAAGTTTACCGAATGTCTAGATTTGCGGAGAAATTGAATATCCAGAATTTCGTAAATTTTGCATGAAATTGTGTACATTATATATGTACGGAATGTTCGGATTTGCAGTGAAATTGAATATCCAGAACTTTGTAAATTCAGCCTGAAATTGTATACATTATATATGGACAGAATGTCTGGATTTGCAGAGAAATTGAATATCTAGGGGTTTGTAAATTGAACAGGAAATTGGGTCGGTTATGTTTACGGAATGTCTTGACTTGCAGAGAAATTGAATATCCAAAATTTCGTAAATTCAGCCCGAAATTGTGTGCATTTTATATATACAGAGTGTCTAGATTTTGCAGAAAAATTGAATATCCAGAATTCAACGGGAAATTGGGTAGGTTATGTTTACGGAATGTCTAGATTTGCGGAGAAATTGAATATCCAGAATTTCGTACATTCAGCCCGAAATCGTGTCCATTATATACGTACAGAATGTCTGGATCAGCAGAGTAACATAATATCCAGAAGCTTGTAAATTCAACGGGAAATTGCGTACATTAATTGTACGGAATGTCTGGATTTGCAGAGAAATTGAATATCCAGGGGTGTGTAAATTCAACAGGAAATTGGGTAGGTTTAGTCTACGGAATGTTCTGGATTTGCTTAGAAATTAAATACCCAGAATTTCGTAACCTCGGCCTGAAATTGTGTACATTATATATATACGGAATGTCTGGATTTGCAGAGAAATTGAATATCTAGGCGGTGTGTAAATTCAACAGGAAATTGGGTCGGTTAAGTTTACGGAATGTCTGGATTTGCAGAGAAATTCAATATCCAGAATTTCAAAAATTCAGGCTGAAATTGTTGACATTATATATGTACGGAATATCTGGATGTGCAGAGAAATTAAATATCTAGAAATTTTTAAATTCTACGGGAAATTGTGTAAGTTAATTGTAAGGAATGTCTGGATTTGCAGAGAAATTGAATATCCAGAATTCAACGGGAAATTGGGTAGGTTAATTTGACGGAATGACCAGATTTGGGAGAAATTGAATATCCAAAATTTCGTACATGCAGCCCGAAATTGGAAACATTATATATGTACGGGATGTCTGGATTTGCAGAAAAATTGAATATCCAGAATTTCGTAAATTCAGCCTGAAATTGTGAACATTATACATATATGGTATGTCTGGATTTGCGAAGAAATTAAATATCCAGAACTATGTAAATTCAACGGGAAATTGTATACATTGATTGTACGGAATGTCTAGATTTGCAGAGAAATGGAATATCCAGAGGTGTGTAAATTCAACGGGAAACTGGGAAGGTTAATTTTTCGGAATATCTGGATTTGCAGAGAAATTGAATACCCAGAATTTCCTAAATTCAGACTGAAATTGTGTACATTATAAATGTACGGAATGTCCGGATTTGCAGAGAAATTGAATATCTAGGGTTGTGTAAATTCAACAGGAAATTGGGTCGGTTAAGTTTATGGAATGTCTAGATTTGTAGAGAAATTGAATATCCAGAATTTCGTAAATTCAGCCCGAAATTGTGTACATTGTATATGTACGGAATGTCTGTATTTGCTGAGAAATTAAATATTCAGAAGTTTTTAAATTCTACGGAAAATTATGTACATTAATTGCACGGAATGCATGGATTTGCAGAGAAATTGAATATCCAGAATTCAACGGGAAATTGGGTAGGTTAAGTTTACGGAATGTCTAGATTTGCGGAGAAATTAATATCCAGAATTTCATACATTCAGCCTGAAATCGTGTTCATTATATATGGACGGAATGTCTGGATTTGCAGAGTAATTGAATATCCAGAAACTTGTAAATTCAACGGGAAATTGTATACATTCATTGTACGGAATGTCTGGATTTGCAGAGAAATTGAATATCCAGAGGTGTGTAAATTCAACAGGAAATTGGGTAGGTTTAGTTTACGGAATGTCTGGATTTGCTGAGAAATTGAATATCTAGAATTTCGTATATACAGCCCAAAATTGAGTACATTATATATGTACGGAATGTCTGGATTTGCAAAGAAATTGAATATCCCGAATTTCGTAAATTCAGCCTGAAATTGTGAACATTATACATGTACGGAATGTCTGGATTTGCAAAGAAATTAGATATCCAGAACTACGTAAATTCAACGGGAAATTGTGTACATTAATTGTACGGAATGTCTAATTTTGCAGAGAAATGGAATATGCACAGGTGTGTAAATTCAACGGGAAATTTTAAAGGTTAATTTTTCGGAATATCTGGATTTGCAGAGAAATTGAATACCCAGAATTTCGTAAATTCAGTCTGAAATTGTGTACATTATAAATGTACGGAATGTCTGGATTTGCAGAGAAATTGAATATCTAGGGTTGTGTAAATTCTACAGGAACTTGGGTCGGTTAAGTTTACGGAATATCTGGATTTGTAGAGAAATTGAATATCCAGAATTGCGTAAATTCAGCCCGAAATTGTGTACATTATATATGTACGGAATGTCTGGATTTGCAGAGTAATTGAATATCCAGAAGCTTGTAAATTCAACGGGAAATTGTTTACATTAATTGTATGGAATGTCTGGATTTACAGAGAAATTAAATATCCAGAGGTGTGTAAATTCTACACGAAATTGGGTAGGTTTAGTTTACGGAATGTCTGGATTCGCCGAGAAATTGAATATCCAGAATTTCATACATACAGCCCGAAATTGTGTACATTATATATGTACGTAATGTCTGTATTTGCAGAGAAATCGAATATCCAGAATGTCGTAAATTCAACCTGAAATTGTGAACATTATACATGTACGAAATTTCCAGATTTGCAAAGAAATCAGATATCCAGAACTATGTAAATTCAACGGGAAATTGTGTACATTAATTGTACAGAATGTCTAGATTTGCAGAGAAATTGAATATCCACAGGTGTGTAAATTCAACGGGAAATTGGGAAGGTTAATTTTTCGGAATATCTGGATTTGCAGAGAAATTGAATACCCAGAATTTCGTAAATTCAGTCTGAAATTGTGTACATTATATATGTACGGAATGTCTGGATTTGCAGAAAAAATTGAATCTCAAGAATTGTGTAAATTCAACAAAAATTGTGTATATTAATTGTACGGAATGTCTGGATTTGCAGAGAAATTGAATATCCAGAATTTCGTAAATTCAGCCCGAAATTGTGTACATTAAATATGTACGGAATGTCTGGATTTGCAGAGAAATTAAATATCCAGAAGTTTTTAAATTCTACGGGAAATTGTGTACATTAATTGTACGGAATGTCTATATTTTCAGAGAAATTGAATATCCATAATTCAATTGGAAATTGGGTAGGTTAAGTTTACGGAATGTCTAGATTTGTGGAGAAATTGAATATCTAGAATTTCGTGCATTCAGCCCGAAATCGTGTCCATTATATACGTACGGAATGTCTGGATTAGCAGAGTAATTTAATATCCAGAAGCTTGTAAATTCAAAGGGAAATTGTGTACATTAATTGTACGGAATGTCTGGATTTGCAGAGAAATTGAATATCCAGGGGTATGTAAATTCAACAGGAAATTGGGTAGGTTTAGTTTACGGAATGTCTGGATTTGCATAGAAATTAAATATCCAGGGGTATGTAAATTCAACAGGAATTTGGGTAGGTTTAGTTTACGGAATGTCTGGATTTGCATAGAAATTAAATATCCAGAATTTCGTAACTTCAGCCTGAAATTGTGTACATTATATACGTACGGAATGCCTGGATTTGCAGAGAAATTGAATATCTAGGCGGTGTGTAAATTCAACAGGAAATTGGGTCGGTTAAGTTTACGGAATGTCCGGATTTGCAAAGAAATTCAATATCCAGAATTTCAAAAATTCAGCCAGAAATTGTTGATATTATATACGTACGGAATGTCTGGATTTGCAGAGAAATTAAATATCTAGAAGTTTTTCAATTCAACGGGAAATTGTGTACATTAATTGTACGAAAAGTATGGATTTGCAGAGAAATTGAATATCCAGAATTCAACGGGAAATTGGGTAGGTTAATTTTACGGAATGACCAGATTTGGGAGAAATTGAATATCCAGAATTTCTTACATGCAACCTGAAATTGGATACATTATATATCTACGGAATGTCTGGATTTGCAGAGAAATTAAATATCCAGAATTTCGTAAATTCATCCCGAAATTGTGTACATTATATATGTACGGAATGTCTGGATTTGCAGAGAAATTGAATATCCAGAGGTGTGTAAATTCAACAGGAAATTGGGTAGGTTTAGTTTACGGAATGTCTGGATTTGCATAGAAATTAAATATCCAGAATTTCGTAACTTCAGCCTGAAATTGTGTACATTATATATGTACGGAATGTCTGGATTTGCAGAGAAATTGAATATCTAGGCGGTGTGTAAATTCAACAGGAAATTGGGTCGGTTAAGTTTACGGAATGTCTGGATTTGCAGAGAAATTCAATATCCAGAATTTCAAAAATTCAGCCTGAAATTGTTGATATTATATACGTACGGAATGTCTGGATTTGCAGAGAAATTAATTATCTAGAAGTTTTTAAATTCAACGGGAAATAGTGTACATTAATTGTACGAAAAGTCTGGATTTGCAGAGAAATTGAATATCCAGAATTCAACGGGAAATTGGGTAGGTTAATTTTACGGAATGAGCAGATTTGGGAGAAATTGAATATCCAGAATTTCGTACATGCAACCTGAAATTGGAAACATTATATATCTACGGAATGTCTGGATTTGCAGAGAAATTAAATATCCAGAATTTCGTAAAGTCATCCCGAAATTGTGTACATTATATATGTACGGAATGTCTGGATTTGCAGAGAAATTGAATATCTAGAGGTGTGTAAATTCAACAGGAAATTGGGTAGGTTTAGTTTACGGAATGTCTGGATTTGCTGAGAAATTGAATATCCAGAATTTCGTATATACAGCCCAAAATTGAGTACATTATATATGTACGGAATGTCTGGATTTGCAAAAAAATTGAATATCCCGAATTTCGTAAATTCAGCCTGAAATTGTGAACATTATACATGTACGGAATGTCTGGATTTGCAAAGAAATTAGATATCCAGAACTATGTAAATTCAACGGGAAATTGTGTACATTAATTGTACGGAATGTCCAGATTTGCAGAGAAATGGAATATGCACTGGTGTGTAAATTCAACGGGAAATTTTGAAGGTTAATTTTTCGGAATATCTGGATTTGCAGAGAAATTGAATACCCAGAATTTCGTAAATTCAGTCTGAAATTGTGTACATTATAAATGTACGGAATGTCTAGATTTGCAGAGAAATTGAATATCTAGGGTTGTGTAAATTCTACAGGAAATTGGGTCGGTTAAGTTTACGGAATATCTGGATTTGTAGAGAAATTGAATATCCATAATTGCGTAAATTCAGCCCGAAATTGTGTACATTATATATGTACGGAATGTCTGGATTTGCAGAGTAATTGAATATCCAGAAGCTTGTAAATTCAACGGGAAATTGTTTACATTAATTGTATGGAATGTCTGGATTTGCAGAGAAATTGAATATCTAGTGGTGTGTAAATTCAACAGGAAATTGGGTAGGTTTAGTTTACGGAATGTCTGGATTCGCAGGGAAATTGAATATCCAGAATTTCATACATACAGCCCGAAATTGTGTACATTATATATGTACGGAATGTCTGTATTTGCAGAGAAATCGAATATCCAGAATGTCGTAAATTCAACCTGAAATTGTGAACATTATACATGTACGGAATTTCCAGATTTGCAAAGAAATCAGATATCCAGAACTATGTAAATTCAACGGGAAATTGTGTTCATTAATTGTACAGAATGTCTAGATTTGCAGAGAAATTGAATATCCACAGGTGTGTAAATTCAACGGGAAATTGGGAAGGTTAATTTTTCGGAATATCTGGATTTGCAGAGAAATTGAATACCCAGAATTTCGTAAATTCAGTCTGAAATTGTGTACATTATATATGTACGGAATGTCTGGATTTGCAGAAAAAATTGAATATCAAGAATTGTGTAAATTCAACAAAAATTGTGTATATTAATTGTACGGAATGTCTGGATTTGCAGAGAAATTGAATATCCATCATTTCGTAAATTCAGCCTGAAATTGTGAACATTATATATGTACAAAATGTCTTGATTTGCAAAGAAATTGAATATCTAGGGTTGTGTAAATTAAAAAGGAAATTTGGTTGGTTAAGTTTATGGAATGTCTAGATTTGCAGAGAAATTGAATATCCAGAATTTCGTAAATTCAGCCCGAAATTGTGTACATTAAATATGTACGAAATGTCTGGATTTGCAGAGAAATTAAATATCCAGAAGTTTTTAAATTCTACGGGAAATTGTGTACATTAATTGTACGGAATGTCTATATTTTCAGAGAAATTGAATATCCATAATTCAATTGGAAATTGGGTAGGTTAAGTTTACGGAATGTCTAGATTTGCGGAGAAATTGAATATCTAGAATTTCGTGCCTTCAGCCCGAAATCGTGTCCATTATATACGTACGGAATGTCTGGATTAGCAGAGTAATTTAATATCCAGAAGCTTGTAAATTCAAAGGGAAATTGTGTACATTAATTGTACGGAATGTCTGGATTTGCAGAGAAATTGAATATCCAGGGGTATGTAAATTCAACAGGAAATTGGGTAGGTTTAGTTTACGGAATGTCTGGATTTGCATAGAAATTAAATATCCAGAATTTCGTAACTTCAGCCTGAAATTGTGTACATTATATATGTACGGAATGTCTGGATTTGCAGAGAAATTGAATATCTAGGCGGTGTGTAAATTCAACAGGAAATTGGGTCGGTTAAGTTTACGGAATGTCTGGATTTGCAGAGAAATTCAATATCCAGAATTTCAAAAATTCAGCCTGAAATTGTTGATATTATATACGTACGGAATGTCTGGATTTGCAGAGAAATTAATTATCTAGAAGTTTTTAAATTCAACGGGAAATAGTGTACATTAATTGTACGAAAAGTCTGGATTTGCAGAGAAATTGAATATCCAGAATTCAACGGGAAATTGGGTAGGTTAATTTTACGGAATGAGCAGATTTGGGAGAAATTGAATATCCAGAATTTCGTACATGCAACCTGAAATTGGAAACATTATATATCTACGGAATGTCTGGATTTGCAGAGAAATTAAATATCCAGAATTTCGTAAATTTATCCCGAAATTGTGTACATTATATATGTACGGAATGTCTGGATTTGCAGAGAAATTGAATATCTAGAGGTGTGTAAATTCAACAGGAAATTGGGTAGGTTTAGTTTACGGAATGTCTGGATTTGCTGAGAAATTGAATATCCAGAATTTCGTATATACAGCCCAAAATTGAGTACATTATATATGTACGGAATGTCTGGATTTGCAAAGAAATTGAATATCCCGAATTTCGTAAATTCAGCCTGAAATTGTGAACATTATACATGTACGGAATGTCTGGATTTGCAAAGAAATTAGATATCCAGAACTATGTAAATTCAACGGGAAATTGTGTACATTAATTGTACGGAATGTCCAGATTTGCAGAGAAATGGAATATGCACTGGTGTGTAAATTCAACGGGAAATTTTGAAGGTTAATTTTTCGGAATATCTGGATTTGCAGAGAAATTGAATACCCAGAATTTCGTAAATTCAGTCTGAAATTGTGTACATTATAAATGTACGGAATGTCTAGATTTGTAGAGAAATTGAATATCTAGGGTTGTGTAAATTCTACAGGAAATTGGGTCGGTTAAGTTTACGGAATATCTGGATTTGTAGAGAAATTGAATATCCACAATTGCGTAAATTCAGCCCGAAATTGTGTACATTATATATGTACGGAATGTCTGGATTTGCAGAGTAATTGAATATCCAGAAGCTTGTAAATTCAACGGGAAATTGTTTACATTAATTGTATGGAATGTCTGGATTTGCAGAGAAATTGAATATCTAGTGGTGTGTAAATTCAACAGGAAATTGGGTAGGTTTAGTTTACGGAATGTCTGGATTCGCAGGGAAATTGAATATCCAGAATTTCATACATACAGCCCGAAATTGTGTACATTATATATGTACGGAATGTCTGTATTTGCAGAGAAATCGAATATCCAGAATGTCGTAAATTTAACCTGAAATTGTGAACATTATACATGTACGGAATTTCCAGATTTGCAAAGAAATCAGATATCCAGAACTATGTAAATTTAACGGGAAATTGTGTACATTAATTGTACAGAATGTCTAGATTTGCAGAGAAATTGAATATCCACAGGTGTGTAAATTCAACGGGAAATTGGGAAGGTTAATTTTTCGGAATATCTAGATTTGCAGAGAAATTGAATACCCAGAATTTCGTAAATTCAGTCTGAAATTGTGTACATTATATATGTACGGAATGTCTGGATTTGCAGAAAAAATTGAATATCAAGAATTGTGTAAATTCAACAAAAATTGTGTATATTAATTGTACGGAATGTCTGGATTTGCAGAGAAATTGAATATCCAGAATTCAAGGGGAAATTGGGTAGGTTAACTTTACGGAATGACCAGATTTGGGAGAAATTGAATATCCAGAATTTCGTAAATTCAGTCTGAAATTGTGTACATTATATATGTACGGAATGTCTGGATTTGCAGAGAAATTGAATATCTAGGCGGTGTGTAAATTCAACAGGAAATTGGGTCGGTTAAGTTTAAGGAATGTCTGGATTTGTAGAAAAAATTGAATATCAAGAATTGTGTAAATTCAACAACAAATTGTGTATATTAATTGTACAGAATGTCTGGATTTGCAGAGAAATTGAATATCCAGCATTTCGTAAATTCAGCCTGAAACTGTGAACATTATATATGTACAAAATGTCTTGATTTGCAAAGAAATTGAATATCTAGGGTTGTGTAAATTAAAAAGGAAATTGGGTTGGTTAAGTTTACGGAATGTCTGGATTTGCAGAGAAATTGAATATCCAGAATTTCGTAAATTCAGCCCGAAATTGTGTACATTAAATATGTACGGAATGTCTGGATTTGCAGAGAAATTAAATATCCAGAAGTTTTTAAATTCTACGGGAAATTGTGTACATTAATTGTACGGAATGTCTAGATTTTCAGAGAAATTGAATATCCAGAATTCAATTGGAAATTGGGTAAGTTAAGTTTACGGAATGTCTAGATTTGCGGAGAAATTGAATATCTGGAATTTCGTGCATTCAGCCCAAAATCGTGTCCATTATATACGTACGGACTGTCTGGATTAGCAGAGTAATTTAATATCCAGAAGCTTGTAAATTCAAAGGGAAATTGTGTACATTAATTGTACGGAATGTCTGGATTTGCAGAGAAATTGAATATCCAGGGGTATGTAAATTCAACAGGAAATTAGGTAGGTTTAGTTTACGGAATGTCTGGATTTGCGTAGAAATTAAATATCCAGAATTTCGTAACTTCAGCCTGAAATTGTGTACATTATATATGTACGGAATGTCTGGATTTGCAGAGAAATTGAATATCTAGGCGGTGTGTAAATTGAACAGGAAATTGGGTCGGTCAAGTTTACGGAATGTCTGGATTTGCAGAGAAATTCAATATCCAGAATTTCAAAAATTCAGCCTGAAATTGTTGATATTATATACGTACGGAATGTCTGAATTTGCAGAGAAATTAAATATCTAGAAGTTTTTAAATTCAACGGGAAATTGCGTACATTAATTGTACGAAAAGTCTGGATTTGCAGAGAAATTGAATATCCAGAATTCGAAGGGAAATTGGGTAGGTTAATTTTACGGAATGACCAGATTTGGGAGAAATTGAATATCCAGAATTTCGTACATGCAGCCTGAAATTGGATACATTATATATCTACGGAATTTCTAGATTTGCAGAGAAATTAAATATCCAGAATTTCGTAAATTCATCCCAAAATTGTGCACATTATATATGTACGGAATGTCTGGATTTGCTGAGAAATTAAATATTAAGAAGTTTTTAAATTCTACGGGAAATTGTGTACATTAATTGTACGGAATGTCTAGATTTGCAGAGAAATTGAATATCAAGAATTCAACGGGAAATTGGGTAGGTTAAGTTTACGGAATGTCAAGATTTGCGGAGAAATTGAAAATCCAGAATTTCATACATTCAGCCCGAAATCGTGTCCATTATATACGTAGGGAATGTCTGGATTAGCAGAGTAATTTAATATCCAGAAGCTTGTAAATTCAAAGGGAAATTGTGTACATTAATTGTACGGAATGTCTGGATTTGCAGAGAAATTGAATATCCAGAATTTCGTACATACAGCCCGAAATTGTGTACATTATACATGTACGGAATGTCTGGATTTGCAGAAAAATTGAATATCTAGGTGTGTGTAAATTCAACAGGAAATTGGGTAGGTTTAATTTATGGAATGTCTGGATTTGCATAGAAATTAAATACCCAGAATTTCGTAACTTCAGCCTGAAATTGTGTACATTAGATATGTACGGAATGTCTGGATTTGCAGAGAAATTGAATATCTAGGCGGTGCGTAAATTCAACAGGAAATTGGGTCGGTTAAGTTTACGGAATGTCTGGATTTGCAGTGAAATTCAGTATCCAGAATTTCAAAAATTCAGCCTGAAATTGTTGACATTATATATGTACGGAATATCTGGATTTGCAGAGAAATTAAATATGTAGAAGTTTTTAAATTCTACGGGAAATTGTGTACATTAATTGTACGGAATGTCTAGATTTTCAGAGAAATTGAATATCCAGAATTCAATTGGAAATTGGGTAGGTTAAGTTTACGGAATGTCTAGATTTGCGGAGAAATTGAATATCTAGAATTTCGTGCATTCAGCCCGAAATCGTGTCCATTATATACGTACGGAATGTCTGGATTAGCAGAGTAATTTAATATCCAGAAGCTTGTAAATTCAAAGGGAAATTGTGTACATTAATTGTACGGAATGTCTGGATTTGCAGAGAAATTGAATATCCAGGGGTATGTAAATTCAACAGGAAATTGGGTAGGTTTAGTTTACGGAATGTCTGGATTGGCATAGAAATTAAATATCCAGAATTTCGTAACTTCAGCCTGAAATTGTGTACATTATATATGTACGGAATGTCTGGATTTGCAGAGAAATTGAATATCTTGGCGGTGTGTAAATTCAACAGGAAATTGGGTCGGTTAAGTTTACGGAATGTCTG
This sequence comes from Quercus tomentella, assembly GCA_028535165.1. NCBI lineage: Eukaryota > Viridiplantae > Streptophyta > Magnoliopsida > Fagales > Fagaceae > Quercus > Quercus tomentella. The sequence goes on from JAPQVY010000156.1 coordinate 50,768,691, forward strand.
AATTTGCAGAGAAATTCAATATCCAAAATTTCAAAAATTCAGCCTGAAATTGTTGATATTATATACGTACGGAATGTCTGGATTTGCAGAGAAATTAAATATCTAGAAGTTTTTAAATTCAACGGGAAATTGTGTACAGTAATTGTACGAAAAGTCTGGATTTGCAGAGAAATTGAATATCCAGAATTCAAGGGGAAATTGGGTAGGTTAACTTTACGGAATGACCAGATTTGGAAGAAATTGAATATCCAGAATTTCGTACATGCAGCCTGAAATCGGATACATTATATATCTACGGAATGTCTGGATTTGCAGAGAAATTAAATATCCAGAATTTCGTAAATTCATCCCGCAATTGTGTACATTATATATGTACGGAATGTCTGGATTTGCTGAGAAATTAAATATTAAGAAGTTTGTAAATTCTACGGGAAATTGTGTACATTAGTTGTACGGAATGTCTAGATTTTCAGAGAAATTGAATATCCAGAATTCAATGGGAAATTGGGTAGGTTAAGTTTACGGAATGTCTAGATTTGCGGAGAAATTGAATATCTAGAATTTCGTGCATTCAGCCCGAAATCGTGTCCATTATATACGTAGGGAATGTCTGGATTAGCAGAGTAATTTAATATCCAGAAGCTTGTAAATTCAAAGGGAAATTGTGTACATTAATTGTACGGAATGTCTGGATTTGCAGAGAAATTGAATATCCAGAATTTCGTACATACAGCCCGAAATTGTGTACATTATATATGTACGGAATGTCTGGATTTGCAGAGAAATTGAATATCTAGGTGTGTGTAAATTCAACAGGAAATTGGGTAGGTTTAATTTACGGAATGTCTGGATTTGCATAGAAATTAAATACTCAGAATTTCGTAACTTCAGCCTGAAATTGTGTACATTATATATGTACGGAATGTCTGGATTTGCAGAGAAATTGAATATCTAGGCGGTGCGTAAATTCAACAGGAAATTGGGTCGGTTAAGTTTACGGAATGTCTGGATTTGCAGTGAAATTCAGTATCCAGAATTTCAAAAATTCAGCCTGAAATTGTTGACATTATATATGTACGGAATATCTGGATTTGCAGAGAAATTAAATATGTAGAAGTTTTTAAATTCTACGGGAAATTATGTACATTAATTGTAAGGAATGTCTGGATTTGCAGAGAAATTGAATATCCAGAATTCAACAGGAAATTGGGTAGGTTCATTTGACGGAATGACCAGATTTGGGAGAAATTGAATATCCAGAATTTCGTATATGCAGCCCGAAATTGGAAACATTATATATGTACGGAATGTCTGGATTTGCAGAGAAATTGAATATCCTGAATTTCGTAAATTCAGCCTGAAATTGTGAACATTATACATATACGGCAATTCAACGGGAAATTGAATATCCAGAACTATCCAGAACTATGTAAATTCAACGAGAAATTGTGTACATTAATTGTACGGAATGTCTAGATTTTCAAAGAAATGGAATATCCAGAGGTGTGTAAATTCAACGGGAAATTGGGAAGGTTAATTTTTCGGAATATCTGGATTTGCAGAGAAATTGAATACCCAGAATTTCGTAAATTCTGTCTGAAATTGTATACATTATAAATGTACGGAATGTCTGGATTTGCAGAGAAATTGAATACCTAGGGTTGTGTAAATTCAACAGGAAATTGGAAAGGTTAAGTTTACGGAATGTCTAGATTTGTAGAGAAATTGAATATCCAGAATTTCGTAAATTCAGCCCGAAATTGGGTACATTATATATGCACGGAATGTCTGGATTTGCTGAGAAATTAAATATTCAGAAGTTTTTAAATTCTACGGGAAATTCTGTACATTAATTGTACGGAATGTCTGGATTTGCAGAGAAATTGAATATCCAGGGGTGTGTAAATTCAACAGGAAATTGGGTAGGTTTAGTTTACGGAATGTCTGGATTTGCATAGAAATTAAATACCCAGAATTTCGTAACTGCAGCCTGAAATTGTGTACATTATATATGCACGGAATGTCTGGATTTGCAGAGAAATTGAATATCCAGAATTTCGTAAATTCAGCCTGAAATTGTGAACATTATACATGTACGGAATGTCCGGATTTGCAAAGAAATTAGATATCTAGAACTATTTAAATTCGATGGGAAATTGTGTACATTAATTGCACGGAATGCCTAGATTTGCAAAGAAATGGAATATCCAGAGGTGTGTAAATTCAACGGAAAATTGGGAAGGTTAATTTTTCGGAATATCTGCATTTGCAGAGAAATTGAATACCCAGAATTTCGTAAATTCAGTCTGAAATTGTGTACATTATAAATGTATGGAATGTCTGGATTTGCAGAGAAATTGAATATCTAGGTTTGTGTAAATTCAACAGGAAATTGGGTCTGTTAAGTTTACGGAATGTCTAGATTTGTAGAGAAATTGAATATCCAGAATTTCGTAAATTCAGCCCGAAATTGTGTACATTATATATGTACGAAATGACTGAATTTGCTGTGAAATTAAATATTCAGAAGTTTTTAAATTCTACGGGAAATTATGTACATTAATTGTACGGAATGTCTGGATTTGCAGAGAAATTGAATATCCAGAATTAGATGGGAAATTGGGTAGGTTAAGTTTACGGAATGTCTAGATTTGCAGAGAAATTGAATATCTAGAATTTCGTGCATTCAGCCCGAAATCGTGTCCATTATATACGTACGGAATGTCTGGATTAGCAGAGTAATTTAATATCCAGAAGCTTGTAAATTCTACGGGAAATTGTGTACATTAATTGTACGGAATGTCTAAATTTGCAGAGAAATTGAATATCCAGAATTCAACGGAAAATTGGGTGGGTTAAGTTTACGGAATGTCAAGATTTGCGGAGAAATTGAATATCTAGAATTTCATAGATTTAGCCTGAAAACGTGTCCATTATATATGGACGGAATGCCTGGATTTGCATAGTAATTGAATATCCAGAAGCTTGTAAATTCAAAGGGAAATTGTGTACATTAATTGTACGGAATGTCTGGATTTGCAGAGAAATTGAATATCCAGAGATGTGTAAATTCAACATGAAATTGGGAAGGTTTAGTTTACGGAATGTCTGGATTTCCTGAGAAATTGAATATCCAGAATTTCGTACATACAGCCCGAAATTGTGTACATTATATATGTACGGAATGTCTGGATTTGCAGAGAAATTAAATATCTAGAATTTTTTAAATTCAACGGGAAATTGTGTACATTAATTGTACGGAATATCTGGATTTGCAGAGAAATTAAATATCCAGAAGTTTTTAAATTCTACGGGAAATTGTGTACATTAATTGCACGGAATGTCTAGATTTTCAGAGAAATTGAATACCCAGAATTCAATTGGAAATTGGGTAGGTTATGTTTACGGAATGTCTAGATTTGCGGAGAAATTGAATATCTAGAATTTCGTGCATTCAGCCCAAAATCGTGTCCATTATATAGGTACGGAATGTCTGGATTAGCAGAGTAATTTAATATCCAGATGCTCGTAAATTCAAAGGGAAATTGTGTACATTAATTGTACGGAATGTCTGGATTTGCAGAGAAATTGAATATCCAGGGGTATGTAAATTCAACAGGAAATTGGGTAGGTTTAGTTTACGGAATGTCTGGATTTGCATATAAATTAAATATCCAGAATTTCGTAACTTCAGCCTGAAATTGTGTACATTATATATGTACGGAATGTCTGGATTTGCAGAGAAATTGAATATCTAGGCGGTGTGTAAATTCAACAGGAAATTGGGTCGGTCAAGTTTACGGAATGTCTGGATTTGCAGAGAAATTCAATATCCAGAATTTCAAAAATTCAGCCTGAAATTGTTGATATTATATACGTACGGAATGTCTGGATTTGCAGAGAAATTAAATATCTAGAAGTTTTTAAATTCAACGGTAAATTGTGTACATTAATTGTACGAAAAGTCTGGATTTGCAGAGAAATTGAATATCCAGAATTCAACGAGAAATTGGGTAGGTTAATTTTACGGAATGACCAGATTTGGGAGAAATTGAATATCCATAATTTCGTACATGCAGCCTGAAATTGGATACATTATATATCTACGGAATGTCTGGATTTGCAGAGAAATTAAATATCCAGAATTTCGTAAATTCATCCCGAAATTGTGTACATTATATATGTACGGAATGTCTGGATTTGCTGAGAAATTAAATATTAAGAAGTTTTTAAATTCTACGGGAAATTGTGTACATTAATTGTACGGAATGTCTAGATTTGCAGAGAAATTGAATATCCAGAATTCAACAGGAAATTGGGTAGGTTTAGTTTACGGAATGTCAAGATTTGCGGAGAAATTGAAAATCCAGAATTTCATACATTTAGCCTGAAATCGTGTCCATTATATATGGACGGAATGCCTGGATTTGCAGAGTAATTGAATATCCAGAAGCTTGTAAATTCAACGGGAAATTGTGTACATTCATTGTACGGAATGTCTGCATTTGCAGAGAAATTGAATATCCAGAGGTGTGTAAATTCAACATGAAATTGGGAAGGTTTAGTTTACGGAATGTCTGGATTTGCTGAGAAATTGAATATCCAGAATTTCGTACATACAGCCCGAAATTGTGTACATTATATATGTACGGAATGTCTGGATTTGCAGAGAAATTCAGTATCCAAAATTTCAAAAATTCAGCCTGAAATTGTTGATATTATATACGTACGGAATGTCTGGATTTGCAGAGAAATTAAATATCTAGAAGTTTTTAAATTCAACGGGAAATTGTGTACAGTAATTGTACGAAAAGTCTGGATTTGCAGAGAAATTGAATATCCAGAATTCAAGGGGAAATTGGGTAGGTTAACTTTACGGAATGACCAGATTTGGGAGAAATTGAATATCCAGAATTTCGTACATGCAGCCTGAAATCGGATACATTATATATCTACGGAATGTCTGGATTTGCAGAGAAATTAAATATCCAGAATTTCGTAAATTCATCCCGCAATTGTGTACATTATATATGTACGGAATGTCTGGATTTGCTGAGAAATTAAATATTAAGAAGTTTGTAAATTCTACGGGAAATTGTGTACATTAATTGTACGGAATGTCTAGATTTTCAGAGAAATTGAATATCCAGAATTCAGTGGGAAATTGGGTAGGTTACGTTGACGGAATGTCTAGATTTGCGGAGAAATTGAATATCTAAAATTTCGTGCATTCAGCCCGAAATCGTGTCCATTATATACGCAGGGAATGTCTGGATTAGCAGAGTAATTTAATATCCAGAAGCTTGTAAATTCAAAGGGAAATTGTGTACATTAATTGTACGGAATGTCTGGATTTGCAGAGAAATTGAATATCCAGAATTTCGTACATACAGCCCGAAATTGTGTACATTATATATGTACGGAATGTCTGGATTTGCAGAGAAATTGAATATCTAGGTGTGTGTAAATTCAACAGGAAATTGGGTAGGTTTAATTTACGGAATGTCTGGATTTGCATAGAAATTAAATACCCAGAATTTCGTAACTTCAGCCTGAAATTGTGTACATTATATATGTACGGAATGTCTGGATTTGCAGAGAAATTGAATATCTAGGCGGTGCGTAAATTCAACAGGAAATTGGGTCGGTTAAGTTTACGGAATGTCTGGATTTGCAGTGAAATTCAGTATCCAGAATTTCAAAAATTCAGCCTGAAATTGTTGACATTATATATGTACGGAATATCTGGATTTGCAGAGAAATTAAATATGTAGAAGTTTTTAAATTCTACGGGAAATTGTGTACATTAATTGTAAGGAATGTCTGGATTTGCAGAGAAATTGAATATCCAGAATTCAACGGGAAATTGGGTAGGTTCATTTGACGGAATGACCAGATTTGGGAGAAATTGAATATCCAGAATTTCGTACATGCAGCCCGAAATTGGAAACATTATATATGTACGGAATGTCTGGATTTGCAGAGAAATTGAATATCCTGAATTTCGTAAATTCAGCCTGAAATTGTGAACATTATACATATACGGCAATTCAACGGGAAATTGAATATCCAGAACTATCCAGAACTATGTAAATTCAACGAGAAATTGTGTACATTAATTGTACGGAATGTCTAGATTTTCAAAGAAATGGAATATCCAGAGGTGTGTAAATTCAACGGGAAATTGGGAAGGTTAATTTTTCGGAATATCTGGATTTGCAGAGAAATTGAATACCCAGAATTTCGTAAATTCTGTCTGAAATTGTATACATTATAAATGTACGGAATGTCTGGATTTGCAGAGAAATTGAATACCTAGGGTTGTGTAAATTCAACAGGAAATTGGAAAGGTTAAGTTTACGGAATGTCTAGATTTGTAGAGAAATTGAATATCCAGAATTTCGTAAATTCAGCCCGAAATTGGGTACATTATATATGCACGGAATGTCTGGATTTGCTGAGAAATTAAATATTCAGAAGTTTTTAAATTCTACGGGAAATTCTGTACATTAATTGTACGGAATGTCTGGATTTGCAGAGAAATTGAATATCCAGGGGTGTGTAAATTCAACAGGAAATTGGGTAGGTTTAGTTTACGGAATGTCTGGATTTGCATAGAAATTAAATACCCAGAATTTCGTAACTGCAGCCTGAAATTGTGTACATTATATATGCACGGAATGTCTGGATTTGCAGAGAAATTGAATATCCAGAATTTCGTAAATTCAGCCTGAAATTGTGAACATTATACATGTACGGAATGTCCGGATTTGCAAAGAAATTAGATATCTAGAACTATTTAAATTCGATGGGAAATTGTGTACATTAATTGCACGGAATGCCTAGATTTGCAAAGAAATGGAATATCCAGAGGTGTGTAAATTCAACGGAAAATTGGGAAGGTTAATTTTTCGGAATATCTGCATTTGCAGAGAAATTGAATACCCAGAATTTCGTAAATTCAGTCTGAAATTGTGTACATTATAAATGTATGGAATGTCTGGATTTGCAGAGAAATTGAATATCTAGGTTTGTGTAAATTCAACAGGAAATTGGGTCTGTTAAGTTTACGGAATGTCTAGATTTGTAGAGAAATTGAATATCCAGAATTTCGTAAATTCAGCCCGAAATTGTGTACATTATATATGTACGAAATGACTGAATTTGCTGTGAAATTAAATATTCAGAAGTTTTTAAATTCTACGGGAAATTATGTACATTAATTGTACGGAATGTCTGGATTTGCAGAGAAATTGAATATCCAGAATTAGATGGGAAATTGGGTAGGTTAAGTTTACGGAATGTCTAGATTTGCAGAGAAATTGAATATCTAGAATTTCGTGCATTCAGCCCGAAATCGTGTCCATTATATACGTACGGAATGTCTGGATTAGCAGAGTAATTTAATATCCAGAAGCTTGTAAATTCTACGGGAAATTGTGTACATTAATTGTACGGAATGTCTAAATTTGCAGAGAAATTGAATATCCAGAATTCAACGGAAAATTGGGTGGGTTAAGTTTACGGAATGTCAAGATTTGCGGAGAAATTGAATATCTAGAATTTCATAGATTTAGCCTGAAAACGTGTCCATTATATATGGACGGAATGCCTGGATTTGCATAGTAATTGAATATCCAGAAGCTTGTAAATTCAAAGGGAAATTGTGTACATTAATTGTACGGAATGTCTGGATTTGCAGAGAAATTGAATATCCAGAGATGTGTAAATTCAACATGAAATTGGGAAGGTTTAGTTTACGGAATGTCTGGATTTCCTGAGAAATTGAATATCCAGAATTTCGTACATACAGCCCGAAATTGTGTACATTATATATGTACGGAATGTCTGGATTTGCAGAGAAATTAAATATCTAGAATTTTTTAAATTCAACGGGAAATTGTGTACATTAATTGTACGGAATATCTGGATTTGCAGAGAAATTAAATATCCAGAAGTTTTTAAATTCTACGGGAAATTGTGTACATTAATTGCACGGAATGTCTAGATTTTCAGAGAAATTGAATACCCAGAATTCAATTGGAAATTGGGTAGGTTATGTTTACGGAATGTCTAGATTTGCGGAGAAATTGAATATCTAGAATTTCGTGCATTCAGCCCAAAATCGTGTCCATTATATAGGTACGGAATGTCTGGATTAGCAGAGTAATTTAATATCCAGATGCTCGTAAATTCAAAGGGAAATTGTGTACATTAATTGTACGGAATGTCTGGATTTGCAGAGAAATTGAATATCCAGGGGTATGTAAATTCAACAGGAAATTGGGTAGGTTTAGTTTACGGAATGTCTGGATTTGCATATAAATTAAATATCCAGAATTTCGTAACTTCAGCCTGAAATTGTGTACATTATATATGTACGGAATGTCTGGATTTGCAGAGAAATTGAATATCTAGGCGGTGTGTAAATTCAACAGGAAATTGGGTCGGTCAAGTTTACGGAATGTCTGGATTTGCAGAGAAATTCAATATCCAGAATTTCAAAAATTCAGCCTGAAATTGTTGATATTATATACGTACGGAATGTCTGGATTTGCAGAGAAATTAAATATCTAGAAGTTTTTAAATTCAACGGTAAATTGTGTACATTAATTGTACGAAAAGTCTGGATTTGCAGAGAAATTGAATATCCAGAATTCAACGAGAAATTGGGTAGGTTAATTTTACGGAATGACCAGATTTGGGAGAAATTGAATATCCATAATTTCGTACATGCAGCCTGAAATTGGATACATTATATATCTACGGAATGTCTGGATTTGCAGAGAAATTAAATATCCAGAATTTCGTAAATTCATCCCGAAATTGTGTACATTATATATGTACGGAATGTCTGGATTTGCTGAGAAATTAAATATTAAGAAGTTTTTAAATTCTACGGGAAATTGTGTACATTAATTGTACGGAATGTCTAGATTTGCAGAGAAATTGAATATCCAGAATTCAACAGGAAATTGGGTAGGTTTAGTTTACGGAATGTCAAGATTTGCGGAGAAATTGAAAATCCAGAATTTCATACATTTAGCCTGAAATCGTGTCCATTATATATGGACGGAATGCCTGGATTTGCAGAGTAATTGAATATCCAGAAGCTTGTAAATTCAACGGGAAATTGTGTACATTCATTGTACGGAATGTCTGCATTTGCAGAGAAATTGAATATCCAGAGGTGTGTAAATTCAACATGAAATTGGGAAGGTTTAGTTTACGGAATGTCTGGATTTGCTGAGAAATTGAATATCCAGAATTTCGTACATACAGCCCGAAATTGTGTACATTATATATGTACGGAATGTCTGGATTTGCAGAGAAATTCAGTATCCAAAATTTCAAAAATTCAGCCTGAAATTGTTGATATTATATACGTACGGAATGTCTGGATTTGCAGAGAAATTAAATATCTAGAAGTTTTTAAATTCAACGGGAAATTGTGTACAGTAATTGTACGAAAAGTCTGGATTTGCAGAGAAATTGAATATCCAGAATTCAAGGGGAAATTGGGTAGGTTAACTTTACGGAATGACCAGATTTGGGAGAAATTGAATATCCAGAATTTCGTACATGCAGCCTGAAATCGGATACATTATATATCTACGGAATGTCTGGATTTGCAGAGAAATTAAATATCCAGAATTTCGTAAATTCATCCCGCAATTGTGTACATTATATATGTACGGAATGTCTGGATTTGCTGAGAAATTAAATATTAAGAAGTTTGTAAATTCTACGGGAAATTGTGTACATTAATTGTACGGAATGTCTAGATTTTCAGAGAAATTGAATATCCAGAATTCAGTGGGAAATTGGGTAGGTTACGTTGACGGAATGTCTAGATTTGCGGAGAAATTGAATATCTAAAATTTCGTGCATTCAGCCCGAAATCGTGTCCATTATATACGCAGGGAATGTCTGGATTAGCAGAGTAATTTAATATCCAGAAGCTTGTAAATTCAAAGGGAAATTGTGTACATTAATTGTACGGAATGTCTGGATTTGCAGAGAAATTGAATATCCAGAATTTCGTACATACAGCCCGAAATTGTGTACATTATATATGTACGGAATGTCTGGATTTGCAGAGAAATTGAATATCTAGGTGTGTGTAAATTCAACAGGAAATTGGGTAGGTTTAATTTACGGAATGTCTGGATTTGCATAGAAATTAAATACCCAGAATTTCGTAACTTCAGCCTGAAATTGTGTACATTATATATGTACGGAATGTCTGGATTTGCAGAGAAATTGAATATCTAGGCGGTGCGTAAATTCAACAGGAAATTGGGTCGGTTAAGTTTACGGAATGTCTGGATTTGCAGTGAAATTCAGTATCCAGAATTTCAAAAATTCAGCCTGAAATTGTTGACATTATATATGTACGGAATATCTGGATTTGCAGAGAAATTAAATATGTAGAAGTTTTTAAATTCTACGGGAAATTGTGTACATTAATTGTAAGGAATGTCTGGATTTGCAGAGAAATTGAATATCCAGAATTCAACGGGAAATTGGGTAGGTTCATTTGACGGAATGACCAGATTTGGGAGAAATTGAATATCCAGAATTTCGTACATGCAGCCCGAAATTGGAAACATTATATATGTACGGAATGTCTGGATTTGCAGAGAAATTGAATATCCTGAATTTCGTAAATTCAGCCTGAAATTGTGAACATTATACATATACGGCAATTCAACGGGAAATTGAATATCCAGAACTATGTAAATTCAAAGGGAAATTGTGTACATTAATTGTACGGAATGTCTAGATTTGCAAAGAAATGGAATATCCAGAGGTGTGTAAATTCAACGGGAAATTGGGAAGGTTAATTTTTCGGAATATCTGGATTTGCAGAGAAATTGAATACCCAGAATTTTGTAAATTCTGTCTGAAATTGTATACATTATAAATGTACGGAATGTCTGGATTTGCAGAGAAATTGAATACCTAGGGTTGTGTAAATTCAACAGGAAATTGGGTCGGTTAAGTTTACGGAATGTCTAGATTTGTAGAGAAATTGAATATCCAGAATTTCGTAAATTCAGCCCGAAATTGTGTACATTATATATGCACGGAATGTCTGGATTTGCTGAGAAATTAAATATTCAGAAGTTTTTAAATTCTTTGGGAAATTGTGTACATTAATTGTACGGAATGTCTGGATTTGCAGAGAAATTGAATATCCAGGGGTGTGTAAATTCAACAGGAAATTGGGTAGGTTTAGTTTACGGAATGTCTGGATTTGCATAGAAATGAAATACCCAGAATTTCGTAACTGCAGCCTGAAATTGTGTACATTATATATGCACGGAATGTCTGGATTTGCAGAGAAATTGAATATCCAGAATTTCGTAAATTCAGCCTGAAATTGTGAACATTATACATGTACGGAATGTCCGTATTTGCAAAGAAATTAGATATCTAGAACTATTTAAATTCAATGGGAAATTGTGTACATTAATTGCACGGAATGCCTAGATTTGCAAAGAAATGGAATATCCAGAGGTGTGTAAATTCAACGGAAAATTGGGAAGGCTAATTTTTCGGAATATCTGCATTTGCAGAGAAATTGAATACCCAGAATTTCGTAAATTCAGTCTGAAATTGTGTACATTATAAATGTACGGAATGTCTGGATTTGCAGAGAAATTGAATATCTAGGTTTGTGTAAATTCAACAGGAAATTGGGTTTGTTAAGTTTACGGAATGTCTAGATTTGTAGAGAAATTGAATATCCAGAATTTCGTAAATTCAGCCCGAAATTGTGTACATTATATATGTACGAAATGTCTGGATTTGCTGTGACATTAAATATTCTGAAGTTTTTAAATTCTACGGGAAATTATGTACATTAATTGTACGGAATGTCTGGATTTGCAGAGAAATTGAATATCCAGAATTCAATGGGAAATTGGGTAGGTTAAGTTTACGGAATGTCTAGATTTGCGGAGAAATTGAATATCCAGAATTTCATACATTCAGCCTGAAATCGTGTCCATTATATATGGACGGAATGCCTGGATTTGCAGAGTAATTGAATATCCAGAAGCTTGTAAATTCAACGGGAAATTGTGTACATTAATTGTACGGAATGTCTGGATTTGCTGAGAAATTGAATATCCAGAGGTGTGTAAATTCAACATGAAATTGGGAAGGTTTAGTTTACGGAATGTCTGGATTTGCAGAGAAATTGAATATCCAGAATTTCGTACTTACAACCCGAAATTGTGTACATTATATATGTACGAAATGTCTGGATTTGCAGAGAAATTAAATATCCAGAATTTCGTAAATTCAGCATGAAATTGTGAACATTATACATGTACGGATTGTCTGGATTTGCAAAGAAATTAGATATCCAGAACTATGTAAATTCAACGGGAAATTGTGTACATCAATTGTACGGAATGTCTAGATTTGCAGAGAAATGGAATATGCACAGGTGTGTAATTTCAACGGGAAATTGGGAAGGTTAATTTTTCGGAATATCTGGATTTGCAGAGAAATTGAATACGCAGAATTTCTTAAATTCAGTCTGAAATTGTGTACATTATAAATGTACAGAATGTCTGGATTTGCTGAGAAATTGAATATCTAGGGCTGTGTAAATTCAACAGGAAATTGGGTCGGTTAAGTTTACGGAATGTCTGGATTTGTAGAGAAATTGAATATCCAGAATTTCGTAAATTCAGCCCGAAATTGTGTACATTGTATATGTACGGAATGTCTGGATTTGCTGAGAAATTAAATATTCAGAAGTTTTTAAATTCTACGGGAAATTGTGTACATTAATTGTACAGAATGTCTGTATTTGCAGAGAAATTGAATATCCAGAATTCAACGGGAAATTGGGTAGGTTTGGTTTACTGAATGTCAAGATTTGCGGAGAAATTGAATATCAGGAATTTCATACATTCAGCCTGAAATCGTGTCCATTATATATGGACGGAATGTCTGGATTTGCAGAGTAATTGAATATCCAGAAGCTTGTAAATTCAACGGGAAATTGTGTACATTAATTGTACGGAATGTCTGGATTTGCTGAGAAATTAAATATTCAGAAGTTTTTAAATTCTACGGGAAATTGTGTACATTAATTGTACAGAATGTCTGTATTTGCAGAGAAATTGAATATCCAGAATTCAACGGGAAATTGGGTAGGTTTGGTTTACTGAATGTCAAGATTTGCGGAGAAATTGAATATCAGGAATTTCATACATTCAGCCTGAAATCGTGTCCATTATATATGGACGGAATGTCTGGATTTGCAGAGTAATTGAATATCCAGAAGCTTGTAAATTCAACGGGAAATTGTGTACATTAATTGTACGGAATGTCTAGATTTGCAGAGAAATTGAATATCCAGAGGTGTGTAAATCCAACAGGAAATTGGGTAGGTTTAGTTTACGGAATGTCTGGATTTGCAGAGAAATTGAAAGTCCTGAATTTCGTAAATTCAGCCTGAAATTGCGAACATTATACATGTACGGAATGTCCAGATTTGCAAAGAAATTAGATATCCAGAACTATGTAAATTCAACAGGAAATTGTGTACATTAATTGTACAGAATGTCAAGATTTGCAGAGAAATGGAATATCCACAGGCGTGAAAATTCAACGGGAAATTGGGAAGGTTAATTTTTCGAAATATCAGGATTTGCAGAGAAATTGAATACCCAGAATTTCGTAAATTCAGTCTGAAATTGTGTACATTATAAATGTACGGAATGTCTGGATTTGCAGAGAAATTGAATACCTAGGGTTGTGTAAATTCAACAGGAAATTGGGTCGGTTAAGTTTACGGAATGTCTAGATTTGTAGAGAAATTGAATATCCAGAATTTCGTAAATTCAGCCCGAAATTGTGTACATTATATATGCACGGAATGTCTAGATTTGCTGAGAAATTAAATATTCAGAAGTTTTTAAATTCTACGGGAAATTGTGTACATTAATTGTACGGAATGTCTGGATTTACAGAGAAATTGAATATCCAGAATTCAACTGGAAATTGGGTAGATTAAGTTTACGGAATGTCTAGATTTGCAGAGAAATTGAATATCCAGAATTTCATACATTCAGCCTGAAATCGTGTCCTTTATATATGGACGGAATGCCTGGATTTGCAGAGTAATTGAATATCCAGAAGCTTGTAAATTCAACGGGAAATTGTGTACATTAATTGTACGGAATGTCTGGATTTGCTGAGAAATTGAATATCCAGAGGTGTGTAAATTCAACATGAAATTGGGAAGGTTTAGTTTACGGAATGTCTGGATTTGCAGAGAAATTGAATATTCAGAATTTCGTACATACAGCCCGAAATTGTGTACATTATATATGTACGAAATGTCTGGATTTGCAGAGAAATTAAATATCTAGAATTTTTTAAATTCAACGGGAAATTGTGTACATTAATTGTACGGAATATCTGGATTTGCAGAGAAATTGAATATCCAGAATTCAACGTGAAACTGGATAGGTTAATTTTACGGAATATCTGGATTTCAGAGAAATTGAATACCCAGAATTTCGTAAATTTAGTCTGAAATTGTGTATATTATATGTGTACGGAATGTCTGGATTTGCAGAGAAATTTAATATCCAGAACTGTGTAAATTCAAGGGGAAATTAGGTTGGTTAAGTTTACCGAATGTCTAGATTTGCGGAAAAATTGAATATCTAGAATTTCTTAAATTTTGCATGAAATTGTGTACATTATATATGTACGGAATGTTCAGATTTGCAGAGAAATTGAATATCCAAAACTTTGTAAATTCAGCCTGAAATTGTGTACATTATATATGGACAGAATGTCTGGATTTGCAGAGAAATTGAATATCTAGGGGTTTGTAAATTGAACAGGAAATTGGGTCGGTTATGTTTACAGAATGTCTGGACTTGTAGAGAAATTGAATATCCAAAATTTCGTAAATTCAGTTTGAAATTGTTTACATTTTATATATACGGAGTGTCTGGATTTTGCAGAGAAAGTGAATATCCAGAATTCAACGGGAAATTGGGTAGGTTAAATTTACGGAATGTCTAGATTTGCGGAGAAGTTGAATATCTAGAATTTCGTACATTTAGCCCGAAATCGTGTCCATTATACACGTACGGAATGTCTGGATTAGCAGAGTAATTTAATATCCAGAAGCTTGTAAATTCAACGGGAAATTGTGTACATTAATTGTACGGAATGTCTGGATTTGCAGAGAAATTGAATATCCTGAATTTCGTAGATACAGCCCGAAATTGTGAACATTATATATGTACGGAATGTCTGGATTTGCAGAGAAATTGAATATCCAGAATTTCGTAAATTCAGCCTGAAATTGTGAACATTATACATGTACGGAATGTCCGGATTTGCAAAGAAATTAGATATCCAGAACTATTTAAATTCAATGGGAAATTGTGTACATTAATTGCACGGAATGTCTAGATTTGCAGAGAAATGGAATATCCATAGGTGTGTAAATTCAACGGGAAATTGGGAAGTTTAATTTTTCCAAATATCTGGATTTGCAAAGAAATTAAATACCCAGAATTTCGTAAATTCTGTCTGAAATTGTGTACATTATATATGTACGGAATGTCTAGATTTGCAGAGAAATTTAATATCCAGAACTAAGTAAATTCAAGGGGAAATTGGGTTGGTTAAGTTTACCAAATGGCTAGATTTGCGGAGAAATTGATTATCCAGAATTTCGTAAATTTTGCAAGAAATTGTGTACATTATATATGTACGGAACGTTCGGATTTTCAGAGAAATTGAATATCCAGAACTTTGTAAATTCAATGGGAAATTGTGTATATTAATTGTACGGAATGACTGGATTTGCCGAGAAATTGAATATGTAGAGGTGTGCAAATTCAACGGGAAATTTGGTAGGTTAAGTTTACGGAATATCAGGATTTGCAGAAAAATTGAATATCCAGAATTTCGTAAATTCAGCCTGAAATTGTGTACATTTTATATGTACGGAGTCTCTGGATTTTGCAGAGATATTGAATATCTAGAATTCAACGGGAAATTGGGTAGATTAAGTTTACGGAATGTCTAGATTTGCGGAGAAGTTGAATATCCAGAATTTCGTACATTCAGCCCGAAATCGTGTCCATTATACACGTACGGAATGTCTGGACTAGCAGAGTAATTTAATATCCAGAAGCTTGTAAATTCAACGGGAAATTGTGTACATTAATTGTACGGAATGTCTGGATTTGCAGAGAAATTGAATATCCAGGGGTGTGTAAATTCAACATGAAATTGGGTAGGTTTAGTTTACGGAACGTCTGGATTTGCAGAGAAATTAAATATCCTGAATTTCGTACATACTGCCCGAAATTGTGTACATTATATATGTACGGAATGTCTGGATTTGTAGAGAAATTGAATATCCAGAATTTCGTAAATTCAGCCTGAAATTGTGAACATTATACATGTACGGAATGTCCGGATTTGCAAAGAAATTAGATATCCATAACTATTTAAATTCAATGGCAAAATTGTGTACATTAATTGCACGGAATGTCTAGATTTACAGAGAAATGGAATATCCATAGGTGTGTAAATTCAACGGGAAATTGGGAAGTTTAATTTTTCGGAATATCTGGATTTGCAAAGAAATTAAATACCCAGAATTTCGTAAATTCTGTCTGAAATTGTGTACATTATATATGTACGGAATGTCTAGATTTGCAGAGAAATTTAATATCCAAAACTATGTAAATTCAGGGGGAAATTGGGTTGGTTAAGTTTACCGAATGGCTAGATTTGCGGAGAAATTGACTATCCAGAATTTCGTAAATTTTGCAAGAAATTGTGTACATTATATATGTACGGAACGTTCGGATTTCCAGAGAAATTGAATATCCAGAACTTTGTAAATTCAATGGGAAATTGTGTATATTAATTGTACGAATGTCTGGATTTGCCGAGAAATTGAATATGTAGAGGTGTGCAAATTCAACGGGAAATTTGGTAGGCTAAGTTTACGGAATATCAGGATTTGCAGAGAAATTGAATATCCAGAATTTCGTAAATTCAGCCTGAAATTGTGTACATTATATATGGACAAAATGTCTGGATTTGCAGAGAAATTGAATATCTAGGGGTTTGTAAATTGAACAGGAAATTGGGTCGGTTATATTTACGGAATGTCTGGACTTGTAGTGAAATTGAATATCCAAAATTTCGTAAATTCAACCTGAAATTGCGTACATTTTATATGTACGAAGTGTCTGGATTTTGCAGAGAAATTGAATATCCAGAATTCAACGAGAAATTGGGTAGGTTAAGTTTACGGAATGTTTAGATTTGCGGAGAAATAGAATATCCAGAATTTCGTACATTCAGCACGTAATCGTGTCCATTATATACGTACGGAATGTCTGGATTAGCAGAGTAATTTATTATCCAGAAGCTTGTAAATTCAAAGGGAAATTGTGTACATTAATTTTACAGAATGTCTGGATTTGCAGAGAAATTGAATATCCAGGGGTGTGAAAATTCAACAGGAAATTGGGTAGGTTTAGTTTACGGAATGTCTGGATTTGCATAGAAATTAAATACCCAGAATTTCGTAAATTCAGCTTGAAATTGTGTACATTATATATGTACGGAATGTCTGGATTTGTAGAGAAATTGAATATCTAGGCGGTGTGTAAATTTAACAGGAAATTGGGTCGGTTAAGTTTACGGAATGTCTGGATTTGCAGAGAAATTGAATATCCAGAATTTCAAAAATTCAGCCTGAAATTCTTGACATTATATATGTACGGAATGTCTGGATTTGAAGAGAAATTAAATATCAAGAAGTTTTTAAATTCAACGGGAAATTGTGTACATTAATTGTACGGAATGTCTGGATTTGCAGAGAAATTTAATATCCAGAATTCGACGGGAAATTGGGTAGGTTAATTTTACGGAATGACCAGATTTGGGAGAAATTGAATATCCAGAATTTCGTACATGCAGCCCGAAATTGGAAACATTATATATGTACGGAATGTCTGGATTTGCAGAGAAATTGAATATCCAGAATTTCGTAAATTCAGCCTGAAACTGTGAACATTATACTTATACGGTATGTCTGGATTTGCGAAGAAATTAAATATCCAGAACTATGTAAATTCAACGGGAAATTGTGTACATTAACTGTACGGAATGTCTAGATTTGCAGAGAAATGGAATATCCACAGGTGTGTAAATTCAACGGGAACTTGGGAAGTTTAATTTTTCGGAATATCAGGATTTGCAGAGAAATTGAATATCCAGAATTTCGTAAATTCAGCCGGAAATTGTGTACATAATATATGGACAGAATGTCTGGATTTGCAGAGAAATTGAATATCTAGGGGTTTGTAAATTGAACAGGAAATTGGGTCGGTTATGTTTACGGAATGTCTGGACTTGTAGAGAAATTAAATATCCAAAATTTCGTAAATTCAACCTGAAATTGTGTACATTTTATATGTACGGAGTGTCTGGATTTTGCAGAGAAATTGAACATCCAGAATTCAACGGGAAATTGGGAAGGTTAAGTTTACGGAATGTCTAGATTTGCGGAGAAATTGAATATCCAGAATTTCGTACATTCAGCCCGAAATCGTGTCCATTATATACGTACGGAATGTCTGGATTAGCAGAGTAATTTAATATCCGGAAGCTTGTAAATTCAACGGGAAATTGTGTACATTAATTGAACGGAATGTCTGGATTTGCAGAGAAATTAAGTATCCAGGGGTGTGTAAATTCAACAGGAAATTGGGTAGGTTTAGTTTGCGTAATGTCTGGATTTGCATAGAAATTAAATACCCAGAATTTCGTAACTTCAGCCTGAAATTGTGTACATTATATATGTGGGGAATGTCTGGATTTGCAGAGAAATTGAATATCCAGAATTTCGTAAATTCAGCCTGAAATTGTGAACATTATACATGTACGGAATGTCCGGATTTGCAAAGAAATTAGATATCCAGAACTATGTAAATTCAACGGGAAATTGTGTACATTAATTGTACGGAATGTCCAGATTTGCAGAGAAATGTAATATCCACAGGTGTGTAAATTCAACGGGAAATTGGGAAGGTTAATTTTTCGGAATATCTGGATTTGCAGAGAAATTGAATACCCAGAATTTCTTAAATTCAGTCTGAAATTGTGTACATTATAAATGTACGGAATGTCTGGATTTGCTGAGAAATTGAATATCTAGGGCTGTGTAAATTCAACAGGAAATTGGGTCGGTTAAGTTTACGGAATGTCTGGATTTGTAGAGAAATTGAATATCCAGAATTTCGTAAATTCAGCCCGAAATTGTGTACATTATTTATGTACGGAATGTCTGGATTTGCTGAGAAATTAAATATTCAGAAGTTTTTAAATTCTACGGGAAATTGTGTACATTAATTGTACAGAATGTCTGGATTTGCAGAGAAATTGAATATCCAGAATTCAACGGGAAATTGGGTAGGTTAGGTTTACGGAATGTCTAGATTTGCGGAGAAATTGAATATCCAGAATTTCATACATTCAGCCTGAAATCGTGTCCATTATATATGGACAGAATGTCTGGATTTGCAGAGTAATTGAATATCCAGAAGCTTGTAAATTCAACGGGAAATTGTGTACATTAATTGTACGGAATGTCTGGATTTGCAGAGAAATTGAATATCCAGAGATGTGTAAATTCAACATGAAATTGGGAAGGTTTAGTTTACGGAATGTCTGGATTTCCTGAGAAATTGAATATCCAGAATTTCGTACATACAGCCCGAAATTGTGTACATTATATATGTAAGGAATGTCTGGATTTGCAGAGAAATTAAATATCTAGAATTTTTTAAATTCAACGGGAAATTGTGTACATTAATTGTACGGAATATCTGGATTTGCAGAGAAATTAAATATCCAGAAGTTTTTAAATTCTACGGGAAATTGTGTACATTAATTGCACGGAATGTCTAGATTTTCAGAGAAATTGAATACCCAGAATTCAATTGGAAATTGGGTAGGTTATGTTTACGGAATGTCTAGATTTGCGGAGAAATTGAATATCTAGAATTTCGTGCATTCAGCCCAAAATCGTGTCCATTATATAGGTACGGAATGTCTGGATTAGCAGAGTAATTTAATATCCAGATGCTCGTAAATTCAAAGGGAAATTGTGTACATTAATTGTACGGAATGTCTGGATTTGCAGAGAAATTGAATATCCAGGGGTATGTAAATTCAACAGGAAATTGGGTAGGTTTAGTTTACGGAATGTCTGGATTTGCATATAAATTAAATATCCAGAATTTCGTAACTTCAGCCTGAAATTGTGTACATTATATATGTACGGAATGTCTGGATTTGCAGAGAAATTGAATATCTAGGCGGTGTGTAAATTCAACAGGAAATTGGGTCGGTCAAGTTTACGGAATGTCTGGATTTGCAGAGAAATTCAATATCCAGAATTTCAAAAATTCAGCCTGAAATTGTTGATATTATATACGTACGGAATGTCTGGATTTGCAGAGAAATTAAATATCTAGAAGTTTTTAAATTCAACGGTAAATTGTGTACATTAATTGTACGAAAAGTCTGGATTTGCAGAGAAATTGAATATCCAGAATTCAACGAGAAATTGGGTAGGTTAATTTTACGGAATGACCAGATTTGGGAGAAATTGAATATCCAGAATTTCGTACATGCAGCCTGAAATTGGATACATTATATATCTACGGAATGTCTGGATTTGCAGAGAAATTAAATATCCAGAATTTCGTAAATTCATCCCGAAATTGTGTACATTATATATGTACGGAATGTCTGGATTTGCTGAGAAATTAAATATTAAGAAGTTTTTAAATTCTACGGGAAATTGTGTACATTAATTGTACGGAATGTCTAGATTTGCAGAGAAATTGAATATCCAGAATTCAACAGGAAATTGGGTAGGTTTAGTTTACGGAATGTCAAGATTTGCGGAGAAATTGAAAATCCAGAATTTCATACATTTAGCCTGAAATCGTGTCCATTATATATGGACGGAATGCCTGGATTTGCAGAGTAATTGAATATCCAGAAGCTTGTAAATTCAACGGGAAATTGTGTACATTCATTGTACGGAATGTCTGCATTTGCAGTGAAATTGAATATCCAGAGGTGTGTAAATTCAACATGAAATTGGGAAGGTTTAGTTTACGGAATGTCTGGATTTGCTGAGAAATTGAATATCCAGAATTTCGTACATACAGCCCGAAATTGTGTACATTATATATGTACGGAATGTCTGGATTTGCAGAGAAATTCAGTATCCAAAATTTCAAAAATTCAGCCTGAAATTGTTGATATTATATACGTACGGAATGTCTGGATTTGCAGAGAAATTAAATATCTAGAAGTTTTTAAATTCAACGGGAAATTGTGTACAGTAATTGTACGAAAAGTCTGGATTTGCAGAGAAATTGAATATCCAGAATTCAAGGGGAAATTGGGTAGGTTAACTTTACGGAATGACCAGATTTGGGAGAAATTGAATATCCAGAATTTCGTACATGCAGCCTGAAATCGGATACATTATATATCTACGGAATGTCTGGATTTGCAGAGAAATTAAATATCCAGAATTTCGTAAATTCATCCCGCAATTGTGTACATTATATATGTACGGAATGTCTGGATTTGCTGAGAAATTAAATATTAAGAAGTTTGTAAATTCTACGGGAAATTGTGTACATTAATTGTACGGAATGTCTAGATTTTCAGAGAAATTGAATATCCAGAATTCAGTGGGAAATTGGGTAGGTTACGTTGACGGAATGTCTAGATTTGCGGAGAAATTGAATATCTAAAATTTCGTGCATTCAGCCCGAAATCGTGTCCATTATATACGCAGGGAATGTCTGGATTAGCAGAGTAATTTAATATCCAGAAGCTTGTAAATTCAAAGGGAAATTGTGTACATTAATTGTACGGAATGTCTGGATTTGCAGAGAAATTGAATATCCAGAATTTCGTACATACAGCCCGAAATTGTGTACATTATATATGTACGGAATGTCTGGATTTGCAGAGAAATTGAATATCTAGGTGTGTGTAAATTCAACAGGAAATTGGGTAGGTTTAATTTACGGAATGTCTGGATTTGCATAGAAATTAAATACCCAGAATTTCGTAACTTCAGCCTGAAATTGTGTACATTATATATGTACGGAATGTCTGGATTTGCAGAGAAATTGAATATCTAGGCGGTGCGTAAATTCAACAGGAAATTGGGTCGGTTAAGTTTACGGAATGTCTGGATTTGCAGTGAAATTCAGTATCCAGAATTTCAAAAATTCAGCCTGAAATTGTTGACATTATATATGTACGGAATATCTGGATTTGCAGAGAAATTAAATATGTAGAAGTTTTTAAATTCTACGGGAAATTGTGTACATTAATTGTAAGGAATGTCTGGATTTGCAGAGAAATTGAATATCCAGAATTCAACGGGAAATTGGGTAGGTTCATTTGACGGAATGACCAGATTTGGGAGAAATTGAATATCCAGAATTTCGTACATGCAGCCCGAAATTGGAAACATTATATATGTACGGAATGTCTGGATTTGCAGAGAAATTGAATATCCTGAATTTCGTAAATTCAGCCTGAAATTGTGAACATTATACATATACGGCAATTCAACGGGAAATTGAATATCCAGAACTATGTAAATTCAACGGGAAATTGTGTACATTAATTGTACGGAATGTCTAGATTTGCAAAGAAATGGAATATCCAGAGGTGTGTAAATTCAACGGGAAATTGGGAAGGTTAATTTTTCGGAATATCTGGATTTGCAGAGAAATTGAATACCTAGAATTTTGTAAATTCTGTCTGAAATTGTATACATTATAAATGTACGGAATGTCTGGATTTGCAGAGAAATTGAATACCTAGGGTTGTGTAAATTCAACAGGAAATTGGGTCGGTTAAGTTTACGGAATGTCTAGATTTGTAGAGAAATTGAATATCCAGAATTTCGTAAATTCAGCCCGAAATTGTGTACATTATATATGCACGGAATGTCTGGATTTGCTGAGAAATTAAATATTCAGAAGTTTTTAAATTCTTTGGGAAATTGTGTACATTAATTGTACGGAATGTCTGGATTTGCAGAGAAATTGAATATCCAGGGGTGTGTAAATTCAACAGGAAATTGGGTAGGTTTAGTTTACGGAATGTCTGGATTTGCATAGAAATGAAATACCCAGAATTTCGTAACTACAGCCTGAAATTGTGTACATTATATATGCACGGAATGTCTGGATTTGCAGAGAAATTGAATATCCAGAATTTCGTAAATTCAGCCTGAAATTGTGAACATTATACATGTACGGAATGTCCGTATTTGCAAAGAAATTAGATATCTAGAACTATTTAAATTCAATGGGAAATTGTGTACATTAATTGCACGGAATGCCTAGATTTGCAAAGAAATGGAATATCCAGAGGTTTGTAAATTCAACGGAAAATTGGGAAGGCTAATTTTTCGGAATATCTGCATTTGCAGAGAAATTGAATACCCAGAATTTCGTAAATTCAGTCTGAAATTGTGTACATTATAAATGTACGGAATGTCTGGATTTGCAGAGAAATTGAATATCTAGGTTTGTGTAAATTCAACAGGAAATTGGGTTTGTTAAGTTTACGGAATGTCTAGATTTGTAGAGAAATTGAATATCCAGAATTTCGTAAATTCAGCCCGAAATTGTGTACATTATATATGTACGAAATGTCTGGATTTGCTGTGACATTAAATATTCTGAAGTTTTTAAATTCTACGGGAAATTATGTACATTAATTGTACGGAATGTCTGGATTTGCAGAGAAATTGAATATCCAGAATTCAATGGGAAATTGGGTAGGTTAAGTTTACGGAATGTCTAGATTTGCGGAGAAATTGAATATCCAGAATTTCATACATTCAGCCTGAAATCGTGTCCATTATATATGGACGGAATGCCTGGATTTGCAGAGTAATTGAATATCCAGAAGCTTGTAAATTCAACGGGAAATTGTGTACATTAATTGTACGGAATGTCTGGATTTGCTGAGAAATTGAATATCCAGAGGTGTGTAAATTCAACATGAAATTGGGAAGGTTTAGTTTACGGAATGTCTGGATTTGCAGAGAAATTGAATATCCAGAATTTCGTACTTACAACCCGAAATTGTGTACATTATATATGTACGAAATGTCTGGATTTGCAGAGAAATTAAATATCCAGAATTTCGTAAATTCAGCATGAAATTGTGAACATTATACATGTACGGATTGTCTGGATTTGCAAAGAAATTAGATATCCAGAACTATGTAAATTCAACGGGAAATTGTGTACATCAATTGTACGGAATGTCTAGATTTGCAGAGAAATGGAATATGCACAGGTGTGTAATTTCAACGGGAAATTGGGAAGGTTAATTTTTCGGAATATCTGGATTTGCAGAGAAATTGAATACGCAGAATTTCTTAAATTCAGTCTGAAATTGTGTACATTATAAATGTACAGAATGTCTGGATTTGCTGAGAAATTGAATATCTAGGGCTGTGTAAATTCAACAGGAAATTGGGTCGGTTAAGTTTACGGAATGTCTGGATTTGTAGAGAAATTGAATATCCAGAATTTCGTAAATTCAGCCCGAAATTGTGTACATTGTATATGTACGGAATGTCTGGATTTGCTGAGAAATTAAATATTCAGAAGTTTTTAAATTCTACGGGAAATTGTGTACATTAATTGTACAGAATGTCTGTATTTGCAGAGAAATTGAATATCCAGAATTCAACGGGAAATTGGGTAGGTTTGGTTTACTGAATGTCAAGATTTGCGGAGAAATTGAATATCAGGAATTTCATACATTCAGCCTGAAATCGTGTCCATTATATATGGACGGAATGTCTGGATTTGCAGAGTAATTGAATATCCAGAAGCTTGTAAATTCAACGGGAAATTGTGTACATTAATTGTACGGAATGTCTGGATTTGCTGAGAAATTAAATATTCAGAAGTTTTTAAATTCTACGGGAAATTGTGTACATTAATTGTACAGAATGTCTGTATTTGCAGAGAAATTGAATATCCAGAATTCAACGGGAAATTGGGTAGGTTTGGTTTACTGAATGTCAAGATTTGCGGAGAAATTGAATATCAGGAATTTCATACATTCAGCCTGAAATCGTGTCCATTATATATGGACGGAATGTCTGGATTTGCAGAGTAATTGAATATCCAGAAGCTTGTAAATTCAACGGGAAATTGTGTACATTAATTGTACGGAATGTCTAGATTTGCAGAGAAATTGAATATCCAGAGGTGTGTAAATCCAACAGGAAATTGGGTAGGTTTAGTTTACGGAATGTCTGGATTTGCAGAGAAATTGAAAGTCCTGAATTTCGTAAATTCAGCCTGAAATTGCGAACATTATACATGTACGGAATGTCCAGATTTGCAAAGAAATTAGATATCCAGAACTATGTAAATTCAACAGGAAATTGTGTACATTAATTGTACAGAATGTCAAGATTTGCAGAGAAATGGAATATCCACAGGCGTGAAAATTCAACGGGAAATTGGGAAGGTTAATTTTTCGAAATATCAGGATTTGCAGAGAAATTGAATACCCAGAATTTCGTAAATTCAGTCTGAAATTGTGTACATTATAAATGTACGGAATGTCTGGATTTGCAGAGAAATTGAATACCTAGGGTTGTGTAAATTCAACAGGAAATTGGGTCGGTTAAGTTTACGGAATGTCTAGATTTGTAGAGAAATTGAATATCCAGAATTTCGTAAATTCAGCCCGAAATTGTGTACATTATATATGCACGGAATGTCTAGATTTGCTGAGAAATTAAATATTCAGAAGTTTTTAAATTCTACGGGAAATTGTGTACATTAATTGTACGGAATGTCTGGATTTACAGAGAAATTGAATATCCAGAATTCAACTGGAAATTGGGTAGATTAAGTTTACGGAATGTCTAGATTTGCAGAGAAATTGAATATCCAGAATTTCATACATTCAGCCTGAAATCGTGTCCTTTATATATGGACGGAATGCCTGGATTTGCAGAGTAATTGAATATCCAGAAGCTTGTAAATTCAACGGGAAATTGTGTACATTAATTGTACGGAATGTCTGGATTTGCTGAGAAATTGAATATCCAGAGGTGTGTAAATTCAACATGAAATTGGGAAGGTTTAGTTTACGGAATGTCTGGATTTGCAGAGAAATTGAATATTCAGAATTTCGTACATACAGCCCGAAATTGTGTACATTATATATGTACGAAATGTCTGGATTTGCAGAGAAATTAAATATCTAGAATTTTTTAAATTCAACGGGAAATTGTGTACATTAATTGTACGGAATATCTGGATTTGCAGAGAAATTGAATATCCAGAATTCAACGTGAAACTGGATAGGTTAATTTTACGGAATATCTGGATTTCAGAGAAATTGAATACCCAGAATTTCGTAAATTTAGTCTGAAATTGTGTATATTATATGTGTACGGAATGTCTGGATTTGCAGAGAAATTTAATATCCAGAACTGTGTAAATTCAAGGGGAAATTAGGTTGGTTAAGTTTACCGAATGTCTAGATTTGCGGAAAAATTGAATATCTAGAATTTCTTAAATTTTGCATGAAATTGTGTACATTATATATGTACGGAATGTTCAGATTTGCAGAGAAATTGAATATCCAAAACTTTGTAAATTCAGCCTGAAATTGTGTACATTATATATGGACAGAATGTCTGGATTTGCAGAGAAATTGAATATCTAGGGGTTTGTAAATTGAACAGGAAATTGGGTCGGTTATGTTTACAGAATGTCTGGACTTGTAGAGAAATTGAATATCCAAAATTTCGTAAATTCAGTTTGAAATTGTTTACATTTTATATATACGGAGTGTCTGGATTTTGCAGAGAAAGTGAATATCCAGAATTCAACGGGAAATTGGGTAGGTTAAATTTACGGAATGTCTAGATTTGCGGAGAAGTTGAATATCTAGAATTTCGTACATTTAGCCCGAAATCGTGTCCATTATACACGTACGGAATGTCTGGATTAGCAGAGTAATTTAATATCCAGAAGCTTGTAAATTCAACGGGAAATTGTGTACATTAATTGTACGGAATGTCTGGATTTGCAGAGAAATTGAATATCCTGAATTTCGTAGATACAGCCCGAAATTGTGAACATTATATATGTACGGAATGTCTGGATTTGCAGAGAAATTGAATATCCAGAATTTCGTAAATTCAGCCTGAAATTGTGAACATTATACATGTACGGAATGTCCGGATTTGCAAAGAAATTAGATATCCAGAACTATTTAAATTCAATGGGAAATTGTGTACATTAATTGCACGGAATGTCTAGATTTGCAGAGAAATGGAATATCCATAGGTGTGTAAATTCAACGGGAAATTGGGAAGTTTAATTTTTCCAAATATCTGGATTTGCAAAGAAATTAAATACCCAGAATTTCGTAAATTCTGTCTGAAATTGTGTACATTATATATGTACGGAATGTCTAGATTTGCAGAGAAAT
Organism: Quercus tomentella; assembly: GCA_028535165.1. Taxonomy (NCBI): domain Eukaryota; kingdom Viridiplantae; phylum Streptophyta; class Magnoliopsida; order Fagales; family Fagaceae; genus Quercus; species Quercus tomentella. The sequence goes on from JAPQVY010000156.1 coordinate 50,796,309, forward strand.
TTAATATCCAGAACTAAGTAAATTCAAGGGGAAATTGGGTTGGTTAAGTTTACCAAATGGCTAGATTTGCGGAGAAATTGATTATCCAGAATTTCGTAAATTTTGCAAGAAATTGTGTACATTATATATGTACGGAACGTTCGGATTTTCAGAGAAATTGAATATCCAGAACTTTGTAAATTCAATGGGAAATTGTGTATATTAATTGTACGGAATGACTGGATTTGCCGAGAAATTGAATATGTAGAGGTGTGCAAATTCAACGGGAAATTTGGTAGGTTAAGTTTACGGAATATCAGGATTTGCAGAAAAATTGAATATCCAGAATTTCGTAAATTCAGCCTGAAATTGTGTACATTTTATATGTACGGAGTCTCTGGATTTTGCAGAGATATTGAATATCTAGAATTCAACGGGAAATTGGGTAGATTAAGTTTACGGAATGTCTAGATTTGCGGAGAAGTTGAATATCCAGAATTTCGTACATTCAGCCCGAAATCGTGTCCATTATACACGTACGGAATGTCTGGACTAGCAGAGTAATTTAATATCCAGAAGCTTGTAAATTCAACGGGAAATTGTGTACATTAATTGTACGGAATGTCTGGATTTGCAGAGAAATTGAATATCCAGGGGTGTGTAAATTCAACATGAAATTGGGTAGGTTTAGTTTACGGAACGTCTGGATTTGCAGAGAAATTAAATATCCTGAATTTCGTACATACTGCCCGAAATTGTGTACATTATATATGTACGGAATGTCTGGATTTGTAGAGAAATTGAATATCCAGAATTTCGTAAATTCAGCCTGAAATTGTGAACATTATACATGTACGGAATGTCCGGATTTGCAAAGAAATTAGATATCCATAACTATTTAAATTCAATGGCAAAATTGTGTACATTAATTGCACGGAATGTCTAGATTTACAGAGAAATGGAATATCCATAGGTGTGTAAATTCAACGGGAAATTGGGAAGTTTAATTTTTCGGAATATCTGGATTTGCAAAGAAATTAAATACCCAGAATTTCGTAAATTCTGTCTGAAATTGTGTACATTATATATGTACGGAATGTCTAGATTTGCAGAGAAATTTAATATCCAGAACTATGTAAATTCAGGGGGAAATTGGGTTGGTTAAGTTTACCGAATGGCTAGATTTGCGGAGAAATTGACTATCCAGAATTTCGTAAATTTTGCAAGAAATTGTGTACATTATATATGTACGGAACGTTCGGATTTCCAGAGAAATTGAATATCCAGAACTTTGTAAATTCAATGGGAAATTGTGTATATTAATTGTACGAATGTCTGGATTTGCCGAGAAATTGAATATGTAGAGGTGTGCAAATTCAACGGGAAATTTGGTAGGCTAAGTTTACGGAATATCAGGATTTGCAGAGAAATTGAATATCCAGAATTTCGTAAATTTATCCTAAATTTGTGTACATTATATGTGTACGGAATATCTAGATTTGAAGAGAAATTGAATATCCAGAAGTTTGTAAATTCAACGGGAAATTGTGTACATTAATTATACGGAATGTCTGGATTTGCTGAGAAGTTGAATATCCAGAATTCAACGAAAAATTGGGTAGGTTAAGTTTACGGAATGTCTGGATTTGCAGAGAAATTGAATATCCAGAATTTCGTAAATTCAGCCTGAAATTGTGCACACTATATATGTACGGAATGTCTGGATTTGCAGAAAAAATTGAATATCAGGTATTACGTAAATTCAACGGAAATTGTGTACATTAATTGTACGGAATGTCTGGATTTGCAGAGAAATTGAATATCCAGAATTTCGTAAATTCTGCCTGAAATTGTGTACATTATATATGCACGGAATGTCTGGATTTACAGAGAAATTGAAAATCCAGAACTTTGTAAATTCAACGGGAAATTGTGTACATTAATTGGATGGAATGTCCATGTTTGCCGAGAAATTGAATATCCAGAGGTGTGTAAATTTAACGGGAAGTTTGGTAGGCTAAGTTTACGGAATGTCTGGATTTGCAGAGAAATTGAATATCCTGAACTATGTAAATTCAAGGGGAAATTGTGGACATTAATTGTACAGAATGTCTGGATTTGCAGAGAAATTGAATATCCAGAATTCAACGGGAAATTGGGTAGGTTAAATTTACAGAATGTTAGGATTTACAAAGAAATTGAATATCCAGAATCTCGTAAATTTATCCTAAAATTGTGTACATTATATGTGTACGGAGTATCTAGATTTGCAGAGAAATTGAATATCCAGAATTTCATAAATTGTTTACGTTAATATCCAGAACTAAGTAAATTCAACGTGAAATTGGGTAGGTTAAGTTTACCGAATGTCTAGATTTGCGGAGAAATTGAATATCCTGAATTTCCTAAATTTAGGACGAAATTGTGTACATTATATATGTACGGAATGTTCGGATTTGCAGAGAAATTAAATATCCAGAACTTTGTAAATTCAACGGGAAATTGTGTACATTAATTGTACGGAATGTCTGGATTTGCAGAGAAATTGAATATGTAGAGGTGTGCAAATTCTACGGGAAATTTGGTAGGTTAAGTTTACGGAATATCAGGATTTGCAGAAAAATTGAATATCCTGAATTTCGTAAATTCAGCCTGAAATTGTGTACATTATATATGGACAGAATGTCAGGATTTGCAGAGAAATTGAATATCTAGGTGTTTGTAAATTGAACGGGAAATTTTGTCGGTTATGTTTACGGAATGTCTGGACTTGCAACGAAATTGAATATCCAAAATTTGGTAAATTCAACCAGAAATTGTGTACATTTTATATGTACGTAGTGTCCGGATTTTGCATAGAAATTGAATATCCAGAATTATGTAAATTGAACTGGAATTGGGTAGGTTAAGTTTGCGGAATGTCTATATTTGCGGAGAAATTGAATATCCAGAATTTCGTAAATTCAGCCTGAAATTTTATACGTTTTATATGTACGGAATGTCTGGATTTGCAGAAAAATTGAATATCCTGAAGTTTGTGAATTCAACGGGAAGTTGTGTAAATTAATTGTACGGAATGTTTGGATTTGCAGAGAAATTGAATATCCAGAATTCAATGGGAAATTGGGTAGGATAAGTTTACGGAATGTCTAGATTTGCGGAAAAATTGAATAACCAGAATTTCATACATTCAGCCTGAAATCGTGTCCATTATATATGGACGAAATGTCTGGATTTGCAGAATAATTGAATATCTAGAAGCTTGTATATTTAACGGAAAATTGTGTACATTAATTGTACGGAATGTCTGGATTTGCAGAGAAATTGAATATCCAGAGGTGTGTAAATTCAACAGGAAATTGGGTAGGTTTAGTTTACGGAATGTCTGGACTTACAGAGAAATTGAATATCCAGAACTTTGTAAATTCAACGGGAAATTGTGTACATTAATTGAATGGAATGTCTATATTTGCCGAGAAATTGAATACCCAGAGGTGTGTAAAATTAACGGGAAATTTGGTAGGTTAAGTTTACGGAATGTCTGGATTTGCATAGAAATTGAATATCCGGAACTATGTAAATTCAAGGGGAAATTGTGTACATTAATTCTACAGAAAGTCTGGATTTGCAGAGAAATTTAATATCCAGAATTTCGTAAATTCAGCCTGAAATTGTGTACACTATATATGTACGGAATGTCTGTATGTGCAGAAAAAATTGAATTTCAAGAATTATGTAAATTCAACGGAAATTGTGTACATTAATTGTACGGAATGTCTGGATTTGCAGAGAAATTGAATATCCAGAATTTCTAAATTCAGCCTGAAATTGTGTACATTATATATGCACGAAAAGTCTGGATTTACAGAGAAATTGAATATCCAGAACTTTGTAAATTCAACGGGAAATTGTGTACATTAATAGGATGGAATGTCTATATTTGCCGAGAAATTGAATATCCAGAGGTGTCTAAATTTAACGGGAAATTTAGTAGGTTAAATTTACGGAATGTCTGGATTTGCAGAGAAATTGAATATCCAGAACTATGTAAATTCAAGGGGAAATTGTGTACATTAAATGTACAGAATGTCTGGATTTGCAGTGAAACTGAATATCCAGAATTCAACGGGAAATTGGGAAGGTTAAATTTACGGAATGTCAGGATTTACAGAGAAATTGAATATCCAGAATCTCGTAAATTTATCCTAAATTTGTGTACATTATATGTGTACGGAATATCTAGATTTGAAGAGAAATTGAATATCCAGAAGTTTGTAAATTCAACGGGAAATTGTGTACATTAATTTTACGGAATGTCTGGATTTGCTGAGAAGTTGAATATCCAGAATTCAACGAAAAATTGGGTAGGTTAAGTTTACGGAATGTCTGGATTTGCAGAGAAATTGAATATCCAGAATTTCGTAAATTCAGCCTAAAATTGTGTACACTATATATGTACGGAATGTCTGGATTTGCAGAAAAAATTGAATATCAGGTATTACGTAAATTCAACGGAAATTGTGTACATTAATTGTACGGAATGTCTGGATTTGCAGAGAAATTGAATATCCAGAATTTCGTAAATTCTGCCTGAAATTGTGTACATTATATATGCACGGAATGTCTGGATTTACAGAGAAATTGAATATCCAGAACTTTGTAAATTCAACGGGAAATTGTGTACATTAATTGGATGGAATGTCCATGTTTGCCGAGAAATTGAATATCCAGAGGTGTGTAAATTTAACGGGAAATTTGGTAGGCTAAGTTTACGGAATGTCTGGATTTGCAGAGAAATTGAATATCCTGAACTATGTAAATTCAAGGGGAAATTGTGGAAATTAATTGTACAGAATGTTTGGATTTGCAGAGAAATTGAATATCCAGAATTCAACGGGAAATTGGGTAGGTTAAATTTACGGAATGTCAGGATTTACAGAGAAATTGAATATCCAGAATCTCGTAAATTTATCCTAAAATTGTGTACATTATATGTGTATGGAATATAAAGATTTGCAGAGAAATTGAATATCCAGAAGTTTGTAAATTCAACGAGAAATTGTGTACATTAATTGTACGGAATGTCTGGATTTGCAGAGAAGTTGAATATCCAGAATTCAACGGAAAATTGGGTAGGTTAAGTTTACGGAATGTCAGGATTTGCAGAGAAATTGAATATCCAGAATTTCAAAAATTCAGCCAGAAATTGTGTACACTATATATGTACGGAATGTCTGGATTTGCAGAAAAAATTGAATATCAAGAATTATGTAAATTCAACGGAAATTGTGTAAATTAATTGTACGGAATGTCTGGATTTGCAGAGAAATTGAATATCCAGAATTCAACAGAAAATTGGGTAAGTTAAGTTTACGGAATGTCTGGATTTGCAGAGAAGTTGAATATCCAGAATTTCGTAAATTCAGCCTGAAATTGTGTACACTATATATGTACGGAATGTTTGTATTTGCAGAAAAAATTGAATTTCAAGAATTATGTAAATTCAACGGAAATTGTGTACATTAATTGTACGGAATGTCTGGATTTGCAGAGAAATTGAATATCCAGAATTTCTTAAATTCGGCCTGAAATTGTGTACATTATATACGCACGGAAAGTCTGGATTTACAGAGAAATTGAATATCCAGAAATTTGTAAATTCAACGGGAAATTGTGTACATTAATTGGACGGAATGTCTATATTTGCCGAGAAATTGAATATCCAGCGGTGTGTAAATTTAACGGGAAATTTGGTAGGTTAAGTTTACGGAATGTCTGGATTTTCAGAGAAATTGAATATCCAGAACTATGTAAATTCAAAGGGAAATTGTGTACATTAATTGTACAGAATGTCTGGATTTGCATAGAAATTGAATATCCAGAATTCAACGGGAAATTGGGTAGGTTAAATTTATGGAATGTCAGGATATACAGAGAAATTGAATATCCAGAATCTCGTAAATTTATCCTAAAATTGTGTACATTATATGTGTACGGAATATCTAGATTTGCAGAGAAATTGAATATCCAGAACTTTGTAAATTCAACGGGAAATTGTGTACATTAATTGTACGGAATGTCTGGATTTGCAGAGAAATTGAATATGTAGAGGTGTGCAAATTCAACGGGAAATTTGGTAGGTTAAGTTTACGGAATATCAGGATTTGCAGAAAAATTGAATATCCAGAATTTCGTAAATTCAGCCTGAAATTGTGTACATTATATATGGACAGAATGTCAGGATTTGCAGAGAAATTGAATATCTAGGTATTTGTAAATTGAACAGGAAATTGGGTCGGTTATGTTTACGGAATGTCTGGACTTGCAAAGAAATTGAATATCCAAAATTTCGTAAATTCAACCAGAAATTGTGTACATTTTATATGTACGTAGTGTCCGGATTTTGCATAGAAATTGAATATCCAGAACTATGTAAATTGAACTGGAATTAGGTAGGTTAAGTTTGCAGAATGTCTATATTTGCGGAGAAATTGAATATCCAGAATTTCGTAAATTCAGCCTGAAATTTTATACATTTTATATATACGGAATGTCTGGATTTGCAGAAAAATTGAATATCCTGAAGTTTGTGAATTCAACGGGAAGTTGGGTAAATTAATTGTACGGAATGTTTGGATTTGCAGAGAAATTGGATATCCAGAATTCAATGGGAAATTGGGTAGGATAAGTTTACGGAATGTCTAGATTTGCGGAGAAATTGAATAACCAGAATTTCATACATTCAGCCTGAAATCGTGTCCATTATATATGGACGGAATGTCTGGATTTGCAGAATAATTGAATATCTAGAAGCTTGTATATTTAACGGGAAATTGTGTACATTAATTGTACGCAATGTCTGGATTTGCAGAGAAATTGAATATCCAGAGGTGTGTAAATTCAACAGGAAATTGGGTAGGTTTAGTTTACGGAATGTCTGGACTTACAGAGAAATTGAATATCCAGAACTTTGTAAATTCAACGGGAAATTGTGTACATTAATTGGATGGAATGTCTATATTTGCCGAGAAATTGAATACCCAGAGGTGTGTAAAATTAACGGGAAATTTGGTAGGTTAAGTTTACGGAATGTCTGGATTTGCATAGAAATTGAATATCCGGAACTATGTAAATTCAAGGGGAAATTGTGTACATTAATTGTACAGAATTTCTGGATTTGCAGAGAAATTGAATATCCAGAATTTAACGGGAAATTGGGTAGGTTAAATTTACGGAATGTCAGGATTTACAGAGAAATTGAATATCCAGAATCTCATAAATTTATCCTAAAATTGTTTACATTATATGTGTACGGAATATCTAGATTTGCAGAGAAATTGAATATCCAGAAGTTTATAAATTCAACGGGAAATTGTGTACATTAGTAGTACGGAATGTCTGGATTTGCAGGGAAGTTGAATATCCAGAATTCAACGGAAAATTGGGTAGGTTAAGATTACGGAATGTCTGGATTTGCAGAGAAATTGAATATCCAGAATTTCGTAAATTCAGCCAGAAATTGTGTACACTATATATGTACGGAATGTCTGGATTTGCAGAAAAAATTGAATATCAAGAATTATGTAAATTAAACGAAAATTGTGTACATTAATTGTACGGAATGTCTGGATTTGCAGAGAAATTGAATATCCAGAGGTGTGTAAATTCAACAGGAAATTGGGTAGGTTTAGTTTACGGAATGTCTGGACTTACAGAGATATTGAATATCCAGAATTTTGTAAATTCAACGGGAAATTGTGTACATTAATTGGATGGAATGTCTATATTTGCCGAGAAATTGAATGCCCAGAGGTGTGTAAAATTAACGGGAAATTTGGTAGGTTAGGTTTACGGAATGTCTGGATTTGCATAGAAATTGAATATCCGGAACTATGTAAATTCAAGGGGAAATTGTGTACATTAATTGTACAAAATGTCTGGATTTACAGAGAAATTGAATATCCAGAATTCAACGGGAAATTGGGTAGGTTAAATTTACGGAATGTCAGGATTTACAGAGAAATTGAATATCCAGAATCTCATAAATTTATCCTAAAATTGTTTACATTATATGTGTACAGAATATCTAGATTTGCAGAGAAATTGAATATCCAGAAGTTTGTAAATTCAACGGGAAATTGTGTACATTAATAGTACGGAATGTCTGGATTTGCAGGGAAGTTGAATATTCAGAATTCAACGGAAAATTGGGTAGGTTAAGTTTACGGAATGTCTGGATTTGCAGAGAAATTGAATATCCAGAATCTCGTAAATTCAGCCTGAAATTGTGTACACAATATATGTACGGAATGTCTGGATTTGCAGAAAAAATTGAATAACAAGAATTATGTAAATTCAACGGAAATTGTGTACATTAATTGTATGGAATGTCTGGATTTGCAGAGAAATTGAATATCCAGAATTTCGTTTACAGAATGTCTGGATTTGTAGAGAAATTGAATATCCGGAATTTCGTAAATTCAGCCTGAAATTGTGTACACTATATATGTACGGAATGTCTGTATTTGCAGAAAAAATTGAATTTCAAGAATTATGTAAATTCAACGGAAATTGTGTACATTAATTGTACGGAATGTCTGGATTTGCAGAGAAATTGAATATCCAGAATTTCTATATTCAGCCTGAAATTGTGTACATTATATATGCACGGAAAGTCTGGATTTATAGAGAAATTGAATATCCAGAACTTTGTAAATTCAACGGGAAATTGTGTACATTAATAGGATGGAATGTCTATTTTTGCCGAGAAATTGAATATCCAGAGGTGTGTAAATTTAACGGGAAATTTGGTAGGTTAAGTTTACGGAATGTCTGGATTTGCAGAGAAATTGAATATCCTGAACTATGTAAATTCAAGGGGAAATTGTGGACATTAATTGTACAGAATGTCTGGATTTGCAGAGAAATTGAATATCCAGAATTCAACGGGAAATTGGGTAGGTTAAATTTACAAAATGTCAGGATTTACAGAGAAATTGAATATCCAGAATCTCGTAAATTTATCCTAAAATTGTGTACATTATATGTGTACGGAATATCTAGATTTGCAGAGAAATTGAATATCCAGAAGTTTGTAAATTCAACGAGAAATTGTGTACATTAATTGTACGGAATGTCTGGATTTGCAGAGAAGTTGAATATCCAGAATTCAACGGAAAATTGGGTAGGTTAAGTTTACGGAATGTCAGGATTTGTAGAGAAATTGAATATCCAGAATTTCAAAAATTCAGCCTGAAATTGTGTACACTATATATGTACGGAATGTCTGGATTTGCAGAAAAAATTGAATATCAAGAATTATGTAAATTCAACGGAAATTGTGTAAATTAATTGTACGGAATGTCTGGATTTGCAGAGAAATTGAATATCCAGAATTTCGTAAATTCGGCCTGAAATTGTGTTCATTATATAAGCACGGAATGTCTGGATTTACAGAGAAATTGAATATCCAGAACTTTGTAAATTCAACGGGAAATTGTGTACATTAATTGTACGGAATGTCTGGATTTGCAGAGAAATTGAATATCCAGAATTCAACGGAAAATTGGGTATGTTAAGTTTACAGAATGTCTGGATTTGTAGAGAAATTGAATACCTAGAATTTCGTAAATTCAGCCTAAAATTGTGTACACTATATACGTATGGAATGTCTGGATTTGCAGAAAAAATTGAATATCAAGTATTATGTAAATTCAACGGAAATTGTGTACATTAATTGTACGGAATGTCTGAATTTGCAGAGTAATTGAATATCCAGAATTTCCGTAAATTCTGCCTGAAATTGTGTACATTTTATATGCACGGAATGTCTGGATTTACAGAGAAATTGAATATCCAGAACTTTGTAAATTCAACGGGAAATTGTGTACATTAATTGGATGGAATGTCTATGTTTGCCGAGAAATTGAATATCCAAAGGTGTGTATAATTAAAGAGAAATTTGGTACGTTAAGTTCACGGAATGCCTGGATTTGCAGAGAAATTGAATATCCAGAACTATGAAAATTCAAGGGGAAATTGTGGACATTAATTGTACAGAATATCTGGATTTGCAGAGAAATTGAATATCCAGAATTCAACGGGAAATTGTGTAGGTTAAATTTACGGAATGTCAAGATTTACAGAGAAATTGAATATCCAGAATCTCGTAAATTTATCCTAAAATTGTGTACATTGAATGTGTACGGAATATCTAGATTTGCAGAGAAATTGAATATCCAGAACTTTGTAAATTCAACGAGAAATTGTGTACATTAATTGTACGGAATGTCTGGATTTGCAGAGAAGTTGAATATCCAGTAGTCAACCTAAAATTGGGTAGGTTAAGTTTACGGAATGTCTGGATTTGCAGAGAAATTGAATATCCAGAATTTCAAAAATTCAGCCTGAAATTGTGTACACTATATATGTATGGAATGTCTGGATTTGCGGAAAAAATTCAATATCAAGAATTATGTAAATTCAACGGAAATTGTGTAAATTAATTGTACGGAATGTCTGGATTTGCAGAGAAATTGAATATCCAGAATTCAACGGGAAATTGGGTAGGTTAAGTTTACGGAATGTCTGGATTTGCAGAGAAATTGAATATCCAGAATTTCGTAAATTCAGCCTGAAATTGTGTACACTATATATGTCCGGAATGTTTATATTAGCAGAAAAAATTGAATTTCAAGAATTATGTAAATTATACGGAAATTGTGTACATTAATTGTACGGAATGTCTGGATTTGCAGAGAAATTGAATATCCAGAATTTCTTAAATTCAGCCTGAAATTGTGTACATTATATACGCAGGGAAAGTCTGGATTTACAGAGAAATTGAATATCCAGAACTTTGTAAATTCAACGAGAAATTGTGTACATTAATTGGATGGAATGTCTATATTTGCCGAGAAATTGAATATCCAGAGGTGTGTAAATTTAACGGGAAATTTGGTAGGTTAAGTTTACGGAATGTCTGGATTTGCAGAGAAATTGAATATCCAGAATTCAACGGGAAATTGGGTAGGTTAAATTTATGGAATGTTAGGATATACAGAGAAATTGAATATCCAGAATCTCGTAAATTTATCCTAAAATTGTGTACATTATATGTGTACGGAATATCTAGATTCGCAGAGAAATTGAATATCCAGAAGTTTGTAAATTCAACGGGAAATTGTGTACATTAATTTTACGGAATGTCTGGATTTGCTGAGAAGTTGAATATCCAGAATTCAACGAAAAATTGGGTAGGTTAAGTTTACGGAATGTCTGGATTTGCAGAGAAATTGAATATCCAGAATTTCTATATTCAGCCTGAAATTGTGTACATTATATATGCACGGAAAGTCTGGATTTATAGAGAAATTGAATATCCAGAACTTTGTAAATTCAACGGGAAATTGTGTACATTAATAGGATGGAATGTCTATTTTTGCCGAGAAATTGAATATCCAGAGGTGTGTAAATTTAACGGGAAATTTGGTAGGTTAAGTTTACGGAATGTCTGGATTTGCAGAGAAATTGAATATCCTGAACTATGTAAATTCAAGGGGAAATTGTGGACATTAATTGTACAGAATGTCTGGATTTGCAGAGAAATTGAATATCCAGAATTCAACGGGAAATTGGGTAGGTTAAATTTACAAAATGTCAGGATTTACAGAGAAATTGAATATCCAGAATCTCGTAAATTTATCCTAAAATTGTGTACATTATATGTGTATGGAATATCTAGATTTGCAGAGAAATTGAATATCCAGAAGTTTGTAAATTCAACGAGAAATTGTGTACATTAATTGTACGGAATGTCTTGATTTGCAGAGAAGTTGAATATCCAGAATTCAACGGAAAATTGGGTAGGTTAAGTTTACGGAATGTCAGGATTTGTAGAGAAATTGAATATCCAGAATTTCAAAAATTCAGCCTGAAATTGTGTACACTATATATGTACGGAATGTCTGGATTTGCAGAAAAAATTGAATATCAAGAATTATGTAAATTCAACGGAAATTGTGTAAATTAATTGTACGGAATGTCTGGATTTGCAGAGAAATTGAATATCCAGAATTTCGTAAATTCGGCCTGAAATTGTGTTCATTATATATGCACGGAATGTCTGGATTTACAGAGAAATTGAATATCCAGAACTTTGTAAATTCAACGGGAAATTGTGTACATTAATTGTACGGAATGTCTGGATTTGCAGAGAAATTGAATATCCAGAATTCAACGGAAAATTGGGTATGTTAAGTTTACAGAATGTCTGGATTTGTAGAGAAATTGAATACCTAGAATTTCGTAAATTCAGCCTAAAATTGTGTACACTATATACGTATGGAATGTCTGGATTTGCAGAAAAAATTGAATATCAAGTATTATGTAAATTCAACGGAAATTGTGTACATTAATTGTACGGAATGTCTGAATTTGCAGAGTAATTGAATATCCAGAATTTCCGTAAATTCTGCCTGAAATTGTGTACATTTTATATGCACGGAATGTCTGGATTTACAGAGAAATTGAATATCCAGAACTTTGTAAATTCAACGGGAAATTGTGTACATTAATTGGATGGAATGTCTATGTTTGCCGAGAAATTGAATATCCAAAGGTGTGTATAATTAAAGAGAAATTTGGTACGTTAAGTTCACGGAATGCCTGGATTTGCAGAGAAATTGAATATCCAGAACTATGAAAATTCAAGGGGAAATTGTGGACATTAATTGTACAGAATGTCTGGATTTGCAGAGAAATTGAATATCCAGAATTCAACGGGAAATTGTGTAGGTTAAATTTACGGAATGTCAAGATTTACAGAGAAATTGAATATCCAGAATCTCGTAAATTTATCCTAAAATTGTGTACATTGAATGTGTACGGAATATCTAGATTTGCAGAGAAATTGAATATCCAGAACTTTGTAAATTCAACGAGAAATTGTGTACATTAATTGTACGGAATGTCTGGATTTGCAGAGAAGTTGAATATCCAGTAGTCAACCTAAAATTGGGTAGGTTAAGTTTACGGAATGTCTGGATTTGCAGAGAAATTGAATATCCAGAATTTCAAAAATTCAGCCTGAAATTGTGTACACTATATATGTATGGAATGTCTGGATTTGCGGAAAAAATTCAATATCAAGAATTATGTAAATTCAACGGAAATTGTGTAAATTAATTGTACGGAATGTCTGGATTTGCAGAGAAATTGAATATCCAGAATTCAACGGGAAATTGGGTAGGTTAAGTTTACGGAATGTCTGGATTTGCAGAGAAATTGAATATCCAGAATTTCGTAAATTCAGCCTGAAATTGTGTACACTATATATGTCCGGAATGTTTATATTAGCAGAAAAAATTGAATTTCAAGAATTATGTAAATTATACGGAAATTGTGTACATTAATTGTACGGAATGTCTGGATTTGCAGAGAAATTGAATATCCAGAATTTCTTAAATTCAGCCTGAAATTGTGTACATTATATACGCAGGGAAAGTCTGGATTTACAGAGAAATTGAATATCCAGAACTTTGTAAATTCAACGAGAAATTGTGTACATTAATTGGATGGAATGTCTATATTTGCCGAGAAATTGAATATCCAGAGGTGTGTAAATTTAACGGGAAATTTGGTAGGTTAAGTTTACGGAATGTCTGGATTTGCAGAGAAATTGAATATCCAGAATTCAACGGGAAATTGGGTAGGTTAAATTTATGGAATGTTAGGATATACAGAGAAATTGAATATCCAGAATCTCGTAAATTTATCCTAAAATTGTGTACATTATATGTGTACGGAATATCTAGATTCGCAGAGAAATTGAATATTCAGAAGTTTGAAAATTCAACGGGAAATTGTGTACATTAATTGTACGGAATGTCTGGATTTGCAGAGAAGTTGAATATCCAGAATTCAACGGAAAATTGGGTAGGTTAAGTTTACGGAATGTCTGGATTTGCAGAGAAATTGAATATCCAGAATTTCAAAAATTCAGCCTGAAATTGTGTACACTATATATGTACGGAATGTCTGGATTTGCAGAAAAAATTGAATATCTAGAATTATGTAAATTCAACGGAAATTGTGTACATTAATTGTACGAAATGTCTGGATTTGCAGAGAAATTGAATATGGAGAATTTTGTAAATTCAGCCTGAAATTGTGTACATTATATGTGCACGGAATGTCTGGATTTATAGAGAAATTGAATATCCAGAACTTTGTAAATTCAACGAGAAATTGTGTACATTAATTGGATGGAATGTCTATATTTGCCGAGAAATTGAATATCCAGAGGTATGTAAATTTAACGGGAAATTTGGTAGGTTAAGTTTACGGAATGTCTGGATTTGCAGAGAAATTGAATATTCAAAACTATGTAAATTCAAGGGGAAATTGTGTACATTAATTGTACAGAATGTCTGGATTTGCAGAGAAATTGAATATCCAGAATTCAACGGGAAATTGGGTAGGTTAAATTTACGGAATGTCAGGATTTACAGAGAAATTGAATATCCAGAATCTCGTAAATTTATCCTAAAATTGTGTACATTATATGTGTACGGAATATCTAGATTTGCAGAGAAATTGAATATCCAGAAGTTTGTAAATTCAACGGGAAATTGTGTACATTAATTGTACAGGATGTCTGGATTTGCAGAGAAGTTGAATATCCAGAATTCATCGGAAAATTGGGTAGGTTAAGTTTACGGAATGTCTGGATTTGCAGAGAAATTGAATATCCAGAATTTCGTAAATTCAGCCTGAAATTGTGTACACTATATATGTACGGAATGTCTGGATTTGCAGAAAAAATTGAATATCGAGAATTATGTAAATTCAACGGAAATTGTGTAAATTAATTTTACGGAATGTCTGGATTTGCAGAGAAATTGAATATCCAGAATTCAACGGGAAATTGGGTAGATTAAGTTTACGGAATGTCTGGATTGGCAGAGAAATTGAATATCCAGAATTTCGTAAATTCAGCCTGAAATTGTGTACACTATATATGTACAGAATGTCTGTATTTGCAGAAAAAATTGAATTTCAAGAATTATGTAAATTCAACGGAAATTGTGTACATTAATTGTACGGAATGTCTGGATTTGCAGAGAAATTGAATATCCAGAATTTCTTAAATTCAGCCTGAAATTGTGTACACTATATATGTACGGAATGTCTGTATTTGCAGAAAAAATTGAATTTCAAGAATTATGTAAATTCAACGGAAATTGTGTACATTAATTGTACGGAATGTCTGGATTTGCAAAGAAATTGAATATCCAGAATTTCGTAAATTCGGCCTGAAATTGTGTACACTATATATGTACGGAATGTCTGGATTTGCAGAAAACATTGAATATCGAGAATTATGTAAATTCAACGGAAATTGTGTAAATTAATTTTACGGAATGTCTGGATTTGCAGAGAAATTGAATATCCAGAATTCAACAGGAAATTGGGTAGGTTAAGTTTACGGAATGTCTGGATTTGCAGAGAAATTGAATATCCAGAATTTCAAAAATTCAGCCTGAAATTGTGTACACTATATATGTACGGAATGTCTGTATTTGCAGAAAAAATTGAATTTCAAGAATTATGTAAATTCAACGGAAATTGTGTACATTAATTGTGCGGAATGTCTGGATTTGCAGAGAAATTGAATATCCAGAATTTCTTAAATTCAGCCTGAAATTGTGTACATTATATATGCACGGAAAGTCTGGATTTACAGTGAAATTGAATATCCAGAACTTTGTAAATTCAACGGGAAATTGTGTACATTAATTGGATGAAATGTCTATATTTGCCGAGAAATTGAATATCCAAAGGTGTGTAAATTTAACGGGAAATTTGGTAGGTTAAGTTTACGGAATGTCTGGATTTGCAGAGAAATTGAATATCCGTAACTATGTAAATTCAAGGGGAAATTGTGTACATTAATTGTACAGAATGTCTGGATTTGCAGAGAAATTGAATATCCAGAATTCAACGGGAAATTGGGTAGGTTAAATTTACGGAATGTTCGGATTTACAGAGAAATTGAATATCCAGAATCTCGTAAATTTATCCTAAAATTGTGTACATTATAGGTGTACGGAATATAATTGGGTAGGTTAAGTTTACGGAATGTCTGGATTTGCAGAGAAATTGAATATCCTGAATTTCAAAAATTCAGCCTGAAATTGTGTACACTATATATGTACGAAATGTCTGGATTTGCAGAAAAAATTGAATATCAAGAATTATGTAAATTCAACGTTAATTGTGTACATTAATTGTACGGAATGTCTGGATTTGCAGAGAAATTGATTATCCAGAATTTTGTAAATTCAGCCTTAAATTGTGTACATTATATATGCACGGAATGTCTGGATTTACAGAGAAATTGAATATCCAGAACTTTGTAAATTCAACGAGAAATTGTGTACATTAATTCGATGGAATGTCTATATTTGCCGAGAAATTGAATATCCAGAGGTGTGTAAATTTAACGGGAAATTTGGTAGGTTAAGTTTACGGAATGTCTGGATTTGCAGAGAAATTGAATATCCAGAACTATGTAAATTCAAGGGGAAATTGTGTACATTAATTATACAGAATGTCTGGATTTGCAGAGAAATTGATTATCCAGAATTCAACGGGAAATTGGGTAGGTTAAATTTACGGAATGTGAGGATTTACAGAGAAATTGAATAACCAGAATCTCGTAAATTTATTCTAAAATTGTGTACATTATATGTGTACGGATTATCTAGATTTGCAGAGAAATTGAATATCCAGAAATTTGTAAATTCCACGGGAAATTGTGTACATTAATTGTACGGAATGTCTAGATTTGCAGAGAAGTTGAATATCCAGAATTTCGTAAATTCAGCCTGAAATTGTGTACACTATATATGTACGGAATGTCTGGATTTGCAGAAAAAATTGAATATCAAGAATTATGTAAATTCAACGGAAATTGTGTACATTAATTGTACGAAATGTCTGGATTTGCAGAGAAATTGAATATCTAGAATTTCGTACATTCAGCCTGAAATTGTGTACATTATATATGTACTGAATGTCTGGATTTGCGGAGAAATTAAATATCCAGAACTATGTATATTCAACGGGAAATTGGGTAGGTTAAGTTTTCGGAATGTCTGGATTTGCAGAGAAATTGAATATCCAGAAGTTTGTAAATTCAACGGGAAATTGTGTACATTAATTGTACGGAATGTCTGGGTTTGCAGAGAAGTTGAATATCCAGAATTCAACGGAAAATTGGGTAGGTTAAGTTTACGTAATGTCTAGATTTGCAGAGAAATCGAATATCCAGAATTTCGTAAATTCAGCCTGAAATTGTGTACACTATATATGTACGGAATGTCTGGATTTGCAGAAAAAATTGAATATCAAGAATTATGTAAATTCAACGGAAATTGTGTACATTATTTGTATGGAATGTCTGGATTTGCAGAGAAATTGAATATCTAGAATTTCGTACATTCATCCTGAAATTGTGTACATTATATATGTACTGAATGTCTGGATTTGCGGAGAAATTAAATATTCAGAACTATGTATCTTCAACGGGAAATTGGGTAGGTTAAGTTTTCGGTATGTCTGGATTTGCAGAAATTGAATATCCATAATTTCGTACATTTAGCCTGAAATTGTGTACATTATATATGTACGAAATGTCTCGATTTGTAGAGAAATTGGATATCAAGAGATGCGTAAATTCAAATGGAAATTGTGTATATTATATGTACGGAATGTCTCGATTTGCTGAGAAATTGAATATCCAGAATTATATAAATTCAACGGAAATTGGGTAGGTTAAGTTTACGGAATATCTGGATTTGTAGAGAAATTGAATATCCAGAACTGCGTAGGTTGAAAGGGAAATTTTTTACATTAAATGTACGGAATGTCTGGATTTGCAGAGAAATTGAATAGCCAGAGCTATGTAAATTCCACGAGAAGTTGTGTACATTAAATATCCGAAATGTCCGGATTTGCAGAAAAATTGAATATCCAGAACTGCATAAATTCAAAAGTAAATTTTTATATAATTCAACGGGAAATTAGGTAGGTTAAGTTTACGGAATGTCTGGATTTGTAGAGAAATTGAATATCTAGAACTGTGTAGGTTGAAAGGGAAATTGTTTACATTAAATGTACGGAATGTCTGGATTTGCAGAGAAATTGAATATCCAGAGCTATGTAAATTCAACAAGAAGTTGTGTACATTAAATATACGGAATGTCCGGATTTGCAGAGAAATTGAATATCCAGAATTGCATAAATTCAATGGTAAATTGTGTACATGAAATGTACGGAATGTCTAGATTTGCAGAAAATTTTAATATGCAGAATTGCGGAAATTCAACGTGTACGGAATTTCTGGATTTGCAAAAAAGTTGAATATCCAGAAATAAATAAATTCAACGAGAAATTGTGTACATTATATGTACGGTATATCTGGATTTGCAATGAAATTGAATTTCCAGAACTGTGTATATTCAGCGGGAAATTGTGTACATTAGATGTACGGAATGTCCAGATTTGCAGAGAAATTGAATATCTAGTGCTGCATAAATTCTGTGGGAAATTGTGTACATTATATATGTACGGAATGTCTGTAGTTGTAAAGAAATTGAATATCCTGAATTGTGTAAATTCAATGGGAAATTGTGTACATTAAATGTACGGAATGTCCGAATTTGTAGAGAAATTGAATATCCAGAACTGCGTAAATTCAACGAGAAATTGTGTACATTATATGTACAGAATGTTTGGTTTTGCGAAGAAATTGAATATCCAAAATTTCGTAAATTCAATGGCAAATTGTGTACGTTATATGTACGGATTGTCTGGACTTTTTGAGAAATTGAATATCCAGAATTTCGTATATTCAGTGAGAAATTGTGTACATTATATGTACGGAATGTATGGATTTGTAATGAAATTGAATATCTAGAATTGCGTAAATTTAACGGGAAATTGTGTACATTAGATGTATGGATTTTCTTATTTACTGAAAATTTGAATGTCTTGAATTGCTTAAATTCAGCGGAAAATTTTGTAAATTAGGTGTACTAATTGTCTGGATTTGTTGAAAATTGGAATTCTGTAGATACTTTAATTATACAGAATTGCATAAATTTAACAGGAAATTATGTATATTAAATATACAGATTGTCTAGATTTACAGAAAATTTGAATTCTGCAGATAAGTTGAATATACATAATTTCGTAAATTCAACGAGAAATTGTGCACATTAGATGTACGAAATGTCTAGATTTGAAGCAGATTTGAATTCCGTCGAGTTGCATCTAAGTATCGAACACGTGGTGTGTGTTGTATACATAACAAACCTACATGTCACTAACTGACATGAATAGGGGCAATTGCACATGTGGTAGATAATACACCCTATAAAGCTTGAGTATGTATCTACCTTATAAGCCTTGATTGCATACCCATACTCCAAGGACAAGATGCATCCATGGTTTGGGAAGGGTTGACACCTAATCACGGATGTTCATCATCCAAAGTGCATGAGAAACCTTTGAAACATATTGTATGCACAATATATTTTCATCATGCAGAGTAGGAATGTAGACATGTCCACACCTAGAAGGTGTGGCCCAAAGCAAGATACAAAAATGTAGACATATCCACACCCAAAAGGTATGGCCCAAAGCATAGTGCAAGAAATGAAAACCTAATCTAGGAAAGTAGCTAAACGGGGTTCTAAAAGAAAGTCTAAGGAAAAAGTGTACCTCTTGGAGTGGCTAAACCCTTTGGGTCTATAGATCTATATCTTTTCATTTGCTTCTCTAAAGCCTGATGTGTGCTCCATCCATCACATGCAAACAAGCAAGCATCAAACAAAGGAAGTAGTGAAGCAAAGCAAATAAAAGCATTATATCAACCACATACAAGGGTATGGGCATAAACATATTAAAAGCATCGCACATACAAGGCATTAGACATCGCACAAAAGGATTTTGAAAAGTAGGAAGGCTTTCTTGCAATTTTAGAAAGATTTGGGGAAAAATGCCATTTTTGCAATTTTGGGCAAAAATATGGGTCAAAATATGATTTTGAGAAAGTTTTAGGTAAATATAAATATATGACAAGTTTGTTGAACAAAATGCAAATATAACTTAGTTATGGACCAATATGCAAATATGACATAGTTCCATGACATAATGTGAACATGGCAAATATGATGGCATATTGAATTATTATGAAAAAGCTAGCCATACACCCTTTTTATTAATATTTGGGCTAAAACTTATTAAAAAGTGAGATGGGTTAATTCTAAAGGTGGACCTGGGCTAGGCTCTAAAAGCTGATGGGCTTGAACTAGTGAATTGAGAGAAGTTCAGAGATCTGAACCCATATCATCCTTGGGCCTAGGGCCCTCATCTGGCCCAAATCTTACTTAGGGAACCGGTTCGGACCCAGCTAAACGGGTCTGGCCGACCCGCTTCAAAAATCTTTCCCTAACCTACCGTTTACCTCTGGATCTTGAAGTTCCAGAGCCTTCACTCTCTCTCACACCCGAGCCTTCATGGCCCAGTACCTTGAACTCATCACTCCGATCACCAACACCACCACTACGGTGGTCTTCTCCATCTTCGAACCAAGTCTCTCAACCTCGAAATCTCTCTCTACTCCTCGGATCTGAACCGTCTCTGTCTCAGACCACCATGGCCGAAGCCTCTCAAACTCATCACCGCCAACAACGGCGGTGGTTTCACATCTCAGCCTCAACTTCTCTCTAAAACCGAAACCTATAACCTCTCTCGCTCTGGATCGGTCTCACCCTCTCTTCGATCTATACGAGGCACAGCCTCCTAGCTTCGTCGTGAAGCCCAGCCGCCACCACCACGATGGTGGTTCCCAACCTCTCATCCTTTCTCTCTCTAAACCCGAGCCTAACACTTAATTTTTATCCGATCTCTCTCTCTAAAACCTAGAACTCAACTTCTCGATCTACTACCTAGGAGAGCCCCAAACGGCGCGTGGAACATGAATCGGTGTTGTGGAGGTTAAAGGCTTCACGGATCTGCCAAAAACCTTGGCCGTGGTGACGCGTGTGTTCACATGTGGTGGCGCGTGAGCGCGTGAACAACACAGGTATCACCCGTACTGGGATTTTTGTGCTCGTGTGCTCTGTGTTTGTGAGCATGTATCAGAGAGTGTATACACACATATGAAACAGAGGTTTTCGGATTTACCTTTCGTTTTTGTGATTTTTGGTATATTTTTCTCTATCCTGCTTGCTGTGTTGTTGCTTCCCATTTGTGATTTAGCCTTTTGTGATTGCTCCGGTTGATGTTTGGCTGCAAAGAAAATGTAGAGAAAATTGGAATCTAAACAAAAACAAAAGTGGGGAAAAAGAATGAGATAGGGATAGAAGAAACTTATTGAAGTTCTTTGTTCTGTCTTCCCTTATAACTGAATTTCTGCACTTTTTTTATTTCTTTTTCTGTGTTTTGGTGGGATTTTTGGGTTTTTCTCTCTGGGTTGGTGATGGAGGAAAAGGGAGAGAAATGAGAGAGGCTAGAGAGGATTGAGGGCGTAGGAGTGAGTGTGCTGACAGAGTTTGTTAGAGGGGAATTCTCTGGCAGGTCATCAAATGGCAATAATTTTTTTAAAATTGTTTTTGATAAATCTGATATGCCATCCCCATCCCCTTTTTTTTTTTTTTTTTTTTAACCTTTGGTCCTTCTAAATAATTTCAATTGATACTCCCCTAAGAACTGTGAAGTGCTGTCATTTGTAACTTCCAACTTCTTTGTGGTTTTGATGATTGAACTTTTGGGATGTCTTGGATGTTAGAATGGTTGCAATGATCTTCTTGCATCTGCTCAACAAAACATAGGGAGCCATGATGTATGACTTTGTGATATTTGTCATACATGAAGTTGATCACTCTTGGTGACGTTCATACCCTTTATATAAGATATATATATATATATATATATATATATATATATATATATATATATATATTCTACAGCATTTTTTTTTAGAAGTATATATTCTACAATTAATCAACTAGAACCTTTTTTGGTCGGTAAGAAGCAGCAATGAAAAAAAAAATAGTAATAATAAAACTGTGCTAAGGCATATAATTATTTAATCTAACAAATTAATCATAGACCAATGTTGTAAGTCCATTTTTAAACAGGGTTAAATTTGTCTATTTAAATATATTTGATCATCTCCTCTCATTCCCGTCTTTATTTTTAAAACATCCAAATAAGAGGAAGGACTAATTATTCTCTTCCTTGCTTAATTTTAAAAACATTCAAATAAGGTTGGGGATAATCATTTCTCTCTACTCTCCTCTTCACTACTCTACTCCTTTCTACTCTACTCTCCTTTCCTTTCAAACTTCCAAATATAGCATTAGTTCACCTTGAAACCCCCACTACAAAGCTAAAATGTCCCTTCTAATAAGCCTATTCCTCCCAGCTCAACAAAGAAACTAGGAAATCGACTTGATTTAGAGAGAATCGAAATGGGTCTATCCCTGCTACCAATTCTTACCATAGGTAGCTTAATTACTTCATTTAGCAACTAGATCCTCATATCTTTCTAGCATCCTCACCATTGTTTTCTCCTTAAGAACACTTGATACCTATGCTTTAATGTTGTTGGCAGAATTATTAGTTTCTTGTAGCCATATTTAGTGTATAAAACACCATCTAGGTTCCACCAATCTAACCCATAAATAGATGCTGCATCCATCCCCAATTTCAAATTTTAGCAAGGCTCCAACCTCTTCCCTCAATTTGAGCAGTTTTCACCAAACCCAATGTTGCCCTGGGGAAATATCACAACCTGAAGACTTCTCCCATTCAATAAAATCACTTTTAACCCATGCCACCGATATGGAAGTAGCTTGGATAAATAGGTTCCAAATATGTTTCATAATAGTTGCCTTAATCAAATCCTCTACCCTTTTTAGATTTAGCTCTCCTTCACATTTAGGAACACACATCTTTCCAAGATATTTTAGCTCCAACAATTATCAATTGCTCCCTTTCAACAATTAGAGTTTTGTTCAATTCTATCGATTACTTTCTTTGGGAGAATCAAAATGCTTGTTTAGTATACTTAAATATGGTCCATAACTAAGGACATTAGCTGCAATCTACAGGGAAATGATTGATGTGTTGAAATCTGTCCAATAGAGGCTTGTAATACTGGACCTTTAATTTCCCTTAGATTAAAGGAACGCCTAAGTACGTCACAGTTTGGGATAAACGTTGTTTCGTTAGTAATAATCAATTTGTCTAAGCATGGGTTCAGTCGATATGCTAGGATTCTAGTGATTCTTTTTTACACTACATTGCAACATGAGATAGACCTGAAATTAACCATATAATAAGGGAAGTGCTAGTTAAATTAAAATTCATTGGTGAAGAAAGATTTAATTGCTGCCACCACTTCATTCCGAACTACTAACCATGCTCTATGGAAAAAACCCAGTAGAAAATCCATCTAGACTAGGAGCCTTGTTACCAGTGTGAGAGAATATTGAATTTCAAATCTCCTCATCAATAAACCCCCTTTGAAGTGACTCTACTATTGCAATAGAATTCTTAACTGTGAACAAGTGAGATACCATGCTTGCTTTCTCTTCTTCAAATTGCATTGTGATTGTACCAAGTAAATTTTTGTAGAAGCTTCTTATTCCTTGAATTTTGTTTGAAGAAGCTTCTTATGC
The DNA here is from genome assembly GCA_028535165.1 of Quercus tomentella. Taxonomy (NCBI): domain Eukaryota; kingdom Viridiplantae; phylum Streptophyta; class Magnoliopsida; order Fagales; family Fagaceae; genus Quercus; species Quercus tomentella. The sequence goes on from JAPQVY010000156.1 coordinate 50,820,044, forward strand.
CGTTAAGTGATGGATGGAAAATGCTGACGGTGCTACTAGCAAAAATAAAATATAAATTTATTAACACATAAATTGTCACTTGGATTGACACATGGCCTAAAAAAGAAGAGAGAGAGAGAGAGAGAGAGCACTTGTGTAAACATATCTTAATTTTTTTTTTTTTTTTTCTTTTTGCACTTTCCCATCTTTCTTTTAAACTTTCCTTGGAAACAAGCACAACTAAAAAACTCAGAACCAAAGATTAAACTCTAGCCACTACGATAAAATCTCAATTTTTTTGGCATCCAAAGTTATTCCAAACAGAAAACCCTCATAGTCATAGATGCAACCTTAAAGCAACAAGTAGGCCAAGGAGGCCCTAAACCCCATTATGCAAGCAATACAACATTTTGTACTTTTTTTTTTAATTAAAAAAAAAAAAAAAACTCATCACTACTTCATAGAGAGTTCCTAAAAAAATTATTAAAAAAAAAAAAAAAAAAAAAAAAACCACTCCCACCAATTTTTTATTTTTTATTTTTTTATCTCACGTTATCCTAAAAAAAACTGAAATTAGATATAAATAAAAAAAAGGTTAGAAAAATCTCCCTTTATTATTGTTATTATTATTTCTAAGAAAGGTTAGAAAATTCTCAAGTTATTAAGTTATTTTTAATTCTAAAAAGTAGCCACTTAGTACACATTCATAACAAAAGTTTTATTTTTTATTTTTTACTTTGAAAATGGAACATTCATTCATTCATAAAATAAGTGAATCTTGGTATAAACCTTCCATAGCTAGTAGAGGTGAGTCCTCCGTCCAATACATATCATTAGAGATATTCCTAGCATGTTGTGCAATATAACATGTGCTACCCCTATTCCCTCCTCTCCTTGTGCAGCAAATATTGACCTTGTGCAATCCACGAATCAATTGATAAACATCTTCTACCACATTCCCAAGCAATGACAAGTCAGCCATTGAAGGTGATTCATAGCAAAAGTTTTGAATACCTTAAAAAAAAAACCCAAAAAAAAAGGATAAAACTATTTCTGAAAAAGAAATAGAAGGAAGTTTTACAAATCTACGTTACATCACAAGTTTCAAATAAAACTACTTCGGCTAAAAAAAGGAAGGATGCTTTACACGTAGCCCATGTTTTGAAATTCAAATTAACAACTAACTCTATAACAACTCAATAAATTTCTTATTTTCTCTTCTACCTTATCATGTTTGATTTTTTTTTTTTTTTTTAATTCTTATTTCAATGATTCAATCCAACCATTTGTTGCCAGATGAATAATCATGTCAAAAGGTGTTTCACTGCCTTCATTTCTTGGTTGAATCGGGTTTGTTTATGACTTTCTTATAATTTTGTAGGTTCTAATTTATTTATATATTATTTTAATTTTGTTATTTGTGTTCTTAAAAAATGAACAGATCAAGTTGGTATTCCTAGCAGAGAGATAAAGGTATGATAAAAAGCAATTTGGCCTTTATGCTATTGATTGTCTTTTTCTAGTTTTTATATTTGCCATTGATTTTTTCCCCTAGACTACAGTAAGCATAAAGAGAAGAATATGGATTGGAAACCACATATTAGAAAGAAGATGGATTGATGATCTTACCAGAATTCGGATGAATGAATCTATTGTAAGTATTTGATTTTATATCATGTTAATTACCTTTTCCTCCCAAAGTCAACTCCTGAATTACAATGTCTCTTCTAACAACAAGCCAACTCCTGAATTACAATGTTTCTTCTAACAACATATTATGAGTGTGTAATGCTTTTTGACTTATTTTGAATTACAACATATCTCAATTCAATTTGAGGTTTATGCTTTTATCATTGAAATTTATGCCCTTTTCAATTATTGAAAAATCTAAGGATGTGATGATATTTATGCATTTGTGGATGTGTATACGTGCAAGTTAGATTTTTAGAGATTATTTTGAACAACTCCTAAACCGTAACAAGAGTACATTTAAGCACCACTTTGTCAAGGATTTAAAACAGTGCTTCTCAACTAAATAAAAACGGGGAAGAACAAGAGTAAAACTAAACAAAGAGACAAAAGCAAGGAATTACGTGGAAAACCCACATGAAAAGGGGTGAAAAAACCACAATAAGGAGCAAGGATTTTGACGTCCTTACTCCTGCAAAAATATTGTATTCTTTTCAATGAAACCAATATCACACTTTTTGCTCTCTATTCAATTTCAATGTCAGCTTCTATCCTTCTCTTCCTATCCTTTTATGTCTCATTGCTTGTATTTTTCTAATGCCTAGGATGACTAGTGTACGTTTCAGGGCTGACTCAACAACTTTGGGGACCTAAGGCGAAAATTTTAAGTGGGGCATTTTTTAATATTTAAATATTTAAATATTAATTAAATAATATTTATTGATTTTATTACTATTTAAAACCTATTTTTCTTGCTTTTTGAGATACAAAATTACTAATTAAGTTTTTGTATTTAAGCTCTTCTTACATTTCTTTTTCAATTGATAATATGGCTAATCCACTTAATTAAGGGATGGAAGCAACATATCACCATTGGAACCCATGTCATAAAAGTGTAATTCATATATGATATACAAAATAATAGAAAATCATGTACAACCATATTAAGCATATATATGTAACAACATATCACCATTAGAACCCATGTCTTAAACGTTTAATTCATATATGATATACAAAATAATAAAAAATCATGTCTAAGCATATTTAATGATTGATTCTCAAACCATAATCATATGAATAGGATGAAACTTAATAAAATTAGGTTAAACAAAAGACAAAAAAAAAAAAAATACACAAAACCTATTCAATTTGATAAATAAATATATAAAAAAATTAGTGTAAACAAATACATACTTGCAAGGTTATAAGTAGAAGAAGAGAAGGATAGAGGAAAAAAACTATATAGTAGGTATTTATTATAAATTATTTGATATATATACACTCCACATTGAATAAGTTGATATAAACAAAAAGTATAATGTCAGTCTAAGTTGTGGAGGTGTAAATTATAAGAGAAGAAGATAAGAATAAAATATTATATCTATTTTTTTTTTTGAAAATCTAAAAATATGAACTAATAGTGTTAAAATTATAAGTTGATTTTAACGTATATATACGATATAATTTATGTATTCTTTTTTGAAAATCTAAAAAATAGTAATAACGTTGTTTTTTGACGTGTAGTAATATAATTTACTTAAAAAAATATAAGGATTAGATGAAGAATTTGGATTGTAACCAAATTAAGATTATTATCAACTTAAAAATTATAGGGTAAGAAGATAAGAGCAAAAAAAAATTATATCTATTTTTTTAAAAAAAAATTAAAAATTTCTAATCAAATAAAGTCTTTATATCATGTTGCTGCAATTTAAGATGCATTAGACATTTTTTTAGTGTAGTAATTAAAAAATAAGAAGAATTAGATTACACTATATCTATGTTGCTACAATTCAAAATGCATTAGACCTCTTTTTTTTAGTGTATGTATTAGACCTCCTTTTTTTAGTGTAGTATATGTTGCTACAATTTAAGATACATTAGACTTTTGTCAATTTAGAAATTATAGGAGAAGAAAAATTATATATATATTTTTTAAATCTAAAAATCTAAAAAAAAAAATCTACAATATGATAAAGCCACTTGGCACAACTACGATGTCTAAACTCAACTTTTATTATATAGTATATGATATGATTTACATTATAAACAAGGCATTTGGGATTGGGGTCTTGGGATTTGGTTGTGAGAATGGTGTGGTTGAGGAAGTGTTTGGTTTTAGAAATAAAGTTTACATTTTTTTCTAGATATTATTTTATTATTTTAAATATTAAATTTATAATATGATATATAGACTTCTAGAACTGTCTAATAACTATATAGCTTCAATTTGGGGTTCAATCCCTACCTACATCAAAAACTGATTGGTGTCTTGGTTTAATGATAAAGAGTTATCATAAAAAACGGACGTCATAGGTTGAAACTCTCTAAAAAAAAATGCAGTTCCAATATCATATATATAGATTAGTAAAGTAAGCCCACTCAATAGTCGGAAACTTCTTTTAGGATAAGAAAAAAATTATAAAATATGAATTAAGAAGATTAAGTTTCAAAGCATTCAACAATATTGTGGGGAAACATCATAAATATTATATAACAAAATGAGTATTATATATGAGTCTTAAAAAAATAAAAATTATTTTCAAATGAAATTACCAATCTTCAGTCAATCATGCGGGACATTACCTAGTTACTCCTAATCATTTAATGACTCCTTTTCTTTGTGCGTACGCATTTGTTTCTTTATTTTTTTTAAAAAAAATACACCCAATCCAATGTAGTAAAATCATAGTAGCTTTCAATAAAAACCTTTTTATTTTTAAGAATCAATTGGCACGAAGATTGAAACAATGATTTCACTTCATAATTAAACTAGTCACTAACTTATGGAATGCACGAGAAACGTTCTTTCTACTTTGAATTTATTAAATTTTATTAGAATTAGAAAATATATTTACTAAACTATCTACTTGATTATCAATCAATCTAATTATAGATTTGAGTAAAGGATCAACCTCAATGCCTAGGAATTCACTTTTATATCTAGGAATTCAGAGATTTCATTAATCTCAAGAGCCAATAACAACATGAAACATAAAAACAAATTATCGAAATTCATAGATATGTTTACCAAATGTACAAATTGTAACCCATGACTTTTAAAACAGGGGTAAAATCCCCATTTCATAGGTCATAACATCTAAAAGAAAATAACTAAAGAAAAGGTATCTTTCTTTAACTTTTTTTCTGCTCTACGTAGGAGCTTTTTCTCTCACGCTCAGGTGCGTCTTCCTTTCCACTGTGTACACACAGTGGACTTCCAAAACACATAACATGGACCAAGAATTCATTGACCGATTACAAAACATGCAACTCACAGAGGAAGAAGGTGAAGTAGTGCACATTCGGTCCACCAGTAGAGAGAAAACCATTGAAGACTGTTCCCTCACCTTATTAGGCCGTTTTCTTACTACTCGTGCTTACAACCAGAGGGCGGAAAAAGCACTACTAAGGACGGTGTGGAAACTAGGGAATGATTTGCGAATAGTGGACGTGGGAGAGGGGCTGTTTCAGTTTAGATTCAAACTTAAGAGCCAACTGACATGGGTATTGAACAACGGTCCATGGAGCTTCAACAATATCTTGTTGGTCCTCCAACGGTGGGAAAGGGGTATGACAGCCAACTCAGTGATTTTTTCAGTTCTCCTTATATGGGTCCAGGTGTGGGGATTGCCGTTCGACTTGATGAACGAAGAGGCTAGCTGGGAGATCGGTAAAGGTCTGGGGCACGTAGTGGAGGTGGACAAGAAAACATTCCTATCCGACCAAGCGCGCTTCATCAGGATCAAGGTTGAGCTTCCACTGGAGAAACGGATTCGGCGAGGCGGGTGGGTTGCTAACCCAGAGGGTGACCAAGTACGCGTGGGCTTTAAGTACGAGCGTTTGGTGGGGTTGTGCTACCAATGTGGGAGATTCGGCCATGAGATGAAGGACTGTCCATCTCCAGGACCCACACAACAGACGGCGAGACCGTATGGGGAATGGTTGAAGGCTGGAGTACGGAGGAAGGAGAGTGCATCGGATCGGACAACCAACAGCCCACCGATGCAGCAAACAGCGCCGGAGAGTGATGAACAGACAAAGAGCCGAACCACAACCCACGTGGAGACTACTGACGTCACCGGCATTAAAAGCAATTATGACTCCCACAGGTCGGTTACTCAGACAACCAAGCAATCAATGATTGCGGCTGTAACGTCTGAGCATTTACTTGGAACGCAATTTCAGGAAACCGACCACATCAATGCTGATGATTATGGGCGAACTGAAATCATGGGAATGGAGATTAATGGGTCCGGAATTATGGCAGCCGATTCGTTGGACCCAAGCCTCATCAATGTGCCGGTTAAGTATGATGAACAACAGGCACGTGACACACTCTCAACTCACTTAAACCAGCCACGTGACCCACTCCCAAGCAACTCAAACCAACAGCCACGTGACCCACTCCAAACCCACGTAAACCAGCCACTCCCAACTCACTTAGACCAGCCATATGACCCACTCCCAACTCATCTAAGCCAGCCACGTGACCCACTCCAAACTCACACCAACAAACCACGTGAGAGCCCACCATGCATGGGCAAGAAACACAAACCACGTACCTCAGGAAATAAAACTTCTGCAAACAAAATATCACGCCACAAAATAAACCAAACCTACATAGACCCTAAAGAAACAATGAGCCGCAACTTAAAAAGAGACAAGCCTGAGGACAACCTACCTTTGGAAGAAAAACTGAAACAGAATGAAAAGAGAAGTAAAGCCATGGAGTGTAACCCATAAAATATCATCATCAAAACGGTGGAGGCTGCTGGACAGCTCTGCCGAGAACAATGAAAATCATGAGTTGGAACTGTCGGGGGCTTGGGAACCAACATGCAGTGGATGTGCTCTCTCATCTTGTGAGGGAAAAAGCTCCCAAAATCTTGTTTCTTATGGAAACAAAACGATCCGTATCAGAGATGAAACAGATTCAAGCTGGTTTACTGTATCGAAGTATGTTTGCGGTACCTAGTATCCGTCGTAATGGAGGTTTGGCTTTACTATGGATGGAAGAAATTGAGTTGCATGTCCAAACTTTTACCTTAAATCATATTGATGCGCTTATTATGGATGACCCAACAAACCCATGGGGATTGACAGGTTTTTACGGATGGCCTGAGGAGCAACGAAAGCAGGATTCAAGGACACTCTTGAAACATCTCCACTCTAGGCACTCAACACCCTGGCTTTGCTTTGGGGACTTTAACGAGATCCTCCAATCAGAAGAGAAGCAAGGTCGACTACCAAAGCCACTGGCCCCAATGCAGCACTTTCGGACGGCACTCCTACACTGTGGTTCGGTGGACCTGGGCTTCCAAGGTAATATCTTTACTTGGAAAAACGGTTGGGAGGGGGATGCTTATGTGCAGGAAAGATTGGACAAGGCATGCACCACGATGCTATGGAGAGATAAGTTCCCCCACAACCATGTTGCTCACCTACAATTCTGATCATATACCAATCCTCATCACCATTTAATCCCAGAGGCGGGCCAAAAAGAAAAAAATACCACAGCGGTTTGAAGAGAGATGGGCCACTCACCCTGACTGTGTAAATGTCATCCAGACGGCTTGGGAGACCGAGGTGACCCCTGGTAGCCCAATGGCGAGGCTGTTCGAAAAAATAAAAAAATGCAGGTTTGCTCTAGTTGATTGGGGCCGTGAGGTTTTTGGATCCTTTAACATGCAATTGTAGGAAAAACAAAAATTGCTGGAGGAACTGTGCTTGCAAAATAATGCCGACTATATCAGCTCAATCAAAGAACTCAAAGCTGACATTAGCAACCTGATTCACCAAGATGAGCTATTCTGGCGACAACGGTCTCGATCAATTTGGCTACCTGCTGGAGACAAGAACACGAAGTATTTCCATAATCGGGCTAGCCAACGCCGACGCAAAAACCATATCCATGGTGTATTTAATGGAGAGGGTAGGTGGTGCAATACGGAGGATGGTATAGCCAGGGTGGCCGAATCTTATTTCAAGGATCTGTTTGCAGCAACCCCAACAGTCAATATTGAAGGTGTTGTACAAGCTGTTGAAAGACGGGTCACCCCACAAATGAATGAAAGACTCACCCAGCGGTACACTCCTGATGAAGTCCGTACTACCCTTTTCCAAATGCACCCATCAAAAGTCCGTTCTTTTCCGACCGTAGCTAGAAAATTCCAAAAAAAAAAATGGTAAAAAAATTCAAAAAATTAAAAAACATCATTCCGGCAATATTTCTATCCAAACCGAGTTGAGATAGGCCGAGAAAGAGGGAAAACAATTTTAGTCCCGAATTCCGTTCCTATCCGACCCTAGCTAGAAAATTCCAAAAAAAATGACAAAAAAATTAAAAAACTTCATTCCTTGAGATAGTCCGAAAAAGAGAAAAAAAAAAAAAATTAATCCCGAATTCCGTTCCTATCCGACCCTAGCTAGAAAATTCCAAAAAAAAATAGCAAAAAAATTCAAAAAATTAAAAAACTTCATTCCGACATTATTTCTATTCAAACCGAGTTGACATAGGCTCAGAACGCGGGAAAAAAATTTTAGCCTTGAATTCCGTTCCTGTCTGACTGTTGCTAGAAAATTCCAAAAAAATTGACCAAAAAATTCAAAAATTTCATTCCAGCAATATTTCTGTCCAAACCGAGTTGAGATAGGCTGAGAAAGTGGGAAAAAGAAAATAGTCCCGAATTCCGTTACTATCCGACCCTAGCTCGAAAATTCCAAAAAAAATAGAAAAAAAAATTCAAAAAATTAAAAAATATCATTCCGGCAATATTTCTATCCAAACCGGGTTGAAATAGGCCATGAAATAGAGAAAAAAATTTTAATCCCGAATTCCGTTCTTATCCGACCCTAGCTAGAAATTCCAAAAAAAATGGCAAAAAAATTCAAAAAATTAAAAAACTTCATTCCCGCATTATTTTTATCCAAACCGGGTTGAAATAGGCCGAGAAAGAAAAAAAAAAAATTAGTCCTGAATTCCGTTACAATCCGACCACTGCTAGAAAATTCCAAAAAAAATAGCAAAAAAATTCAAAAAATTAAAAAACATCATTCCGGCAATATTTCTATCTAAACCGAGTTGAGATAGGCCGAGAAAGAGGGAAAACAATTTTAGTCCCGAATTCCATTCCTATCCGACCCTAGCTAGAAAATTCCAAGAAAAATAACAAAAAAATTCAAAAAATTAAAAAACATCATTACGGCAATATTTCTATCCAAACCGAGTAGAGATAGGCCGAGAAAGGGGGAAAAAAATTTTAGTCCCGAATTCCGTTCCCATCCGACCCTAGCTAGAAATTTCAAAAAAAATAGCAAAAAAATTAAAAAACTTCATTCCTGCCTTATTTCTATCCAAACCGGGTTGAGATAGCCCGACAAATAGAAAAAAAAAATTTAGTCCCGAATTCCGTTCCTATCCGACTCTAGCTTGAAAATTACAAAAAAAAAATAGAAAAAAAAAATTCAAAAAATTAAAAACCTTCATTTCGGCATTATTTCTATCCAAACCGGGTGGAGATAGGCCGACAAAGAAAAAAAAAAATTTAGTCCCAAATTCCATTCCTATCCGAACCTAACTTGAAAATTCCAAAAAAAATAGCAAAAAAATTCAAAAAATTAAAAAAATCATTCCGGCAATATTTCTATCCAAAACGAGTTGAGATAGGCCGAGAAAGAGAAAAAAAATTTTAGTCCCGAATTCCGTTCCTTTCCGACTGTAGGTAGAAAATTCCCAAAAAAAAAGCAAAAAAATTCAAAAAATTAAAAAATTTCATTCCGGCATTATTTCTATCCAAACCGGTTTGAGATAGGCCAAGAAAGAGATAACAAAATTTTACTCCCGAATTCCGTTCATATCCGACCCTAACTAGAAAATTCCAAAAAAAAATAGCAAAAAAAATTAAAAAACTTCATTCCTGCATTATTTCTATCCAAACCGGGTTGAGATAGTCCTAGAAAGAGAAAAAAAAAATTTAGTCCCGAATTCCGTTCCTATCCGACCCTGGCTTGAAAATTCCAAAAAAAAATAGCAAACAAATTAAAAAAATTCATTCCGGCATTATTTCTATCCAAACCAAGTTGGGATAGGCCAAGAACGAGCGAAAAATTTTTTCGCCTCAAATTCCGTTCCTGTCCGACCCTTACTAGAAAATTCCAAAAAAAATGACCAAAAAATTCAAAAACTTCATTCCAGCAATATTTCTATCCAAACCGAGTTAAGATAGGCTGAGAATGTGGGAAAAAGAAAATAGTACCGAATTTCGTTCCTATCCGACCCTAGCTAGAAAATTCCAAAAAAAATAGCAAAAAATTTCAAAAAATTAAAAAACGTTATTTCGGCATTATTTCTATCCAGACTGAGTTGAGATAGGCCCAGAACGCGGGAAAAAATTTTTAACCATGAATTCCGTTCCGGTCCGACCCTTGCTAGAAAATTCCAAAAAAAATGACCAAAAAATTCAAAAACTTCATTCCAGCAATATTTCTGTCCACACCGAGTTGAGAGAGGCTGAGAAAGTGGGAAAAAAAAAAATAGTCCCAAATTCCGTTACTATCCGACCCTAACTCGAAAATTCCAAAAAAAATAGAAAAAAAATTTATAAAATTAAAAAACATCATTCCGGCAATATTTCTATCCAAACCGGGTTGAAATGGGCCGTGAAATAGAGAAAAAAATTTTAGTGCCGAATTCCGTTCCTATCCGACCCTAGCTAGAAATTCCAAAAATAATGGCAAAAAAATTCAAAAAATTAAAAAACATCATTCCAGCATTATTTTTATCCAAACCGGGTTGAGATAGGTCGAGAAAGAAAAAAAAAAAAAAAAATTAGTCCTGAATTCCGTTCCTATCCGACCTTAGCTAGAAAATTCCAAGAAAAATAGCAAAAAAATTCAAAAAATTAAAAAACATCATTCTTGCATTATTTCTATCCAAACTGGGTTGAGATAGTCCTAGAAAAAGAAAAAAAAAAAATTTAGTCCTGAATTCCGTTCCTATTCGACCCTGACTTGAAAATTCCAAAAAAAATAGCAAAAAAATTAAAAAAATTCATTCCGGCATTATTTCTATCACCAAGTTGGGATAGGCCAAGAACGAGCGAAAAAATTTTTAGCCTCAAATTCCGTTCCTGTTCGATCCTTACTAGAAAATTCCTAAAAAAAATGACCAAAAAATTCAAAAACTTCATTCTAGCAATATTTCTGTCCAAACCGAGTTGAGATAGGCTGAGAATGTGGGAAAAAGAACATAGTCCCGAATTCCGTTCCTATCCAACCCTGGCTTGAAAATTCCAAAAAAAATTAGCAAAAAAATTAAAAAAATTCATTCCGGCATTATTTCTATCCAAACCAAGTTGGGATAGGTTGAGAATGTGGGAAAAAGAAAATAGTCCCGAATTTCGTTCCTATCCGACCCTAACTAGAAAATTCCAAAAAAAATAGCAAAAAAGTTCAAAAAATTAAAAAACTTCATTTTGGCATTATTTCTATCCAGACTGAGCTGAGATAGGCCAAGAACGCAGGAAAAAATTTTTAACCATGAATTCCGTTCCTGTCCGACCGTTGCTAGAAAATTCCAAAAAAAATGACCAAAAAATTCAAAAACTTCATTCTAGCAATATTTCTGTCCGCACCAAGTTGAGAGAGGCTGAGAAAGTGGGAAAAGGAAAATAGTCCCAAATTCCGTTACTATCCGACCCTAGCTCAAAAATTCCAAAAAAAATAGAAAAAAAATGAAAAAAATGAAAAAACATCATTTCGGCAATATTTCTATCCAAATTGGGTTGAAATAGGCCGTGAAATAAAGAAAAAAATTTTAGCACCGAGTTCCATTCCTATCAGACCCTAGCTAGAAATTCTAAAAAAAATTGCAAAAAATTCAAAAAATTAAAAAACTTCATTGCCACATTATTTTTATCCAAACCGGGTTGAGATAATAGGCAGAGAAAGAAAAAAAAAAAATTTAGTCCTAAATTCCGTTCCTATCCGACCCAAGCTAGAAAATTCCAAAGAAAATAGCAAAAAAATTCAAAAAATTTAAAAACATCATTCCGGCAATATTTCTATCCAAACCGAGTAGAGATAGGCCGAGAAAGAGGGGAAAAAATTTAGTCCCGAATTCTATTCCTATCCAACCGTAGCTAGAAAATTCCAAAAAAATGGGAAAAAAATTCAAAAAATTAAAAAACTTCATTCCGGCATTATTTTTATCGATACTGGGTTGAGATTGGTAGAGAAAGAAAAAAAACAATTTTAGTCCCGAATTCCGTTCCCATCCGACCCTAGCTAGAAAATTCAAAAAAAAAAAATAGCAAAAAATTAAAAAACTTCATTCCTGCGTTATTTCTATCCAAACCGTGTTGAGATAATCCGAGAAAGAGAAAAAAAAAAAAAAATTTAATCCCGAATTCCGTTCCTATCCGACCCTAGCTCGAAAATTCCAAAAAAAATAGAAAAAAATTCAAAAAATTAAAAAACATCATTCTGGCAATATTTCTATCCAAACCAGGTTGAAATAGGCCGTGAAATAGAGAAAAAAAATTTTAGTCCCGAATTCCGTTCCTAACTAACCATAGCTAGAAATTCCAAAAAAAATGGCAAAAAAATTCAAAAAATTAAAAACTTCATTCCCGCATTATTTTAATCCTAACCAGGATGAGATAGGCCGAGAACGAAAAAAAAAAAAAAAATTTTGTCCTGAATTCCGTTCCTATCCGACCCTAGCAAGAAAATTCCCAAAAAAATAGCAAAAAAATTAAAAAAATTAAAAAACATCATTCCGGCAATATTTCTATCTAAACTGAGTAGAGATAGGCCGAGAAAGAGGGAACAAATTTTTAGTCCCGAATTCCGTTGCTATCCGACCCTAGCTAGAAATTCCAAAAAAAATGGCAAAAAAATTCAAAAAATTAAAAAACTCCATTCCCGCATTATTTTTATCCAAACCGGGTTGAGATAGGCCGAGAAAGAAAAAAAAAAAAAAAAATTAGTCTTGAATTCCGTTCCTGTCCGACCCTAGCTAGAAAATTCCAAAAAAAAATAGCTAAAAAATTCAAAAAATTCAAAAACATCATTCCGGAAATAATTCTATCCAGACCGAGTTGAGATAGGCTGAGAAAGAGGAAAAAAAAAATTTAGTTCCGAATTCCATTCCTATCCAACCGTAGCTAGAAAATTCAAAAAAAAAATGGCAAAAAAATTCAAAAAATTAAAAAATGTCAATCCTGCATTATTTCTATCTAAACCGGGTTTAGATTGGCCTAGAAAGAGAGAAAAAAATTTTAGTCCCGAATTCCGTTCCTATCTGACTGTAACTAGAAAATTCCAAAAAAAATAGCAAAAAAATTCAAAAAATTGAAAAACCTCATTCCAGCATTATTTTTATCTAAACTGGGTTGAGATTGGCCGAGAAAGAAAGAAAAAAAAAAATTTGGTCCCGAATTCCATTCCCATCCGACCCTAGCTAGAAAATTCCAAAAAAAATAGCAAAAAAATTAAAAAACTTCATTCCTGCCATATTTCTATCCAAACCGGATTGAGATAGTCCGAGAAAGAGTGAAAAAAATTTTAGTCCCGAATTCCGTTCTTATCAGACCCTAGCTAAAAAATTAAAAAAAAAAGAAAAAAAAATTCAAAAAATTAAAAAACTTCATTCCGGCATTATTTTTATCCAAACTGGTTTGAGATTGGCCGAGAAAGAGAAAAAAAAAATTTTAGTCCCGAATTCCGTTCCCATCCGACCCCATCTAGAAAATTCCAAAAAAAAATAGCAAAAAAATTAAAAAACTTCATTCCTACATTATTTCTATCCGAACCAGGTTGAGATAGTTCGAGAAAGAGAAAAAAAAAAAAATTTAGCCCCGAATTCCGTTCCTATCCGACCCTAGCTAGAAAATTCCAAAAAAAAAATTGCTAAAAAATTCGAAAAATTAAAAAACATCATTACAGCAATATTTCTATCCAAACTGGGTTGATATAGGCTAAGAACGCGGGGAAAATTATTTCTATCCGAACCGAGTTGAGATAGGCTGAGATAGTCCCGAATTTTGTTTCTATCCGACCCTAGCTAGAAAATTCCAAAAAAAATAGCAAAAAATTTCAAAAAATTAAAAAACGTTATTTCGGCATTGTTTCTATCCAGACTAAGTTGAGATTGGCCCAGAACGCGGGAAAAAATTTTTAACCATGTATTCCGTTCCTGTCCGACCCTTGCTAGAAAATTCCAAAAAAAATGACCAAAAAATTCAAAAACTTCATTCCAGCAATATTTCTGTCCACACCGAGTTGAGAGAGGCTGAGAAAGTGGGAAAAAGAAAATAGTTCCAAGTTCCGTTACTATCCGACCCTAGCTCGAAAATTCCAAAAAAAGTAGAAAAAAAATTCAAAAAATTAAAAAACATCATTCCGGCAATATATCTATCCAAACCGGGTTGAAATAGACCGTGAAATAGAGAAAAAAATTTTAGTCCCGAATTCCGTTCCTATCCGACCCTAGCTGGAAATTCCAAAAAATATGGCAAAAAAATTCAAAAAATTAAAAAAGTTCATTCCCGCATTATTTTTATCCAAACCGAGTTGAGATAGGCCGAGAAAGAAAAAAAAAAAAAAAAAATTGTCCTGAATTCCGTTCCTATCCGACCCTAGCTAGGGAATTTCAAGAAAAATAGCAAAAAAATTCAAAAAATTAAAAAACATCATTCCTGCATTATTTCTATCCAAACTGGGTTGAGATAGTTCTAGAAAGAGAAAAAAAAAAAATTTAGTCCTGAATTCCATTCCTATTCGACCCTGGCTTGAAAATTCAGAAAAAAATAGCAAAAAAAATTCCTTCCGGCATTATTTCTATCCAAACCAAGTTGGGATAGGCCAAGAACGAGTGAAAAAAATTTTAGCCTCAAATTCCGTTCCTGTCCGACCCTTACTAGAAAATTCCAAAAAAAATGACCAAAAAATTCAAAAACTTCCTTCCAGCAATATTTCTGTCCAAACCGAGTTGAGATAGGTTGAGAATGTGGGAAAAAGAAAATAGTCCCGAATTTCGTTCCTATCCGACCCTAACTTGAAAATTCAAAAAAAAATAGCAAAAAAGTTCAAAAATTTAAAAAACTTCATTTTGGCATTATTTCTATCCAGACTGAGTTGAGATAGGCCAAGAACGCAGGAAAAAATTTTTAACCATGAATTCCGTTCCTATCCGACCCTTGCTAGAAAATTCCAAAAAAAATGACCAAAAAATTCAAAAACTTCATTCCAGTAATATTTCTGTCCACACCGAGTTGAGAGAGGCTGAGAAAGTGGGAAAAGGAAAATAGTCCCAAATTCCGTTACTATCCGACCCTAGCTCGAAAATTCCAAAAAAAATAGAAAAAAAATTCAAAAAATGAAAAAACATCATTTCGGCAATATTTCTATCCAAACCGGGTTGAAATAGGTCGTGAAATAGAAAAAAAAATTTTAGCCCCGAGTTCCGTTCCTATCAGACCCTAGCTAGAAATTCTAAAAAAAATTGCGAAAAATTCAAAAAATTAAAAAACTTCATTGCCGCATTATTTTTATCCAAACCGGGTTGAGATAGTAGGCAGATAAAGAAAAAAAAAAAAATTTAGTCCTGAATTCCGTTCCTATCCGACCCAAGCTAGAAAATTCCAAAGAAAATAGCAAAAAAATTCAAAAATTTTAAAAACGTCATTCCGGCAATATTTCTATCCAAACCGAGTAGAGATAGGCCGAGAGACAGAAAAAAAATTTTAATCCCGAATACTGTTCCTTTCCGAACGTAGCTAGGAAATTCCCAAAAAAAAAGCAAAAAAATTCAAAAAATTAAAAAACTTCTTTACAGCATTATTTCTATCCAAACCGGTTTGAGATAGGCCGAGAAAGAGATAACAAAATTTTAGTCCCGAATTCCGTTCATATCCGACCCTAGCTAGAAAATTCCAGAAAAAAATAGCAAAAAAAATTAAAAAACTTCATTCCTGCATTATTTCTATCCAAACCGGGTTGAGATAGTCCTAGAAAGAGAAAAAAAAATTTAGTCCCGAATTCCGTTCCTATCCGACCCTAGCTTGAAAATTCAAAAAAAAATAGCAAAAAAATTATAAAACTTCATTTCTGCCTTATTTCTATCCAAACCGGGTTGAGATAGTCCGAGAAAGAGAAAAAAATTTTATTCCCGAATTCCGTTCCTATCCGACCCTAGCCTGAAAATTACAAAAAAAATAGAAAAAAAAATTCAAAAAATTAAAAACCTTCATTTCAGCTTTCTTTCTATCCAAACTGGGTTGAGATAGGACGACAAAGAAAAAAAAAAATTTAGTCCCGAATTCCGTTCCTATCCGAACCTAACTTGAAAATTCCAAAAAAATTCAAAAAATTAAAAAATATCATTCTAGCAATATTTCTATCCAAAACGAGTTGAGATAGGCCGAGAAAGTGAAAAAAAAATTTAGTCCCGAATACTGTTCCTTTCCGACCGTAGCTAGGAAATTCCGCAAAAAAAAGCAAAAAAATTGAAAAAATTAAAAAACATCATTCCAGCATTATTTCTATCCAAAACGAGTTGAGATAGGCCGAGAAAGAGAAAAAAAAATTTTGTCCCGAATACTGTTCCTTTCCGACCGTAGCAAGGAAATTCCCAAAAAAAAAAGCAAAAAAATTCAAAAAATTAAAAAACTTCATTCCGGCATTATTTCTATCCAAACCGGTTTGAGATAGGCCGAGAAAGAGAGAATAAAATTTTAGTCCCGAATTCCGTTCATATCCGACCCTAGCTTGAAAATTCCAAAAAAAAAAATAGCAAAAAAAATTTAAAAACTTCATTCCTGCATTATTTCTATCCAAACCAGGTTGAGATAGTCCTAGAAAGAGAAAAAAAAAATTTAGACCTGAATTCCGTTCCTATCCGACCCTTGCTTGAAAATTCAAAAAAAAATAGCAAAAAAATTAAAAAAATTCATTTCGGCATTATTTCTATCCAAACCGAGTTTTGATAGGCCAAGAACGGGCGAAAAAATTTTTAGCCTCGAATTCTGTTCCTCTCCGACAGTAGCTTGAAATTCCAAAAAAAATGGCAAAAAAATTCAAAAAATTAAAAAACTTCATTCCCGCATTATTTTTGTCCAAATCGGGTTGAGATTGGCCCAGAAAGAAAAAAAAAAAAAATAGTCCTGAATTCCGTTCCAATCCGACCCTAGCTAGAAAATTCCGAAAAAAAAAAAAAGCAAAAAAATTCAAAAAATTAAAAAACATTATTCCGGCAATATTTCTATCCAAACCGAGTAGAGATAGGCCGAGAAAGAGGGAAAAAAATTTTAGTCCCGAATTGCATTCCTATCCAACCGTAGCTAGAAAATTTCAAAAAAAAAATGGCAAAAAAAATTTAAAAAATTAAAAAACTTCATTCCGGCATTATTTCTATCTAAACCGGGCTTAGATTGGCAGAGAAAGAGAAAAAAAAAAAATTTAGTTCCGAATTCTGTTCCCATCCAACCCTAGCTAGAAAATAACAAAAAAAATAGTAAAAAAATTAAAAAATCTCATTCCGGAATTATTTTTATCTAAACTGGGCTGAGATTGGTCGAGAAAGAAAAAAAAATAATTGTTGTCCCGAATTCCGTTTCCATCCGACCCTAGCTAGAAAATTCCTAAAAAAATTAAAAAACTTCATTCCTGCCCTATTTCTATCCAAACCGGGTTGAGATAGTCAGAGAAAGAGAGAAATAAATTTTAGTCCCAAATTCCGTTTTTATCCGACCCCGGCTAGAAAATTACAAAAAAATAGAAGAAAAAATTCAAAAAATAAGAAAACTTCATTCTGGCATTATTTTTTTCCAAACTGGTTGAGATAGTCCGAGAAAGAGAAAATAAAAATTTTGTCCCGAATTCCGTTCCTATCCAACCCTACCCTGCAAATTACAAAAAAAATTCAAAAAAAAAATTCAAAAAATTAGAAACCTTCATTTCGGCTTTATTTCTATCCAAACCGGGTTGAGATAGGCCGACAAAAAAAAAAAAAATTTAGTTCCGAATTCCGTTCCTATTCGAACCTAACTTGAAAACTCCAAAAAAAAAATAGTAAAAAAATTCAAAAAATTAAAAAACATCATTCCAGCAATATTTCTATCCAAAACGAGTTGAGATAGGCCTCGGAGAAAAAAAAATTTAGTCCCGAATTCTGTTCCTTTTCGACCGTAGCTAGGAAATTCCCAAAGCAAAAGCAAAAAAATTCAAAAAATTAAAAAACTTCATTCCGGCATTATTTCTATCCAAACCGGTTTGAGATAGGCCGAGAAAGAGCGAATAAAATTTTAGTCCCGAATTCCGTTCATATCCGACCCTAGCTAGAAAATTCCAAAAAAAATAGCAAAAAAAATTAAAAAACTTCATTCCTGCATTATTTCTATCCAAACCGGGTTCACATAGTCCTAGAAAGAGAAAAAAAAAATTTAGTCCCAAATTCCGTTCCTATTCGACCCTAGCTTGAAAATTAAAAAAAAAATGGCAAAAAAATTAAAAAAATTCATTCCGGCATTATTTCCATCCAAACCGAGTTTAGATAGGCCAAGAACGGGCGAAAAAATTTTTAGCCTTGAATTCCGTTCCTCTCCGACCGTAGCTTGAAATTCCAAAAAAAATTCAAAAAATTAAAAAACTTCATTCCCGCATTATTTTTGTCCAAACAGGGTTGAGATAGGCCACAAAAGAAAAAAAAAAAAAATTAGTCCTGAATTCCGTTCCAATCCGACCCTATCTAGAAAATTCCGAAAAAATAAAAAGCAAAAAAATTCAAAAAATTAAAAAACATTATTCCGGCAATATATCTATCCAAACCGAGTAGAGATAGGCCGAGAAAGAGGGAAAAAAACTTTTAGTCCCGAATTCCATTCCTATCCAACCGTAGCTAGAAAATTTCAAAAAAAAATGGCAAAAAAATTCAAAAAATTAAAAAACTTCATTCCGGCATTATTTCTATCTAAATCAGGTTTAGATTGGCAGAGAAAGAGAAAAAAAAAATTTTAGTCCCGAATTCCGTTCCCATCCGACCCTAACTAGAAAATAACAAAAAAAAATAGCAAAAAAATTCAAAATATTAAAAAACCTCATTCCGGCATTATTTTTATTTAAACTGGGCTGAGATTGGTCGAGAAAGAAAAAAAAATAATTGTAGTCCCAAATTCCGTTCCCATCCTACCCTAGCTAGAAAATTCCAAAAAAAATAGCAAAAAAATTAAAAAACATCATTCCTGCCTTATTTCTATCCAAACCGGGTTGAGATAGTCCGAGAAGGAGAGAAAAAAATTTTAGTCCCGAATTCCGTTTTTATCCGACCCCAACTAGAAAATTACAAAAAAAATAGAAAAAAAAATCAAAAAATTAAAAAACTTCATTCCGGCATTATTTTTTTCCAAACTGGGTTGCGATAGTCCGAGAAAGAGAAAATAAAAATTTAGTCCCGAATTCCGTTCCTATCCGACCCAAGCTAGAAAATTCCAAAAAAAATAGCAAAAAAATTCAAAAAATTGAAAAACTTCAATCCGGCATTATTTCTATCCAAATCTGTTTGAGATAGGCCGAGAAAGAGAGAATAAAATTTTACTCCCGAATTCTGTTCATATCCGACCCTAGCTAGAAAATTAAAAAAAAAAATAGAGAAAAAAATTAAAACACTTCATTCCGGCATTATTTCTATCCAAACTGGGTTGAGATTGGCCGTGAAATAGACAAAGAAATTTTAGTCCCGAATTCCGTTTTTATCCGTCCCCAGCAAGAAAATTAGAAAAAAAATTTCAAAAAATTAAAAAACTTCATTCCGGCATTTTTTTTTTTTTCCAAACTGGGTTGAGATAGTCCAAGAAAGAGAAAATAAAAATTTAGTCCCAAATTCCGTTCCGACCCGACCCTAGCTAAAAAATTCCAAAAAAAATAGCAAAAAAATTTTAAAAATTAAAGAACTCCATTCCGGCATTATTTCTATTCAAACCGAGTTGAGATAGGCTAAGAATGCGGGAAAAAAATTTTACCCTTGAATTTCGTTCCTGTTCGACCCTTGCTAGAAAATTCCCAAAAAAATGACCAAAAAATTCAAAAACTACATTCCCGCAGTATTTCTGTCCAAACCGAGTTGAGATAGGCTGAGAAAGTGGGAAAAAGAAAATAGTCTCGAATTCCGTTCTATCTGACCCAGCTCGAAAATTCCAAAAAAAATAGAAAAAAAATAGAAAAACATCATTCCGGCAATATTTCTATCCAAACCGGGTTGAAATAGGCCGTGAAATAGAGAAAAAAATTTTAGTCTCGAATTCCGTTCCCATCCGACCCTAGAAAATTCCAAAAAAAATAGCAAAAAAATTATAAAACTTCATTCCTGCCTTATTTCTATCCAAACCAGGTTGAGATAGTCCGAGAAAGAGAAAAAAAATTTTAGTCCCGAATTCCGTTCCTATCCGACCCTAGACTGAAAATTACAAAAAAAATAGAAAAAAAAATTCAAAAAATTAAAAACCTTCATGTCGGCTTTATTTCTATCCAAACTAGGTTGAGATAGGCCGACAATGAAAAAAAAAATTTAGTCCCGAATTCCGTTCCTATCCGAACCTAACTTGAAAATTCCAAAAAAAATAGCAAAAAAATTCAAAAACCTCATTCCTGCCTTATTTCAATCCAAACCGGGTTAACATAGTCTGAGGAAGAGAGAAAAAAATTTTAGTCGAAAATTCCGTTCCTATCCGTCCCTAGCTTGAAAATTACAAAAAAAATAGAAAAAAAAAATTCAAAACCTTCATTTCGGCATTATTTCTATCCAAACCGGTTTCAGACAGGCAGACAAAGAAAAAAAAAATTTTACTCCCGAATTCCGTTCCTATCCGAACCTAATTTAAAATTCCAAAAAAATAGCAAAAAAATTCAAAAAATTAAAAAACATCATTCCGACAATATTTCTATCCGAAACGAGTTGAGATAGGCTGAGAAGGAGAAAAAAAAATTTAGTCCTGAATTCCGTTCCTTTCCGTCCATAGCTAGAAAATTCCCAAAAAAAAAAGCAAAAAAATTAAAAAATTAAAAAACTTTATTCCGGCATTATTTCTATCCAAACCGGTTTGAGATAGGCCGAGAAAGAGAGAATAAAATTTTAGTCCCGAATTCCGTTCATATCCGACCCTAGCTAGAAAATTCCAAAAAAAAATAGCAAAAAAAATTTAAAAACTTCATTCCTGCATTATTTCTATCCAAACCGGGTTGAGATAGTTCTAGAAAGAGAAAAAAAAAAAAAAAAAAATTTAGTCCCGAATTCCGTTCCTATCCGACCCTAGCACGAAAATTTCAAAAAAAATAGCAAAGAAATTAAAAAATTCATTCCGGCATTATTTCTATCCAAACCGAGTTGAGATAGGCCAAGAACGGGCGAAAAATTTTTTTGCCTCGAATTCCGTTCCTCTCCGAACCTTGCTATAAAATTCCAAAAAAAATGACCAAAAAATTCAAAAACTTCATTCCAGCAATATTTCTGTCCAAACTGAGTTTAGATAGGCTGAGAATGTGGGAAAAAGAAAATAGTCCCGAATTTCGTTCCTATCCGACCCTAACTAGAAAATTCCAAAAAAAATAGCCAAAAAATTCAAAAAATTAAAAAACTTCATTACGACATTATTTCTATCCAAACTGAGTTGAGATAGGCCAAGAACGCGGGAAAAAATTTTTAACCTTGAATTCCGTTCCTGTCCAACCCTTGCAAGAAAATTCCAAAAAAAATGACCAAAAAATTCAAAAACTTCATTCCAGCAATATTTCTGTCCAAACTGAGTTGAGATAGGCAGAGAAAGTGGGAAAAAGAAAATAGTCCCGAATTCCGTTACTATCCGACCCTAGCTCTAAAATTCAAAAAAAATTAAAAAAATTAAAAAACATCATTCCGGCAATATTTCTATCCAAACCGGGTTTAAATAGGCCGTGAAATAGAGAAAAAAATTTTAGTGCCGAATTCCGTTCCTATCCGACCCTAGCTAGAAATTCCAAAAAAAATAGCAATAAAATTCAAAAAATTAAAAAACATCATTCGGGCAATATTTCTATCCAAACCGAGTAGAGATAGGCCGAGAAAGAGGGAAAAAAATTTTAGTCCCGAATTCTGTTCCCATCCGACCTTAGTTAGAAAATTCCAAAAAAAATAGTAAAAAAATTAAAAAACTTCATTCCTGCCATATTTCTATCCAAACCAGGTTGAGATAGTCCGAGAAAGAGAAAAAAAAATTTTAGTTCCGAATTCCGTTCCTATCCGACCCTAGCTTGAAAATTACAAAAAAAATAGAAAAAAAAAATTCAAAAAATTAACAAACATCATTCCGGCAATATTTCTATCCAAACCGGGTTGAAATAGGTCGTGAAATAGAGAAAAAAAAATTTAGTCCCGAATTCCATTCCTATCCGACCCTAGCTAGAAATTCCAAAAAAATTCAAAAAATTAAAAAACTTCATTCTGGCATTATTTCTATTCAAACCGGTTTGAGATAGGCTGAGAAAGAGAGAACAAATTTTTAGTCCCGAATTCGGTTCCTATCCGACCGTAACTAGAAAATTCCAAAAAAATTCGAAAAATTAAAAAACCTCATTCCGGCATTATTTTTATCTAAACTGGGTTGAGATTGGCTGAGAAAGAAAAAAAAAAAAAAAAAATTTGGTCCCGAATTCCATTCCCATCCGACCCTAGCTAGAAAATTCCAAAAAAAATAGCAAAAAAATTAAAAAACTTCGTTCCTGCCATATTTCTATCCAAACCGTATTGAGATAGTCCGAGAAAGAGTGAAAAAAATTTTAGTCCTGAACTCCGTTCTTATCAAACCCTAGCTTAAAAAATACAAAAAATTAAAAAACTTCATTCCGGCATTATTTTTTATCCAAACTGGGTCGAGATTGGCCGAGAAAGAGAAAAAAAAATTTTAGTACCGAATTCCGTTCCCATCCGACCCTAGCTAGAAAATTCCAAAAAAAAAAATAGAAAAAAATTAAAAAACTTCATTCCTGCATTATTTCTATCCAAACCGGGTTGAGATTGTCCGAGAAAGAGAAAAAAAAAATTAGTCCCGAATTCCGTTCCTATCCGACCCTAACTAGAAAATTCCAAAAAAAATAGAAAAAATTAAAAAATATCATTCTGGTAGTATTTCTATCCAAACTGGGTTGAAATAGGCCGTGAAATAGAGAAAAAAAAATTTTAGTTCCGAATTCCGTTCCTATCCGACCCTAGCTAGAAATTCCAAAAAAAATGACAAAAAATTAAAAAACTTCATTCCCGCATTATTTTTATCCGAACCGGGTTAAGATAGGCCAAGAAAGGGAAAAAAAAAAATTTGGTCCCGAATTCCGTTACTATCAGACCACTGCTAGAAAATTCCAAAAAAAATAGCAATAAAATTCAAAAAATTAAAAAAAATCATTCCGGCAATATTTCTATCCAAACCGAGTTGAGATAGATCGAGAAAGAGGGAAAACAATTTTAGTCCCGAATTCCGTTCCTATCCGACCCTAGCTAGAAAATTCCCAAAAAAATAGCAAAAAAATTAAAAAACTTCATTCCTACCTTATTTCTATCCAAACCGGGTTGAGATAGTCTGAGAAAGAGAAAAAAAAATTTTAGTCCTGAATTCCGTTCTTATCCGACCCTAGATAGAAAATTACAAAAAAATAGTAAAAAAATTCAAAAAATTAAAAAACTTCATTCCGGCATTATTTTTTATCCAAACTAGGTCAAAAAAAAAATAGAAAAAAATTAAAAAACTTCATTCCTGCATTATTTCTATCCAAACCGGGTTGAGATAGTCCAAGAAAGAGAAAAAAAAAAATTTAGTTCCAAATTCCGTTCCTATCCGACCCTAACTTGAAAATTACAAAAAAAATAGAATAAAAAATTCAAAAAATTAAAAAACATCATTCCGGCAATATTTCTATCCAAACCGGGTTGAAATATAGGCCGTGAAATAGAGAAAAAAATTTTAGTCCCGAATTCCGTTCCTATTCGACCCTAGCTAGAAATTCCAAAAAAATTCAAAAAATTAAAAAACTTCATTCCCGCATTATTTTTATCCGAACCGGGTTGAGATAGGCCAAGAAAGAAAAAAAAAAGAAAAAATTTAGTCCTGAATTCCGTTCCTATCCGACCCTAGCTAGAAAATTCCCAAAAAAATAGCAAAAAAATTCAAAAAATTAAAAAACATCATTCAAGCATTATTTCTATCCAAACCGGTTTGAGATAGGCCGAGAAAGAGAGAACAAATTTTAGTCTCGAATTCCGTTCCTATCCGACCGTAACTAGAAAATTCCAAAAAAAATAGCAAAAAAAATTCAAAAAATTAAAAAACCTCATTCCGGCATTATTTTCATCTAAACTGGGTTGAGATTGGCCAAGAAAAAAAAAAAAATTTTGGTCCCGAATTCCGTTCCTTTCCGACCGTAGCTAGAAAATTCCAAAAAAAAAAAAGCAAAAAAATTCAAAAAATTAAAAAACCTCATTCCGGCATTATTTCTATCCAAACCGGTTTGAGATAGGCCGAGAAAGAGAGAACAAATTTTTAGTCCCGAATTCCGTTCCTATCCGACCGTAACTAGAAAATTCCAAAAAAAATAGCAAAAAAAATTCAAAAAATTAAAAAACCTCATTCCGGCATTATTTTCATCTAAACTGGGTTGAGATTGGCCAAGAAAAAAAAAAAAATTTTGGTCCCGAATTCCATTCCCATCCGACCCTAGCTAGAAAATTCCAAAAAAAAATCAAAACAATTAAAAAACTTCATTCCTGCCATATTTCTATCCAAACCGGATTGAGATAGTCCGAGAAAGAGTGAAAAAAATTTGAGTCCCGAATTTCGTTCTTATCAGACCCTAGCTAAAAAATTACAAAAAATAAAGAAAAAAAATTAAAAAAATTAAAAAATATCATTCCGGCATTATTTTTATCCAAACTGAATTGAGATTGGCCGAGAAAGAGAAAAAAAAAATTCAGTCCCGAATTCCGTTCCCATCCGACCCTAGCAAGAAAATTCCAAAAAAAAACAGCAAAAAAATTAAAAAACTTCATTCCTGCGTTATTTCTATCCAAACCGGGTTGAGATAGTCCGAGTAAGAGAAAAAAAAAAAATTTAGCCCCGAATTCCATTCCTATCCGACCCAAGCTAGAAAATTCCAAAAAAAATATCAACAAAATTCAAAAAATTAAAAAACATCATTCCGGCAATATTTCTATCCAAACCGGGTTGAAATTGGCCGTGAAATAGATAAAAAAAATATAGTTCCGAATTCGGCTCCAACCGACTCTAGCTAGAAATTCCAAAAAAAATGGCAAAAAAATTCAAAAAATTAAAAAACTTCATTCCCGCATTATTTTTATCCAAACCAGGTCGAGATAGGTCGAGAAAGGAAAAAAAAAAAATTTAGTCCTGAATTCCGTTCCTATCCGACCCTAGCTAGAAAATTCAAAAAAAAAAAAAAAAAGCAAAAAAATTCAAAAAATTAAAAAACATTATTCCGGCAATATTTCTATCCAAACCGAGTAGAGATAGGTCGAGAAAGAGGGAACAAAATTTTAGTCCCGAATTCCATTCCTATCCAACCGTAGCCAGAAAATTTTAAAAAAAATGGCAAAAAAATTCAAAAAATTAAAAAACTTCATTCCGACATTATTTTTATCAAAACCGGGTTTAGATTGGCCGAGAAAGAGAAAAAAAAAATTTTAGTCCCGAATTCCGTTCCCATTCGACCCTAGCTAGAAAATAACAAAAAACATAGCAAAAAAATTCAAAAAATTAAAAAACCTCATTCCGACATTATTTTTATCTAAACTGGCAGGATATTGGTCGAGATAGAAAAAAAAATGATTTTAGTCATGAATTCCGTTCCCATCCGACCCTAGCTATAAAATTCCAAAAAAAATAGCAAAAAAATTAAAAAACTTCATTCCTGCCTTATTTCTATCCAAACCGGGTTGAGATAGTCCGAGAAAGAGAGAAAAAAATTTTAGTCTCAAATTCCGTTCCCATCCGACCTAGCTAGAAAATAACAAAAAACATAGCAAAAAAATTCAAAAAATTGAAAAACCTCATTCTGGCATTATTTTTATCTAAACTGGGCTGAGATTGGTCGAGAAAGAAAAAAAATAATTTTAGTCCCGAATTCCGTTCCCATTCGACCCTATAAATTAAACGGGAAATTGTGTACATTAATTGTATGGAATGTCTGGATTTGCAGAGAAATTGAATATCTAGAATTTCGTAAATTCAGCCTGAAATTGTGTACATTATATATGTACGGAATGTCTGGATTTGCAGAGAAATTAAATATCCAGAAGTTTTTAAATTCAACGGGAAATTGTGTACATTAATTGTTCGGAATGTCTGGATTTGCAGAGAAATTGAATATCCAGTATTTCGTAAATTCAGCCTGAAATTGTGTACATTTTATACGTACAGAATGTCTGGAATTGCAAAGAAATTGAATATCCAGAACTATGTAGATTGAAATGGAAATTGGGTATGTTAAGTTTAAGGAATGCCTAGATTTGCGTTGGAATTGAATATCCAGAATTTCGTAAATTCAGACTGAAATTGTATACATTATATATGTATGGAATGTCCGGATCTGCAGAAAAAATTGAATTTCAGAATTATGTAAATTCAACGGTAAAATGCGTACATTAATTGTATGGAATGTCTGGATTTGCAGAGAAATTGAATATCCAGAATTTCGTAAATTCAACCTGAAATTGTGTACATTATATATGTACGGAAAGTCTGAATTTGCGGAGAAATTAAATATCCTGAAGTTTTTAAATTCAACGGGAAATTGTGTACATTAATTGTACGGAATGTTTGGATTTGCAGAGAAATTGAATATCCAGAATTCAATGGGAAATTGGGTAGGTTAAGTTTACGGAATGTCTAGATTTCCGGAGAAATTGAATATCCAGAATTTCGTAAATTTAGCATGAAATTGTGTCCATTATATATGTACGGAATGTCTGGATTTGCAGAGAAATTGAATATCCAGAACTTTTTACATTCAACGGGAAATTATGTACACTAATTGTATGGAATGTCTGGATTTGCATAGAAATTAAATATGTAGAGGTGTGCTAATTCAACGGGAAATTTGGTAGGTTAAGTTCACGGAATGTCTGGATTTGTAGAGAAATTGAATATCCAGAATTTTGTAAATTCAGCCTGAAATTCTGTACATTATATATGTACGGAATATCTGGCTGGATATGCAGAGAAATTAAATACCCAGAACTATGTAAAATTCAACGGGAAATTGTGTACATTAATCGTACGGAATGTCTGGATTTGCATAGTAATTTAATATCCAGAAGCTTGTAAATTCATCGGGAAATTGTGTACATTAATTGTACGGAATGGCTAGAATTGCAGAGAAATTGAATATCCAGAATTTCGTAAATTTAGCCTGAAATTGTGTACATTTTATATGTACGGAATGTCTGTATTTGCAAAGAAATTGAATATCCAGAACTATGTAAATTGAAATGGAAATTGGGTATGTTAAGTTTAAGGAATGCCTAGATTTGCGTTGGAATTGAATATCCAAATTTCGTAAATTCAGACTGAAATTGTATACATTATATATGTACGGAATGTCCAGATCTGCAGAAAAAATTGAATTTCAGAATTATGCAAATTCAACTGTAAAATGTGTACAGAATGTCTGGATTTGTAGAGAAATTGAATATCCAGAGGTGTGCAACTTCAACGGGAAATTGGTTAGGTTAATTTCACGGAATGTCTGGATTTGCAGAGAAATCGAATATCCTGAATTTCGTAAATTTAGCCTGAAATTGTGTACATTGTATACGTACGGAATGTCTAGATTTGTAAAAAAAATTGAATTTCAGAATTATGTAAATTCAACGGTAAAATGTGTGCATTAATTGTACGGAATGTCTGTATTTGCAGAGAAATTGACTATCCAGAGGTGTGTAAATTCAATGGGAAATTGGGTAAGTTAATTTTACGGAATGTCTGGCTTTGGAAAGAAATTGAATATCCAGAATTTTGTAAATTCAGCCTGAAATTGTGTACATTATATATGTACGGAATATCTAAATTGGCAGAGAAATTAAATATCCAGAAGATGTTAAATTCAATGGGAAATTGTGTACATTAATTGTACGGAATGTCTGGATTTGCAGAGATATTGAATATCCAGAATTTCGTAAATTCAGCCTGAAGTTGTGTACATTTAATATGTACGGAATGTCTGGATTTGCAGAGAAATTGAATATCCAGAACTATGTAAATTAAACTGGAAATTGGGAAGGTTCAGTTTACGGACTGTCTAGATTTGCAGAGAAATTGAATATCCCGAATTTCGTAAATTCAGCTTAAATTTGTGTACATTATACGTGTACAAAATATCTGGATTTGTAGAGAAATTAAATATCCAGAAATATGTAAATTCAACGGGAAATTGTGTACATTAATTGTACGGAATGTCTGAATTTGCAGAGAAATTAAATATCCAGAGGTCTGTAAGTTCAACGGGAAATTGGGAAGGTTAAGTTTGCAGAATGTCTAGATTTACGGAGAAATTGAATATCCATAATTTTGTAAATTTATCCTGAAGTTGTGTACATTACATATGTACGAAATGTCCGGATTTGCAGAGAAATTGAATATCCAGAATTCAACGGGAAATTGAGTAGGTTAAGTTTATGGAATGTCTAGATTTGCGGAGAAATTGAATATCCAGAATTTCGTACATTCAGCCTGAAATCGTGTCCATTATATATGTACGAAATGGCTGGATTTGCTGAGTAATTGAATATCCAGAAGCTTGTAAATTCAACGGGAAATTGTGTACATTAATTGTACGGAATGTCTAGGTTTGCAGTGAAATTGAATATCCAGAGGTGTGTAAATTTAACAGGAAATTGGGTACGTTTAGTTTATGGAATGTCTGGATTTGCAGAGAAATTGAATATCCAGAATTTCGTAAATTCAGCCTGAAATCGTGTCCATTATATATGTACGGAATGTCTGGATTTGCAGAGAAATTGAATATCTAGGGGTGTGTAAATTCAACAGGAAATTGGGTCGGTTAAGTTTACGGAATGTCTGGATTTGCAGAGAAATTCAATATCCAGTATTTCCTAAATTCAGCCTGAAATTGTTGACATTATATATGTACGGAATGTTTGGATTTACAGAGAAATTAAATATGCAAAAGTTTTTAAATTCAACTTGAAATTGTGTACATTAATTGTATGAAATGTCTGGATTTGCAGAAAAATTGAATATCCAGAATTCAACGGGAAATTGGGTAGGTTAAGTTTACGGAATGACTGGATTTAGGAGAAATTGAATATCCAAAATTTCGTACATGCAACCCAAAATTTTGTACATTATATATGTACGGAATGTCTGGATTTGCAGAGAAATTGAATATTCAGAATTTCGTAAATTCAGCCTAAAATTGTGAACATTATACATGTACGGAATGTCTGGTTTGCAAACAAATTAGATATCCAGAACTATGTAAATTCAATGGGAAATTGTGTACATTAATTGTACGGAATGTCTAGATTTGCAGAAAAATGGAATATCCAGAGCTGTGTAAACTTAACGAGAAATTCGGAAGGTTAATTTTTCGGAATATCTAGATTTGCAGAGAAATCGAATACTCAGAATTTCGTAAATTCAGACTGAAATTGTGTACATTATATATGTACGAAATGTCTGGATTTGCAGAGAAATTGAATATCCAAAACTATGTAAATTCAACGGGAAATTAGGTAGGTTAAGTTTACGGAATGTCTGGATTTGCAGAGAAATTGAGTACCCAGAATTTCGTAAATTCAGTCCGAAATTGTGTACATTATATATGCACGGAATGTCTGGATTTGCAGAGAAATTGAATATCCAGAACTATGTAAATTCAACGGGAAATTAGGTTGGATAAGTTTAGCGAATGTCTAGATTTCCGGAGAAATTGAATATCCAGAATTCAACGAGAAATTGGGTAGGTTAAGTTTACGGAATGACTAGATTTGGGAGAAATTTAAAATCCAGAATTTCGTATATGCATCCCGAAATTGTGTACATTATATATGTACGGAATGTCTGGATTTGCAGAGAAATTGAATATCCAGAATTTCGTAAATTCAGCCTAAAATTTTGAACATTATACATGTACGGAATGTCTTGATTCGCAAAGAAATTAAACATCTAGAACTATGTAAATTCAACGGGAAATTGTGTACATTAATTGTACGGAATGTCTAAATCTGCAGAGAAATGGAATATCTAGAGGTGTGTAAATTTAACGGGAAATTGGGAAGGTTAATTTTTCGGAATATCAAGATTTGCAGAGAAATTGAATACCCAGAATTTCGTAAATTCAGTCTTAAATTGTGTTCATTATATATGTACAGAATGTCTGGATTTGCAGAGAAATTGAATATCCAGAACTATGTAAATTCAACGGGAAATTAGGTTGGTTAAGTTTACCGAATGTCTAGATTTGCGGAGAAATTGAATATCGAGAATTTCGTAAATTTAGCATCAAATTGTGCACATTATATATGTACGGAATGTTCGGATTTGCAGAGAAATTGAATATCCAAAACTTTGTAAATTCAACGGGAAATTGTGTACATTAATTGTACGGAATGTCTGGATTTGCAGAGAAATTGAATATGTAGAAGTGTGCAAATTGAACGGGAAATTTGGTAAGTTAAGTTTACGGAATGTTTGGATTTGCAGAGAAATTGAATATCCAGAATTTCGTAAATTCAGCCTGAAATTGTGTACATTATATATGGACGGAATGTCTAGATTTGCAGAGAAATTGAATATCTTGGGGTGTGTAAATTGAACAGGAAAATGGGTCGGTTAAGTTTACGGAATGTCTGGATTTGCAGAGAAATTGAATATCCAGAATTTCGTAAATTCATCCCGAAATTGTGTACATTATATATGTACGGAATGTCTGGATTTGCAGCGAAATTAAATATTCTGAAGTTTTTAAATTCTAAGGGAAATTGTGTACATTAATTGTACGGAACGTCTGGATTTGCAGAGAAATTGAATATCCAGAATTCAACGGGAAATTGGGTAGGTTAAGTTTATGGAATGTCTAGATTTGCGGGGAAATTGAATATCCAGAATTTCGTACATTCAGCCTAAAATCGTGTCCATTATATATGTACGGAATGTCTGAATTTGCTGAGTAATTGAATATTCAGAAGCTTGTAAATTCAACGGGAAATTGTGTACATTAATTGTACGGAATGTCTGGGTTTGTAGAGAAATTGAATATCTAGAGGTATGTAAATTTAACAGGAAATTGGGTAGGTTTAGTTTATGGATTGTCTGGATTTGTAGAGAAATTGAATATCCAGAATTTCGTAAATTCAGCCTGAAATCGTGTCCATTATATATGTACGGAATGTCTGGAATTGCAAACAAAATTGAATATCTAGGGCTGTGTAAATTCAACAGGAAATTGGGTCGGTTAAGTTTACGGAATGTCTGGATTTGCAGAAAAATTCAATATCCAGAATTTCCTAAATTCAGCCTGAAATTGTTGACATTATATTTGTACGGAATGTCTGGATTTACAAAGAAATTAAATATCCAAAAGTTTTTAAATTCAACTTGAAATTGTGTACATTAATTGTACGAAATGTCTGGATTTGCAGAAAAATTGAATATCCAGAATTCAACGGGAAATTAGGTAGGTTAAGTTTACGGAATGACTAGATTTGGGAGAAATTGAATATCCAAAATTTCGTACATGCAACCCGAAATTGTGTACATTATATACGTACGGAATGTCTGGATTTGCAAAGAAATTGAATATCCAGAATTTCGTAAATTCAGCCTAAAATTGTGAACATTATACATGTACGGAATGTCTGGATTTGCAAACAAATTAGATATCCAGAACTATGTAAATTCAATGGGAAATTGTGTACATTAATTGTACGGAATGTCTAGATTAACAGAAAAATGGAATATCCAGAGGTGTGTAAATTCAACGGGAAATAGGGTAGGTTAATTTTTCGGAATATCTAGATTTGCAGAGAAATTGAATACCAAGAATTTCGTAAATTCCGTCTGAAATTATGTACATTATATATATACGGAATGTTTGGATTTGCAGAGAAGTTGAATATCCAGAACTATGTAAATTCAACGGGAAATTATGGTTATGTTTACCGAATGTCTAGATTTGCGGAGAAATTGAATATTCAGAATTCAACGGGAAATTAGGTTGGTTAAGTTTACGGAATGACTAGATTTGGGAGAAATTGAATATCCAGAATTTCGTACATGCAGCACGAAATTGTGTACATTATTTATGTACGAAATGTCTGGATTTACAGAGAAATTGAATATCCAGAATTTCGTAAATTCAGCCTGAAATTGTGAACATTATACATGTACGTAATGTCTGGATTTGCAAGGAAATTAGATATCTAGAACTATGTAAATTCAACGGGAAATTGTGTACATTAATTGCACGGAATGTCTAGATTTGCAGAGAAATGGAATATCCAGAGGTGTGTAAACTTAACGAGAAATTCGGAAGGTTCCTTTTTCGGAATATCTAGTTTTGCAGAGAAATCGAATACCCAGAATTTCGTAAATTCAGACTGAAATTGTGTACATTATATATGTACGTAATGTCTGGATTTGCAGAGAAATTGAATATCCAAAACTATGTAAATTCAATGGGAAATTAGGTAGGTTAAGTTTACGAAATGTCTGGATTTGCAGAGAAATTGAATACCCAGAATTTCGTAAATTCAGCCCGAAATTGTGAACATTATATCTGTATGGAATGTCTGGATTTGCAGAGAAATTGAATATCCAGAACTACGTAAATTTAACGGGAAATTAGGTTGGTTAAGTTTAGCGAATGTCTAGATTTCCGGAGAAATTGAATATCCAGAATTCAAGGAGAAATTGGGTTAAGTTTACGGAATGACTAGATTTGGGAGAAATTGAATATCCAGAATTTCGTACATGCAGCCCGAAATTGTGTACATTATATATGTACGGAATGTCTGGATTTGCAGAGAAATTGAATATCCAGAATTTCGTAAATTCAGCCCAAAATTGTGAACATATGCATGTACGGAATGTTTTGATTTGCAAAGAAATTAGATATCCAGAACTATGTAAATTCAACGGGAAATTATGTACATTAATTGTACGGAATGTCTAAATTTGCAGAGAAATGGAATATCCAGAGGTGTGTAAATTTAACGGGAAATTAGGAAGGTTAATTTTTCGGAATATCTAGATTTGCAGAGAAATTGAATACCCAGAATTTCGTAAATTCAGTCTGAAATTGTGTACATTATATATGTACGGAATGTCTGTATTTGCAGAGAAATTGAATATCCAGAACTATGTAAATTCAACGGGAAATTAGGTTGGTTAAGTTTACCGAATGTCTAGATTTGCGGAGAAATTGAATATCTAGAATTTCGCAAATTTAGCATCAAATTGTGCACATTATATATGTACAGAATGTTTGGATTTGCAGAGAAATTGAATTTCCAGAACTTTGTAAATTCAACGGGAAATTGTGTATATTAATTGTACGGAAAGTCTGGATTTGCAGAGAAATTGAATATGTAGAATGGTGCAAATTGAATAGGAAATTTGGTAAGTTAAGTTTACGGAATGTTTGGATTTGCAGAGAAATTGAATATCCAGAATTTTGTAAATTCAGCCTGAAATTGTGTACATTATATATGGACGGAATGTCTAGATTTGCAGAGAAATTGAATATCTTGGGGTGTGTAAATCGAACAGGAAATTGGGTCGGTTAAGTTTACGGAATGTCTGGACTTGCAGAGAAATTGAATACCCAGAATTTCGTAAATTCAGCCTGTAATTGTGTACATTTTATATGTACGGAGTGTCTGGATTATGCATAGAAATTGAATATCCAGAACTATGTAAATTGAACTAGAAATTGGGTAGGTTAAGTTTACGGAATGTCTAGATTTACGGAGAATTTAAATATCTAGAATTTCGTAAATTCAGCCTGAAATTTTATACATTATATATGTACGGAATGTCTGGATTTACAGAAAAATTGAATATCCAGAAGTTTGTGAATTAAACGGGAAATTGTGTACATTAATTGTACGGAATGTCTGGATTTGCAGAGAAATTGAATATCTAGAATTTCGTAAATTCAGCCTGAAATTGTGTACATTATATATGTACGGAATGTCTGGATTTGAAGAGAAATTAAATATCCAGAAGTTTTTAAATTCAACGGGAAATTGTGTACATTAATTGTTCGGAATGTCTGGATTTGCAGAGAAATTGAATATCCAGTATTTCGTAAATTCAGCCTGAAATTGTGTACATTTTATACGTACAGAATATCTGGAATTGCAAAGAAATTGAATATCCAGAACTATGTAGATTGAAATGGAAATTGGGTATGTTAAGTTTAAGGAATGCCTAGATTTGCGTTGGAATTGAATATCCAGAATTTCGTAAATTCAGACTGAAATTGTATACATTATATATGTATGGAATGTCCGGATCTGCAGAAAAAATTGAATTTCAGAATTATGTAAATTCAACGGTAAAATGCGTACATTAATTGTATGGAATGTCTGGATTTGCAGAGAAATTGAATATCCAGAATTTCGTAAATTCAACCTGAAATTGTGTACATTATATATGTACGGAAAGTCTGGAATTGCGGAGAAATTAAATATCCTGAAGTTTTTAAATTCAACGGGAAATTGTGTACATTAATTGTACGGAATGTTTGGATTTGCAGAGAAATTGAATATCCAGAATTCAATGGGAAATTGGGTAGGTTAAGTTTACGGAATGTCTTGATTTCCGGAGAAATTGAATATCCAGAATTTCGTAAATTTAGCGTGAAATTGTGTCCATTATATATGTACGAAATGTCTGGATTTGCAGAGAAATTGAATATCCAGAACTTTTTACATTCAACGGGAAATTATGTATACTAATTGTACGGAATGTCTGGATTTGCATAGAAATTAAATATGTAGAGGTGTGCTAATTCAACGGGAAATTTGGTAGGTTAAGTTCACGGAATGTCTGGATTTGTAGAGAAATTGAATATCCAGAATTTTGTAAATTCAGCCTGAAATTCTGTACATTATATATGTACGGAATGTCTGGATTTGCAGAGAAATTAAATATCCAGAACTATGTAAAATTCAACGGGAAATTGTGTACATTAATCGTACGGAATGTCTGGATTTGCATAGTAATTTAATATCCAGAACTACGTAAATTCAACGGGAAATTAGGTTGGTTAAGTTTAGCGAATGTCTAGATTTCCGGAGAAATTGAATATCCAGAATTCAAGGAGAAATTGGGTAAATTTAAATATCTAGAATTTCGTAAATTCAGCCTGAAATTTTATACATTATATATGTACGGAATGTCTGGATTTACAGAAAAATTGAATATCCAGAAGTTTGTGAATTAAACGGGAAATTGTGTACATTAATTGTACGGAATGTTTGGATTTGCAGAGAAATTGAATATCCAAAATTCAACGGGAAATTGGGTAGGTTAAGTTTACGGAATGTCTAGATTTGCGGAGAAATTGAATATCCAGAATTTCGTAAATTCAGCCTGAAATTTTATACATTATATATGTACGGAATTTCTAGATTTGCAGAAAAATTGAATATCCCGAAGTTTGTGAGTTAAACAGGAAATTGTATACATTAATTGTACGGAATATATGGATTTGCAGAGAAATTGAATATCCATAATTCAACGGGAAATTGGGTAGGTTAAGTTTACGGAATGTCTAGATTTGCGAAGATATTGAATATCCAGAATTTCGTATATTCAGCCTGAAATCGTGTATATTATATATGTACGGAATGTCTGTATTTTCAGAGAAATTAAATATCCAGAAGTTCGTAAATTCAACGAGCAATTGTCTACATTAATTTTACGGAACGTCTGGATTTGCAGAGAAATTGAATATCCAGAGATGTGTAAATTCAACAAGAAATTTTGTAGGTTAAGTTTACGGAATGTTTGGATTTGCATAGAAATTGAATATCCAGGGGTGTGTAAATTCAACAGGAAATTGGGTTGGTTAGGTTTACGGAATGTCTGGATTTGCAGAGAAATTGAATATCAAGAATTTCTTAAATTCAGCCTGAAATTGTGAACATTGTATATGTAAAAAATGTCTGGATTTGCAAAGAAATTGAATATCTAGGGTTGTGTAAATTCAACAGGAAATTGAGTCGGTTAAGTTTACGGAATGTCTGGATTTGCAGAGAAATTGAATATCCAGAATTTCGTAAATTCAGCCTGAAATTGTGTACAATATATATGTACGGAATGTCTGGATTTGCAGAGAAATTAAATATCCAGAAGTTTTTAAATTCAACGGGAAATTGTGTACATTAATTGTACGGAATGTCTGGATTTGCAGAGAAATTGAATATTTAGTGGTTTGTAAATTCAACGGGAAATTGGGTTGGTTAATTTTACAGAATGACTGGATTTGCAAAGAAATCGAATATCCACAATTTCGTAAATTCAGCCAGAAATTGAGCACACTATATATGCACGGAATGTCTGGATTTGCAGAAAAAATTGAATATCAATAATTATGTAAATTCAACGAGAAAATGTGTACATTAATTTTACGGAATGTCTGGATTTACCGAGAAATTGAATATCCAGAATTCTACAGGAAATTGGGTAGGTTAAGTTTACGGAATGTCTCGATTTGCAGAGAAAGTGAATATCCAGAATTTCGTAAATTCAGCATGAAATTGTGAACATTATATATGTACGGAATGACTGTATTTGCAAAGAAATTGAATATCTAGGGTTGTGTAAATTCAATAGGAAATTGGGTCGGTTAAGTTTACGGAATGTCTAAATTTGCAAAGAAATTGAATATCCAGAATTTCATAAATTCAGCCCAAAATTGTGTACATTATATATGTACGGAATGTCTGGATTTGCAGAGAAATTAAATATTCAGAAGTTTTTAAATTCTACAGGAAATTGTGTACATTAATTGTACGGAATGTCTGGATTTGCAGAGAAATTGAATATCCAGAATTCAACGTGAAATTGGGTTGGTTACGTTTACAGAATGTCTATATTTGCGGAGAAATTGAATATCCAGAATTTCGTACATTCGGTTTCAAATCGGGTCCATTATATATGTACGGAATGTCTGGATTTGCAGAGTAATTGAATATCCAGAAGCTTGTAAATTCAACGAGAAATTGTGTACATTAATTTTACGGAATGTCTGGATTTGCAGAGAAATTGAATATCCAGAATTCTACAGGAAATTGGGTAGGTTCAGTTTACGGAATGTCTGGATTTGCAGAAAAATTGAATATCCAGAATTTCATAATTTCAGCCTGAAATTGTGTACATTATATATGTACGGAATGTCTAAATTTGCAGAGAAATAGAATATCTAGGGGTGTGTAAATTCAACAGGAAATTGGGTCTGTTAAGTTTACGGAATGTCTGGATTTGCAGAGAAATTCAATATCCAGAATTTCGTAAATTCAGCCTGAAATTGTTGACATTATATATGTACGGAATGTCTGGACTTGCAGAGAAATTAAATATCCAGAAGTTTTTAAATTCAACAGGAAATTGTGTACATTAATTGTACGGAATGTGTGGATTTGCTGAAAAATTGAATATCCCGAATTCAACGGGAAATTGGGTAGGTTAAGTTTACGGAATGACTAGATTTTCGAGAAATTGAATATCCAGAATTTCGTACATGCAGCCCGAAATTGTGAACATTATACATCTACGGAATGTCGGGATTTGCAAACAAATTAGATATCCAGAACTATGTAAATTCAACGGGAAATTGTGTACATTAATTGCACGGAATGTCTAGATTTGCAGAGAAATGTAATATCCAGAGGTGTGTAAATTCCACGGGAAATTGGGAAGGTTAATTTTTCGGAATATCTAGATTTGCAGAGAAATTGAATACCTAGAATTTCGTAAATTCCGTCTGAAAATATGTACATTATATATGTACGGAATGTCTGTATTTGCAGAGAAATTGAATATCCAGAACTATGTAAATTCAACGGGAAATTAGGTTGGTTAAGTTTACCGAATGTCTAAATTTGCGGAGAAATTGAATATCCAGAATTCAACGGGAAATTGGGTAGGTTATGTTTACGGAATGACTAGATTTGGGAGAAATTGAATGTCCAGAATTTCGTACATGCAGCCCGAAATTGTGTACATTATATATGTACGGAATGTCTGGATTTGCAGAGAAATTGAATATCTAGAGTTTCGTCAATTCAGCCTGAAATTGTGCACATTATACATGTACGGAATGTCTGGATTTGTAAAGAAATTAGATATCCAGAACTATGTAAATTCAGCGGGAAATTGTGTACATTAATTGTCCGGAATGTCTAGATTTACAGAGAAATGGAATATCCAGAGGTGTGTAAATTTAACGGGAAATTAGGAAGGTTAATACTTCGGAATGTTTGGATTTGCAGAGAAATTGAATATCCAGAACTATGTAAATTCAACGGGAAATTGGGTTGGTTAAGTTTACCGAATGTCTAGATTTGCAGAGAATTTGAATATCCAGAATTTCGTCAATTCAGCCTAAAATTTTGGACAATATATATGTTAGGAATGTATGGATTTACAGAGAAATTAAATATCCAGAAGTTTTTAAATTCAACGGAAAATTGTGTACATTAATTGTACCGAATGTCTGGATTTGCAGAGAAATTGAATATCTAGAGGTGTGTAAATTCAACGGGAAATTGGGTAGGTTAATTTTACGGAATCTCTAGACTTGGAGAGAAATTGAATATCCAGAATTTCGTAAATTCATGCAGAAATTGTGTACACTATACATGTACGGAATGTCAGTATTTGCAGAAAAAATTGAATATCAAGAATTATGTAAATTCAACGACAAATTGTGTATATTAATTGTACGAAATGTCTGGATTTGCAGAGAAATTGAATATCCAGAATTTCGTAAATTCAGCCTGAAATTCTGTATATTATATATGTAAGGAATGTCTGGATTTGTAGAGAAAGTAAATATCCAGAAGTTTTTAAATTCTACGGGAAACTGTGTACATTAATTGTACGGAATGTTTGGATTTGCTGAGAAGTTGAATATCAAGAATTTAACGGGAAATTGGGTAGGTTAAGTTTACGGAATGTCCAGATTTGCGGAGAAATTGAATATCCAGAATTTCGTACATTCAGCCTGAAATCGTGTCCATTATATATGTCCGGAATGTCTGGATTAGCAGAGTAATTTAATATCCATAAGCTTGTAAATTCAACGGGAAATTGTGTACAATAATTGTACGGCATGTCTGGATTTGCAGAGAAATTGAATATCCAGGGGTGTGTAACTTCAACAGGAAATTGGGTAGGTTTAGTTTACAGAATGTCTGGATTTGCAAAGAAATTGAATTTCTAGGCGGTGTGTAAATTCAACAGGAAATTGGGTCGGTTATGTTTACGGAATGTCTGGATTTGCAGAGAAATTCAATATCCAGAATTTCGAAAATTCAGCCTGAAATTGTTGACATTATATATGTACGGAATGTCTGGATTTGCCGAGAAATTAAATATCCAGAAATTTTTAAATTCAACGAGAAATTGTGTACGTTAATTGTACGGAATGTCTGGATTTGCAGAGAAATTGAATATCCAGAATTCAACGGGAAATTGGGTAGGTTAATTTTATGGAATGACTAGATTTGGGAGATATTGAATATCCTGAATTTCGTACATGCAGCCCGAAATTGTGTACATTATATATGTACGGAATGTCTGGATTTGCCGAGAAATTGAATATCCAGAATTTCATAAATTCAGCCTGAAATTGTGAACATTATACTTGTACGGAATGTCTGGATTTGCAAAGAAATTAGATATCCAGAACTATGTAAATTCAACGGGAAATTTTGTACTTTAATAGTACGGAATGTCTAGATTTGCAGAGAAATGGAATATCCAGAGGTGTGTAAATTCAACGGGAAATTGGGAAGTTTAATTTTTCGGAATATCTGGATTTGCTGAAAAATTGAATACCCAGAATTTCATAAATTCACTTTGAAATTGTGTACATTATATATGTACGGAATGTCTGGATTTGCAAGAAAATTAGATATCCAGAACTATGTAAATTCAACGGGAAACTGTGTACATTAATTGTACGGAGTGTATAGAATTGTAGAGAAACGGAATATCCAGAGGTGTGTAAATTCAACGGGAAATTGGGAAGGTTAAATTTTCGGAATATCTGGATTTGCTGAGAAATTGAATACCCAGAATTTCGTAAATTCTTTCTGAAATTGTCTACATTATATACGTATGGAATGTCTGGATTTTCTGAGAAATTAAATATCCAGAAATTCGTAAATTCAGTCTGAAATTGTGAACATTATATATGTACGGAATGCCTGGATTTGCAGAGAAACGGAATATCCAGAGGTGTGTAAATTCAACGGGAAATTGGGAAGGTTAAATTTTCGGAATATCTGGATTTGCAGAGAAATTGAATACCCAGAATTTCGTAAATTCTTTCTGAAATTGTCTACATTATATACGTACGGAATGTCTAGATTTGCTGAGAAATTAAATATCCAGAATTTCGTAAATTCATTCTGAAATTGTGAACATTATATATGTACGGAATGCCTGGATTTGCAAAGAAATTGAATATCCAGAATTTCGTAAATTCATCCCGAAATTGTGTACGTTATATATGTACGGAATGTTTGGATTTGCAGAGAAATTAAATATTCAGAAGTTTTTGAATTCTACGGGAAATTGTGTACATTATTTGTACGGAATGTCTGGATTTGTAGAGAAATTGAATTTCCAGAATTCAACAGGAAATTGGGTAGGTTAAGTTTATGGAATGTCTAGATTTGCGGAGAAATTGAATATCCAGAATTTCGTACATTCAGCCTGAAATCGTGTCCATTATATATGTACGGAATGTCTG
Source organism: Quercus tomentella (assembly GCA_028535165.1). NCBI lineage: Eukaryota > Viridiplantae > Streptophyta > Magnoliopsida > Fagales > Fagaceae > Quercus > Quercus tomentella. The sequence goes on from JAPQVY010000156.1 coordinate 50,860,763, forward strand.
GATTTGCTGAGTAATTGAATATCCAGAAGTTTTTAAATTCAACGGGAAATTGTGTACATTAATTGTATGGAATGTCTGGATTTGCGGAGAAATTGAATCTCCAGAATTCAACGGGAAATTGGGTAGGTTAATTTTACGGAATGACTAGATTTGGGAGAAATTGAATATCCAGAATTTCGCACATGCAACCCGAAATTGTATACATTATATATGTACGGAATGTTTGGATTTGCAGAGAAATTAAATATCCAGAATTTCGTAAATTCAGCCTGAAATCGTGTCCATTATATGTGTACGGAATGTCTGGATTTGCAGAGAAATTGAATATCTAGGGGTGTGTAAATTCAATAGGAAATTGGGTCGGTTAAGTTTACGGAAAGTCTGGATTTGCAGAGAAATTCAATATCCAGAATTTCCTAAATTCAGCCTGAAATTGTTGACATTATATATGTACGGAATGTCTGGATTTACAGAGAAATTAAATATCCAAAAGTTTTTAAATTCAACTGGAAATTGTGTACATTAATTGTACGAAATGTCTGGATTTGCAGAAAAATTGAATATCCAGAATTCAACGGGAAATTGGGTAGGTTAAGTTTATGAAATGACTAGATTTAGGAGAAATTGAATATCCAAAATTTCGTACATGCAACCCGAAATTGTGTACATTATATATGCACGGAATGTCTGGATTTGCAGAGAAATTGAATATCCAGAATTTCGTAAATTCAGCCTAAAATTGTGAACACTATACATGTACGGAATGTCTGGATTTTCAAACAAATTAGTTATCCAGAACTATGTAAATTCAATGGGAAATTGTGTACATTAATTGTACGGAATGTCTAGATTTGCAGAAAAATGGAATATCCAGAGGTGTGTAAATTCAACGGGATATAGGGTAGGTTAATTTTTCGGAATATCTAGATTTGCAGAGAAATTGAATACCAAGAATTTCGTAAATTCCGTCTGAAATTATGTACATTATATATGTACGGAATGTTTGGATTTGCAGAGAAGTTGAATATCCAGAACGATGTAAATTCAAAGGGAAATTATGGTTATGTTTACCGAATGTCTAGATTTGCGGAGAAATTGAATATTCAGAATTCAACGGGAAATTAGGTTGGTTAAGTTTGCGGAATGACTAGATTTGGGAGAAATTGAATATCCAGAATTTCGTACATGCAGCATGAAATTGTGTACATTATATATGTACGGAATGTCTGGATTTACAGAGAAATTGAATATCCAGAATTTCGTAAATTCAGCCTGAAATTGTGAACATTATACATGTACGTAATGTCTGGATTTGCAAGGAAATTAGATATCCAGAACTATGTAAATTCAACGGGAAATTGTGTACATTAATTGCACGGAATGTTTAGATTTGCAGAGAAATGGAATATCCAGAGGTGTATAAACTTAACGAGAAATTCGGAAGGTTAATTTTTCGGAATATCTAGATTTGCAGAGAAATCGAATACCCAGAATTTCGTAAATTCAGACAGAAATTGTGTACATTATATATGTAAGGAATGTCTGGATTTGCAGAGAAATTGAATATCCAAAACTATGTAAATTCAATGGGAAATTAGGTAGGTTAAGCTTACGGAATGTCTGGATTTGCAGAGAAATTGAATACCCAGAATTTCGTAAATTCAGTCCGAAATTGTGAGCATTATATATGTACGGAATGTCAGGATTTGCAGAGAAATTGAATATCCAGAATTTTGTAATTTCAGCATGAAATTGTGAACATTATACATGTACGAAATGTTTTGATTTGCAAAGAAATTAGATATCCAGAACTATGTAAATTCAACGGGAAATTGTGTACATTAATTGTACGGAATTTCTAAATTTGCAGAGAAATGGAATATCCAGAGGTGTGTAAATTTAACGGGAAATTGGGAAGGTTAATTTTTCGGAATATCTAGATTTGCAGAGATATTGAATACCCAGAATTTCGTAAATTCAGTCTGAAATTGTGTACATTATATATGTACGGAATGTTTGGATTTGCAGAGAAATTGAATATCCAGAACTATGTAAATTCAACGAGAAATTAGGTTGGTTAAGTTTACCGAATGTCTAGATTTACGGAGAAATTGAATATCCAGAATTTCGCAAATTTAGCATCAAATTGTGCACATTATATATGTACGGAATGTTCGGATTTGCAGAGAAATTGAATATCCAGAATTTTGTAAATTCAACGGGAAATTGTGTACATTAATTGTACGGAATGTCTGGATTTGCAGAGAAATTGAATATGCAGAAGTGTGCAAATTGAACGGGAAATTTGGTAAGTTAAGTTTACGGAATGTTTGGATTTGCAGAGAAATTGAATATCCAGAATTTCGTAAATTCAGCCTGAAATTGTGTACATTATATATGGACGGAATGTCTAGATTTGCAGAGAAATTGAATATCTTGGGGTGTGTAAATTGAACTGGAAATTGGGTCGGTTAAGTTTACGGAATGTCTGGACTTGCAGAGAAATTGAATACCCAGAATTTCGTAAATTCAGCCTGTAATTGTGTACATTTTATATGTACGGAGTGTCTGGATTATGCATAGAAATTGAATATCCAGAACTATGTAAATTGAACTAGAAATTGGGTAGGTTAAGTTTACGGAATGTCTAGATTTGCGGAGAATTTGAATATCCAGAATTTCATAAATTCAGCCTGAAATTTTATACATTAGATATGTACGGAATGTCTGGATTTGCAGAAAAATTGAATATCCAGAAGTTTGTGAATTAAACGGGAAATTGTGTACATTAATTGTACGGAATGTTTGGATTTGCAGAGAAATTGAATATCCAGAATTCAACGGGAAATTGGGTAGGTTATGTTTACGGAATGTCTAGATTTGCAGAGAAATTGAATACCCAGAATTTCGTAAATTCAGCCTGAAATTTTATACATTATATATGTACGGAATTTCTAGATTTGCAGAAAAATTGAATATCCAGAAGTTTGTGAATTAAACGGGAAATTGTATACATTAATTGTACGGAATGTCTGGATTTGCAGAGAAATTGAATATCTAGAATTCAACTGGAAATTGGGTAGGTTAAGTTTACGGAATGTCTAGATTTGCGGAGAAATTGAATATCCAGAATTTTGTAAATTCAGCCTGAAATTGTGTACAATATATATGTTCGAAATGTTTGGATTTGCAGAGGAATTAAACATCCAGAAGTTTTTAAATTCAACGGAAAATTGTGTACATTAATTGTACGGAATGTCTGCTTTTGCAGAGAAATGAATATCCAGATGTGTGTAAATTCAAAGGGAAATTGGGTAGGTTAATTTTACGTAATGTCTAGATTTGCAGAGAAATCGAATATCCAGAATTTCTTAAATGTAGCCAGAAATTTTGTACACTATATATATACGGAATGTCTGGATTTGCAGAAAAAATTGAATATCAAGAATTATGTAAATTCAACAACAAATTGTGTACATTAATTGTACGGAATGTCTGGATTTGCAGAGAAATTGAATATCCAGAATTTCCTAAATACAGCCTGAAATTGTGTACATTATATATGTACAGAATGTCTGGATTTGCAGAGAAATTAAATTTCCAAATGTTTTTAAATTCTACGGGAAATTGTGTGCATTAATTGTACAGAATGTCTGGATTTGCAGAGAAATTGAATATTCAGAATTCAACGGGAAGTTGGGTAGGTTAAGTTTATGGAATGTCTAGATTTGCGGAGAAATTGTGTATCCAGAATTTCGTACATTCAGCTTGAAATCGTGTCCATCATATACGTACGGAATGTCTGGATTAGCAGAGTAATTTGATATCCAGAAGCTTGTAAATTCAATGGGAAATTGTGTACATTAATTGTACGAAATGTCTGGATTTGCAGAGAAATTGAATATCCAGGGGTGTGTAAATTCAACAGGAAATTGGGTAGGTTTAGTTTACGGAATGTCTGGATTTGCATAGAAATTGAATATCCAGAATTTCGTAACTTCAGCCTGAAATTGTGTACATTATATATGTACGGAATGTCTGGATTTGTAGAGAAATTGAATATGTAGGCAGTGAGTAAATTCAACAGGAAATTGGGTCGGTTAAGTTTACGGAATGTCTGGATTTCCAGAGAAATTCAATATCCAGAATTTCGAAAATTCAGCCTGAAATTGTTGACATTATATATGTACGGAATGTCTGAATTTGCAGAGAAATTAAATATCCAGAAGTTTTTAAGTTCAACGGGAAATTGTGTACATTAATTTTACGGAATATCTGGATTTGCGGAGAAATTGAATATCCAGAATTCAACAGGAAATTGGGTAGGTTAATTTTACGGTATGACTAGATTTGCCCAGAAAGAAAAAAAAAAAAAAAAATTAGTCCTGAATTCCGTTCCAATCCGACCCTAGCTAGAAAATTCCGAAAAAATCAAAAGCAAAAAAATTCAAAAAATTAAAAAACATTATTCCGGCAATATTTCTATCCAAACCGAGTAGAGATAGGCCGAGAAAGAGGGAGAAAAATTTTAGTCCCGAATTCCATTTCTATCCAACCGTAGCTAGGAAATTTCAAAAAAAAATGGCAAAAAAATTCAAAAAATTAAAAAACTTCATTCCGGCATTATTTCTATCTAAACCGGGTTTAGATTGGCAGAGAAAGAAAAAAAAATAATTGTAGTCCCAAATTCCGTTCCCATCCGACCCTAGCTAGAAAATTCCAAAAAAAATAGCAAAAAAATTTAAAAACTTCATTCCTGCCTTATTTCTATCCAAACCGGGTTGAGATAGTCCGAGAAAGAGAGAAATAAATTTTAGTCCCGAATTCCGTTTTTATCCTACCCCAGCTAGAAAATTACAAAAAAAATAGAAAAAAAAATTCAAAAAATTAAAAAACTTCATTCCGGCATTATTTTTTTCCAAACTGGGTTGAGATAGTCCGAGAAAGAGAAAATAAAAATTTAATCCCGAATTCCGTTCCTATCCGACCCTAGCTAGAAAATTCCAAAAAAAATAGCAAAGAAATTAAAAAAATTAAAATACTTCAATCCGGCATTATTTCTATCCAAATCGGTTTGAGATAGGCCGAGAAAGAGAGAATAAAATTTTACTCCCGAATTCTGTTCATATCCGACTCTAGCAAGAAAATTCTAAAAAAAAATAGAGAAAAAAATTAAAACAATTCATTCCGGCATTATTTTTATCCAAACTGGGTTGAGATTGGCTGTGAAATAGAGAAAAAAATTTTACACCCGAATTCCGTTCCCATCCGACCCTAGAAAATTCCAAAAAAATAGCAAAAAAATTATAAAACTTCATTTCTGCCTTATTTCTATCCAAACCGGGTTGAGATAGTCCGAGAAAGAGAAAAAAAAATTTTAGTCCCGAATTCCGTTCCTATCCGACCCTAGCCTTAAAATTACAAAAAAAAATAGAAAAAAAAATTCAAAATATTAAAAACCTTCATTTCAGCTTTATTTCTATCCAAACCGGGTTGAGAAAAGACGACAAAGAAAAAAAAAATTTAGTCCCGAATTCCGTTCCTATCTGAACCTAACTTGAAAATTCCAAAAAAAATAGCAAAATAATTCAAAAAATTAAAAAACTTCATTCCGGCATTATTTCTATCTAAACCGGGTTTAGATTGGCAGAGAAAGAGAAAAAAAAAAAATTTTAGTCACGAATTCCGTTCCCATCCGACCCTAGCTAGAAAATAAGAAAAAAAATAGCAAAAAAATTCAAAAAATTAAAAAATCTCATTCCGGCATTATTTTTATCTAAACTAGGCTGAGATTGGTCGAGAAAGAAAAAAAAATAATTGTAGTCCCGAATTCCATTTCCATCAGACCCTATCTAGAAAATTCCAAAAAAAATAGCAAAAAAATTAAAAAACTTCATTCCTGCCATATTTCTATCCAAACCGGGTTGAGATAGTCCGAGAAAGAGAGAAGTAAATTTTAGTCCCAAATTCCGTTTTTATCCGACCCCAGCTAGAAATTTACAAAAAAAATAGAAAAAAAAATTTAAAAAATAAAAAAACTTCATTCCGGCATTATTTTTTTCCAAACTGGGTTGAGATAGTCCGAGAAAGAGAAAATAAAAAGTTAGTCCCAAATTCCGTTCTTATCCGACCCTAGCTAGAAAATTCCAAAAAAAAAATAGCAAAACAATTCAAAAAACTAAAAAACTTCATTCCGGCATTATTTCTATCCAAATCGGTTTGAGATAGGCCGATAAAGAGAATAAAATTTTAGTCCCGAATTCCATTCCTATCTGACCCTAGCCTGAAAATTACAAAAAAAATTCAAAAAATTAAAAACCTTCATTTTGGCTTTATTTCTATCCAAACCGGGTTGAGATTGGCCGACAAAGGAGAAAAAAAAATTTAGTCCCGAATTCTGTTCCTTTCCGACCGTAAGCTAGGAAAATCCCAAAAAAAAAAGCAAAAAAATTTTAAAAATTAAAAAACTTCATTCCGGCATTATTTCTTTCCAAACCGGTTTGAGATGGGCCAAGAAAGAGAGAATAAAATTTTAGTCCCAAATTCCGTTCATATCCGACCCTAGCTAGAAAATTCAAAAAAAAAAATAGCAAAAAAAATTAAAAAACTTCATTCCTGCATTATTTCTATCCAAACCGGGTTGAGACAGTCCCAGAAAGAGAAAAAAAAAATTTTAGTCCCGACTTCCGTTCCTATCCGACCCTAGCTTGAAAATTCAAAAAAAAAATAGCAAAAAAATTAAAAAAATTCATTTCGGCATTATTTCTATCCAAACCGAGTTGAGATAGGCCAAGAATGGGCGAAAAAATTTTTAGCCTCGAATTCCATTCCTCTCCGACCCTAGCTAAAAAATTACAAAAAAAATAGAAAAAAAAAATTCAAAAAAATAAAAAGCTTCATTTCGGCATTATTTCAATCCAAACCGGGTTGCGATAGGCCGACAAAGAAAAAAGAAAATGTAGTCCCGAATTCTGTTCCTATCCGACCCTAACAAGAAATTCCAAAAAAAATAGCAATAAAATTCAAAAAATTAAAAAACATCATTCCGGCAATATTTCTATCCAAACCGAGTTGAGATAGGTCGAGAAAGAGGGAAAACAATTTTAGTCCCGAATTCCGTTCCTATCCGACCCTAGTTAGAAAATTCCAAAAGAAATGACAAAAAAATTAAAAAACTTCATTCCTTGAGATAGTCCGAGGAAGAGAAAAAAAAAAAATTTGTCCAAAATTCCGTTCCTATCCGACCCAAGCTAGAAAATTTCAAAAAAAATAGCGAAAAAATTAAAAAACTTCATTCCAACCTTATTTCTATCCAAACCGGGTAGAGATAGTCCGAGAAAGAGAGAAAAAAATTTTAGTCCTGAATTCCGTTCTTATCCGACCCTAACTAGAAAATTACAAAAAAAATAGTAAAAAAATAGCAAAAAAATTAAAAAACTTCATTCCAACCTTATTTCTATCCAAACCGGGTTGAGACAGTCCGGGAAAGAGAAAAAAAAAATTGAGTCCCGAATTCAGTTCCGATCCGACCCTAGCTAGAAAATTCCAAAAAAAAGAGCAAAAAATTCAAAAAATTAAAAAACTTCATTCCGGCATTATTTTTATCCAAACTGGGTTGAGATTGGCCGACAAAGAGAAAAAAAAATTTTAGCCCCAATTCCGTTCCCATCCGACCCTAGCTAGAAAATTCCAAAAAAAAAAGCGAAAAAATTAAAAAAATTATAAAACTTCATTCCGGCATTATTTCTATCCAAATCGGTTTGAGATAGGCCGAGAAAGAGAGAATAAAATTTTACACCCGAATTCCGTTCATATCCGACCCTAGCTAGAAAATTCCAAAAAAAAATAGCGAAAAAAATTAAAAAACTTCATTCCGGAATTATTTTTATCCAAACTGGGTTGAGATTGGCCGAGAAAGAAAAAAAAAAATTTTAGTCCCGAATTCCGTTCCCATCCGACCCTAGCTAGAAAATTCCATGAAAAAAATAGCAAAAAAATTAAAAAACTTCATTCCTGCATTATTCCTATCCAAACCGGGTTGAGATAGTCTGAGAAAGAAAAAAAAACAATTTAGTCCCAAATTCCGTTCCTATCCGACCCTAGCTAAGAAATTCCTAAAAAAATAGCGAAAAAATTCAAAAAATTAAATAACATCATTCCAGCATTATTTCTATCCAAATCGAGTTGAGATAGGCCGAGAAAGAGAAAAAAAATTTTAGTCCCGAATTCTGATCCTTTCCGGCTGTAGCTAGGAAATTCCAAAAAAAAAACAAAAAAATTCAAAAAATTAAAAAACTTCATTCCGGCATTATTTCTATCCAAACCGGTTTGAGATAGGCCGAGAAAGAGAGAATAAAATTTTAGTCCCGAATTCCGTTCGTATCCAACCGTAGCTAGAAAATTCCAAAATAAAATGGCAAAAAAATTCAAAAAATTAAAAAACTTCATTCCGGCATTATTTCTATCTAAACCAGGTTTAGATTGGCAGAGAAAGAGAAAAAAAAAAAAATTTTGTCCCGAATTCCGTTCCTGTCCGGCCCTAGCTAGAAAATAACAAAAAAAATTCAAAAAATTAAAAAATCTCATTCCGGCATTATTTTTATCTAAACGGGGCTGAGATTGGTCGAGAGAGAAAAAAAAAATAATTCTAGTCACGAATTCCGTTTCCATCCGACCCGATCTAGAAAATTCCAAAAAAAATAGCAAAAAAATTAAAAAACTTCATTCCTGCCTTATTTCTATCCAAACTGGGTTGAGATACTCCGAGAAAGAGAAAATAAAAATTTAGTCCCGAATTCCGTTCTTATCCGACCCTAGCTAGAAAATTCCAAAAAAAAATAGCAAAAAAATTCAAAAAATTAAAAACCTTCATTTCGGCTTTATTTCTATCCAAACCAGGATGAGATAGGCCGACAAAGAAAAAAAAAATTTTTGTCCCGAATTCCGTTCCTATCAGAACCTAACATGAAAATTCCAAAAAAAATAGCAAAACAATTCAAAAACATCATTCCAGCAATATTTCTATCCAAAATGAGTGGAGATAGGCCGAGAAAGAGAAAAAAAATTTTAGTCCCGAATTCTGTTCCTTTCCGATAGTAGCTCGGAAAATCCCAAAAAAAAAGCAAAAAAATTTAAAAAATTAAAAAACTTCATTCCGGCATTATTTCTTTCCAAACCGGTTTGAGATGGGCCAAGAAAGGGTGAAAAAATTTTAGTCCCGAATTCCGTTCATATCCGACCCTAACTAGAAAATTCAAAAAAAAATAGCAAAAAAAATTTAAAAACTTCATTCCTGCATTATTTCTATCCAAACCAGGTTGAGACAGTCCCAGAATGAGAAAAAAAAAAAATTTAGTCCCGAATTCCGTTCCTATCCTAACCTAGCGTGAAAATTCAAAAAAAAAAATAGCAAAAAAATTAAAAAAATTCATTCCGGCATTATTTCTATCCAAACCGAGTTGAGATAGGCCAAGAAAGCCGGAAAAAGAAAATAGTCCCGAATTTCGTTCTATCCGACCCTAGCTCAAAAATTCCAAAAAAAAAGAAAAAAATCTAAAAAAATTAAAAAACATCATTCCGGCAATATTTCTATCCAAACCGGGTTGAAATAAGCCGTGAAATAGAGAAACAAATTTTAGTCCCGAATTCCGTTCCCATCCGACCATAGAAAATTCCAAAAAAAATAGCAAAAAAATTATAAAACTTCATTCCTGCCTTATTTCTATCCAAACCGGGTTGAGATAGTCCGAGAAAGAGAGAATAAAATTTTAGTACCGAATTTCGTTCATCTCCGACCCTAGCTTGAAAATTCCAAAAAAAATAGTAAAAAAAGTTCATTACGGCATTATTTCTATCCAAACCGAGTTGAGATAGGCCAAGAACGGGCGAAAAAATTTTTAGCCTCGAATTCCGTTCCTCTCTGACCCTAGCTTGAAAATTCAAAAAAAATGACCAAAAATTCAAAAACTTCATTCCAGCAATATTTCTGTCCACACCGAGTTTAGATAGGCTGAGACAGAGGGAAAAAAATTTTAGTCCCGAATTACGTTCCTATCCGACCATAGAAAATTCCAAAAAAAATGGCAAAAAATTAAAAAACTTCATTCCTGCCTTATTTCTATCCAAACCGGTTGAGATAGTCCGAGAAAGAGAAAAAAATTTTAGTCTCGAATTCCGTTCCTATCCGACCCTAACTTGAAAATTACAAAAAAAATTGAAAAAAAAAATTCAAAAAAATAAAAACATTCATTTCGGCATTATTTCTATTCAAACCGGGTTGAGATAGGCTGACAAAGAAAAAAAAAATTTCGTCCTGAATTCCGTTCCTATCCGAACCTAACTTGAAAATTCCAAAAAAAATAGCAAAAAAATTCAAAAAATTAAAAAACATCATTCCAGCGTTATTTCTATCCAAATCGAATTGAAATAGGCCGAGAAAGAGAAAAAAAATTTTAGTCCCGAATTCTGATCCTTTCCGGCTGTAGCTAGAAAATTCCAAAAAAAATAGCAAAAAAATTATAAAACTTCATTCCTGCCTTATTTCTATCCAAACCGGGTTGAGATAGTCCGAGAAAGAGAGAATAAAATTTTAGTACCGAATTTCGTTCATCTCCGACCCTAGCTTGAAAATTCCAAAAAAAATAGCAAAAAAAGTTCATTACGGCATTATTTCTATCCAAACCGAGTTTAGATAGGCCAAGAACGGGGGAAAAAAAATTTAGCCTTGAATTCCGTTCCTCTCCGACCGTAGCTTGAAATTCCAAAAAAAATGGCAAATAAATTCAAAAAATTAAAAAACTTCATTCCCGCATTATTTTTGTGCAAACCTGGTTGAGATAGGCTGCGAAAGAAAAAAAAAAAATTAGTCCTGAATTCCGTTCCAATCATACCCTAGCTAGAAAATTCCGAAAAAATAAAAAGCAAAAAAATTCAAAAAATTAAAAAACATTATTCCGGCAATATTTCTATCCAAACCGAGTAGAGATAGGCCGAGAATGAGGGAAAAAAATTTTAGTCCCGAATTCCATTCCTATCCAACTGTAGCTAGAAAATTTCAAAAAAAAATGGCAAAAGAATTCAAAAAACTAAAAAACTTCATTCCAGCATTATTTCTATCTAAACCAGGTTTAGATTGGCAGAGAAAGAGAAAATAAAAAAAATTTTAGTCCCGAATTCCGTTCCCGTCCAACCCGAGCTAGAAAATAACAAAAAAAATAGCAAAAAGATTCAAAAAACTAAAAAATCTCATTCCGGCATTATTTTTATCTAAACTGGGCTGAGATTGGTCGAGAAAGAAAAAAAAAAAAATTGTAGTCCCGAATTCCGTTTCCATCCGACCCTATCTAGAAAATTCCAAAAAAAATAGGAAAAAAATTAAAAAACTTCATTCCTGCCTTATTTCTATCCAAACCGGGTTGAGATAGTCCGAGAAAGAGAGAAATAAATTTTAGTCCCGAATTCCGTTTTTATCCGACCCCAGCTAGAAATTTACAAAAAAAATAGAAAAAAAAAATTCAAAACATAAAAAAACTTCATTCCGGTATTATTTTTTTCCAAACTGGGTTGAGATAGTCCGAGAAAGAGAAAATAAAAATTCAGTCCCGAATTCTGTTCTTATCCGACCCTAGCTAGAAAATTCCAAAAAAACGTAGCAAAAAAATTGAAAAAATTAAAAAACTTCATTCCGGCATTATTTCTATCCAAATCGGTTTGAGATAGGCCGATAAAGAGAGAATAAAATTTTAGTCCCGAATTCCATTCCTATCTGACCCTAGCCTGAAAATTACAAAAAAAATTCAAAAAATTAAAAACCTTCATTTCGGCTTTATTTCTATCCAAACCGGGTTGAGATAGGCCGACGAAGAAAAAAATAAATTTTGTCCCAAATTCCGTTCCTGACCGAACCTAACTTGAAAATTCCAAAAAAAATAGCAAAACAATAATTCAAAAACATCATTCCAGCAATATTTTAGGCCGAGAAAGAGAAAAAAAATTTTATACCCGACTTTTGTTCCTTTCCGACCGTAGCTAGGAAAATCCCCAAAAAAAAGCAAAAAAATTTAAAAAATTAAAAAATTTCATTCCGGCATTATTTCTTTCCAAACCGGTTTGAGATGGGCAAGAAAGAGAGAATAAAATTTTAGTCCCGAATTCCGTTCATATCCGACCCTAGCTAGAAAATTCAAAAAAAAATAGCAAAAAAATTTAAAAACTTCATTCCTGCATTATTTTCTATCCAAACCGGGTTGAGACAGTCCCAGAAAGAGAAATAAAAAATTTTAGTCCCGAATTCCGTTCCTATCCTACCCTAGCTTGAAAATTAAAAAAAAAAATAGCAAAAAAATTAAAAAAATTCATTCCGGCATTATTGCTATCCAAACCTTGTTGAGATAGGCCAAGAAAGCCGGAAAAAGAAAATAGTCCCGAGTTTCGTTCTATCCGACCCTAGCTCGAAAATTCCAAAAAAAAAGAAAAAAATCTAAAAAAATTAAAAAACATCATTCCGGCAATATTTCTATCCAAACCGGGTTGAAATAAGCCGTGAAATAGAGAAAGAAAATTTAGTCCCGAATTCCGTTCGAATTCGAACATAGAAAATTCCAAAAAAAAATAGCAAAAAAATTATAAAACTTCATTCCTGCCTTATTTCTATCCAAACCGGGTTGAGATTGTCCGAGAAAGAGAGAATAAAATTTTTGTACCGAATTTCGTTCATATTCGATCCTAGCTTGAAAATTCCAAAAAAAATAGCAAAAAAAATTAAAAAAAGTTCATTACGGCATTATTTCTATCCAAACCGAGTTGAGATAGGCCAAGAATGGGCGAAAAAATTTTTAGCCTCGAATTCCGTTCCTCTCTGACCCTTGCTTGAAGATTCAAAAAAAAATGACCAAAAATTCAAAAACTTCATTCCAGCAATATTTCTTTCCACATCGAGTTTAGATAGGCAGAGACAGAGGGAAAAAAATTTTAGTCTCGAATTTCGTTCCCATCCGACCATAGAAAATTCCCAAAAAAAATGGCAAAAAAATTAAAAAACTTCATTCCTGCCTTATTTCTATCCAAACCGGTTGAGATAGTCCGAGAAAGAAAAAAAAAAATTTTAGTCCCGAATTCCGTTCTTATCCGACCCTAGCTAGAAAATTCCAAAAAAAAATAGCAAAAAAAATTAAAAAACTTCATTCCTGCATTATTTCTATCCAAACTGGGTTGACATAGTCCTAGAAAGAGAAAAAAAAAATTTTAGTCCCGAATTCTGTTCCTATTCGACCCTAGCTTGAAAATTCAAAAAAAAAAAGCAAAAAAATTAAAAAAATTCATTCTGGCGTTATTTCTATCCAAACCGAGTTTAGATAGGCCAAGAACGGGCGAAAACATTTTTAGCCTTGAATTCCAATCCTCTCCGACCGTAGCTTGAAATTCCAAAAAAAATGGCAAAAAAATTCAAAAAATTAAAAAACTTCATTCCCGCATTATTTTTGTCCAAACCGGGTTGAGATAGGCCGCGAAAGAAAAAAAAAAAAAATTAGTCCTGAATTCCTTTCCAATCCGACCCTAGCTAGAAAATTCCGAAAAAATAAAAAGCAGAAAAATTCAAAAAATTAAAAAACATTATTCCGGCAATATTTCTATCCAAACCGAGTAGAGATAGGCCGAGAAAGAGGGAAAAAAATTTTAGACCCGAATTCCATTCCTATCCAACCTAGCTAGAAAATTTCAAAAAAAAAGGCAAAAAAATTCAAAAAATTAAAAAACTTCATTCCGGCATTATTTCTATCTAAACCAGGTTTAGATTGGCAGAGAAAGAGAAAAAAAAAAAATTTAGTCCCGAATTTCGTTCCCGTCTGGCCCAAGGTAGAAAATAACAAAAAAAATAGCAAAAAAATTCAAAAAATTAAAAAATCTCATTCCGGCATTATTTTTATCTAAACGGGGCTGAGATTGGTCGAGAGAGAAAAAATAATAATTCTAGACCCGAATTCCGTTTCCATCTGACCCTATCTAGAAAATTCCAAAAAAAATAGCAAAAAAATAAAAAAACTTCATACCTGCCATATTTCTATCCAAACCGGGTTCATATAGTCCGAGAAAGAGAGAAATAAATTTTAGTCCCGAATTCCGTTCTTATCCGACCCTAGCTAGAAAATTCCAAAAAAAAATAGCAAAAAAAATTAAAAAACTTCATTCCTGCATTATTTCTATCCAAACTGGGTTGACATAGTCCTAGAAAGAGAAAAAAAAAATTTTAGTCCCGAATTCCGTTCCTATTCGACCCTAGCTTGAAAATTCAAAAAAAAAAAGCAAAAAAATTAAAAAAATTCATTCCGGCGTTATTTCTATCCAAACCGAGTTTAGATAGGCCAAGAACGGGCGAAAACATTTTTAGCCTCGAATTCCGTTCCTCTCCGACCGTAGCTTGAAATTCCAAAAAAAATGGCAAAAAAATTCAAAAAATTAAAAAACTTCATTCCCGCATTATTTTTGTCCAAACCGGGTTGAGATAGGCCGCGAAAGAAAAAAAAAAAAAAAATTAGTCCTGAATTCCTTTCCAATCCGACCCTAGCTAGAAAATTCCGAAAAAATAAAAAGCAGAAAAATTCAAAAAATTAAAAAACATTATTTCGGCAATATTTCTATCCAAACCGAGTAGAGATAGGCCGAGAAAGAGGGAAAAAAATTTTAGACCCCAATTCCATTCCTATCCAACCTAGCTAGAAAATTTCAAAAAAAAATGGCAAAAAAATTCAAAAAATTAAAAAACTTCATTCCGGCATTATTTTTATCTAAACCAGGTTTAGATTGGCAGAGAAAGAGAAAAAAAAAAAATTTAGTCCCGAATTTCGTTCCCGTCCGGCCCAAGGTAGAAAATAACAAAAAAAATAGCAAAAAAATTCAAAAAATTAAAAAATGTCATTCCGGCATTATTTTTATCTAAACGGGGCTGAGATTGGTCGAGAGAGAAAAAAAAAATAATTCTAGTCCCGAATTCCGTTTCCATCCGACCCTATCTAGAAAATTCCAAAAAAAATAGCAAAAAAATAAAAAAACTTCATACCTGCCTTATTTCTATCCAAACCGGGTTGATATAGTCCGAGAAAGAGAGAAATAAATTTTAGTCCCGAATTCCGTTTTTATCCGACCCCAGCTAGAAATTTACAAAAAAAATAGAAAAAAAAATTCAAAAAATAAAAAAACTTCATTCCGGCATTATTTTTTTCCAAACTGGGCTGAGATACTCCGAGAAAGAGAAAATAAAAATTTAGTCCCGAATTCCGTTCTTATCCGATCCTAGCTAGAAAATTCCAAAAAAAAAATAGCAAAAAAATTCAAAAAATTAAAAACCTTCATTTCGGCTTTATTTCTATCCAAACCGGGATGAGATAGGCCGACAAAGAAAAAAAAAATTTTGTCCCGAATTCCGTTCCTATCCGAACCTAACTTGAAAATTCCAAAAAAAATAGCAAAATAATTCAAAAACATCATTCCAGCAATATTTCTATCCAAAACGAGTGGAGATAGGCCGAGAAAGAGAAAAAAAAATTTAGTCCCGAATTCTGTTCCTTTCCAACCGTATCTAGGAAAATCCCAAAAAAAAAATTTTTAAAAATTAAAAAAACTTCATTCCGGCATTATTTCATTCCAAACTGGTTTGAGATGGGCCAGGAAAGAGAGAATAAAATTTTAGTCCCGAATTCCGTTCATATCCGACTCTAGCTAGAAAATTCAAAAAAAAATAGCAAAAAAAATTTAAAAACTTCATTCCTGCATTATTTCTATCCAAACCGGGTTGAGACAGTCCCAGAAAGAGAAAAAAAAAAATTTTAGTCCCAAATTTCGTTCCTATCCTACCCTAGCTTGAAAATTCAAAAAAAAAAATAGCAAAAAAATTAAAAAAAATTCATTCCGGCATTATTTCTATCCAAACCAAGTTGAGATAGGCCAAGAAAGCCGGAAAAAGAAAATAGTCCCGAATTTCGTTCTATCCGACCCTAGCTCGAAAATTCCAAAAAAAATGAAAAAAATCTAAAAAAACTAAAAAACATCATTCCGGCAATATTTCTATCCAAACCGGGTTGAAATAAGCCGTGAAATAGAGAAAGAAATTTTAGTCCCGAATTCCGTTCCCATCCTACCATAGAAAATTCCAAAAAAAAATAGCAAAAAAATTATAAAACTTCTTTCCTACCTTATTTCTATCCAAACCGGGTTGAGATAGTCCGAGAAAGAGAGAATAAAATTTTAGTACCGAATTTCGTTCATATCCGATCCTAGCTTGAAAATTCCAAAAAAAATAGCAAAAAAATTAAAAATAGTTCATTACGGCATTATTTCTATTCAAACCGAGTTGAGATAGGCCAAGAACGGGCGAAAAAATTTTTAGCCTCGAATTCCGTTCCTCTCTGACCCTTGCTTGAAAATTCAAAAAAAATGACCAAAAATTCAAAAACTTCATTCCAGCAATATTTCTGTCCACACCGAGTTTAGATAGGCAGAGACAGAGGGAAAAAAATTTTAGTCCCAAATTCCGTTCCCATCCGACCATAGAAAATTCAAAAAAAAATGGCAAAAAAATTAAAAAACTTCATTCCTGCCTGATTTTCTATCCAAACCGGTTGAGATAGTCCGAGAAAGAGAAAAAAAAATTTTAGTCTCGAATTCCGTTCCTATCCGACCGTAACTTGAAAATTACAAAAAAAATAGAAAAAAAAATTCAAAAAAATAAAAACCTTCATTTCGGCATTATTTCTATCCAAACCGGGTTGAGATAGGCTGACAAAGAAAAAAAAAATTTCGTCCCGAATTCCGTTCCTATCCGAACCTATCTTGAAAATTCCAAAAAAAAATAGCAAAAAAATTCAAAAAATTAAAAAACATCATTCCAGCATTATTTCTATCCAAATCGAATTGAGATAGGCAGAGAAAGAGAAAAAAAATTTTAGTCCCGAATTCTGATCCTTTCCTGCCGTAGCTAGGAAATTCCCAAAAAAAAAGCAAAAAAATTCAAAAAATTAAAAAACTTCATTCCGGCGTTATTTCTATCCAAACTAGTTTGAGATAGGCCGAGAGAGAGAGAAAAAAATTTTAGTCCCGAATTCCGTTCGTATCCGACCCTAGCAAGAAAATTCCAAAAAAAAATAGCAATAAAAATTAAAAAACTTCATTCATGCATTATTTCTATCCAAACCGGGTTTAAATAGTCCTTGAAAGAGAAAAGAAAAATTTTAGTCCCGAATTCCGTTCCTATACGACCATAGCTTAAAAATTCAAAAAAAAATAGCAAAAAAATTAAAAAAATTCATTCCGGCATTATTTCTATCCAAACCGAGTTTAGATATGCCAAGAACTGGCGAAAAAAATTTTAGCCTCGAATTCCGTTCCTCTCCGACCGTAGCTTGAAATTCCAAAAAAATGGCAAAAAAATTCAAAAAATTAAAAAACTTCATTCCCGCTTTATTTTTGTCCAAACCGGGTTGAGATAGGCCAAGAAAGAAAAAAAAAATTTAGTCCTGAATTCCGTTCCAATCCGACCCTAGCTAGAAAATTCCGGAAAAAAAAAAGCAAAAAAATTCAAAAAATTAAAAAACATTATTCCGGCAATATTTCTATCCAAACCGAGTAGAGATAGGCCGAGAAAGAGGGAAAAAAATTTTCGTCCCGAATTCCATTCCTATCCGTCCCTAGCTTGAAAATTACAAAAAAAATAGAAAAGCAAAATTCAAAAAATTAAAAACCTTCATTTCAGCATTATTTCTATCCAAACCGGGTTGAGATAGGCCGACGAAGAAAAAAAAAATTTAGTCCCGAATTCCGTTCCTATCCGAACCTAATTTGAAAATTCCAAAAAAAATAGCAAAAAAATTCAAAAAATGAAAAAACATCATTCCGGCAATATTTCTATCCAAAACGAGTTGAGAAAGGCTAAGAAGGAGAAAAAAAAATTTTGTGCTGAATTCCGTTCCTTTCCGACCGTAGCTAGAAAATTCCAAAAAAAAAAGCAAAAAAATTCAAAAACTTCATTCCGGTATTATTTCTATCCCAACCGGTATGAGATAGTCCTAGAAAGAGAAAAAAAAAAAAATTAGCCCCGAATTCTGTTCCTATCTGAACCTAACTTGAAAATTCCAAAAAAAATAGCAAAAAAATTAAAAAACTTCATTCCAGACTTATTTCTATCCAAACCGGGTTGAGATAGTCCGAGAAAGAGAGAAAAAAATTTTACTTCCGAGTTCCGTTCCTATCCGACCTAGCCTGAAAATTACAAAAAAAATAGAAAAAAAAATTCATACAATTAAAAACCTTTATTTCGGCATTATTTCTATCCAAATCGGGGTGAGATAGGCCGACAAAGAAAAAAAAAATTTAGTCCCAAATTCCGTTCCTATTCGAACCTAACTTGAAAATTCCAAAAAAAAATAGCAAAAAAATTCAAAAAATTAAAAAACATTATTCCATCAATATTTCTATCCTAAACGAGTTGAGATAGGCCGAGAAAGAGAAAAAAAATTTTAGTCCCGAATTCTGTTCCTTTTCGACCGTAGCTAGAAAATTCCAAAAAAAAAAAAGAAAAAAAATTCAAAAAATTAAAAAACTTCATTCCGGCAATATTTCTATCCAAACCGGTTTGAGATAGGCCGAGAAAGAGAGAACAAATTTTTGGTCCCGAATTCCGTTCCTATCCGACCGTAACTAGAAAATTCGAAAAAAAAATAGCAAAAAAATTCAAAAAATTAAAAAACCTCATTTCGGCATTATTTTTATCTAAACTGGGTTGAGATTGGCCGAGAAAGAAAAAAAAAATTTTGGTCCCGAATTTCATTCCCATCCGACCCTATCTAGAAAATTCCAAAAAAAATAGCAAAAAAATAAAAAAAAAACTTCATTCCTGCCATATTTCTATCCAAACCGGATTGAGATAGTCCGAGAAAGAGAGAAAAAAATTTTAGTCCCGAATTCCGTTCTTATCTGACCCTAGCTAGAAAATTACAAAAAAAAAAAAGAAAAAAAATTCCAAAAATTAAAATACTTCATTCCCGCGTTATTTTTATCCGAACTGGGTTGAGATTGGCCGAGAAAGAAAAAAAAAATTTTAGTCCCGAATTCCGTTCCCATCCGACCCTAGCTAGAAAATTCCAAAAAAAAAATAGCAAAAAAATTAAAAAACTTCATTCCTGCATTGTTTCTATCCAAACAGGGTTGAGATAGTCCAAGAAAGAGAGGAAAAAAATTTAGTCTCGAATTCCGTTTCTATACGACCCTTGCTTGAAAATTACAAAAAAAAATTCAAAAAATTAAAAACCTTCATTCCGATATTATTTCTATCATGAGATAGTCCAAGAAAGAGAAAAAAAAAAATTTAGTCCCGAATTCCTTTCCTATCCGACCCTAGCTTGAAAATTCCAAAAAAAATAGCAAAAAAATTAAAAAAATTCATTCCGGCATTATTTCTAACCAAACTGAGTTGTGATAGGCCAAGAACGCGAGAAAAATTTTTAACCTTGAATTCCGTTCCTGTCCGACCCTTGCTAGAAAATTCCAAAAAAAATGACCAAAAAATTCTAAAACTTCATTCCAGCGATATTTCTGTCCAAACCGAGTTGAGATAGGATGAGAAAGTGGGAAAAAGAAATTAGTCCCGAATTCCGTTACTATCCGACCCTAGCTCGAAAATTCCAAAAAAAATAGCAAAAAAATTCTAAAAATTAAAAAACATCATTCTGGCAATATTTCTATCCAAACCGAGTTGAAATAGGCCGTGAAATAGAGAAAAAAATTTTTGTCCCGAATTCCGTTCGTATCCGACCCTAGCTAGAAAATTCCAAAAAAAAATAGCAAAAAAAATTAAAAATCTTCATTCCTGCATTATTTCTATCCAAACCGGGTTGACATAGTCCTAGAAAGAGAAAAAAAAAATTTAGTCCCGAATTCCGTTCCTATTCGACCCTAGCTTGAAAATTCAATAAAAAAAGCAAAAAAATTAAAAAAATTCATTCCGGCATTATTTCTATCCAAACCGAGTTTAGATAGGCCAAGAACGGGCGAAAAAATTTTTAGCCTTGAATTCCGTTCCTCTTCGACCGTAGCTTGAAATTCCAAAAAAAATGGCAAAAAAATTCAAAAAATTAAAAAACTTCATTCCCGCATTATTTTATCCAAACCGGGTTAAGATAGGCCGCGAAAGAAAAAAAAAAAAATTAGTCCTGAATTCCGTTCCAATCCGACCCTAGCTAGAAAATTCCGAAAAAATAAAAAGCAGAAAAATTCAAAAAATTCAAAAACATTATTCCGGCAATATTTCTCTATCCAAACCGAGTAGAGATAGGCGGAGAAAGAGGGAAAAAAATTTTAGTCCCGAATTCCATTCCTATCTAATCGTAGCTAGAAAATTTCGAAAAAAAATGGCAAAAAAATTCAAAAAATTAAAAAACTTCATTCCGGCATTATTTCTATCTAAACCAGGTATAGATTGGCAGAGAAAGAGAAAAAAAAAAATTTCATCCCGAATTCCGTTCCCGTCCGACCCTAGCTAGAAAATAACAAAAAAAATAGCAAAAAAATTCAAAAAATTAAAAAATCTCATTCCAGCATTATTTTTATCTAAACTGGGCTGAGATTGGTCGAGGGAGAAAAAAAAATAATTGTAGTCCCGAATTCCGTTTCCATCCGACCCTATCTAGAAAATTCCAATAGAAATAGCAAAAAAATTAAAAAGCTTCATTCCTGCCTTATTTCTATCCAAACCGGGTTGAGATAGTCCGACAAAGAGAGAAATAAATTTTAGTCCCGAATTCCGTTTTTCTCCGACCCCAACTCAAAATTTACAAAAAAAATAGAAAAAAAAATTCAAAAAATAAAAAAACTTCATTCCAGCATTATTTTTTTCCAAACTGGGTTGAGATAGTCCGAGAAAGAGAAAATAAAAATTTAGTCCCGAATTCCGTTCTTATCCGACCCTAGCTAGAAAATTCCAAAAAAAAATAGCAAAAAAATTGAAAAAATTAAAAAACTTTATTCCGGCATTATTTCTATCCAAATCAGTTTGAGATAGGCCGATAAAGAGAGAATAAAATTTTAGTCCCGAATTCCATTCCTATCTGACCCTAGCCTGAAAATTACAAAAAAAATTCAAAAAATTAAAAACCTTCATTTCGGCTTTATTTCAATCCAAACCGGGTTGAGATAGGCCGACAAAGAAAAAAAAAATTTTGTCCCGAATTCCATTCCTATCCGAACCTAACTTGAAAATTCCAAAAAAAATAGCAAAAAAATTAAAAAAAGTTCATTACGGCATTATTTCTATCCAAACCGAGTTCAGATAGGCCAAGAACGGGCGAAAAAATTTTTAGCCTCGAATTCCGTTCCTCTCTGACCCTTGCTTGAAAATTAAAAAAAAAATGACCAAAAATTCAAAAACTTCATTCCAGCAATATTTCTGTCCACACCGAGTTTAGATAGGCAGAGACAGAGGGAAAAAAATTTTAGTCCCGAATTCCGTTCCCATCCGACCATAGAAAATTCGAAAAAAAATGGCAAAAAATTAAAAACTTCATTCCTGCCTTATTTCTATCCAAACCGGTTGAGATAGTCCGAGAAAGAGAGAAAAAAATTTTAGTCTCGAATTCCGATCCTATCCGACCGTAACTTGAAAATTACAAAAAAAATAGAAAAAAAAATTCAAAAAAATAAAAACCTTCATTTCGGCATTATTTCAATCCAAATCGAATTGAGATAGGCCGAGAAAGAGAAAAAATTTTAGTCCCGAATTCTGATCCTTTCCGGCCGTGGCTAGGAAATTCCCAAAAAAAAAGCAAAAAAATTCAAAAAATTAAAAAACTTCATTCCGGCATTATTTCTATCCAAACCAGTTTGAGATAGGATGAGAAAGAGAGAAAAAAATTTTAGTCCCGAATTCCGTTCGTATCCCACCCTAGCTAGAAAATTCAAAAAAAAAATAGCAATAAAAATTAAAAAACTTCATTCCTGCATTATTTCTATCCAAACCGGGTTGAAATAGTCCTAAAAAGAGAAAAGAAAAATTTTAGTCCCGAATTCCGTTCCTATCCGACCATAGCTTAAAAATTCAAAAAAAAAATAGCAAAAAAATTAAAAAAATTCATTCCGGCATTATTTCTATCCAAACCGAGTTTAGATAGGTCAAGAACGGGCGAAAAAATTTTTAGCCTCGAATTCCGTTCCTCTCCGACCGTAGCTTGAAATTCCGAAATAAATAGCAAAAAAATTCAAAAAATTAAAAAACTTCATTCCCGCATTATTTTTGTCCAAACCGGGTTGAGATAGGCCAAGAAAGAAAAAAAAAAATTTAGTCCTGAATTCCGTTCCAATCCGACCCTATCGAGAAAATTCCGGAAAAAAAAAAAAAAAACAAAAAAATTCAAAAAATTAAAAAACATTATTCCGGCAATATTTCTATCCAAACAGAGTAGAGATAGGCCGAGAAAGAGGGAAAAAAATTTTCGTCTCGAATTCCATTCCTATCCGTCCCTAGCTTGAAAATTATAAAAAAAATAGAAAAGCAAAATTCAAAAAATTAAAAACCTTCATTTCGACATTATTTCTATCCAAACCGGGTTGAGATAGGCCGACAAAGAAAAAAAAAATTTAGTCCCGAATTCCGTTCCTATCCGAACCTAATTTGAAAATTCCAAAAAAAATAGCAAAAAAATTCAAAAAATCAAAAAACATCATTCCGGCAATATTTCTATCCAAAACGAGTTGAGAAAGGCTGAGAAGGAGAAAAAAAAATTTTGTCCTGAATTCCGTTCCTTTCCGACCGTAGCTAGAAAATTCCAAAAAAAAAAGCAAAAAAATTCAAAAAATTAAAAAACTTCATTCCGGTATTATTTCTATCCCAACCGGTATGAGATAGTCCTAGAAAGAGAAAAAAAAAATTAGTCCCGAATTCCGTTCCTATCCGAACCTAACTTGAAAATTCCAAAAAAATTAGCAAAAAAATTAAAAAACTTCATTCCTGACTTATTTCTATCCAAACCGGGTTGAGATAGTCCGAGAAAGAGAAAAAAAAATTTTACTTCCGAGTTCCGTTCCTATCCGACCTAGCCTTAAAATTACAAAAAAAATAGAAAAAAAAATTCATACAATTAAAAACCTTCATTTCGGCATTATTTCTATCCAAACCGGGTTGAGATAGGCCGACAAAGAAAAAAAAAATTTAGTCCCAAATTCCGTTCCTATTCGAACCTAACTTGAAAATTCCAAAAAAAATAGCAAAAAAATTCAAAAAATTAAAAAACATCATTCCGGCAATATTTCTATCCAAAACGAGTTGAGATAGGCCGAGAAAGAGAAAAAAAATTTTAGTCCCGAATTCTGTTCCTTTTCGACCGTAGCTAGAAAATTCCAAAAAAAAAGCAAAAAAATTCAAAAAATTAAAAAACTTCATTTCGGCAATATTTCTATCCAAACCGGTTTGAGATAGGCCGAGGAAGAGAGAACAAATTTTTGGTCCCGAATTCCGTTCCTATCCGACCGTAACTAGAAAATTCGAAAAAAAAAATAGCAAAAAAATTCAAAAAATTAAAAAACCTCATTTCGGCATTATTTTTATTTAAACTGGGTTGATATTGGCCGAGAAAGAAAAAAAAATTTTGGTCCCGAATTTCATTCCCATCCGACCCTATCTAGAAAATTCCAAAAAAAATAGCAAAAAAATAAAAAAAAACTTCATTCCTGCCATATTTCTATCCAAACCGGATTGAGATAGTCCGAGAAAGAGAGAAAAAAATTTTAGTCCCGAATTCCGTTCTTATCTGACCCTAACTAGAAAATTACAAAAAAAAAAAAGAAAAAAAAAATTCCAAAAATTAAAAAACTTCATTCTCACCTTATTTTTATCCGAACTGGGTTGAGATTGGCCGAGAAAGAAAAAAAAAAATTTTAGTCCCGAATTCCGTTCCCATCCGACCCTAGCTAGAAAATTCCCAAAAAAAAATACCAAAAAAATTAAAAAACTTCATTCCTGCATTATTTCTATCCAAACAGGGTTGAGATAGTCCAAGAAAGAGAGGAAAAAAAATTTAGTCTCGAATTCCGTTTCTATCCGACCCTAGCTTGAAAATTACAAAAAAAAATTCAAAAAATTAAAAACCTTCATTCCGGTATTATTTCTATCCAAACCGGTATGAGATAGTCCAAGAAAGAGAAAAAAAAAAATTTAGTCCCGAATTCCGTTCCTATCCGACCCTAGCTTGAAATTTCCAAAAAAAATAGCAAAAAAATTAAAAAAATTCATTCCCGCATTATTTCTAACCAAACTGAGTTGTGATAGGCCAAGAACGCGAGAAAAAATTTTTAACCTTGAATTCCGTTCCTGTCCGACCCTTCCTAGAAAATTCCAAAAAAATTGACCAAAAAATTCTAAAACTTCATTCCAGCGATATTTTTGTCCAAACCGAGTTGAGATAGGCTAAGAAAGTGGGAAAAAGAAATTAGTCCCGAATTCCGTTACTATCCGACCCTAGCTCGAAAATTCCAAAAAAAATAGCAAAAAAATTCTAAAAATTAAAAAACATCATTCCGGCAATATTTCTATCCAAACCGGCTTTCAGATAGTAGGCCGAGAAAGAAAAAAAAATAAAAAAATTTAGTCCTGAATTCCGACCCAAGCTAGAAAATTCCAAAAAAAATAGCAAAAAATTTCAAAAAATTAAAAAACATCATTCCGGCAATATTTCTATCCAAACCAGGTTGAAATAGGCCGTGAAATAGAGAAAAAATTTTAGTTCCGAATTCCGTTCCAATCCGACCCTAGCTAGAAATTCCAAAAAAAATGGCAAAAAAATTCAAAAAATTAAAAAACTTCATTCCCGCATTATTTTTATCCAAACCGGGTTGAGATAGTAGGCTGAGAAAGGGAAAAAAAAAATTTAGTCCTGAATTCCGTTCCTATCCGACCCAAGCTAGAAAATTCCAAAAAAAATAGCAAAAAAATTCAAAAAATTAAAAAACTTCATTCTGGCAATATTTCTATCCAAACCGAGTACAGATTGGCCGAGAAAGAGGAGAAAAAATTCAATCCCGAATTCCATTTCTATCCAACCGTAGCTAGAAAATTCAAAAAAAATGGCCAAAAAAATTCAAAATATTAAAAAACTTCATTCCGGCATTATTTTTATCCATACTGCGTTGAGATTGGTCGAGAAAGAAAAAAAATATATTTAGTCCCGAATTTCGTTCCTACCCGACCGTAGCTAGAAAATTCAAAAAAAAAATAGCAATAAAATTAAAAAACTTCATTCCTGCATTATTTTTATCCAAACCGGGTTGAGATAGTCCGAGAAAGAGAGAAAAAAATTTTACTTCCGAGTTCCGTTCCTATCCGACCTAGCCTTAAAATTACAAAAAAAATTGAAAAAAAAATTCATACAATTAAAAACCTTCATTTCGGCATTATTTCTATCCAAACCGGGTTGAGATAGGCCGACAAAGAAAAAAAAAATTTAGCCCCAAATTCCGTTCCTATTCGAACCTAACTTGAAAATTCCAAAAAAAATAGCAAAAAAATTCAAAAAATTAAAAAATATCATTCCGACAATATTTCTATCCAAAACGAGTTGAGATAGGCCGAGAAAGAGAAAAAAAATTTTAGTCTCGAATTCTGTTCCTTTTCGACCGTAGCTAGAAAATTCCAAAAAAAAAGCAAAAAAATTCAAAAAATTAAAAAACTTCATTCCGGCAATATTTCTATCCAAACCGGTTTGAGATAGGCCGAGGAAGAGAGAACAAATTTTTGGTCCCGAATTCGGTTCCTATCCGACCGTAACTAGAAAATTCGAAAAAAAAAATAGCAAAAAAATTCAAAAAATTAAAAAACCTCATTTCGGCATTATTTTTATTTAAACTGGGTTGATATTGGCCGAGAAAGAAAAAAAAAATTTTGGTCCCGAATTTCATTCCCATCCGACCCTATCTAGAAAATTCCAAAAAAAATAGCAAAAAAATAAAAAAAAAACTTCATTCCTGCCATATTTCTATCCAAACCGGATTGAGATAGTCCGAGAAAGAGAGAAAAAAATTTTAGTCCCGAATTCCGTTCTTATCTGACCCTAACTAGAAAATTACAAAAAAAAAAAAGAAAAAAAAAATTCCAAAAATTAAAAAACTTCATTCTCACCTTATTTTTATCCGAACTGGGTTGAGATTGGCCGAGAAAGAAAAAAAAAAAATTTTAGTCCCGAATTCCGTTCCCATCCGACCCTAGCTAGAAAATTCCCAAAAAAAAATAGCAAAAAAATTAAAAAACTTCATTCCTGCATTATTTCTATCCAAACAGGGTTGAGATAGTCCAAGAAAGAGAGGAAAAAAAATTTAGTCTCGAATTCCGTTTCTATCCGACCCTAGCTTGAAAATTACAAAAAAAAATTCAAAAAATTAAAAACCTTCATTCCGGTATTATTTCTATCCAAACCGGTATGAGATAGTCCAAGAAAGAGAAAAAAAAAAAATTTAGTCCCGAATTCCGTTCCTATCCGACCCTAGCTTGAAATTTCCAAAAAAAATAGCAAAAAAATTAAAAAAATTCATTCCGGTATTATTTCTAACCAAACTGAGTTGTGATAGGCCAAGAACGCGAGAAAAAATTTTTAACCTTGAATTCCGTTCCTGTCCGACCCTTCCTAGAAAATTCCAAAAAAATTGACCAAAAAATTCTAAAACTTCATTCCAGCGATATTTTTGTCCAAACCGAGTTGAGATAGGCTAAGAAAGTGGGAAAAAGAAATTAGTCCCGAATTCCGTTACTATCCGACCCTAGCTCGAAAATTCCAAAAAAAATAGCAAAAAAATTCTAAAAATTAAAAAACATCATTCCGGCAATATTTCTATCCAAACCGGCTTTCAGATAGTAGGCCGAGAAAGAAAAAAAAATAAAAAAATTTAGTCCTGAATTCCGACCCAAGCTAGAAAATTCCAAAAAAAATAGCAAAAAATTTCAAAAAATTAAAAAACATCATTCCGGCAATATTTCTATCCAAACCAGGTTGAAATAGGCCGTGAAATAGAGAAAAAAATTTTAGTTCCGAATTCCGTTCCAATCCGACCCTAGCTAGAAATTCCAAAAAAAATGGCAAAAAAATTCAAAAAATTAAAAAACTTCATTCCCGCATTATTTTTATCCAAACCGGGTTGAGATAGTAGGCTGAGAAAGGGAAAAAAAAAATTTAGTCCTGAATTCCGTTCCTATCCGACCCAAGCTAGAAAATTCCAAAAAAAATAGCAAAAAAATTCAAAAAATTAAAAAACTTCATTCTGGCAATATTTCTATCCAAACCGAGTACAGATTGGCCGAGAAAGAGGAGAAAAAATTCAATCCCGAATTCCATTCCTATCCAACCGTAGCTAGAAAATTCAAAAAAAATGGCCAAAAAAATTCAAAATATTAAAAAACTTCATTCCGGCATTATTTTTATCCATACTGCGTTGAGATTGGTCGAGAAAGAAAAAAAAAATATTTAGTCCCGAATTTCGTTCCTACCCGACCGTAGCTAGAAAATTCAAAAAAAAAATAGCAATAAAATTAAAAAACTTCATTCCTGCGTTATTTTTATCCAAACCGGGTTGAGATAGTCCGAGAAAGAGAAAAAATAATTTTAGTCCCGAATTCTGTTCCTTTCCGACCGTAGCTAGAAAATTCCAAAAAAAAAAAAGCAAAAAAATTCAAAAAATTAAAAAACTTCATTCCCGCATTATTTTTATCCGAACCGGGTTGAGATAGGCCGAGTAAGGAAAAAAAAAAAATTTAGTCCTGAATTCCGTTCCTATCCGACCCTAGCTAGAAAATTCCAAAAAAAATAGCTAAAAAATTCAAAAAATTAAAAAACATCATTCCGGCAATAATTCTATCCAAGCCGAGTTGAGATAGGCTGAGAAAGAGGGAAAAAAAATTTTAGTTCCGAATTCCATTCCTATCCAACCGTAGCTAGAAAATTCAAAAAAAAAATGGCAAAAAAATTCAAAAAATCAAAAAACTTCATTCCGGCATTATTTCTATCTAAACCAGGTTTAGATTGGCCGAGAAAGAGAGAAAAAAATTTTAGTCCCGAATTCTATTCCTAACCGACCGTAAATAGAAAAATCCAAAAAAAATAGCAAAAAAATTCAAAAAATTAAAAAACGTCATTCTGGCATTATTTTTATCTAAACTGGGTTGACACTGGCCGAGAAAGAAAAATAAAAATTTTGGTCCCGAATTCCGTTCCCATCCAACCCTAGCTAGAAAATTCCAAAAAAAATAGCAAAAAAATTAAAAAACTTCATTCCTGCCATATTTCTATCCAAACCGGATTGAGATAAGAGAAAAAAAAAATTTAGCCTCGAATTCCATTCCAATCCGACCCAAGCTAGAAAATTCCAAAAAAAATATCAAAAAAATTAAAAAAATTAAAAAACATCATTCCGGCAATATTTCTAGCCAAACCGGGTTGAAATAGGCCGTGAAATAGATAAAAAAAAGTATAGTTCCGAATTCGGCTCCAATCCGACCCTAGCTAGAAATTCCAAAAAAAATGGCAAAAAAATTCAAAAAATTAAAAAACTTCATTCCCGCATTATTTTTATCCAAACCGGGTTGAGATAGGCCGAGAAAGGAAAAAAAAAAAATTTAGTCCTGAATTCCGTTCCTATCCGACCCTAGCTAGAAAATTCTGAATAAAAAAAAAAGCAAAAAAATTCAAAAAATTAAAAAACATTATTCCGGCAATATTTCTATCCAATCCGAGTAGAGATAGGTCGAGAAAGAGGGAAAAAAATTTTAGTCCCGAATTCCATTCCTATCCAACCGTAGCCAGAAAATTTTTAAAAAAAATGGCAAAAAAATTCAAAAAATTAAAAAACTTCATTCCGACATTATTTTTATCTAAACCGCGTTTAGATTGGCCGAGAAAGAGAGAAAAAAAATTTAGTCCTGAATTCCGTTCCCATCCGACCCTAGCTAGAAAATAACAAAAAACATAGCAAAAAAATTCAAAAAATTAAAAAACCTCATTCCGACATTATTTTTATCTAAACTGGCAGGAGATTATTGGTCGAGAAAGAAAAAAAAATGATTTTAGTCCCGAATTCCGTTCCCATCCGACCCTAGCTAGAAAATTCCAAAAAAAATAGCAACAAAATTAAAAAACTTCATTCCTGCCTTATTTCTATCCAAACCAGGTTGAGATAGTCCGAGAAAGAGAGAAAAAAATTTTAGTCCCGAATTCCGTTCCCATCCGACCCTAGCTAGAAAATAACAAAAAACATAGCAAAAAAATTCAAAAAATTAAAAAACCTCATTCCGGCATTATTTTTATCTAAACTGGGCTGAGATTGGTCGAGAAAGAAAAAAAATAATTTTAGTCCCGAATTCCGTTCCCATTCGACCCTGTAAATTTAAAGGGAAATTGTGTACATTAATTGTACGGAATGTCTGGATTTGCAGAGAAATTGAATATCTAGAATTTCGTAAATTCAGCCTGAAATTGTGTACATTATATATGTACGGAATGTCTGGATTTGTAGAGAAATTAAATATCCAGAAGTTTTTAAATTCAACGGGAATTTGTGTACATTACTTGTTCGGAATGTCTGGATTTGCAGAGAAATTGAATATCCAGTATTTCGTAAATTCAGCCTGAAATTGTGTACATTTTATACGTACGGAATGTTTGGAATTGCAAAGAAATTGAATATCCAAAACTATGTAGATTGAAATGGAAATTGGGTATGTCAAGTTTAAGGAATGCCTAGATTTGCGTTGGAATTGAATATCCAGAATTTCATAAATTCAGACTGAAATTGTATACATTATATATATGTATGGAATGTCCGGATCTGCAGAAAAAATTGAATTTCAGAATTATGTCAATTCAACGGTAAAATGCGTACATTAATTATACGGAATGTCTGGATTTGCAGAGAAATTGAATATCCAGAATTTCGTAAATTCAACCTGAAATTGTGTACATTATATATGTACGGAAAGTCTGGATTTGCGGAGAAATTACATACCCTGAAGTTTTTAAATTCAACGAGAAATTGTGTACATTAATTGTACAGAATGTCTGGATTTCCAGAGAAATTGAATATCCAGAATTCAATGGGAAATTGGGTAGGTTAAGTTTACAGAATGTCTAGATTTCCGGAGAAATTGAATATCCAGAATTTCATAAATTTAGCATGAAATTGTGACCATTATATATGTACGGAATGTCCGGATTTGCAGAGAAATTGAATATCCAGAACTTTTTACATTCAACGGGAAATTGTGTACACTAATTGTACGGAATGTCTGGATTTGCATAGAAATTGAATATGAAGAGGTGTGCAAATCCAACAAGAAATTTGGTAGGTTAAGTTCACGGAATGTCTGGATTTATAGAGAAATTGAATATCCAGAATTTCGTATATTCAGCCTGAAATTGTGTACATTTTATACGTACGGAGCGTCTGGATTTTGCATAGAAATTGAATATCCAGAACTATGTAAATTGAACTGGAAATTGGGTAGGTTAAGTTTACGGAATGTCTAGATTTGCGGAAAAATTGAATATCCAGAATTTCGAAAATTCAGCCAGAAATTTTATACATTATATATGTACGGAATGTCTGGATTTGTAGAAAAATTCAATATCCAGAAGTTTGTGAATTCAATGGGAAATTGTGTACATTTAATTGTACGGAATGTCTGGAATTGCAGAGAAATTGAATATCCAGAATTTCGTAAATTTAGCCTGAAATTGTGTACATTTTATATGTACGGAATGTCTGTATTCGCAAAGAAATTGAATATCCAGAACTATATAAATTGAAATGGAAATTGGGTATGTTAAGTTTAAGGAATGCCTAGATTTGCATTGGAATTGAATATCCAAAATTTCGTAAATTCAGACTGAAATTGTATACATTATATATGTACGGAATGTCCGGATCTGCAGGAAAAATTGAATTTCAGAATTATGTAAATTCAACTGTAAAATGTGTACATTAATTGTACAGAATGTCTGGATTTGTAGAGAAATTGAATATCCAGAAGTGTGCAACTTCAACGGGAAATTGGGTAGGTTAATTTTACGGAATGTCTCGATTTGTAGAGAAATCGAATATCCTGAATTTCGTAAATTTAGCCTGAAATTGTGTACATTGTATATGCACGGAATGTCTAGATTTGCAAAAAAAATTGAATTACAGAATTATGTAAATTCAACGGTAAAATGTGTACATTAATTGTACGGACTGTCTGTATTTGCAGAGAAATTGACTATCTAGAGGTGTGCAAATTCAACGGGAAATTGGGTAGGTTAATTTTACGGAATGTCTGGCTTTGCAAAGAAATTGAATATCCAGAATTTCGTAAATTCAGCCTGAAATTGTGTACATTTCATATGTACGGAATATCTAAATTGGCAGAGAAATTAAATATCCAGAAGTTTTTAAATTCAACGGGAAATTGTGTACATTAATTGTACGAAATGTCTGGATTTTCAGAGAAATTAAATATCCAGAATTTTGTAAATTCAGCCTGAAATTGTGTACATTTAATATGTACGGAATGTCTAAATTGGCAGAGAAATTAAATATCCAGAAGTTTTTAAATTCAACGGGAAATTGTGTACATTAATTGTACGAAATGTCTGGATTTTCAGAGAAATTGAATATCCCGAATTTCGTAAATTCAGCCTAAAATTGTGTACAATATACGTGTACAAAATGTCTGGATTTGTAGAGAAATTAAATATCCAGAAATATGTAAATTCAACGGGAAATTGTGTACATTAATTGTACAGAATGTCTGAATTTGCAGAGAAATTAAATATCCAGAGGTCTGTAAATTCAACGGGAAATTGGGAAGGTTAAGTTTGCAGAATGTCTACATTTGCGGAGAAATTGAATATCCATAATTTCGAAAATTTATCCTGAAGTTGTGTACATTACATATGTACGGAATGTCCGGATTTGTAGAGAAATTGAATATCCAGAACTTTATAAATTGAAAGGGAAATTGTGTACATTAATTGTACGGAATGTCTGGATTTGCAGGGAAATTGAATATCCAGAGGTGTGTAAATTCAACGGGAAATTGGGTAGGTCAAGTTTAAGGAATACCTAGATTTGCGATGGAATTGAATATCCAAAATTTCGTAAATTCAGCCTGAAATTGTGTACATTAAATATGTACAGAATGTCCGGATTTGCAGAAAAAATAGAATTTCAGAATTATGTAAATTCAACGGTAAAACGTGTACATTAATTGTACGGAATGTCTGGATTTGCAGAGAAATTGAATATCCAGAGGTGTGCAAATTCAACGGGAAATTGGGTAGGTTAATTTTACGGAATGTCTGGATTTGTAGAGAAATTGAATATCCAGAATTTCGCAAATTCAGCCTGAAATTGTGTACTTTATATATGTACGGAATGTCTGGATTTGCAGAGAAATAAAATATCTTGAAGTTTTTAAATTCAACGGGAAACTGTGTACATTAATTGTAAGGAATGTCTGGATTTGCGGAGAAATTGAATATCCAGAATTCAACGGGAAATTGGTTTGGTTAAGTTTACGGAATGTCTAGATTTGCGGAGAAATTGAATATCCAGAATTTCGTACATTTAGCCTGAAATTGTGTACATTATATATGTACGGAATATCTGGATTTGCAGTGAAATTGAATATCCAGAATATTGTAAATTCAACGGGAAATTGTGTACATTAATTATAAGGAATGACTGGATTTGCAGAGAAATTGAATATCCAGGGATGTGTAAATTCAACAGGAAATTGGGTAGGTTAAGTTTACGGAATGTCTGGATTTGCAGAGAAAGTGAATAACCGGAATTTCGTAAATTCAACCTGAAATTGTGTACAATATATATGTACGGAAAGTCTGGATTTGCAAAGAAATTGAATATCTAAGTGTGTGTCAATTCAATAGGAAATTGGGTCGGTTAAGATTACAGAATGTCTGGATTTGCAGAGAAATTGAATATCCAGAATTTCGTAAATTCAGCCTGAAATTGTGTACATTATACATGTACGGAATGTCTGGATTTGTCTAGAAATTAAATATCCAGAACTACATTCAACGGGAAATTGTGTACATTAATTGTACGGAATTTCTGGATTTGCGGAGAAATTGACTATCCAGAGGTGTGCAAATTCAACGGGAAATTGGGTAGGTTAATTTTACGGAATGTCTGGACCTGCAGAGAAATTGAATATCCAAAATTTCATAAATTCAGCCTGAAATTGTGTATATTATATATGTACGGAATATCTAGATTTGCAGATAAATTAAATAACCAGAAGTTTTTAAATTCAATGGGAAATTGTGTACATTAATTGTACGGAATGTCTGGATTTGCAGAGAAATTGAATATACAGAATTTCGTAAATTCAGCCTGAAATTGTGTACATTTAATATGTACAGAATGTCTGGATTTGCGGAGAATTTGAATATCCAGAACTATGTAAATTGAAATGGAAATTGGGAAGGTTAAGTTTACGGACTGTCTAGATTTGCGGAGAATTTGAATATCCCGGATTTCGTAAATTCAGCCTAAAATTGTGTACATTATACATGTACGGAATGTCTGAATTTGTAGAGAAATTAAATATCTAGAAATATGTAAATTCAACGGGAAATTGTGCACATTAATTGTACGGAATGTCTGGATTTGCAGAGAAATTAAATATCCAGAGGTCTGTAAATTCAACGGGTAATTGGGAAGGTTAAGTTTGCAGAATGTCTACATTTGCGGGGAAACTGAATATCCATAATTTCGTAAATTTATCCTGAAGTTGTGTACATTACATATGTACGGAATGTCCGGATTTGTAGAGAAATTGAATATCCAGAACTTTATAAATTGAACGGGAAATTGGGTAGGTCAAGTTTAAGGAATGCCTAGATTTGCGATGGAATTGAATATCCAGAATTTAGTAAATTCAGCCTGAAATTGTGTACATTAAATATGTACGGAATGTCCGGATTTGCAGAAAAAATAGAATTTCAGAATTATGTAAATTCAACGGTAAAAAGTGTAAATTAATTGTACGGAATGTCTGGATTTGCAGAGAAATTGAATATCCAGAGGTGTGCAAATTCAACGGGAAATTGGGTAGGTTAATTTTACGGAATGTCTGGATTTGCGGAGAAATTGAATATCCAGAATTTCGTACATTTAGCCAGAAATTGTGTATATTATATATGTACGGAATATCTGGATTTGCAGTGAAATTGAATATCCAGAATATTGTAAATTCAACGAGAAATTGTGTACATTAATTATAAGGAATGACTGGATTTGCAGAGAAACTGAATATCCAGGGATGTGTAAATTCAACAGGAAATTGGGTAGGTTAAGTTTACGGAATGTCTGGATTTGCAGAGAATGTGAATAACCGGAATTTCGTAAATTCAGCCTGAAATTGTGTACAATATATATGTACGGAAAGTCTGGATTTGCAGAGAAATTGAATATATAAGTGTGTGTCAATTCAATAGGAAATTGGGTCGGTTAAGATTACGGAATGTCTGGATTTGCAGAGAATTTGAATATCCAGAATTTTCTTAAATTCAGCCTGAAATTGTGTACATTATACATGTACGGAATGTCTGGATTTGTAGAGAAATTGAACGTCCAGAACTATGTAAATTCAACGGGAAATTGTGTACATTAATTGTACGGAATGTTTGAATTTGCTGAAAAATTGAATATCCAGAATTCAACGTGAAATTGGGTAGGTAAAGTTTACGAAATGACTAGATTTGGGAGCAATTGCATATCCAGAATTTCGTACATGCAGCCCGAAATTGTGTATATTATATATGTACGGAATGTCTGGATTTGCAGAGAAATTGAATATCCAGAATTTCGTAAATTCAGTCTGAAATTATGAACATTATATATGTACGGAATGTCTGGATTTGTAAAGAAATTAGATATCCAGAACTATGTAAATTCAACGGGAAATTGTGTACATTAATTGTACGGAATTTCTAGATTTGCAGAGAAAGGGAATATCCAGAGGTGTGTAAATTCAAAGGGAAATTGGGAAGGTTAATTTTTCGGAATATTTGGATTTGCAGATTAATTTAATACCCAGAATTTCGTAAATTCAGTATGAAATTGTATACATTATATATGTACGGAATGTTTGGATTTGCAGAGAAATTGAATATCCAAAACTATG
Organism: Quercus tomentella; assembly: GCA_028535165.1. Lineage (NCBI taxonomy): Eukaryota > Viridiplantae > Streptophyta > Magnoliopsida > Fagales > Fagaceae > Quercus > Quercus tomentella. The sequence continues at coordinate 50,895,963 of JAPQVY010000156.1, forward strand.
TAAATTCAACGGGAAATTAGGTTGGTTAAGTGTACTGAATGTCTAGATTTGCGAAGAAATTGAATATCCAGAATTTCGTAAATTTAGCACGAAATTGTGTACATTATATATGTACGGAATGTTCGGATCTGCAGAGAAATTGAATATCCTGAACTTTGTAAATTCAACGGGAAATTTTGTAAATTAATTGTACAGAATGTCTGGATTTGCATAGAAATTGAATATGTAGAGGTGTGCAAATTCAACAGGAAATTTGGTAGGTTAAGTTTACGGAATGTCTGGATTTGCAGAGAAATTGAATATCCAAAATTTTGTAAATTCATTCCGAAATTGTGTACATTATATATGTACGGAATGTCTGGATTTGCAGAGAAATTAAATATTCAGAAGTTTTTAAATTCTACGGGAAATTGTGTACATTAATTGTACGGAATGTCTGGATTTGCAGAGAAATTGAATATCCAGAATTCAACGGGAAATTGGGTAGGTTAAGTTTATGGAATGTCTAGATTTGCGGAGAAATTGAATATCCAGAATTTCGTACATTCAGCCTGAAATCGTGTCCATTATATATGTACGGAATGTCTGGATTTGCTGAGTAATTGAATATCCAGAAGCTTGTAAATTCAACGGGAAATTGTGTACATTAATTGTACGGAATGTCTGGGTTTGCAGAGAAATTGAATATCCAGAGGTGTGTAAATTTAACAGGAAATTGGGTAGGTTTTGTTTATGGAATGTCTGGATTTGCAGAGAAATTGAATATCCAGAATTTCGTAAATTCAGCCTGAAATCGTGTCCATTATATATGTACGGAATGTCTGGATTTGCTGAGTAGTTGAATAACCAGAAGCTTGTAAATTCAACGGGAAATTGGGTACATTAATTGTACGGAATGTCTGGATTTGCAGAGAAATTGAATATCTAGGGGTGTGTAAATTCAACAGGAAATTGGGTCGGTTAAGTTTACGGAATGTCTGGATTTGCAGAGAAATTCAATATCCAGAATTTCCTAAATTCAGCCTGAAATTGTTGACATTATATATGTACGGAATGTCTGGATTTACAGAGAAATTAAATATCCAGAAGTTTTTAAATTCAACTGGAAATTGTGTACATTAATTGTACGAAATGTCTGGATTTGCAGAAAAATTGAATATCCATAATTCAACGGGAAATTGGGTAGGTTAAGTTTACGGAATGACTAGATTTGGGAGAAATTGAATATCCAAAATTTCGTACATGCAACCCGAAATTGTGTACATTATATATGTACAAAATGTCTGGATTTGCAGAGAAATTGAATATCCAGAATTTCGTAAATTCAGCCTAAAATTGTGAACATTATACATGTACGGAATGTCTGGATTTGCAAACAAATTAGATATCCAGAACTATGTAAATTCAATGGGAAATTGTGTACATTAATTGTACGGAATGTCTAGATTTGCAGAAAAATGGAATATCCAGAGGTGTGTAAATTCAACGGGAAATAGGGTAGGTTAATTTTTCGGAATATCTAGATTTGCAGAGAAATTGAATACCAAGAATTTCGTAAATTCCGTCTGAAATTATGTACATTATATATGTACGGAATGTTTGGATTTGCAGAGAAGTTGAATATCCAGAACTATGTAAATTCAACGGGAAATTATGGTTATGTTTACCGGATGTCTAGATTTGCGGAGAAATTGAATATTCAGAATTCAACGGGAAATTAGGTTGGTTAAGTTTACGGAATGACTAGATTTGGGAGAAATTGAATATCCAGAATTTCGTACATGCAGCACGAAATTTTGTACATTATAAATGTACGGAATGTCTGGATTTACAGAGAAATTGAATATCCAGAATTTCGTAAATTCGGCCTGAAATTGTGAACATTATACATGTACGTAATGTCTGGATTTGCAAGGAAATTAGATATCCAGAACTATGTAAATTCAATGGGAAATTGTGTACATTGATTGCACGGAATGTCTAGATTTGCAGAGAAATGGAATATCCAGAGGTGTGTAAACTTAACGAGAAATTCGGAAGGTTAATTTTTCGGAGTATCTAGATTTGCTGTGAAATTGAATACCCCGAATTTCGTAAATTCAGACTGAAATTGTGTACATTATATATGTACGGAATGTCTCGATTTGCAGAAAAATTGAATATCCAGAACTATGTAAATTCAACGGGAAATTAGGTTGGTTAAGTTTACCGAATGTCTAGATTTGCGGAGAAATTGAATACCCAAAATTTCGTAAATTTAGCTTGAAATTGTGTACATTATATATGTATGGAATGTTCAGATTTGCAGAGAAATTGAATATCCAGAACTTTGTAAATTCAACGGGAAATTGTGTACATTAATTGTACGGATTGTATGGATTTGCAGAGAAATTGAATATGTAGAAGTGTGCAAATTCAACGGGAAATTTGGTAGGTTAACTTTACGGAATGTCTGGATTTGCAGAGAAATTGAATATCCAGAATTTCGTAAATTCAGCCTGAAATTGTGTACATTATTATATATGGCCGGAATGTCTAGATTTGTAGAGAAATTGAATATCTTGGGGTGTGTAAATTGAACAGCAAATTGGGTCGGTTAAGTTTATGGAATGTTTGGACTTGCAGAGAAATTGAATATTCAGAATTTCATAAATTCATCCTGAAATTGTGTACATTTTATATGTACGGAGTGTCTGGATTTTGCATAGAAATTGAATATCCAGAACTATGTAAATTGAACTGGAAATTGGGCAGGTTAAGTTTACAGAATGTCTATATCTGCGGAGAAATTGAATATCCAGAATTTCGTAAATTCAGCCTGGAATTTTATATGTTTCATATGTACGGAATGTCTGGATTTGCAGAAAAATTGAATATCCAGAAGTTTGTGAATTCAACGGGAAATTGTGTACATTAATTGTACGGAATGTCTGGATTTGCAGAGAAATTGAATATCTAGATGTCAACGGGAAATTGGTAGGTTAAGTTTACGGAATGTCAAGATTTGCGAGGAAATTGAATATCCAGAATTTCGTACATTCTGCCTGTAATCGTGTATATTATATATGTACGGAATGTCTGTATTTTCAGAGAAATTGAATATCCAGAAGTTTGTAAATTCAACGGGAAATTGTGTACATTAATTGTACGGAATGTCTGGATTTGCAGAGAAATTGAATATCCAGAGATGTGTAAATTCAACAGGAAATTGGGTAGGTTAAGTTAACGGAATGTCCGGATTTGCAGAGAAATTGAATATCCAGAATTTCGTAAATTCAGCCTAAAATTGTGTACATTATATATGTACGGAATGTCTAGATTTGTAGAGAAATTGAATATCTAGGGGTGTGTAAATTCAACAGGAAATTGGGTTGGTTAAGTTTACGGAATGTCTGGATTTGCAGAGAATTTGAATATCCAGAATTTCGTAAATTCAGCCTGAAATTGTGTACAATATATATGTTCGAAATGTCTGTATTTTCAGAGAAATTAAACATCCAGAAGTTTTTAAATTCAACGCAAAATTGTGTACATTAATTGTATGGAATGTCTGGATTTGCAGAGAAATTGAATATCCAGATGTGTGTAAATTCAACGGGAAATTGGGTAGGTTAATTTTACGGAATGCCTAGGTTTGCAGAGAAATCGAATATCCAGAATTTCGTAAATTCAGCCAGAAATTGTGTACACTATATATGTACGGAATGTCTGGATTTACGGAAAAAATTGAATATCAAGAATTATGTAAATTCAACAACAAATTGTGTACATTAATTGTACGGAATGTCTGGATTTGCAGAGAAATTGAATATCCAGAATTTCTTAAATTCAGCCTGAAATTGTGAACATTATATACGTACAAATCCAGAGAAATTGAATATCCAGAATTTCTTAAATTCAGCCTGAAATTGTGAACATTATATACGTACAAAATGTCTGGATTTGCAAAGAAATTGAATATCTAGGGTTGTGTAAATTCAACAGGAAATTGAGTCGGTTAAGTTTACGGAATGTCTGGATTTGCAGAGAAATTGAATATCCAGAATTTCGTAAATTCAGCCCGAAATTGTGTACATTATATATGTACGGAATGTCTGGATTTGCAGAGAAATTAAATATCCAGAAGTTTTTAAATTCTACGGGAACTTGTGTACATTAATTGTACGGAATGTCTGGATTTGCAGAGAAATTGAATATCTAGATGTCAACGAGAAATTGGTAGGTTAAGTTTACGGAATGTCAAGATTTGCGAAGAAATTGAATATCCAGAATTTCGTACATTCTGCCTGTAATCGTGTATATTATATATGTACGGAATGTCTGTATTTTCAAAGAAATTGAATATCCAGAAGTTTGTAAATTCAACGGGAAATTGTGTACATTAATCGTACGGAATGTCTGGATTTGCAGAGAAATTGAATATCCAGAGATGTGTAAATTCAACAGGAAATTGGGTAGGTTAAGTTAACGGAATGTCCGGATTTGCAGAGAAATTGAATATCCAGAATTTCGTAAATTCAGCCTAAAATTGTGTACATTATATATGTACGGAATGTCTAGATTTGTAGAGAAATTGAATATCTAGGGGTGTGTAAATTCAACAGGAAATTGGGTTGGTTAAGTTTACGGAATGTTTGGATTTGCAGAGAATTTGAATATCCAGAATTTCGTAAATTCAGCCTGAAATTGTGTACAATATATATGTTCGAAATGTCTATATTTTCAGAGAAATTAAACATCCAGAAGTTTTTAAATTCAACGCAAAATTGTGTACATTAATTGTACGGAATGTCTGGATTTGCAGAGAAATTGAATATCCAGATGTGTGTAAATTCAACGGGAAATTGGGTAGGTTAATTTTACGGAATGCCTAGGTTTGCAGAGAAATCGAATATCCAGAATTTCGTAAATTCAGCCAGAAATTGTGTACACTATATATGTACGGAATGTCTGGATTTACGGAAAAAATTGAATATCAAGAATTATGTAAATTCAACAACAAATTGTGTACATTATTTGTACGGAATGTCTGGATTTGCAGAGAAATTGAATATCCAGAATTTCTTAAATTCAGCCTGAAATTGTGAACATTATATACGTACAAAATGTCTGGATTTGCAAAGAAATTGAATATCTAGGGTTGTGTAAATTCAACAGGAAATTGAGTCGGTTAAGTTTACGGAATGTCTGGATTTGCAGAGAAATTGAATATCCAGAATTTCGTAAATTCAGCCCGAAATTGTGTACATTATATATGTACGGAATGTCTGGATTTGCAGAGAAATTAAATATCCAGAAGTTTTTAAATTCTACGGGAACTTGTGTACATTAATTGTACGGAATGTCTGGATTTGCAGAGAAATTGAATATCTAGATGTCAACGAGAAATTGGTAGGTTAAGTTTACGGAATGTCAAGATTTGCGAAGAAATTGAATATCCAGAATTTCGTACATTCTGCCTGTAATCGTGTATATTATATATGTACGGAATGTCTGTATTTTCAAAGAAATTGAATATCCAGAAGTTTGTAAATTCAACGGGAAATTGTGTACATTAATTGTACGGAATGTCTGGATTTGCAGAGAAATTGAATATCCAGAGATGTGTAAATTCAACAGGAAATTGGGTAGGTTAAGTTAACGGAATGTCCGGATTTGCAGAGAAATTGAATATCCAGAATTTCGTAAATTCAGCCTAAAATTGTGTACATTATATATGTACGGAATGTCTAGATTTGTAGAGAAATTGAATATCTAGGGGTGTGTAAATTCAACAGGAAATTGGGTTGGTTAAGTTTACGGAATGTTTGGATTTGCAGAGAATTTGAATATCCAGAATTTCGTAAATTCAGCCTGAAATTGTGTACAATATATATGTTCGAAATGTCTGTATTTTCAGAGAAATTAAACATCCAGAAGTTTTTAAATTCAACGCAAAATTGTGTACATTAATTGTACGGAATGTCTGGATTTGCAGAGAAATTGAATATCCAGAATTTCTTAAATTCAGCCTGAAATTGTGAACATTATATACGTACAAAATGTCTGGATTTGTAAAGAAATTGAATATCTAGGGTTGTGTAAATTCAACAGGAAATTGAGTCGGTTAAGTTTACGGAATGTCTGGATTTGCAGAGAAATTGAATATCCAGAATTTCGTAAATTCAGCCCGAAATTGTGTACATTATATATGTACGGAATGTCTGGATTTGCAGAGAAATTAAATATCCAAAAGTTTTTAAATTCTACGGGAAATTGTGTACATTAATTGTACGGAATGTCTGGATTTGCAGAGAAATTGAATATCCAGAGATGTGTAAATTCAACAGGAAATTGGGTAGGTTAAGTTAACGGAATGTCTGGATTTGCAGAGAAATTGAATATCCAAAATTTCGTAAATTCAGCCTAAAATTGTGTACATTATATATGTACGGAATGTCTAGATTTGTAGAGAAATTGAATATCTAGGGGTGTGTAAATTCAACAGGAAATTGGGTTGGTTAAGTTTACGGAATGTCTGGATTTGCAGAGAATTTGAATATCTAGAATTCCGTAAATTCAGCCTGACATTGTGAACATTATATATGTACAGAATGCCTGGATTTGCAAAGAAATTGAATATCTAGGGTTGTGTAAATTCAACAGGAAATTGGGTCGGTTAAGTTTACGGAATATCCGGATTTGCAGAGAAATGGAATACCAGAAATTTCGTAAATTCAGTCTGAAATTGTGTACATTATATATATACGGAATGTCTGGATTTGCAGAGAAATTTAATATCCAGAACTATGTAAATTCAAAGGGAAATTGGGTTGGTTAAGTTTACCGAATGTCTAGATTTGCGGAGAAATTGAATATCCAGAATTTCGTAAATTTAGCATGAAATTGTGTACGTTATATATGTACGGAATGTTCGGATTTGCAAAGAAATTGAATATCCAGAACTTTGTAAATTCATCAGGAAATTGTGTACGAAATGTCTGGTTTTGCAGAGAAATTGAGTATGTAGAGGTGTGCAAATTCAACGGGAAATTTGGTAGGTTAAGTTTACGGAATATCTGGATTTGCAGAGAAATTGAATATCTAGAATTTCGTAAATTCAGCCTGAAATTGGGTATATTATATATGGACAGAGTGTTTGGATTTGAAGAGAAATTGAATATCTAGGGGTTTGTAAATTGAACAGGAAATTGGGTCGGTTAAATTTACGGAACGTCTGGACTTGCAGAGAAATTGAATATCCAAAATTTCGTAAATTCACCTGAAATTGTGTATATTTTATATGTACGGAGTGTCTGGATTTTGCATAGAAATTGAATATCCAGAACTATGTAAATTGAAATTTAAATTGGGCAGGTTAAGTTTACGGAATGTCTATATTTGCGGAGAAATTGAATATCCAGAATTTCATAAATTCAGCCTGAAATTTTATACGTTTTATATGTACGGAATGTCTGGATTTGCAGAAAAATTGAATATCCAGAAGTTTGTGAATTCAACGGGAAATTGTGTACACTAATTGTACGGAATGTCTGGATTTGCAGAGAAATTGAATATATAGAATTCAACGGTTAATTGGTAGGTTAAGTTTACAAAATGTGAAGATTTGCGGTGAAATTGAATATCCAGAATTTCGTACATTCTGCCGGAAATCGTGTATATTATATATGTACGGAATGTCTGTATTTTCAGAGAAATTAAATATCCAGAAGTTTGTAAATTCAACGGGAAATTTTGTACATTAATTGTACGGAATGTCTGGATTTGCAGAGAAATTGAATATCCAGAGATGTGTAAATTCAATAGGGAATTGGGTAGGTTAAGTTTACGGAATGTCTGGATTTGCAGAGAAATTGAATATCCAGAATTTCGTAAATTCAGCCTAAAATTGTTTACATTATATACGTACAGAATGTCTAGATTTACAAAGAAATTGAATATCTAGGGTTGTGTAAATTCAACAGGAAATTGGGTTGGTTAAGTTTACGGAATGTCTGGATTTGCAGAGAAATTGAATACCCAGAATTTCGTAAATTCAGTCTGAAATTGTGTACATTATATATGTACGGAATGTCTGGATTTGCAGAGAAATTTAATATCCAGAACTATGTAAATTCAAAGGGAAATTGGGTTGGTTAAGTTTACCGAATCTCTAGATTTGCGGAGAAATTGAATATCCAGAATTTCGTAAATTTAGCAAGAAATTGTGTACGTTATATATGTACGGAATGTTCGGATTTGCAGAGGAATTGAATATCCATAAATTTGTAAATTCATTGGGAAATTGTGTACATTAATTGTACGGAATGTCTGGTTTTGCAGAGAAATTGAGTATGTAGATTGACTGTGCAAATTCAACGGGAAATTTGGTTGGTTAAGTTTACGGAATATCTGGATTTGCAGAGAAATTGAATATCTAGAATTTCGTAAATTCAGCCTGGAATTGGGTACATTATATATGGACAGAGTGTTTGGATTTGCAGAGAAATTGAATATCTAGGGGTTTGTAAATTGAACAGGAAATTGGGTCGGTTAAATTTACGGAACGTCTGGACTTGCAGAGAAATTGAATATCCAAAATTTCGTAAATTCAGCCTGAAATTGTGTACATTTTATATGTACGGAGTGTCTGGATTTTGCATAGAAATTGAATATCCAGAACTATGTAAATTGAACTGGAAATTGGGCAGGTTAAGTTTACGGAATGTCTATATTTGCGGAGAAAAAGAATATCCAGAATTTCGTAAATTCAACCGGAAATCTTATACGTTTTATATGTACGGAATGTCTGGATTTGCAGAAAAATTGAATATCCAGAAGTTTGTGAATTCAACGGGAAATTGTGTACATTAATTGTACAGAATGTCTGGATTTGCAGAGAAATTGAATATATAGAATTCAACGGGAAATTGGTAGGTTAAGTTTACGGAATGTGAAGATTTGCGGAGAAATTGATTATCCAGAATTTCATACATTCTGCCTGAAATCGTGTATATTATATATGTACGGAATTTCTGTATTTTCAGAGAAATTAAATATCCAGAAGTTTGTAAATTCAACGGGAAATTGTGTACATTAAATGTACGGAATATCTGGATTTGCAGAGAAATTGTATATCCCGAGATGTGTAAATTCAACAGGGAATTGGGTAGGTTAAGTTTACGGAATGTCTGGATTTGCAGAGAAATTGAATATCCAGAATTTCGTAAATTCAGCCTAAAATTGTGTACATTATATATGTACGGAATGTCTAGATTTGCAGAGAAATTGAATATCTAGGGGTGTGTAAATTCAACAAGAAATTGGGTTGGTTAAGTTTACGGAATGTCTGGATTTGCAGAGAATTTTAATATCCAGAATTTCGTAAATTCAGCCTGAAATTGTGTACAATATATATGTTCGGAATGTCTGGATTTGCAGTGAAATTAAACATCCAGAAGTTTTCAAATTCAACGCAAAATTGTGTACATTAATTGTACGAAATGTCTGGATTTGCAGAGAAATTGAATATCCAAATGTGTGTAAATTCAACGGGAAATTCGGTAGGTTAATTTTACGGAATGCCTAGATTTGCAGAGAAATCGAATATCTAGAATTTCGTAAATTCAGCCAGAAATTGTGTACACTATATATGTACGGAATGTCTGGATTTGCAGAGAATTTGAATATCCAGAATTTAGTAAATTCAGCCTGAAATTGTTGACATTATATATGTACGGAATGTCTGGATTTGCAGAGAAATTAAATATCCAGAAGTTTTTAAATTCAACGGGAAATTGTGTACATTAATTGTATGGAATGTCTGGATTTGCGGAGAAATTGAATATCCAGAATTCAACGGGAAATTGGGTAGGTTAATTTTACAGAATGACTAGATTTGGGAGAAATTTAATATCCAAAATTTCATACATGCAACCCAAAATTGTATACATTATATATCTACAGAATGTCTGGATTTCGAGAGAAATTGAATATCCAGAATTTCGTAAATTTCGCCTGAAATTGTGAACATTATACATGTACGGTATGTCTGGATTTGCGAAGAAATTAGATATCCAGAACTATGTAAATTTAACGGGAAATTGTGTACATTAATTGTACGGAATGTCTGGATTTGCAGAGAAATTGAATATCTAGAATTTCATAAATTCAGCCTGAAATTGTGAACATTATATATGTACAGAATGTCTGGATTTGCAAAGAAATTGAATATCTAGGGTTGTGTAAATTCAACAGGAAATTGGGTCGGTTAAGTTTACGGAATGTCTGGATTTGCAGAGAAATTCAATATCCGGAATTTCGAAAATTCAGCCTGAAATTGTTGACATTATATATGTACAGAATGTCTGGATTTGCAGAGAAATTAAATATCCAGAAGTTTTTAAATTCAACAGGAAATTGTGTACATAAATTTTACGAAATGTCAGGATTTGCGGAGAAATTGAATATCCAGAATTCAACGGGAAATTGGGTAGGTGAATCTTACGGAATGACTAGATTTGGGAGAAATTGAATATCCAGAATTTCGTACATGCAACCCGAAATTGTATACATTATATATCTACGGAATGTCTGGATTTGCAGAGAAATTGAATATCCAGAATTTCGTAAATTCGGCCTGAAATTGTGAAAATTATACATGTACGGTATGTCTGGATTTGTGAAGAAATTAGATATCCAGAACTATGTAAATTCAACGGGAAATTGTGTACATTAATTGTACGGAATGTCTGGATTTGCAGAGAAATTGAATATATAGAATTCAACGGGAAATTGGTAGGTTAAGTTTACGGAATGTGAAGATTTGCGGAGAAATTGAATATCCAAAATTTCGTACATTCTGCCTGAAATCGTGTATATTATATATGTACGGAATTTCTGTATTTTCAGAGAAATTAAATATCCAGAAGTTTGTAAATTCAACGGGAAATTGTGTACATTAATTGTACGTAATATCTGGATTTGCAGAGAAATTGTATATCCCGAGATGTGTAAATTCAATAGGGAATTGGGTAGGTTAAGTTTACGGAATGTCTGGATTTGCAGAGAAATTGAATATCCAGAATTTCGTAAATTTAGCCTAAAATTGTGTACATTATATATGTACGGAATGTCTAGATTTGCAGAGAAATTGAATATCTAGGGGTGTGTATATTCAACAAGAAATTGGGTTGGTTAAGTTTACGGAATGTCTGGATTTGCAGAGAATTTGAATATCCAGAATTTCGTAAATTCAGCCTGAAATTGTGTACAATATATATGTTCGGAATGTCTGGATTTGCAGTGAAATTAAACATTCAGAAGGTTTTAAATTCAACGCAAAATTGTGTACATTAATTGTACGGAATGTCTGGATTTGCAGAGAAATTGAATATCCAAATATGTGTAAATTCAACGGGAAATTGGGTAGGTTAATTTTACGGAACGCCTAGATTTGCAGAGAAATCGAATATCTAGAATTTCTTAAATTCAGCCAGAAATTGTGTACACTATATATGTACGGAATGTCTGGATTTGCAGAGAAATTGAATATCCAGAATTTCGTAAATTCAGCCTGAAATTGTGTACATTATATATGGCCGGAATGTCTAGATTTGCAGAGAAATTGAATATCTTGGGGTGTGTAAATTGAACAGGAAATTGGGTCGGTTAAGTTTATGGAATGTTTGGACTTGCAGAGAAATTGAATATTCAGAATTTCGTAAATTCAGCCTGAAATTGTGTACATTTTATATGTACGGAGTGTCTGGATTTTGCATAGAAATTGAATATCCAGAACTATGTAAATTGAACTGGAAATTGGGCATGTTAAGTTTACAGAATGTCTATATTTGCGGAGAAATTGAATATCCAAAATTTCGTAAATTCAGCTTGGAATTTTATATGTTTCATATGTACGGAATGTCTGGATTTGCAGAAAAATTGAATATCCAGAAGTTTGTGAATTCAACGGGAAATTGTGTACATTAATTGTACGGAATGTCTGGATTTGCAGAGAAATTGAATATCTAGATGTCAACGGGAAATTGGTAGGTTAAGTTTACGGAATGTCAAGATTTGCGATGAAATTGAATATCCAGAATTTCGTACATTCTGCCTGTAATCGTGTATATTATATATGTACGGAATGTGTGTATTTTCAAAGAAATTGAATATCCAGAAGTTTGTAAATTCAACGGGAAATTGTGTACATTAATTGTACGGAATGTCTGGATTTGCAGAGAAATTGAATATCCAGAGATGTGTAAATTCAACAGGAAATTGGGTAGGTTAAGTTAACGGAATGTCCGGATTTGCAGAGAAATTGAATATCCAGAATTTCGTAAATTCAGCCAAAAATTGTGTACATTATATATGTACGGAATGTCTAGATTTGTAGAGAAATTGAATATCTAGGGGTGTGTAAATTCAACAGGAAATTGGGTTGGTTAAGTTTACGGAATGTCTGGATTTGCAGAGAATTTGAATATCCAGAATTTCGTAAATTCAGCCTGAAATTGTGTACAATATATATGTTCGAAATGTCTGTATTTTCAGAGAAATTAAACATCCAGAAGTTTTTAAATTCAACGCAAAATTGTGTACATTAATTGTACGGAATGTCTGGATTTGCAGAGAAATTCAATATCCAGATGTGTGTAAATTCAACGGGAAATTGGGTAGGTTAATTTTACGGAATGCCTAGGTTTGCAGAGAAATCGAATATCCAGAATTTCGTAAATTCAGCCAAAAATTGTGTACAGTATATATGTACGGAATGTCTGGATTTACGGAAAAAATTGAATATCAAAAATTATGTAAATTCAACAACAAATTGTGTACGTTAATTGTACGGAATGTCTGGATTTGCAGAGAAATTGAATATCCAGAATTTCTTAAATTCAGCCTGAAATTGTGAACATTATATACGTACAAAATGTCTGGATTTGCAAAGAAATTGAATATCTAGGGTTGTGTAAATTCAACAGGAAATTGAGTCGGTTAAGTTTACGGAATGTCTGGATTTGCAGAGAAATTGAATATCCAGAATTTCGTAAATTCAGCCCGAAATTGTGTACATTATATATGTACGGAATGTCTGGATTTGCAGAGAAATTAAATATCCAAAAGTTTTTAAATTCTACCGGAAATTGTGTACATTAATTGTACGGAATGTCTGGATTTGCAGAGAAATTGAATATCCAGAGATGTGTAAATTCAACAGGAAATTGGGTAGGTTAAGTTAACGGAATGTCTGGATTTGCAGAGAAATTGAATATCCAAAATTTCGTAAATTCAGCCTAAAATTGTGTACATTATATATGTACGGAATGTCTAGATTTGTAGAGAAATTGAATATCTAGGGGTGTGTAAATTCAACAGGAAATTGGGTTGGTTAAGTTTACGGAATGTCTGGATTTGCAGAGAATTTGAATATCCCGAATTTCGTAAATTCAGCCTGAAATTGTGTACAATATATATGTTCGAAATGTCTGTATTTTCAGAGAAATTAAACATCCAGAAGTTTTTAAATTCAACGCAAAATTGTGTACATTAATTGTACGGAATGTCTGGATTTGCAGAGAAAATGAATATCCAGATGTGTGTAAATTCAACGGGAAATTGGGTTGGTTAATTTTACGGAATGCCTAGGTTTGCAGAGAAATCGAATATCCAGAATTTCGTAAATTCAGCCAGAAATTGTGTACACTATATATGTACGGAATGTCTGGATTTGCAGAAAAAATTGAATATCAAGAATTATGTAAATTCAACAACAAATTGTGTACATTAATTGTACGGAATGTCTGGATTTGCAGAGAAATTGAATATCCAGAATTTCTTAAATTTAGCCTGAAATTGTGAACATTATATACGTACAAAATGTCTGGATTTGCAAAGAAATTGAATATCTAGGGTTGTGTAAATTCAACAGGAAATTGAGTCGGTTAAGTTTACGGAATCTCTGGATTTGCATAGAAATTGAATATCCAGAATTTCGTAAATTCAGCCCGAAATTGTGTACATTATATATGTACGGAATGTTTGGATTTGCAGAGAAATTAAATATCCGGAAGTTTTTAAATTCTACGGGAAATTGTGTACATTAATTGTACGGAATGTCTGGATTCGCAGAGAAATTTAATATCCAGAATTCAACGGGAAATTGGGTAGGTTAAGTTTACGGAATGTCTAGATTTGCGGAGAAATTGAACATCCAGAATTTCGTACATTCGGCTTGAAATAGTGTCCATCTTATACGTACGGAATGTTTGGATTAGCAGAGTAATTTGATATCCAGAAGCTGTAAATTCAACGGGAAATTGTGTACATTAATTGTACGGAATGTCTAGATTTTCCGAGAAATTGAATATCCAGGGGTGTGTAAATTCAACAGGAAATTGGGTAGGTTTAGTTTAAAGAATGTTTGGATTTGCATAGAAATTGAATATCCAGAATTTCGTAACTTCAGCCTAAAATTGTGTACATTATATACGTACAGAATGTCTGGATTTCTAGAGAAATTGAATATCTAGGCGGTGTGTTAATTCAACAGGAAATTGGGTCGGTTAAGTTTACGGAATGTCTGGATTTGCAGAGAAATTCAATATCCAGAATTTCGAAAGTTCAGCCTGAAATTGTTGACATTATATATGTACGGAATGTCTGGATTCGCAGAAAAATTAAATATCCAGAAGTTTTTAAATTCAACGGGAAATTGTGTACATTAATTGCACGGAATGTCTGGATTTGCAGAGAAATTGAATATCTAGAATTCCGTAAATTCAGCCTGACATTGTGAACATTATATATGTACAGAATGCCTGGATTTGCAAAGAAATTGAATATCTAGGGTTGTGTAAATTCAACAGGAAATTGGGTCGGTTAAGTTTACGGAATATCCGGATTTGCAGAGAAATGGAATACCAGAAATTTCGTAAATTCAGTCAGAAATTGTGTACATTATATATATACGGAATGTCTGGATTTGCAGAGAAATTTAATATCCAGAACTATGTAAATTCAAAGGGAAATTGGGTTGGTTAAGTTTACCGAATGTCTAGATTTGCGGAGAAATTGAATATCCAGAATTTCGTAAATTTAGCATGAAATTGTGTACATTATATATGTACGGAATGTTCGGATTTGCAAAGAAATTGAATATCCAGAACTTTGTAAATTCATCAGGAAATTGTGTACGAAATGTCTGGTTTTGCAGAGAAATTGAGTATGTAGAGGTGTGCAAATTCAACGGGAAATTTGGTAGGTTAAGTTTACGGAATATCTGGATTTGCAGAGAAATTGAATATCTAGAATTTCGTAAATTCAGCCTGAAATTGGGTATATTATATATGGACAGAGTGTTTGGATTTGCAGAGAAATTGAATATCTAGGGGTTTGTAAATTGAACAGGAAATTGGGTCGGTTAAATTTACGGAACGTCTGGACTTGCAGAGAAATTGAATATCCAAAATTTCGTAAATTCACCTGAAATTGTGTATATTTTATATGTACGGAGTGTCTGGATTTTGCATAGAAATTGAATATCCAGAACTATGTAAATTGAAATTTAAATTGGGCAGGTTAAGTTTACGGAATGTCTATATTTGCGGAGAAATTGAATATCCAGAATTTCATAAATTCAGCCTGAAATTTTATACGTTTTATATGTACGGAATGTCTGGATTTGCAGAAAAATTGAATATCCAGAAGTTTGTGAATTCAACGGGAAATTGTGTACATTAATTGTACGGAATGTCTGGATTTGCAGAGAAATTGAATATATAGAATTCAACGGTTAATTGGTAGGTTAAGTTTACAAAATGTGAAGATTTGCGGTGAAATTGAATATCCAGAATTTCGTACATTCTGCCGGAAATCGTGTATATTATATATGTACGGAATGTCTGTATTTTCAGAGAAATTAAATATCCAGAAGTTTGTAAATTCAACGGGAAATTTTGTACATTAATTGTACGGAATGTCTGGATTTGCAGAGAAATTGAATATCCAGAGATGTGTAAATTCAATAGGGAATTGGGTAGGTTAAGTTTTCGAAATGTCTGGATTTGCAGAGAAATTGAATATCCAGAATTTCGTAAATTCAGCCTAAAATTGTGTACATTATATACGTACAGAATGTCTAGATTTACAAAGAAATTGAATATCTAGAGTTGTGTAAATTCAACAGGAAATTGGGTTGGTTAAGTTTACGGAATGTCTGGATTTGCAGAGAAATTGAATACCCAGAATTTCGTAAATTCAGTCTGAAATTGTGTACATTATATATGTACGGAATGTCTGGATTTGCAGAGAAATTTAATATCCAGAACTATGTAAATTCAAAGGGAAATTGGGTTGGTTAAGTTTACCGAATCTCTAGATTTGCGGAGAAATTGAATATCCAGAATTTCGTAAATTTAGCAAGAAATTGTGTACGTTATATATGTACGGAATGTTCGGATTTGCAGAGGAATTGAATATCCATAAATTTGTAAATTCATTGGGAAATTGTGTACATTAATTGTACGGAATGTCTGGTTTTGCAGAGAAATTGAGTATGTAGATTGACTGTGCAAATTCAACGGGAAATTTGGTTGGTTAAGTTTACGGAATATCTGGATTTGCAGAGAAATTGAATATCTAGAATTTCGTAAATTCAGCCTGGAATTGGGTACATTAAATATGGACAGAGTGTTTGGATTTGCAGAGAAATTGAATATCTAGGGGTTTGTAAATTGAACAGGAAATTGGGTCGGTTAAATTTACGGAACGTCTGGACTTGCAGAGAAATTGAATATCCAAAATTTCGTAAATTCAGCCTGAAATTGTGTACATTTTATATGTACGGAGTGTCTGGATTTTGCATAGAAATTGAATATCCAGAACTATGTAAATTGAACTGGAAATTGGGCAGGTTAAGTTTACGGAATGTCTATATTTGCGGAGAAAAAGAATATCCAGAATTTCGTAAATTCAACCGGAAATCTTATACGTTTTATATGTACGGAATGTCTGGATTTGCAGAAAAATTGAATATCCAGAAGTTTGTGAATTCAACGGGAAATTGTGTACATTAATTGTACAGAATGTCTGGATTTGCAGAGGAATTTAATATATAGAATTCAACGGGAAATTGGTAGGTTAAGTTTACGGAATGTGAAGATTTGCGGAGAAATTGATTATCCAGAATTTCATACATTCTGCCTGAAATCGTGTATATTATATATGTACGGAATTTCTGTATTTTCAGAGAAATTAAATATCCAGAAGTTTGTAAATTCAACGGGAAATTGTGTATATTAAATGTACGGAATATCTGGATTTGCAGAGAAATTGTATATCCCGAGATGTGTAAACTCAACAGGGAATTGGGTAGGTTAAGTTTACGGAATGTCTGGATTTGCAGAGAAATTGAATATCCAGAATTTCGTAAATTCAGCCTAAAATTGTGTACATTATATATGTACGGAATGTCTAGATTTGCAGAGAAATTGAATATCTAGGGGTGTGTAAATTCAACAAGAAATTGGGTTGGTTAAGTTTACGGAATGTCTGGATTTGCAGAGAATTTTAATATCCAGAATTTCGTAAATTCAGCCTGAAATTGTGTACAATATATATGTTCGGAATGTCTGGATTTGCAGTGAAATTAAACATCCAGAAGTTTTTAAATTCAACGCAAAATTGTGTACATTAATTGTACGAAATGTCTGGATTTGCAGAGAAATTGAATATCCAAATGTGTGTAAATTCAACGGGAAATTGGGTAGGTTAATTTTACGGAATGCCTAGATTTGCAGAGAAATCGAATATCTAGAATTTCGTAAATTCAGCCAGAAATTTGGTACACTATATATGTACGGAATGTCTGGATTTGCAGAGAATTTGAATATCCAGAATTTAGTAAATTCAGCCTGAAATTGTTGACATTATATATGTACGGAATGTCTGGATTTGCAGAGAAATTAAATATCCAGAAGTTTTTAAATTCAACGGGAAATTGTGTACATTAATTGTACGGAATGTCTGGATTTGCGGAGAAATTGAATATCCAGAATTCAACGGGAAATTGGGTAGGTTAATTTTACAGAATGACTAGATTTGGGAGAAATTTAATATCCAAAATTTCGTACATGCAACCCAAAATTGTATACATTGTATATCTACAGAATGTCTGGATTTCCAGAGAAATTGAATATCCAGAATTTCGTAAATTTCGCCTAAAATTGTGAACATTATACATGTACGGTATGTCTGGATTTGCGAAGAAATTAGATATCCAGAACTATGTAAATTTAATGGGAAATTGTGTACATTAATTGTACGGAATGTCTAGATTTGCAGAGAAATTGAATATCTAGAATTTCGTAAATTCAGCCTGAAATTGTGAACATTATATATGTACAGAATGTCTGGATTTGCAAAGAAATTGAATATCTAGGGTTGTGTAAATTCAACAGGAAATTGGGTCGGTTAAGTTTACGGAATGTCTGGATTTGCAGAGAAATTCAATATCCAGAATTTCGTAAATTCAGCCCGAAATTGTGTACATTATATATGTACGGAATGTCTGGATTTGCAGAGAAATTAAATATCCAAAAGTTTTTAAATTCTACGGGAAATTGTGTACATTAATTGTACGGAATGTCTGGATTTGCAGAGAAATTGAATATCCAGAGATGTGTAAATTCAACAGGAAATTGGGTAGGTTAAGTTAACGGAATGTCTGGATTTGCAGAGAAATTGAATATCCAAAATTTCGTAAATTCAGCCTAAAATTGTGTACATTATATATGTACGGAATGTCTAGATTTGTAGAGAAATTGAATATCTAGGGGTGTGTAAATTCAACAGGAAATTGGGTTGGTTAAGTTTACGGAATGTCTGGATTTGCAGAGAATTTGAATATCCCGAATTTCGTAAATTCAGCCTGAAATTGTGTACAATATATATGTTCGAAATGTCTGTATTTTCAGAGAAATTAAACATCCAGAAGTTTTTAAATTCAACGCAAAATTGTGTACATTAATTGTACGGAATGTCTGGATTTGCAGAGAAAATGAATATCCAGATGTGTGTAAATTCAACGGGAAATTGGGTAGGTTAATTTTACGGAATGCCTAGGTTTGCAGAGAAATCGAATATCCAGAATTTCGTAAATTCAGCCAGAAATTGTGTACACTATATATGTACGGAATGTCTGGATTTGCAAAAAAAATTGAATATCTAGAATTATGTAAATTCAACAACAAATTGTGTACATTAATTGTACGGAATGTCTGGATTTGCAGAGAAATTGAATATCCAGAATTTCTTAAATTTAGCCTGAAATTGTGAACATTATATACGTACAAAATGTCTGGATTTGCAAAGAAATTGAATATCTAGGGTTGTGTAAATTGAACAGGAAATTGAGTCGGTTAAGTTTACGGAATCTCTGGATTTGCAGAGAAATTGAATATCCAGAATTTCGTAAATTCAGCCCGAAATTGTGTACATTATATATGTACGGAATGTTTGGATTTGCAGAGAAATTAAATATCCGGAAGTTTTTAAATTCTACGGGAAATTGTGTACATTAATTGTACGGAATGTCTGGATTCGCAGAGAAATTTAATATCCAGAATTCAACGGGAAATTGGGTAGGTTAAGTTTACGGAATGTCTAGATTTGCGGAGAAATTGAACATCCAGAATTTCGTACATTCGGCTTGAAATAGTGTCCATCTTATACGTACGGAATGTTTGGATTAGCAGAGTAATTTGATATCCAGAAGCTGTAAATTCAACGGGAAATTGTGTACATTAATTGTACGGAATGTCTGGATTTTCCGAGAAATTGAATATCCAGGGGTGTGTAAATTCAACAGGAAATTGGGTAGGTTTAGTTTAAAGAATGTTTGGATTTGCATAGAAATTGAATATCCAGAATTTCGTAACTTCAGCCTAAAATTGTGTACATTATATACGTACAGAATGTCTGGATTTCTAGAGAAATTGAATATCTAGGCAGTGTGTTAATTCAACAGGAAATTGGGTCGGTTAAGTTTACGGAATGTCTGGATTTGCAGAGAAATTCAATATCCAGAATTTCGAAAGTTCAGCCTGAAATTGTTGACATTATATATGTACGGAATGTCTGGATTCGCAGAAAAATTAAATATCCAGAAGTTTTTAAATTAAACGGGAAATTGTGTACATTAATTGCACGGAATGTCTGGATTTGCAGAGAAATTGAATATCTAGAATTCCGTAAATTCAGCCTGACATTGTGAACATTATATATGTACAGAATGCCTGGATTTGCAAAGAAATTGAATATCTAGGGTTGTGTAAATTCAACAGGAAATTGGGTCGGTTAAGTTTACGGAATATCCGGATTTGCAGAGAAATGGAATACCAGAAATTTCGTAAATTCAGTCAGAAATTGTGTACATTATATATATACGGAATGTCTGGATTTGCAGAGAAATTTAATATCCAGAACTATGTAAATTCAAAGGGAAATTGGGTTGGTTAAGTTTACCGAATGTCTAGATTTGCGGAGAAATTGAATATCCAGAATTTCGTAAATTTAGCATGAAATTGTGTACGTTATATATGTACGGAATGTTCGGATTTGCAAAGAAATTGAATATCCAGAACTTTGTAAATTCATCAGGAAATTGTGTACGAAATGTCTGGTTTTGCAGAGAAATTGAGTATGTAGAGGTGTGCAAATTCAACGGGAAATTTGGTAGGTTAAGTTTACGGAATATCTGGATTTGCAGAGAAATTGAATATCTAGAATTTCGTAAATTCAGCCTGAAATTGGGTATATTATATATGGACAGAGTGTTTGGATTTGAAGAGAAATTGAATATCTAGGGGTTTGTAAATTGAACAGGAAATTGGGTCGGTTAAATTTACGGAACGTCTGGACTTGCAGAGAAATTGAATATCCAAAATTTCGTAAATTCACCTGAAATTGTGTATATTTTATATGTACGGAGTGTCTGGATTTTGCATAGAAATTGAATATCCAGAACTATGTAAATTGAAATTTAAATTGGGCAGGCTAAGTTTACGGAATGTCTATATTTGCGGAGAAATTGAATATCCAGAATTTCATAAATTCAGCCTGAAATTTTATACGTTTTATATGTACGGAATGTCTGGATTTGCAGAAAAATTGAATATCCAGAAGTTTGTGAATTCAACGGGAAATTGTGTACATTAATTGTACGGAATGTCTGGATTTGCAGAAAAATTGAATATCCAGAAGTTTGTGAATTCAACGGGAAATTGTGTACATTAATTGTACGGAATGTCTGGATTTGCAGAGAAATTGAATATATAGAATTCAACGGTTAATTGGTAGGTTAAGTTTACAAAATGTGAAGATTTGCGGTGAAATTGAATATCCAGAATTTCGTACATTCTGCCGGAAATCGTGTATATTATATATGTACGGAATGTCTGTATTTTCAGAGAAATTAAATATCCAGAAGTTTGTAAATTCAACGGGAAATTTTGTACATTAATTGTACGGAATGTCTGGATTTGCAGAGAAATTGAATATCCAGAGATGTGTAAATTCAATAGGGAATTGGGTAGGTTAAGTTTACGGAATGTCTGGATTTTCAGAGAAATTGAATATCCAGAATTTCGTAAATTCAGCCTAAAATTGTGTACATTATATATGTACAGAATGTCTAGATTTACAAAGAAATTGAATATCTAGGGTTGTGTAAATTCAACAGGAAATTGGGTTGGTTAAGTTTACGGAATGTCTGGATTTGCAGAGAATTTGAATATCCAGAATTTCATAAATTCAGCCTGAAATTGTGAACATTATACATGTACGGTATGTCTGGATTTGCGAAGAAATTAGATATCCAGAACTATGTAAATTCAACGGGAAATGGTGTACATTAATTGTACGGAATCTCTGGATTTGCAGAGAAATTGAATATCTAGAATTCAACTGGAAATTGGGTAGGTTACGTTTACGGAATGTCTAGATTTGCGGAGAAATTGAATATCTAGAATTTCGTACATTCTGCCCGAAATTGTGAACATTATATATGTACAGAATGTCTGGATTTGTATAGAAATTGAATATTTAGGGTTGTGTAAATTCAACAGGAAATTGGGTCGGTTAAGTTTAAGGAATGTCTGGATTTGCAGAGAAATTGAATACCCAGAATTTCGTAAATTCAGTCTGAAATTGTGTACATTATATATGTACGGAGTGTCTGGATTTGCAGAGAAATTTAATATCCAGAACTTTGTAAATTCAAAGGGAAATTGGGTTGGTTAAGTTTACCGAATGTCTAGATTTGCGGAGAAATTGAATATCCAGATTTTCGTAAATTTTGCATGAAATTGTGTACGTTATATATGTACGGAATGTTCGGATTTGCAGAGAAATTGAATATCCAGAACTTTGTAAATTCATCGGGAAATTGTGTACATTAATTGTACGGAATGTCTGGTTTTGCGGAGAAATTGAGTATGTAGAGGTGTGCAAATTCAACGGGAAATTTGGTTGGTTAAGTTTACGGAATATCTGGATTTGCAAAGAAATTGAATATCCAGAATTTTGAAAATTCAGCCTGAAATTGTGTACATAATATATGGACAGAGTGTCTGGATTTGCAGAGAAATTGAATATCTAGGGGTTTGTAAATTGAACAGGAAATTGGGTCGGTTAACTTTTCGGAATGTCTGGACTTGCAGAAAAATTGAATATCCAGAATTTCGTAAATTCAGCCTGAAATTTTATACGTTTTATATGTACGGAATGTCTGGATTTACAGAAAAATTGAATATCCAGAAGTTTGTGAATTCAACGGGAAATTGTGTACATTAATTGTACGGAATGTCTTGATTCGCAGAGAAATTGAATATATAGAATTCAACGGGAAATTGGTAGGTTAAGTTTACGGAATGTGAAGATTTGCGGAGAAATTGAATATCTAGAATTTCGTACATTCTGCCTGAAATCGTGTATATTATATACGTACGGAATGTCTGTATTTTCAGAGAAATTAAATATCCAGATGTTTGTAAATTCTACGGGAAATTGTGTACATTAATTGTACGGAATGTCTGGATTTACAGAGAAATTGAATATCCAGAGATGTGTAAATTCAACAGGGAATTGGGTAAGTTAGGTTTACGGAATGTCTGGATTTGCAGAGAAATTGAATATCCAGAATTTCGTAAATTCAGCCTAAAATTGTGTACATTATACATTTACGGAATGTCTAGATTTGCAAAGAAATTGAATATCTAGGGGTGTGTAAATTCAACAGGAAATTGGGTTGGTTAAGTTTACGGAATGTGTGGATTTACAGAGAATTTGAACACCCAGAATTTCGTAAATTCAGCCTGAAATTGTGCACAATATATATGTTCGGAATGTCTAGATTTGCAGTGAAATTAAACATCCAGAAGTTTTTAAATTTAACGTAAAATTGTGTACATTAATTGTACGGAATGTCTGGATTTGCAGAGAAATTGAATATCCAGATGTGTGTAAATTCAAAGGGAAATTGGGTAGGTTAATTTTATGGAATGCCTAGATTTGCAGAGAAATCGAATATCCAGAATTTCGTAAATTCAGCCAGAAATTGTGTACACTATATATGTACGGAATCTCTGGATTTGCAGAAAAAATTGAATATCAGGAATTATGTAAATTCAACTACAAATTGTGTACATTAATTGTATGGAATGTCTGGATTTGCAGAGAAGTTGAATATCCTGAATTTCTTAAATTCAACCTGAAATTATGAACATTATATATGTACAAAATGTCTGGATTTGCAAAGAAATTGAATATCTAGGGTTGTGTACATTCAACAGGAAATTGAGTCGGTTAAGTTTACGGAATGTCTGGATTTGCAGAGAAACTGAATATCCAGAATTTCGTAAATTCAGCCCGAAATTGTGTACATTATATATGTACGGAACGTCTGGATTTGCAGAGAAATTAAATATCCAGAAGTTTTTAAATTCTACGGGAAATTGTGTACATTAATTGTACGGAATGTCTGGATTTGCAGAGAAATTGAATATCCAGAATTCAACGGGAAATTGGGTAGGTTAAGTTTACGGAATGTCTAGATTTGCAGAGAAATTGAATGTCCATAATTTCGTACATTCAGCCTGAAATCGTGCCCATCATATACGTTCGGAATGTCTGGATTAGCAGAATAATTTGATATCCAGAAGCTTGTAAATTCAATGGGAAATTGTGTACATTAATTGTACGGAATGTCTGGATTTGCAGAGAAATTGAATATCCAGTGTTGTGTAAATTCAACAGGAAATTGGGTAGGTTTAGTTTACGGAATGTCTGGATTTGCATAGAAATTGAATATCCAGAATTTCATAACTTTAGCCTGAAATTGTGTACATTATATATGTACGGAATGTCTGGATTTGTAGAGAAATTGAATATCTAGGCGGTGTGTAAATTCAACAGGAAATTGGGTCGGTTAAGTTTACGGAATGTTTGTACTTGCAGAGAAATTCAATATCCAGAATTTTGAAAATTCAGCCTGAAATTGTTGACATTATATATGTACGGAATGTCTGGATTCGCAGAGAAATTAAATATCCAGAAGTTTTTAAATTAAACTGGAAATTGTGTACATTAATTGTACGGAATGTCTGGATTTGCGGAGAAATTGAATATCCAGAATTCAACGGGAAATTGGGTTGGTTAATCTTACGGAATGACTAGATTTGGGAGAAATTGAATATCCATAATTTCGTGCATGCAACCCGAAATTGTATACATTAAATATCTACAGAATGTCTGGATTTGCAGAGAAATTGAATATCCAGAATTTCGTAAATTCAGCCTGAAATTGTGAACATTATACATGTACGGTATGTCTGGATTTTCGAAGAAATTAGATATCCAGAACTATGTAAATTCAACGGGAAATTGTGTACATTAATTGTACGGAATGTCTGGATTTGCAGAGAAATTGAATATCTAGAATTTCGTAAATTCGGCCTGAAATTGTGAACATTATATATGTACAAAATGTCTGGATTTGCAAAGAAATTGAATATCTAGGGTTGTGTAAATTCAACAGGAAATTGGGTCGGTTAAGTTTACGGAATGTCTGGATTTGCAGAGAAATTCAATATCCAGAATTTCGAAAATTCAGCCTGAAATTGTTGACATTATATATGTACGGAATGTCTGGATTTGCAGAGAAATTAAATATTCAGAAGTTTTTAAATTCAACGGGAAATTGTGTACATTAATTGTACGAAATGTCTGGATTTGTGGAGAAATTGAATATCCAGAATTCAACGGGAAATTGGGTAGGTTAAGTTTACGGAATGTCTAGATTTGCAGAGAAATTGAATGTCCATAATTTCGTACATTCAGCCTGAAATCGTGCCCATCATATACGTTCGGAATGTCTGGATTAGCAGAGTAATTTGATATCCAGAAGCTTGTAAATTCAATGGGAAATTGTGTACATTAATTGTACGGAATGTCTGGATTTGCAGAGAAATTGAATATCCAGTGTTGTGTAAATTCAACAGGAAATTGGGTAGGTTTAGTTTACGGAATGTCTGGATTTGCATAGAAATTGAATATCCAGAATTTCGTAACTTTAGCCTGAAATTGTGTACATTATATATGTACGGAATGTCTGGATTTGTAGAGAAATTGAATATCTAGGCGGTGTGTAAATTCAACAGGAAATTGGGTCGGTTAAGTTTACGGAATGTCTGTACTTGCAGAGAAATTCAATATCCAGAATTTCGAAAATTCAGCCTGAAATTGTTGACATTATATATGTACGGAATGTCTGGATTTGCTGAGAAATTAAATATCCAGAAGTTTTTAAATTCAACTGGAAATTGTGTACATTAATTGTACGGAATGTCTGGATTTGCGGAGAAATTGAATATCCAGAATTCAACGGGAAATTGGGTTGGTTAATCTTACGGAATGACTAGATTTGGGAGAAATTGAATATCCATAATTTCGTGCATGCAACCCGAAATTGTATACATTAAATATCTACAGAATGTCTGGATTTGCAGAGAAATTGAATATCCAGAATTTCGTAAATTCAGCCTGAAATTGTGAACATTATACATGTACGGTATGTCTGGATTTTCGAAGAAATTAGAAATCCAGAACTATGTAAATTCAACGGGAAATTGTGTACATTAATTGTACGGAATGTCTGGATTTGCAGAGAAATTGAATATCTAGAATTTCGTAAATTCAGCCTGAAATTGTGAACATTATATATGTACAAAATGTCTGGATTTGCAAAGAAATTGAATATCTAGGGTTGTGTAAATTCAACAGGAAATTGGGTCGGTTAAGTTTACGGAATGTCTGGATTTGCAGAGAAATTCAATATCCAGAATTTCGAAAATTCAGCCTGAATTTGTTGACATTATATATGTACGGAATGTCTGGATTTGCAGAGAAATTAAATATCCAGAAGTTTTTAAATTCAACGGGAAATTGTGTACATTAATTGTACGAAATGTCTGGATTTGTGGAGAAATTGAATATCCAGAATTCAATGGGAAATTGGGTAGGTTAATTTTAGGGAATGACTAGATTTGGGAGAAATTGAATATCCAGAATTTCGTACATGCAACCCGAAATTGTATACATTATATATCTACGGAATGTCTGGATTTGCAAAGAAATTGAATATCCAGAATTTCGTAAATTCAGCCTGAAATTGTGAACATTATACATGTACGGTATGTCTGGATTTGCGAAGAAATTAGACATCCAGAACTATGTAAATTCAACGGGAAATTGTGTACATTAATTGAACGGAATGTCTGGATTTGCAGAGAAATTGAATATCTAGAATTTCGTAAATTCATCCTGAAATTGTGAACATTATATATGTACAGAATGTCTGGATTTGCAAAGAAATTGAATATCTAGGGTTGTGTAAATTCAACAGGAAATTGGGTCGGTTAAGTTTACGGAATGTCTGGATTTGCAGAGAAATTGAATACCCAGAATTTCGTAAATTCAGTCTAAAATTGTGTACATTATATATGTACGGAATGTCTGCATTTGCAGAGAAATTTAATATCCAGAACTATGTAAATTCAACGGGAAATTGGGTTGGTTAAGTTTGCCGAATGTCTAGATTTGCTGAGAAATTGAATATCCAGATTTTCGTAAATTTAGCATGACATTGTGTACGTTATATATGTACGGAATGTTCGGATTTGCAGTGAAATTGAATATCAAGAACTTTGTAAATTCATCGGGAAATTGTGTACATTAATTGTACGGAATGTCTGGTTCGGTAGAGAAATTCAGTATGTAGAGGTGTGCAAATTCAACAGGAAATTTGGTAGGTTAAGTTTACGGAATATCTAGATTTGCAGAGAAATTGAATATCCAGAATTTCGTAAATTCAGTCTGAAATTGTGTACATTATATATGGACAGAGTGTCTGGATTTGCAGAGAAATTGAATATCTAGGGGTTTGTAAATTGAACAGGAAATTGGGTCGGTTAAGTTTACGGAATGTCTGGACTTGCAGAGAAATTGAATATCCAAAATTTTGTAAATTCAGCCTGAAATTGTGTACATTTTATATGTACGGAGTGTCTGGATTTTGCATAGAAATTGAATATCCAGAACTATATAAATTGAACTGGAAATTGGGCAGGTTAAGTTTAAGAAATGTCTATATTTGCGGAGAAATTGAATATCCAGAATTTCGTAAATTCAGCCTGAAATTTTATACGTTTTATATGTACCGAATGTCTGGATTTGCAGAAAAATTGAATATCCAGAAGTTTGTGAATTCAACGGGAAATTGTGTACATTAATTGTACGGAATGTCTGGATTTGCAGAGAAATTGAATATATAGAATTCAACGGTTAATTGGTAGGTTAAGTTTACGGAATGTGAAGATTTGCGGTGAAATTGAATATCCAGAATTTCGTACATTCTGCCTGAAATCGTGTATATTATATATGTACGGAATGTCTGTATTTTCAGAGAAATTAAATATCCAGAAGTTTGTAAATTCAACGGGAAATTTTGTACATTAATTGTACGGAATGTCTGGATTTACAGAGAAATTGAATATCCAGAGATGTGTAAATTCAACAGAGAATTGGGTAGGTTAAGTTTACGGAATGTCTGGATTTGCAGAGAAATTGAATATCCAGAATTTCGTAAATTCAGCCTAAAATTGTGTACATTATATATGTACAGAATGTTTAGATTTGCAGAGAAATTGAATTTCTAGGGGTGTGTAAATTCAACTGGAAATTGGGTTGGTTAAGTTTACGGAATGTCTGGATTTGTAGAGAATTTGAATATCCAGAATTTCGTAAATTCAGCCTGAAATTGTGAACATTATATATGTACGGTATGTTTGGATTTGCGAAGAAATTAGATATCCAGAACTATGTAAATTCAACGGGAAATTGTGTACATGAGTTGTACGGAATCTCTGGATTTGCAGAGAAATTGAATATCTAGAATTCAACTGGAAATTGGGTAGGTTAAGTTTACGGAATGTCTAGATTTACGGAGAAATTAAATATCTAGAATTTCGTACATTCTGCCTGAAATTATGAACATTATATATGTACAGAATGTCTGGATTTGTAAAGAAATTGAATATCTAGGGTTGTGTAAATTCAACAGGAAATTGGGTCGGTTAAGTTTCCGAAATGTCTGGATTTGCAGAGAAATTGAATACCCAGAATTTCGTAAATTCAGTCTGAAATTGTGTACATTATATATGTACGGAATGTCTGGATTTGCAGAGAAATTTAATATCCAGAACTATGTAAATTCAAAGGGAAATTGGGTTCGTTAAGTTTACCGAATGTCTAGATTTGCGGAGAAATTGAATATCCAGAATTTCGTAAATTTAGCAAGAAATTGTGTACGTTATATATGTACGGAATGTTCGGATTTGCAGAGAAATTGAATATCTAGAAAGTTGTAAATTCATCGGGAAATTGTGTACATTAATTGTACGGAACGTCTGGTTTTGCAGAGAAATTGAGTATGTAGATTGAGTGTGCAAATTCAACGGGAAATTTGGTAGGTTAAGTTT
The DNA here is from genome assembly GCA_028535165.1 of Quercus tomentella. Taxonomy (NCBI): domain Eukaryota; kingdom Viridiplantae; phylum Streptophyta; class Magnoliopsida; order Fagales; family Fagaceae; genus Quercus; species Quercus tomentella. The sequence goes on from JAPQVY010000156.1 coordinate 50,925,041, forward strand.
ACGGAATATCTGGATTTGCAGAGAAATTGAATATCTAGAATTTCGTAAATTCAGCCCGAAATTGGGTACATTATATATGGACCAAGTGTCTGGATTTGCAGAGAAATTGAATATCTAGGGGTTTGTAAATTGAACAGAAAATTGGGTCGATTAAATTTACGGAACGTCTGGACTTGCAGAGAAATTGAATATCCAAAATTTCGTAAATTCAGCATGAAATTGTGTACATTTTATATGTACGGAGTGTCTGGATTTTGCATAGAAATTGAATATCCAGAACTATGTAAATTGAACTGGAAATTGGGCAGGTTAAGTTTACGGAATGTCTATATTTGCGGAGAAATTGAATATCCAGAATTTTGTAAATTCAACCGGAAATCTTATACGTTTTATATGTACGGAATGTCTGGATTTGCAGAAAAATTGAATATCCAGAAGTTTGTGAATTCAACGGGAAATTGTGTACATTAATTGTACGGAATGTCTGGATTTGCAGAGAAATTGAATATATAGAATTCAACGGGAAATTGGTAGGTTAAGTTTACGGAATGTGAAGATTTGCGGAGAAATTGAATATCCAGAATTTCGTACATTCTGCCTGACATCGTGTATATTATATATGTACGGAATGTCTGTATTTTCAGAGAAATTAAATATCCAGAAGTTTGTAAATTTAACGGGAAATGGTGTACATTAATTGTACGGAATGTCTGGATTTGTAGAGAAATTGTATATCCAGAGATGTGTAAATTCAACAGGGAATTGGGTAGGTTAAGTTTACGGAATGTCTGGATTTGCAGAGAAATTGAATATCCAGAATTTCGTAAATTCATCCTAAAATTGTGTACATTATATATGTACGGAATGTCTAGATTTGCAGAGAAATTGAATATCAAGGGGTGTGTAAATTCAACAGGAATTTGGGCTGGTTAAGCTTACGGAATGTCTGGATTTGCTGAGAATTTGAATATCCAGAATTTTGTAAATTCAGCCTGAAATTGTGTACAATATATATGTTCGAAATGTCTGGATTTGCAGTGAATTTAAACATCCAGAAGTTTTTAAATTCAACGCAAAATTATGTATATTAATTGTACGGAATGCCTGGATTTGCAGAGAAATTGAATATCCAGAATTCAACGGGAAATTGGGTAGGTTAAGTTTACGGAACGTCTAGATTTGCGGAGAAATTGAATATCCAGAATTTCGTACATTCAGCCTGAAATCGTGTCCATCATATACGTACGGAATGTCTAGATTAGCAGAGTAATTTAATATCCAGAAGCTTGTAAATTCAACAGGAAATTGTGTACATTAATTGTACGGAATGTCTGGATTTGCAGAGAAATTGAATATCCAGGGGTGTGTAAATTCAATAGGAAATTCGGTAGGTTTAGCTTACGGAATGTCTGGATTTGCAGAGAAATTGAATATCCAGAATTTCGTAACTTCAGCCTGAAATTATGTACATTATATATGTACGGAATGTCTGGATTTTTAGAGAAATTGAATATCTAGGCGGTGTGTAAATTCAACAGGAAATTGGGTCGGTTAAGTTTATGGAATGTCTGGATCTGCTGAGAAATTCAATATCCAGAATTTCGAAACTTCAGCCTGAAATTGTTGACATTATATATGTACGGAATGTCTGGATTTGTAGAGAAATTAAATATACAGAAGTTTTTAAATTCAACTGGAAATTGTGTAAATTAATTGTACGGAATGTCTGGATTTGCGGAGAAATTGAATATCCAGAATTCAACGGGAAATTGGGTAGGTTAATTTTACGGAATGAGTAGATTTGGGAGAAATTGAATATCCAGAATTTCGTACATGCAACCCGAAATTGTATACATTATATTTGTACGGAATGTCTGGATTTGGAGAGAAAATGAATATCTAGAATTTCCTAAATTCAGCCTGAAATTGTGTACATTATATATGTACGGAATGTCTGCATTTGCAGAGAAATTTAATATCCAGAACTATGTAAATTCAACGGGAAATTGGGTTGGTTAAGTTTGCCGAATGTCTAGATTTGCGGAGAAATTGAATATCCAGATTTTCGTAAATTTAGCATGAAATTGTGTACGTTATATATGTACGGAATGTTCGGATTTGCAAAGAAATTGAGTATCTAGGGTTGTGTAAATTCAACAGGAAATTGGGTCGGTTAAGTTTATGGAATGTCTGGATTTGCAGAGAAATTGAATTCCCAGAATTTCGTAAATTCAGTCTGAAATTGTGTACATTATATACGTACGGGATGTCTGGTTTTGCAAAGAAATTTAATATCCAGAACTATTTAAATTCAACGGGAAATTGGGTAGGTTAAGTTTACCGAATGTCTAGGTTTGCGGAGAAATTGAATATCCAGAATTTCGTAAATTTAGCATGAAATTGTGTACGTTATATATGTACGGAATGTTCGGATTTGCAGAGAAATTGAATATCCAAAACCTTGTAAATTCCTCGGGAAATTGTGTACATTAATTGTACGGAATGTCTGGTTTTGTAGAGAAATTGAATATCCAGAATTTTGTAAATTCAGCCCGAAATTGTGTACATTATATGTGTACGGAATGTCTGGATTTGCAGAGAAATTAAATATCCAGAAGTTTTTAAATTCTACGGGAAATTGTGTACATTAATTGTACGAAATGTCTGGATTTGCAGAGAAATTGAATATCCAGAAGTCAACGGGAAATTGGGTAGGTTAACTTTACGGAACGTCTAGATTTGCGGAGAAATTGAATATCCAGAATTTCGTACATTCAGCCTGAAATCGTGTCCGTCATATACGTACGGAATGTCTGGATTAGCAAAGTAATTTAATATCCAGAATCTTGTAAATTCAACGGGAAATTGTGTACATTAATTGTACGGAATGTCTGGATTTGCAGAGAAATTGAATATCCAGGGGTGTGTAAATTCAACAGGAAATTGGGTAGGTTTAGTTTACGGAATGTCTGGATTTGCATAGAAATTGAATATCCAGAATTTCATAACTTCAGCCTAAAATTGTGTACATTATATACGTACGGATTGTCTGGATTTGAAGAGAAATTGAATATCTAGGCGGTGTGTAAATTCAACAGGAAATTGGGTCGGTTAAGTTTACGGAATGTCTGGATTTGCAGAGAAATTCAATGTCCAGAATTTCGAAAATTCAGCCTGAAATTGTTGACGATATATATGTACGGAATGTCTGGATTAGCAAAGAAATTAAATATCCAGAAGTTTTTAAATTCAACGGGAAATTGTGTACATTAATTGTACGGAATGTCTGGATTTGCGGAGAAATTGAATATCCAGAATTCAACGGGAAATTGAGTAGGTTAATTTTACGGAATGACTAGATTTGGGAGAAATTGAATATCCAGAATTTCGTACATGCAACCAGAAATTGTATACATTATATATGTAAGGAATGTCTGGATTTGCAGTGAAATTGAATATCCAGAATTTCGTAAATTCAGCCTGAAATTGTGAACATTATATATGTACAGAATGTCTGTATATGCAAGGAAATTGAATATCTGGGGTTGTGTAAATTCAACAAAAATTTGGGTCGGTTAAGTTTATGGAATGTCTGGATTTGCAGAGAAATTGAATACTCAGAATTTCGTAAATTTAGTCTGAAATTGTGTACATTATATATGTACGGAATGTCTGGATTTGCAGAGAAATTGAATACCCAGAATTTCGTAAATTTAGTCTGAAATTGTGTACATTATATATGTACGGAATGTCTAGATTTGCAGAGAAATTAAATATCCAGAAGTTTTTAAATTCTATGGGAAATTGTGTACATTAATTGTACGGAATGTCTGGATTTGCAGAGAAATTGAATATCCAGAATTTCGAACATTCAGCCTGAAATCGTGTCCATCATATATGTACCGAATGTCTGGATTAGCAGAGTAATTTGATATCCAGAAGCTTGTAAATTCAACGGGAAATTGTGTACATTAATTGTACGGAATGTTCGGATTTGCAGAGAAATTGAATATCCAGGGGTGTGTAAATTCAACCGGAAATTGGGTAGGTTTAGTTTACGGAATGTCTGGATTTGCATAGAAATTGAATATCCAGAATTTCGTCACTTCAGCCTGAAATTGTGTACATTATACATGTACAGAATGTCTGGATTTGTAGAGAAATTGAATATCTAGGCGGTGTGTAAATTTAACAGGAAATTGGGTCGGTTAAGTTTACGGAATGTTTGGATTTGCAGAGAAATTCAATATCCAGAATTTCGAAAATTCAGCCTGAAATTGTTGACATTATATATGTACGGAATGTCTGGATTTGCAGAGAAATTAAATATCCAGAAGTTTTTAAATTCAACGGGAAATTGTGTACATTAATTGTACGGAATGTCTGGATTTGCGGAGAAATTGAATATCCAGAATTCATCGGGAAATTGGGTAGGTTAATTCTACGGAATGACTAGATTTGGGAGAAATTGAATATCCAGAATTTCGTACATGCAACCCGAAATCGTATAAATTATATATGTACGGAATGTATGGATTTGCAGAGAAATTGAATATCCAGAATTTCGTAAATTCAGCCTGAAATTGTGAACGTTATACATGTACGGTATGTCTGGATTTGCGAAGAAATTAGATATCCAGAACTATGTAAATTCAACGGGAAATTGTGTACATTAATTGTACGGAATGTCTGGATTTGCAGAGAAATTGAATATCTAGAATTTCGTAAATTCAGCCTGAAATTGTGAACATTATATATGTACAGAATGCCTGGTTTTGCAAAGAAATTTAATATCTAGGGTTGTGTAAATTCAACAGGAAATTGGGTCGGTTAAGTTTACGGAATGTCCGGATTTGCAGAGAAATTGAATACCCAGAATTTCGTAAATTCAGTCTGAAATTGTGTACATTATATATGTACGGAATGTCTGGATTTGCAGAGAAATTTAATATCCAGAACTATGTAAATTCAAAGGGAAATTGGGTTGGTTAAGTTTGCCGAATGTCTAGATTTGCGGAGAAATTGAATATCCAGAATTTCGTAAATTTAGCATGAAATTGTGTACGTTATATATGTACGGAATGTTCGGATTTGCAGAGAAATTGAATATCCAGAACTTTCTAAATTCATCAGGAAATTTTGTACGGAATGTCTGGTTTTGCAAAGAAATTGAGTATGTAGAGGTGTGCAAATTCAACGGGAAATTTGATAGGTTAAGTTTACGGAATATCTGGATTTGCAGAGAAATTGAATATCTAGAATTTCGTAAACTTAGCCTGAAATTGTGCACATTATATATGGACAGAGTGTCTGGATTTGCGGAGAAATTGAATATCTAGGGGTTTGTAAATTGAACAGGAAATTGGGTCGGTTAAATTTACGGAATGTCTGGACTTGCAGAGAAATTGAATATCCAAAATTTCGTAAATTCAGCCTGAAATTGTGTACATTTTATATGTACGGAGAGTCTGGATTTTGCATAGAAATTGAATATCCAGAACTATGTAAATTTAAATGGAAATTGGGCAGGTTAAGTTTACGGAATGTCTATATTTGCGGATAAATTGAATATCCAGAATTTCGTAAATTCAGCCTGAAATTTTATACGTTTTATATGTACGGAATGTCTGGATTTGCTAAAAATTGAATATCCAGAAGTTTGTGAATTCAACGGGAAATTGTGTACATTAATTGTACGGAATGTCTGGATTTGCAGAGAAATTGAATATATAGAATTCAACGGTTAATTGGTAGGTTAAGTTTACGGAATGTGAAGATTTGCGGTGAAATTGAATATCCAGAATTTCGTACATTCTGTCTGAAATCGTGTATATTATATATGTACGGAATGTCTGTATTTTCAGAGAAATTAAATATCCAGAAGTTTGTAAATTCAACAGGAAATTTTGTACATTAATTGTACGGAATGTTTGGATTTGCAGAGAAATTGAATATCTAGAGATGTGTAAATTCAACAGGGAATTGGGTAGGTTAAGTTTACGGAATGTCTGGATTTGCAGAGAAATTGAATATCCAGAATTTCGTAAATTGAGCCTAAAATTGTGTACATTATATATGTACAGAATGTCTAGATTTGCAAATAAATTGAATACCTAGGGGTGTGTAAATTCAACAGGAAATTGGGTTGGTTAAGTTTACGGAATGTCTGGATTTGCAGAGAATTTGAATATCCAGAATTTCGTAAATTCAGCCTGAAATTGTGAACATTATACATGTACGGTATGTCTGGATTTGCGAAGAAATTAGATATCCAGAACTATGTAAATTCAACGGGAAATTGTGTACATTAATTGTACGGAATCTCTGGATTTGCAGAGAAATTGAATATCTAGAATTCAACTGAAAATTGGGTAGGTTAAGTTTACGGAATGTCTAGATTTGCGGAGAAATGGAATATCTAGAATTTCGTACATTCTGCCTGAAATTGTGAACATTATATATGTACAGAATGTCTTGATTTGCAAAGAAATTGAATATCTAGGGTTGTGTAAATTCAACAGGAAATTGGGTCGGTTAAGTTTACGGAATGTCTGGTTTTGCAGAGAAATTGATTACCCAGAATTTCGTAAATTCAGTCTGAAACTGTGTACATTATATATGTACGGAATGTCTGGATTTGCAGTGAAATTTAATATCCAGAACTATGTAAATACAAAGGGAAATTGGGTTGGTTAAGTTTATCGAATGTCTAGATTTGCGAAAAAATTGAATATACAGAATTTCGTAAATTTAGCAAGAAATTGTGTACGTTATATATGTACGGAATGTTCGGATTTGCAGAGAAATTGAATATCCAGAAATTTGTAAATTCATCGGGAAATTGTGTACATTAATTGTACGGAATGTCTGGTTTTGCAGAGAAATTGAATATGTAGATTGAGTGTGCAAATTCAACGGGAAATTTGGTAGGTTATGTTTACGGAATATCTGGATTTGCAGAGAAATAGAATATCTTGAATTTCGTCAATTCAGCCTGAAATTGGGTACATTATATATGGACAGAGTGTCTGGATTTGCAGAGAAATTGAATATCTAGGGGTTTGTAAATTGAACAAGAAATTGGGTCGGTTAAATTTAGGGAATGTCTGGACTTGCAGAGAAATTGAATATCCAAAATTTCGTAAATTCAGCCTGAAATTGTGTACATTTAATATGTACGGAGTGTCTGGATTTTGCATAGAAATTGAATATCCAGAACTATGTAAATTGAACTAGAAATTGGGCAGGTTAAGTTTACGGAATGTCTATATTTGCGGAGAAATTGAATATCAAGAATTTCGTAAATTCAACCGGAAATCTTATACGTTTTATATGTACGGAATGTCTGGATTTGCAGAAAAATTGAATATCCAGAAGTTTGTGAATTCAACGGGAAATTGTGTACATTAATTGTACGGAATGTCTGGATTTGCAGAGAAATTGAATATATAGAATTCAAAGGGAAATTGGTAGGTTAAGTTTACGGAATGTGAAGATTTGCGGAGAAATTGAATATCCAGAATTTCGAACATTCTGCCTGAAATCGTGTATATTATATATGTACGGAATGTCTGTATTTTCAGGGAAATTAAATATCCAGAAGTTTGTAAATTTAACGGGAAATTGTGTACATTAATTGTACGGAATGTCTGGATTTACAGAGAAATTGTATATCCCGAGATGTGTAAATTCAACAGGGAATTGGGTAGGTTAAGTTTACGGAATGTCTGGATTTGCAGAGAAATTGAATATCCAGAATTTCGTAAATTCAGCCAGAAATTGTGTACACTATATATGTACGGAATGTCTGGATTTTCAGAAGAAATTGAATATCAGGAATTATGTAAATTCAACAACAAATTGTGTACATTAATTGTATGGAATGTCTGGATTTGTAGAGAAATTGAATATCCAGAATTTCTTAAATTCAGCCTGAAATTGTGAACATTATATATGTAAAAAATGTCTGGATTTGCAAAGAAATTGAATATCTAGGGTTGTGTAAATTCAACAGGAAATTGAGTCGGTTAAGTTAACGGAATGTCTGGATTTGCAGAGAAATTGAATATCCAGAATTTCGTAAATTCAGCCCGAAATTGTGTACATTATATATGTACGGAATGTCTGGATTTGCAGAGAAATTAAATATCCAGAAGTTTTTAAATTCTACGGGAAATTGTGTACATTAATTGTACGGAATGTCTGGATTTGCTGAGTAATTGAATATCCAGAATTCAACGGGAAATTGAGTAGGTAAAGTTTACGGAATGTCTAGATTTGCAGAGAAATTGAATATCCAAAATTTCGTACATTCAGCCTAAAATCGTGCCCATCATATACGTTCGGAATGTCTGGATTAGCAGAGTAATTTGATATCCAGAAGCTTGTAAATTCAATGGGAAATTGTGTACATTAATTGTACGGAATGTCTGGATTGGCAGAGAAATTGAATATCCAATGGTGTGTAAATTCAACAGGAAATTGGGTAGGTTTAGTTTACGAAATGTCTAGATTTGCATAGAAATTGAATATCCAGAATTTCGTAACTTTAGCCTGAAATTGTGTACATTATATATGTACGGAATGTCTGGATTTGAAGAGAAATTGAATATCTAGGCGGTGTGTAAATTCAACAGGAAATTGGGTCGGTTAAGTTTACAGAATGTCTGGATTTGCAGAGAAATTCAATATCCAGAATTTCGAAAATTCAGCCTGAAATTGTTGACATTATATATGTACGGAATGTCTGGATTTGCAGAAAAATTAAATATCCAGAAGTTTTTAAATTCAACGGGAAATTGTGTACATTAATTGGACGGAATGTATGGATTTGCGGAGAAATTGAATATCCAGAATTCAACGGGAAATTGGGTAGGTTAATTTTACGGAATGACTAGATTTGGGAGAAATTGAATATCCAGAATTTCGTACATGCAACCCGAAATTGTATACATTATATATGTACGGAATGTCTGGATTTGCAGAGTAATTAAATATCCAGAAGTTTTAAAATTCGACGGGAAATTGTGTACATTAATTGTACGGAATGTCCGGATTTGCGGAGAAATTGAATATCCAGAATTCAACAGGAAATTGGGTAGGTTAATTTTACGGAATGCCTAGATTTGGGAGAAATTGAATATCCATAATTTCGTACATGCAACCCGAAATTGTATACATTAAATATCTACAGAATGTCTGGATTTGGAGAGAAATTGAATATCCAGAATTTCGTAAATTCAGCCTGAAATTGTGAACATTATACATGTACGGTATGTCTGGATTTGCGAAGAAATTAGATATCCAGAACTATGTAAATTCAACTGGAAATTGTGTACATTAATTGTATGGAATGTCTGGATTTGCAGAGAAATTGAATATCTAGAATTTCGTAAATTCAGCCTGAAATTGTGAACATTATATATGTACAGAATGTCTGGATTTGCAAAGAAATTGAATATCTAGGGTTGTGAAAATTCAACAGGAAATTGGGTCGGTTAAGTTTACGGAATGTCTGGATTGGCAGAGAAATTGAATATCCAGAATTTCGAAAATTCAGCCTGAAATTGTTGACATTATATATGTACGGAATGTCTGGATTTGCAGAGAAATTAAATATCCAGAATTTCGTAAATTCAGCCTGAAATTGTGAACATTATACATGTACGGTATGTCTGGATTTGCGAAGAAATTAGACATCCAGAACTATGTAAATTCAACGGAAAATTGTGTACATTAATTGTACGTAATGTCTGGATTTGCAGAGAAATTGAATATCTAGGGGTTTGTAAATTGAACAAGAAATTAGGTCGGTTAAGTTTACGGAATGTCTGGACTTGCAGAGAAATTGAATATCCAAAATTTCGTAAATTCAGCCTGAAATTGTGTACATTATTTATGGACAGAGTGTCTGGATTTGCAGAGAAATTGAATATCTAGGGGTTTGTAAATTGAACAGGAAATTGGGTCGGTTAAGTTTACGGAATGTCTGGACTTGCAGAGAAATTGAATATCCAAAATTTCGTAAATTCAGCCTGAAATTGCTTACCTTTTATATGTACGGAGTGTCTGGATTTGGCATAGAAATTGAATATCCAGAACTATGTAAATTGAACTGGAAATTGGGTAGGTTAAGTTTATGGAATGTCTATATTTGCGGAGAAATTGAATATCTAGGGGTATGTAAATTCAACAGGAAATTGGGTTGGTTAAGTTTACGGAATGTCTGGATTTGCAGAGAATTTGAATATCCAGAATTTCGTAAATTCAGCCTGAAATTGTGTACAATATATATGTTCGAAATGTCTGGATTTGCAGAGAAATTAAACATCCAGAAGTTTTTAAATTCAACGGGAAATTGTGTACATTAATTGTACGGAATGTCTAGATTTGCAGAGAAATTGAATATCCAGAGGTGTGTAAATTCAACGGGAAATTGGGTAGGTTAATTTTACGAAATGTCTACATTTGCAGAGAAATCTAATATCCATAATTTCGTAAATTCAGACAGAAATTGTATACACTATATATCTACGGAATGTCTGGATTTGCAGAAAAAATTGAATATCAAGAATTTTGTAAATTCAACAACAAATTGTATACATTAATTGTACGGAATGTCTGGATTTGCAGAGAAATTGAATATCCAGAATTTCGTAAATTCAGCCTGAAATTGTGAACATTATATATGTACAGAATGTCTGGATTTGCAGAGAAATTGAATATCTAGGGGTGTGTAAATTCAACAGGAAATTGGGTTGGTTAAATTTACGAAATGTCTGGATTTGCAGAGAATTTGAATACCTAGAATTTCGTAAATTCAGTCTGAAATTGTGTACGTTATATATGTACGGAATGTTCGGATTTGCAGAGAAATTGAATATCCAGAACTTTGTAAATTCAACGGGAAATTGTCTACATTAATTGTACGGAATGTCTGGATTTGCAGAGAAATTGAATATGTAGAGGTGTGCAAATTCAACGGGAAATTTGATAGGTTAAGTTTACGGAATATCTGGATTTGCAGAGAAATTGAATATCCAGAATTTCGTAAATTCAGCCTAAAATTGTGTACATTATATATCAACAGAATGTCTGGATTTGCAGAGAAATTGAATATCTAGGGGTTTGTAAATTGAACAGGAAATTGGGTCGGTTCGTTTGACGGAATGTCTGGACTTGCAGAGAAATTGAATATCCAAAATTTCGTAAATTTAGCTTGAAATTGTGTACATTTTATATGTACGGAGTGTCTGGATTTTGCATAGAAATTGAATATCCAGAAATATGTAAATTGAACTGGAAATTGGGTAGGTTAAGTTTACAGAATGTCTATATTTGCAGAGAAATTGAATATCCAGAATTTCGTAAATTCAGCCTGGAATTTTATACATTTTATATGTACGGAATGTCTGTATTTGCAGTAAAATTGAATATCCAGAAGTTTGTAAATTCAACGGGAAATTGTGTACATTAATTGTACGGAATGTCTTGATTTGCAGAGAAATTGTATATCCAGAGATGTGTAAATTCAACAGGGAAATGGGTAGGTTAAGTTTACCGAATGTCTGGATTTGCGAGAAATTGAATATCCAGAATTTTGTAAATTCATCCTAAAATTGTGTACATTATATATGTACGGAATGTCTAGATTTGCAGAGAAATTGAAAATCAAGGGGTGTGTAAATTCAACAGGAATTTGGGTTGGTTAAGTTTACGGAATGTCTGGATTTGCAGAGAATTTGAATATCCAGAATTTTGTAAATTCAGCCTGAAATTGTGTACAATATATATGTTCGAAATGTCTGGATTTGCAGCGAATTTAAACATCCAGAAGTTTTTAAATTCGACGCAAAATAGTGTACATTAATTGTACGGAATGTCTGGATTTGCAGAGAAATTGAATATCCAGAATTCAACGGGAAATTGGGTAGGTTAAGTTTACGGAACGTCTAGATTTGCGGAGAAATTGAATATCCAGAATTTCGTACGTTCAGCCCGAAATCGTGTACATTATATATGTACGGAATGTCTGGATTTGCAGAGAAATTGAATATCCAGAAGTTTTTAAATTCTACGGGAAATTGTGTACATTAATTGTACGAAATGTCTGGATTTGCAGAGAAATTGAATATCCAGAATTCAACGGGAAATTGGGTAGGTTAACTGTACGGAATGTCTAGATTTGCGGAGAAATTGAATATCCAGAATTTCGTACATTCAGCCTGAAATCGTGTCCATCATATACGTACGGAATGTCTGGATTAGCAGAGTAATTTAATATCCAGAATCTTGTAAATTCAACGGGAAACTGTGTACATTAATTGTTGGGAATGTCTGGATTTGCAGAGAAATTGAATATCCAGGGGTGTGTAAATTCAACTGGAAATTGGGTAGGTTTAGTTTACGGAATGTCTGGATTTGCATAGAAATTGAATATCTATGCGATGTGTAAATTCAACAGGAAATTGGGTCGGTTAAGTTTACGGAATGTCTGGATTTGAAGAGAAATTCAATGTCCAGAATTTCGAAAATTCAGCCTGAAATTGTTGACGATATATACGTACTGAATGTCTGGATTAGCAGAGAAATTAAATATCCAGAAGTTTTTAAATTCAACGGGAAATTGTGTACATTAATTGTACGGAATGTCTGGATTTGCGGAGAAATTGAATATCCAGAATTCAACGGGAAATTGGGTAGGTTAATTTTACGGAATGACTAGATTTGGGAGAAATTGAATATCCAGAATTTCGTACATGCAACCAGAAATTGTGTACATTATATATGTACGGAATGTCTGGATTTGCAGTGAAATTGAATATCCAGAATTTCGTAAATTCAGCCTGAAGTTGTGAACATTATATATGTACAGAATGTCTGGATTTGCAAAGAAATTGAATATCTGGGGTTGTGTAAATTCAACAGGAAATTGGGTCGGTTAAGTTTATGGAATGTCTGGATTTGCAGAGAAATTGAATACCCAGAATTTCGAAAATTTAGTCTGAAATTGTGCACATTATATATGTACGGAATGTCTGGATTTGCAGAGAAATTGAATACCCAAAATTTCGTAAATTTAGTCTGAAATTGTGTACATTATATATGTACGGAATGTCTAGATTTGCAGAGAAATTAAATATCCAGAAGTTTTTAAATTCTACGGGAAATTGTGTACATTAATTGTACGGAATGTCTGGATTTGCAGACAAATTGAATATCCAGAATTCAACGGGAAATTGGGTAGGTTAAGTTTACGAAATGTCTAGATTTGCGGAGAAATTGAATATCCAGAATTTCGAACATTCAGCCTGAAATCGTGTCCATCATATATGTACCGAATGTCTGGATTGGCAGAGTAATTTGATATCTCGAAGCTTGTAAATTCAACGGGAAATTGTGTACATTAATTGTACGGAATGTCAGAATTTGCAGAGAAATTGAATATCCAGGGGTGTGTAAATTCAACCGGAAATTGGGTAGGTTTAGTTTACGGAATGTCTGGATTTTCATAGAAATTGAATATCCAGAATTTCGTAACTTCAGCCTGAAATTGTGTACATTATATATGTACGGAATGTCTGGATTTGTAGAGAAATTGAATATCTAGGCGATGTGTAAATTCAACAGGAAATTGGGTCGGTTAAGTTTACGGAATGTTTGGATTTGCAGAGAAATTCAATATCTAGAATTTCAAAAATTTAGCCTGAAATTGTTGACATTATATATGTACGGAATGTCTGAATTTGCAGAGAAATTAAATATCCAGAAGTTTTTAAATTCAACGGGAAATTGTGTACATTAATTGTACGGAATGTCTGGATTTGCGGAGAAATTGAATATCCAGAATTCATCGGGAAATTGGGTAGGTTAATTCTACGGAATGACTAGATTTGGGAGAAATTGAATATCCAGAATTTCGTACATGCAACCCGAAATCGTGTAAATTATATATGTACGGAATGTATGGATTTGCAGAGAAATTGAATACCCAGAATTTCGTAAATTCAGCCTGAAATTGTGAACGTTATACATGTACGGTATGTCTAGATTTGCGAAGAAATTAGATATCCAGAACTATGTAAATTCAACGGGAAATTGTGTACATCATTTGTACGGAATGTCTGGATTTGCAAAGAAATTGAATATCTAGAATTTCGTAAATTCAGCCTGAAATTGTGAACATTATATATGTACAGAATGCCTGGATTTGCAAAGAAATTGAATATCTAGGGTTGTGTAAATTCAACAGGAAATTGGGTCGGTTAAGTTTACGGAATGTCCGGATTTGCAGAGAAATTGAATACCCAGAATTTCGTAAATTCAGTCTGAAATTGTGTACATTATATATGTACGGAATGTCTGGATTTGCAGAGAAATTTAATATCCAGAACTATGTAAATTCAAAGGGAAATTGGGTTGGTTAAGTTTACCGAATGTCTAGATTTGCGGAGAAATTGAATATCCAGAATTTCGTAAATTTAGCATGAAATTGTGTACGTTATATATGTACGTAATGTTCGGATTTGCAGAGAAATTGAATATCTAGAACTTTGTAAATTCATCAGGAAATTGTGTACGGAATGTCTGGTTTTGCAAAGAAATTGAGTATGTAGAGGTGTGCAAATTCAACGGGAAATTTGGTAGGTTAAGTTTACGGAATATCTGGATTTGCAGAGAAATTGAATATCTAGAATTTCGTAAATTCAGCCTGAAATTGTGCACATTATATATGGACAGAGTGTCTGGATTTGCAGAGAAATTGAATATCTAGGGGTTTGTAAATTGAATAGGAAATTGGGTCGGTTAAATTTACGGAATGTCTGGACTTGCAGAGAAAATGAATATCCAAAATTTCGTAAACTCAGCCTGAAATTGTGTACATTTTATATGTACGGAGTGTCTGGATTTTGCATAGAAATTGAATATCCAGAACTATGTAAATTGAAATGGAAATTGGGCAGGTTAAGTTTACGGAATGTCTATATTTGCGGATAAATTGAATATCCAGAATTTCGTAAATTCAGCCTGAAATTTTATACGTTTTATATGTACGGAATGTCTGGATTTGCTAAAAATTGAATATCCAGAAGTTTGTGAATTCAACGGGAAATTGTGTACATTAATTGTACGGAATGTCTGGATTTGCAGAGAAATTGAATATATAGAATTCAACGGTTAATTTGTAGGTTAAGTTTACGGAATGTGAAGATTTGCGGTGAAATTGAATATCCAGAATTTCGTACATTCTGTCTGAAATCGTGTATATTATATATGTACGGAATGTCTGTATTTTCAGAGAAATTAAATATCCAGAAGTTTGTAAATTCAACGGGAAATTTTGTGCATTACTTGTACTGAATGTCTGGATTTGCAGAGAAATTGAATATCCAAAGATGTGTAAATTCAACAGGGAATTGGGTAGGTTAAGTTTACGAAATGTCTGGAT
Source organism: Quercus tomentella (assembly GCA_028535165.1). Lineage (NCBI taxonomy): Eukaryota > Viridiplantae > Streptophyta > Magnoliopsida > Fagales > Fagaceae > Quercus > Quercus tomentella. The sequence continues at coordinate 50,940,489 of JAPQVY010000156.1, forward strand.
TTGCAGAGAAATTGAATATCCAGAATTTCGTAAATTGAGCTTAAAATTGTGTACATTATATATGTACAGAATGTCTAGATTTGCAGAGAAATTGAATATCAAGGGGTGTGTAAATTCAACAGGAAATTGGGTTGGTTAAGTGTACGGAATGTCTGGATTTGCAGAGAATTTGAATATCCAGAGTTTCGTAAATTCAGCCTGAAATTGTGAACATTATACATGTACGGTATGTCTGGATTTGCGAAGAAATTAGATATCCTGAACTATGTAAATTCATCGGGAAATTGTGTACATTAATTGTACGGAATCTCTGGATTTGCAGAGAAATTGAATATCTAGAATTCAACTGGAAATTGGGTAGGTTAAGTTTACGGAATGTCTAGATTTGCGGAGAAATGGAATATCTAGAATTTCGTACATTCCGCCTGAAATTGTGAACATTATCTATGTACAGAATGTCTGGATTTGCAAAGAAATTGAATATTTAGGGTTGTGTAAATTCAACAGGAAATTGGGTCGGTTAAGTTTACAGAATGTCTGGATTTGCAGAGAAATTGAATACCCAGAATTTCATAAATTCAGTCTGAAATTGTGTACATTATATATGTACGGAATGTCTGGATTTGCAGAGAAATTTAATATCCAGAACTATGTAAATTCAACGGGAAATTGGGTTGGTTAAGTTTACCGAATGTCTAGATTTGCGGAAAAATTGAATATCCAGAATTTCGTAAATTTAGTAAGAAATTGTGTACGTTATATATGTACGGAATGTTCGGATTTGCAGAGAAATTGAATATCCAGAATTTTGTAAATTCATCGGGAAATTGTGTACATTAATTGTACGGAATGTCTGGTTTTGCAGAGAAATTGAATATGTAGATTGAGTGTGCAAATTCAACGGGAAATTTGGTAGGTTATGTTTACGGAATATCTGGATTTGCAGAGAAATTGAATATCTAGAATTTCGTAAATTCAGCCTGAAATTGGGTACATTATATATGGACAGAGTGTCTGGATTTGCAAAGAAATTGAATATCTAGGGGTTTGTAAATTGAACAGGAAATTGGGTCGGTTAAATTTAGGGAATGTCTGGACTTGCAGAGAAATTGCATATCCAAAATTTCGTAAATTCAGCCTGAAATTGTGTACATTTTATATGTACGGAGTGTCTGGATTTTGTATAGAAATTGAATATCCAGAACTATGTAAATTGAACTAGAAATTGGGCAGGTTAAGTTTACGGAATGTCTATATTTGCGGAGAAATTGAATATCTAGAATTTCGTAAATTCAACCGAAATTCTTATACGTTTTATATGTACGGAATGTCTGGATTTGCAGAAAAATTGAATATCCAGAAGTTTGTGAATTCAACGGGAAATTGTGTACATTAATTGTACGGAATGTCTGGATTTGCATAGAAATTGAATATATAGAATTCGACGGGAAATTGGTAGGTTAAGTTTACGGAATGTGAAGATTTGCGGAGAAATTGAATATCCAGAATTTCGTACATTCTGCCTGAAATCGTGTATATTATATATGTACGGAATGTCTGTATTTTCAGGGAAATTAAATATCCAGAAGTTTGTAAATTCAACGGGAATTTGTGTACATTAATTGTACGGAATGTCTGGATTTGCAGAGAAATTGTATATCCCGAGATGTGTAAATTCAACAGGGAATTGGGTAGGTTAAGTTTACGGAATGTCTGGATTTGCAGAGAAATTGAATATCCAGAATTTCGTAAATTCAGCCAGAAATTGTGTACACTATATATGTACGGAATGTCTGGATTTTCAGAAAAAATTGAATATCAGGAATTGTGTAAATTCAACAACAAATTGTGTACATTAATTGTATGGAATGTCTGGATTTGCAGAGAAATTGAATATCCAGAATTTCTTAAATTCAGCCTGAAATTGTGAACATTATATATGTAAAAAATGTCTGGATTTCCAAAGAAATTGAATATCTAGGGTTGTGTAAATTCAACAGGAAATTGAGTCGGTTAAGTTTACGGAATGTCTGGATTTGCAGAGAAATTGAATATCCAGAATTTCGTAAATTCAGCCCGAAATTGTGTACATTATATATGTACGGAATGTCTGGATTTGCAGAGAAATTAAATATCCAGAAGTTTTTAAATTCTACGGGAAATTGTGTACATTAATTGTACGGAATGTCTGGATTTGCAGAGAAATTGAATATCCAGAATTCAACGGGAAATTGGGTAGGTTAAGTTTACGGAATGTCTAGATTTGCAGAGAAATTGAATATCCAAAATTTCGTACATTCAGCCTGAAATCGTGCCCATCATATACGTTCGGAATGTCTGGATTAGCAGAGTAATTTGATATCCTGAAGCTTGTAAATTCAATGGGAAATTGTGTACATTAATTGTACGGAATGTCTGGATTTGCAGAGAAATTGAATATCCAATGGTGTGTAAATTCAATAGGAAATTGGGTAGGTTTAGTTTACGAAATGTCTGGATTTGCATAGAAATTGAATATCCAGAATTTCGTAAATTCAGCCTGAAATTGTGTACATTTCATATGTACGGAATATCTAAATTGGCAGAGAAATTAAATATCCAGAAGTTTTTAAATTCAACGGGAAATTGTGTACATTAATTGTACGAAATGTCTGGATTTTCAGAGAAATTAAATATCCAGAATTTCGTAAATTCAGCCTGAAATTGTGTACATTTAATATGTACGGAATGTCTAAATTGGCAGAGAAATTAAATATCCAGAAGTTTTTAAATTCAACGGGAAATTGTGTACATTAATTGTACGAAATGTCTGGATTTTCAGAGAAATTGAATATCCGGAATTTCGTAAATTCAGCCTAAAATTGTGTACATTATACGTGTACAAAATGTCTGGATTTGTAGAGAAATTAAATATCCAGAAATATGTAAATTCAACGGGAAATTGTGTACATTAATTGTACAGAATGTCTGGATTTGCAGAGAAATTAAATATCCAGAGGTCTGTAAATTCAACGGGAAATTGGGAAGGTTAAGTTTGCAGAATGTCTACATTTGCGGAGAAATTGAATATCCATAATTTCGTAAATTTATCCTGAAGTTGTGTACATTACATATGTACGGAATGTCCGGATTTGTAGAGAAATTGAATATCCAGAACTTTATAAATTGAAAGGGAAATTGTGTACATTAATTGTACGGAATGTCTGGATTTGCAGGGAAATTGAATATCCAGAGGTGTGTAAATTCAACGGGAAATTGGGTAGGTCAAGTTTAAGGAATACCTAGATTTGCGATGGAATTGAATATCCAAAATTTCGTAAATTCAGCCCGAAATTGTGTACATTAAATATGTACGGAATGTCCGGATTTGCAGAAAAAATAGAATTTCAGAATTATGTAAATTCAACGGTAAAACGTGTATATTAATTGTACGGAATGTCTGGATTTGCAGAGAAATTGAATATCCAGAGGTGTGCAAATTCAACGGGAAATTGGGTAGGTTAATTTTACGGAATGTCTGGATTTGTAGAGAAATTGAATATCCAGAATTTCGCAAATTCAGCCTGAAATTGTGTACTTTATATATGTACGGAATGTCTGGATTTGCAGAGAAATAAAATATCTTGAAGTTTTTAAATTCAACAGGAAACTGTGTACATTAATTGTAAGGAATGTCTGGATTTGCAGAGAAATTGAATATCCAGAATTCAACGGGAAATTGGTTTGGTTAAGTTTACGGAATGTCTAGATTTGCGGAGAAATTGAATATCCAGAATTTCGTACATTTAGCCTGAAATTGTGTACATTATATATGTACGGAATATCTGGATTTGCAGTGAAATTGAATATCCAGAATATTGTAAATTCAACGGGAAATTGTGTACATTAATTATAAGGAATGACTGGATTTGCAGAGAAATTGAATATCCAGGGATGTGTAAATTCAACAGGAAATTGGGTAGGTTAAGTTTACGGAATGTCTGGATTTGCAGAAAAAGTGAATAACCGGAATTTCGTAAATTCAACCTGAAATTGTGTACAATATATATATACGGAAAGTCTGGATTTGCAGAGAAATTGAATATCTAAGTGTGTGTCAATTCAATAGGAAATTGGGTCGGTTAAGATTACAGAATGTCTGGATTTGCAGAGAAATTGAATATCTAGAATTTCGTAAATTCAGCCTGAAATTGTGTACATTATACATGTACGGAATGTCTGGATTTGTCTAGAAATTAAATATCCAGAACTATGTAAATTCAACGGGAAATTGTGTACATTAATTGTACGGAATTTCTGGATTTGCGGAGAAATTGACTATCCAGAGGTGTGCAAATTCAACGGGAAATTGGGTAGGTTAATTTTACGGAATGTCTGGACCTGCAGAGAAATTGAATATCCAAAATTTCATAAATTCAGCCTGAAATTGTGTACATTATATATGTACGGAATATCTAGATTGGCAGAGAAATTAAATAACCAGAAGTTTTTAAATTCAATGGGAAATTGTGTACATTAATTGTACGGAATGTCTGGATTTGCAGGGAAATTGAATATACAGAATTTCGTAAATTCAGCCTGAAATTGTGTACATTTAATATGTACAGAATGTCTGGATTTGCGGAGAAATTGAATATCCAGAACTATGTAAATTGAAATGGAAATTGGGAAGGTTAAGTTTACGGACTGTCTAGATTTGCGGAGAAATTGAATATCCCGGATTTCGTAAATTCAGCCTAAAATTGTGTACATTATACATGTACGGAATTCCTGAATTTGTAGAGAAATTAAATATCCAGAGATATGTAAATTCAACGGGAAATTGTGCACATTAATTGTACGGAATGTCTGGATTTGCAGAGAAATTAAATATCCAGAGGTCTGTAAATTCAACGGGTAATTGGGAAGGTTAAGTTTGCAGAATGTCTACATTTGCGGGGAAACTGAATATCCATAATTTCGTAAATTTATCCTGAAGTTGTGTACATTACATATGTACGGAATGTCCGGATTTGTAGAGAAATTGAATATCCAGAACTTTATAAATTGAACGGGAAATTGTGTACATTAATTGTACGGAATGTCTGGATTTGCAGGGAAATTGAATATCCAGAGGTGTGTAAATTCAACGGGAAATTGGGTAGGTCAAGTTTAAGGAATACCTAGATTTGCGATGGAATTGAATATCCAAAATTTCGTAAATTCAGCCTGAAATTGTGTACATTAAATATGTACGGAATGTCCGGATTTGCAGAAAAAATAGAATTTCAGAATTATGTAAATTCAACGGTAAAACGTGTACATTAATTGTACGGAATGTCTGGATTTGCAGAGAAATTGAATATCCAGAGGTGTGCAAATTCAACGGGAAATTGGGTAGGTTAATTTTACGGAATGTCTGGATTTGTAGAGAAATTGAATATCCAGAACTGCGTAGGTTGAAAGGGAAATTTTTTACATTAAATGTACGGAATGTCTGGATTTGCAGAGAAATTGAATACCCAGAGCTATGTAAATTCAACGAGAAGTTGTGTACATTAAATATACGAAATGTCTGGATTTGCAGAGAAATTGAATATCCAGAACTGCATAAATTCAAAGGTAAATTTTTATATAATTCAACGGGAAATTGGGTAGGTTAAGTTTACGGAATGTCTGGATTTGTAGAGAAATTAAATATCTAGAACTGTGTAGGTTGAAAGGGAAATTGTTTACATTAAATGTACGGAATATCTGGATTTGCAGAGAAATTGAATATCCAGAGTTATGTAAATTCAACGAGAAGTTATGTACATTAAATATACGGAATGTCCGGATTTGCAGAGAAATTCAACATCCAAAATTTCAAAAATTCAGCCTGAAATTGTTCACATTATATATGTACGGAATGTCTGGATTTGCAGAGAAATTTAATATCCAGAACTATGTAAATTCAACGGGAAATTGGGTTGGTTAAGTTTTGGGAATGTCTGGATTTGCAGAGAAATTGAATATCCATAATTTCGTACATTCAGCCTGAAATTGTGTACATTATATATGTACGAAATGTCTCGATTTGTAGAGAAATTGGACATCAAGAGATGCGTAAATTCAAATGGAAATTGTGTACATTATATGTACGGAATGTCTCGATTTGCAGAGAAATTGAATATCCAGAATTATATAAATTCAACGGAAATTGGGTAGGTTAAGTTTACGGAATTTCTGGATTTGTAGAGAAATTGAATATCCAGAACTGCGTAGGTTGAAAGGGAAATTTTTTACATTAAATGTACGGAATGTCTGGATTTGCAGAGAAATTGAATACCTAGAGCTATGTAAATTCAACGAGAAGTTGTGTACATTAAATATACGAAATGTCTGGATTTGCAGAGAAATTGAATATCCAGAACTGCATAAATTCAAAGGTAAATTTTTATATAATTCAACGGGAAATTGGGTAGGTTAAGTTTACGGAATGTCTGGATTTGTAGAGAAATTAAATATCTAGAACTATGTAGGTTGAAAGGGAAATTGTTTACATTAAATGTACGGAATATCTGGATTTGCAGAGAAATTGAATATCTAGAGTTATGTAAATTCAACGAGAAGTTATGTACATTAAATATACGGAATGTCCGGATTTGCAGAGAAATTCAACATCCAAAATTTCGAAAATTCAGCCTGAAATTGTTCACATTATATATGTACGGAATGTCTGGATTTGCAGAGAAATTTAATATCCAGAACTATGTAAATTCAACGGGAAATTGGGTTGGTTAAGTTTACCGAATGTCTAGATTTGCAGAGAAATTGAATATCCTGAATTTCGTAAATTTAGCATGAAATTGTGTACGTTATATATGTACGGAATGTTCGGATTTGCAGATAAATTGATTCATCCAGAACTTTGTTAATTCATCGGGAAATTGTGTACATTAATTGTACAGAATGTCTGGTTTTGCAGAGAAATTGAGTATGTAGAGGTGTGCAAATTCAACAGGAAATTTGGTAGGTTAAGTTTACGGAATATCTGGATTTGCAGAGAAATTGAATATCCAGAATTTCGTAAATTCAGCCTGAAATAGTGTACATTATATATGGACAGAGTGTCTGGATTTGCAGAGAAATTGAATATCTAGGGGTTTGTAAATTGAACAGGAAATTGGGTCGGTTAAATTTACGGAATGTCTAGACTTGCAGAGAAATTTGAATATCCAAAATTTCGTAAATTCAACCTGAAATTGTGTACATTTTATATGTACGGAGTCTCTGGATTTTGCATAGAAATTGAATATCCTGAAGTATGTAAATTGAACTGGAAATTGGGCCGGGTAAGTTTACGAAATGTCTATATTTGAGGAGAAATTGAATATCCAAAATTTCGTAAATTCAGCCTGAAATTTTATACGTTTTATATGTACGGAATATCTAGATTTGCAGGGAAATTGGATATCCAGAAGTTTGTAAATTCAGCCTGAAATTGTGTACATTAATTGTAAGGAATGTCTGGATTTGCAGAGAAGTTGAATATCCAGAATTCAACGGAAAATTGGGTAGGTTAAGTTTACGGAATGTCTGGATTTGCAGAGAAATTGAATATCCAGAATTTCGTAAATTCAGCCTGAAATTGTGTACACTATATATGTACGGAATTTCTGGATTTGCGGAAAAAATTGAATATCAAGAATTATGTAAATTCAACGGAAATTGTGTAAATTAATTGTACAGAACGTCTGGATTTGCAGAGAAATTGAATATCCAGAATTCAACGGGAAATTGGGTAGGTTAAGTTTACGGAATGTCTGGATTTGCAGAGAAATTGAATATCCAGAATTTCGTAAATTCAGCCTGAAATTGTGTACACTATATATGTATGGAATGTCTGGATTTGCAGAAAAAATTGAATTTCAGGAATTATGTAAATTCAACGGAAATTGTTTACATTAATTGTACGGAATGTCTGGATTGGCAGAGAAATTGAATATCCAGAATTTCTTAAATTCAGCCTGAAATTGTGTACATTATATATGCACGGAATGTCTGGATTTACAGAGAAATTGAATATCCAGAACTTTGTAAATTCAACGGGAAATTGTGTACATTAATTGGATGGAATGTCTATATTTGCCGAGAAATTGAATATCCAGAGGTGTGTAAATTTAACGGGAAATTTGGTAGGTTATGTTTACGGAATGTCTGGATTTGCAGAGAAATTGAATATCCAGAACTATGTAAATTCAAGGGGAAATTGTGTACATTAATTGTACAGAATGTCTGGACTTGCGGAGAAATTGAATATCCAGAATTCAACGGGAAATTGGGTAGGTTAAATTTACGGAATGTCAGAATTTACAGAGAAATTGAATATCCAGAATCTCGTAAATTTATCCTAAAATTGTGTACATTATATGTGTACGGAATATCTAGATTTGCAGAGAAATTGAATATCCAGAAGTTTGTAAATTCAACGGGAAATTGTGTACATTAATTGTACGGAATGTCTGGATTTGCAGAGAAGTTGAATATCCAGAATTCAACGGAAAATTGGGTAGGTTAAGTTTACGGAATGTCTGGATTTGCAGAGAAATTGAATATCCAGAATTTCGTAAATTCAGCCTTAAATTGTGTACACTATATATGTACGGAATGTCTGAATTTGCAGAAAAAATTGAATATCAAGAATTATGTAAATTCAACGGAAATTGTGTACATTAATTGTACGGAATGTCTGGATTTGCAGAGAAGTTGAATATCCAGAATTTCGTAAATTCAACCTGAAATTGTGTACATTATATATGCACGGAATGTCTGGATTTACAGAGAAATTGAATATCCAGAACTTTTTAAATTCAACGGGAAATTGTGTACATTAATTGGATGGAATGTCTATATTTGCCGAAAAATTGAATATCCAGAGGTGTGTAAATTTAACGGGAAATTTGGTAAGTTAAGTTTACGGAATGTCTGGATTTACAGAGAAATTGAATATCCAGAATCTTGTAAATTATTCCTAAAATTGTGTACATTATATGTGTACGGAATATCTAGATTTGCAGAGAAATTGAATATCCAGAAGTTTGTAAATTCAACGGGAAATTGTGTACATTAATTGTACGGAATGTCTGGATTTGCAGAGAAGTTGAATATCCAGAATTCAACGGAAAATTGGGTAGGTTAAGTTTACGGAATGTCTGGATTTACAGAGAAATTGAATATCCAGAATTTCGTAAATTCAGCCTTAAATTGTGTACACTATATATGTACGGAATGTCTGGATTTGTAGAAAAAATTGAATTTCAAGAATCATGCAAATTCAACGGAAATTGTGTACATTAATTGTACGGAATGTCTGGATTGGCATAGAAATTGAATATCCAGAATTTCTTAAATTCAGCCTGAAATTGTGTACATTATATATGTACTGAATATCTGGATTTGCGGAGAAATTAAATATCCAGAACTATGTATATTCAACGGGAAATTGGGTAGGTTAAGTTTTTGGAATGTCTGGATTTGCAGAGAAATTGAATATCCAGAAGTTTGTAAATTCAATGGGAAATTGTGTACATTAATTGTACGGAATATCTGGATTTGCAGAGAAGTTGAATATCTAGAATTCAACGGAAAATTGGGCAGGTTAAGTTTACGGAATGTCTGGATTTGCAGAGAAATTGAATATCCAGAATTTCGTAAATTCAACCTGAAATTGTGTACACTATATATGTACGGAATATCTGGTTTTGCAGAAAAAATTGAATATCAAGAATTATGTAAATTCAACGGAAATTGTGTACATTAATTGTACGGAATGTCTGGATTTGCAGAGAAATTGAATATCCAGAATTTCGTAAATTCAGCCTGAAATTGTGTACATTATATATGCACGGAATGTCTGGATTTACAGAGAAATTGAATATCCAGAACTTTTTACATTCAACTGGAAATTGTGTACATTAATTGGATGGAATGTCTATATTTGCCGAAAAATTGAATATCCAGAGGTGTGTAAATTTAACGGGAAATTTGGTAGGTTAAGTTTACGGAATGTCTGGATTTGCAGAGAAATTGAACATCCAGAACTATGTATATTCAAGGGGAAATTGTGTATATTAATTGTACAGAATGTCTGGATTTGCAGAGAAATTGAATATCCATAATTCAACGGGAAATTGGGTTGTTTAAATTTACGGAATGTCAGGATTTACTGAGAAATTGAATATCCAGAATCTCGTAAATTTATCCTAAAGTTGTGTACATTATATGTGTACGGAATATCTAGATTTACAGAGAAATTGAATATCCAGAAGTTTGTAAATTCAACGGAAAATTGTGTACATTAATTGTGCGGAATGTCTGGATTTGCAGAGAAGTTGAATATCCAGAATTCAACGGAAAATTGGGTAGGTTAAGTTTACGGAATGTCTGGATTTGCAGGGAAATTGAATATCCAGAATTTCGTAAATTCAGCCTGAAATTGTGTGCACTATATATGTATGGAATGTCTGGATTTGCAGAAAAAATTGAATGTCAAGAATTATGTCAATTCAACGGAAATTGTGTACATTAATTGTACGGAATGTCTGGATTTGCAGAGAAATTGAATATCCAGAATTTCGTAAATTCTGCCTGAAATTGTGTACATTATATATGCACGAAATGTCTGGATCTACAGAGAAATTAAATATCCAAAACTTTGTAAATTCATCGGGAAATTGTGCACATTAATTGGATGGAATGTCTATATTTGTCGAGAAATTGACTATCCAGAGGTGTGTAAATTTAACGGGAAATTTGGTAGGTTAAGTTTACGGAATGTCTGGATTTGCAGAGAAATTGAATATCCAGAACTATGTAAATTCAAGGGGAAATTGTGTACATTATTTGTACAGAATGTCTGGATTTGCAGAGAAATTGAATATCCAGAAATCAACGGGAAATTGGGTAGGTTAAATTTACGGAATGTCAGGATTTATAGAGAAATTGAATATCCAGAATCTTGTAAATTTATCCTAAAATTGTGTACAATATATGTGTACGGAATATCTAGATTTGCAGAGAAATTGAATATCCAAAAGTTTGTAAATTCAACGGGAAATTGTGTACATTAATTGTACGGAATGTCTGGATTTGCAGAGAAGTTGAATATCCAGAATTCAACGGAAAATTGGGTAGGTTAAGTTTACGGAATGTCTGGATTTGCAGAGAAATTGAATATCCAGAATTTCGTAAATTCAGCCTGAAATTGTGTACACTATATATGTACGGAATGTCTGGATTTGCAGAAAAAATTGAATATCAAGAATTATGTAAATTCAACGGAAATTGTGTACATTAGTTGTACGGAATGTCTGGATTTGCAGAGAAATTGAATATCTAGAATTTCGTACATTCAGCCTGAAATTGTGTACATTATATATGTACTGAATGTCTGGATTTGCGGAGAAATTAAATATCCAGGACTATGTATATTCAGCGGGAAATTGGGTAGGTTAAGTTTTTGGAATGTCTGGATTTGCAGAGAAATTGAATATCCAGAAGTTTGTAAATTCAATGGGAAATTGTGTACATTAATTGTACGAAATATCTGGATTTGCAGAGAAGTTGAATATCCAGAATTCAACGGAAAATAGGGTAGGTTAAGTTTACGGAATGTCTGGATTTGCAGAGAAATTGAATATCCAGAATTTCGTAAATTCAGCCTGAAATTGTGTACACTATATATGTACGGAATGTCTGGATTTGCAGAGAAATTGAATATCCAGAACTATGTAAATTCAAGGGGAAATTGTGTACGTTATTTGTATAGAATGTCTGGATTTGCAGAGAAATTGAATATCCAGAATTCAACGGGAAATTGGGTAGGTTAAATTTACGGAACGTCAGGATTTACAGAGAAATTGAATACCCAGAATCTCGTAAATTTATCCTAAAATTGTGTACATTATATGTGTACGGAATATCTAGATTTGCAGAGAAATTGAATATCCAGAAGTTTGTAAATTCAACTGGAAATTGTGTACATTAATTGTACGGAATGTCTGGATTTGCAGAGAAGTTGAATATCCAGAATTCAACAGAAAATTGGGTAGGTTAAGTTTACGGAATGTCTGGATTTGTAGAGAAACTGAATATCCAGAATTTCGTAAATTCAGCCTGAAATTGTGTACACTATATATGTAAGGAATGTCTGAATTTGCAGAAAAAATTGAATATCAAGAATTTTGTAAATTCAACGGAAATTGTGTACATTAATTGTACGGAATGTCTGGATTTTCAAAGAAATTGAATATCTAGAATTTCGTACATTCAGCCTGAAATTGTGTACATTATATATGTACTGAATGTCTGGATTTGCGGAGAAATTAAATATCCAAAACTATGTATATTCAGCGGGAAATTGGGTAGGTTAAGTTTTTGGAATGTCTGGATTTGCAGAGAAATTGAATATCCAGAAGTTTGTAAATTCAATGGGAAATTGTGTACATTAATTGTACGGAATATCTGGATTTGCAGAGAAGTTGAATATCTAGAATTCAACGGAAAATTGGGTAGGTTAAGTTTACGGAATGTCTGGATTTGCAGAGAAATTGAATATCCAGAATTTCGTAAATTCAACCTGAAATTGTGTACACTATATATGTACGGAATATCTGGTTTTGCAGAAAAAATTGAATATCAAGAATTATGTAAATTCAACGGAAATTGTGTACATTAATTGTACGGAATGTCTGGATTTGCAGAGAAATTGAATATCCAGAATTTCGTAAATTCAGCCTGAAATTGTGTACATTATATATGCACGGAATGTCTGGATTTACAGAGAAATTGAATATCCAGAACTTTTTACATTCAACTGGAAATTGTGTACATTAATTGGATGGAATGTCTATATTTGCCGAAAAATTGAATATCCAGAGGTGTGTAAATTTAACGGGAAATTTGGTAGGTTAAGTTTACGGAATGTCTGGATTTGCAGAGAAATTGAACATCCAGAACTATGTATATTCAAGGGGAAATTGTGTATATTAATTGTACAGAATGTCTGGATTTGCAGAGAAATTGAATATCCATAATTCAACGGGAAATTGGGTTGTTTAAATTTACGGAATGTCAGGATTTACTGAGAAATTGAATATCCAGAATCTCGTAAATTTATCCTAAAGTTGTGTACATTATATGTGTACGGAATATCTAGATTTACAGAGAAATTGAATATCCAGAAGTTTGTAAATTCAATGGGAAATTGTGTACATTTATTGTGCGGAATGTCTGGATTTGCAGAGAAGTTGAATATCCAGAATTCAACGGAAAATTGGGTAGGTTAAGTTTACGGAATGTCTGGATTTGCAGGGAAATTGAATATCCAGAATTTCGTAAATTCAGCCTGAAATTGTGTGCACTATATATGTATGGAATGTCTGGATTTGCAGAAAAAATTGAATATCAAGAATTATGTCAATTCAACGGAAATTGTGTACATTAATTGTACGAAATGTCTGGATTTGCAGAGAAATTGAATATCCAGAATTTCGTAAATTCTGCCTGAAATTGTGTACATTATATATGCACGAAATGTCTGGATCTACAGAGAAATTAAATATCCAAAACTTTGTAAATTCATCGGGAAATTGTGCACATTAATTGGATGGAATGTCTATATTTGTCGAGAAATTGACTATCCAGAGGTGTGTAAATTTAACGGGAAATTTGGTAGGTTAAGTTTACGGAATGTCTGGATTTGCAGAGAAATTGAATATCCAGAACTATGTAAATTCAAGGGGAAATTGTGTACATTATTTGTACAGAATGTCTGGATTTGCAGAGAAATTGAATATCCAGAATTCAACGGGAAATTGGGTAGGTTAAATTTACGGAATGTCAGGATTTATAGAGAAATTGAATATCCAGAATCTTGTAAATTTATCCTAAAATTGTGTACAATATATGTGTACGGAATATCTAGATTTGCAGAGAAATTGAATATCCAAAAGTTTGTAAATTCAACGGGAAATTGTGTACATTAATTGTACGGAATGTCTGGATTTGCAGAGAAGTTGAATATCCAGAATTCAACGGAAAATTGGGTAGGTTAAGTTTACGGAATGTCTGGATTTGCAGAGAAATTGAATATCCAGAATTTCGTAAATTCAGCCTGAAATTGTGTACACTATATATGTACGGAATGTCTGGATTTGCAGAAAAAATTGAATATCAAGAATTATGTAAATTCAACGGAAATTGTGTACATTAATTGTACGGAATGTCTGGATTTGCAGAGAAATTGAATATCTAGAATTTCGTACATTCAGCCTGAAATTGTGTCCATTATATATGTACTGAATGTCTGGATTTGCGGAGAAATTAAATATCCAGGACTATGTATATTCAGCGGGAAATTGGGTAGGTTAAGTTTTTGGAATGTCTGGATTTGCAGAGAAATTGAATATCCAGAAGTTTGTAAATTCAACGGGAAATTGTGTACGTTAATTGTACGGAATATCTGGATTTGCAGAGAAGTTGAATATCCAGAATTCAACGGAAAATTGGGTAGGTTAAGTTTTCGGAATGTCTGGATTTGCAGAAAAATTGAATATCCAGAATTTCGTAAATTCAGCCTAAAATTGTGTACACTATATATGTACGGAATGTCTGGTTTTGCAGAAAAAATTGAATATCAAGAATTATGTAAATTCAACGGAAATTGTGTACATTAAATATACGAAATGTCTGGATTTGCAGAGAAATTGAATATCCAGAATTGCATAAATTCAAAGGTAAATTTTTATATAATTCAACGGGAAATTGGGTAGGTTAAGTTTACGGAATGTCTGGATTTGTAGAAAAATTAAATATCTAGAACTGTGTAGGTTGAAAGGGAAATTGTTTACATTAAATGTACGGAATATCTGGATTTGCAGAGAAATTGAATATCCAGAGTTATGTAAATTCAACGAGAAGTTATGTACATTAAATATACGGAATGTCCGGATTTGCAGAGAAATTGAATATCCAGAACTGCATAAATTCAATGGTAAATTGTGTACATGAAATGTACGGAATGTCTAGATTTGCAGAAAATTTTAATATGCAGAATTGCGGAAATTCAACGTGTACGGAATTTCTGGATTTGCAGAAAAGTTGAATATCCCGAAATACATAAATTCAACGAGAAATTGTGTACATTATATGTACGGTATGTCTGGATTTGCAACGAAATTGAATTTCCAAAACTGTGTATATTCAACGGGAAATTGTGTACATTAGATGTACAGAATGTCCGGATTTGCAGAGAAATTTAATATCTAGTACTGCATAAATTCTATGGGAAATTGTGTACATTATATATGTACGGAATGTCTATATTTGCAAAGAAATTGAATATCCTGAATTGTGTAAATTCAATGGGAAATTGTGTACATTAAATGTACGGAATGTCCGAATTTGTAGAGAAATTGAATATCCAGAATTGCGTAAATTCAACGAGAAATTGTGTACATTATATGTACGGAATGTTTGGTTTTGCGAAGAAATTGAATATCCAAAATTTCGTAAATTCAATGGCAAATTGTGTACGTTATATGTACGGATTGTCTGGACTTTTTGAGAAATTGAATATCCAGAATTTCGTATATTCAGTGAGAAATTGTGTACATTATATGTACGGAATGTATGGATTTGTAATGAAATTGAATATCTAGAATTGCGTAAATTTAACGGGAAATTGTGTACATTAGATGTATGGATTTTCTTATTTACTGAAAATTTGAATGTCTTGAATTGCTTAAATTCAGCGGGAAATTTTGTAAATTAGGTGTACTAATTGTCTGCATTTGTTGAAAATTGGAATTCTGTAGATACTTTAATTATACAGAATTGCATAAATTTAACAGGAAATTATGTATATTAAATATACAGATTGTCTAGATTTACAGAAAATTTGAATTCTGCAGATAAGTTGAATATACATAATTTCGTAAATTCAAAAAATTAAAAAACTTCATTCCGGCATTATTTCTATCCAAACCGGTTTGAGATAGGCCGAGAAAGAGAGAATAAAATTTTAGTCCCGAATTCCGTTCATATCCGACCCTAGCTAGAAAATTCCAGAAAAAAATAGCAAAAAAAATTAAAAAACTTCATTCCTGCATTATTTCTATCCAAACCGAGTTGAGATAGGCCGAGAAAGAGGGAAAACAATTTTAGTCCCGAATTCCGTTCCTATCCGACCCTAGCTAAAAAATTCCAAAAAAAATAGCAAAAAAATTCAAAAAATTAAAAAACTTCATTCCAGCAATATTTCTATCCAAAACGAGTTGAGATAGGCCGAGAAAGAGAAAAAAAAATTTAGTCCCGAATTCTGTTCCTTTCCGACCGTAGCTAGGAAATTCCCAAAAAAAAATCAAAAAATTAAAAAACTTCATTCCGGCATTATTTCTATCCAAACCGAGTTTAGATAGGCCAAGAACGGGCGAAAAAATTTTTAGCCTTGAATTCCGTTCCTCTCCGACTGTAGCTTGAAATTACAAAAAAAATGGCAAAAAAATTCAAAAAATTAAAAAACTTCATTCCCGCATTATTTTTGTCGAAACCGGGTTGAGATAGGCCCCGAAAGAAAAAAAAAATTAGTCCTGAATTCCGTTCCAATCCGACCCTAGCTAGAAAATTCCGAAAAAATAAAAAGCAAAAAAATTTGAAAAATTAAAAAACATTATTCCGGCAATATTTCTATCCAACCCGAGTAGAGATAGGCCGAGAAAGAGGGAAAAAAAATTTTGTCCCGAATTCCATTCCTATCCAACCGTAGCTAGAAAATTTCAAAAAAAAAATGGCAAAAAAATTCAAAAAATTAAAAAACTTCATTCCGACATTATTTCTATCTAAACCGGGTTTAGATTGGCAGAGAAAGAGAAAAAAAAAATTTTAGTCCCGAATTCCGTTCCCGTCCGACCCTAGCTAGAAAATAACAAAAAAAATAGCAAAAAAATTCAAAAAATTAAAAAATCTCATTTCGGCATTATTTTTATCTAAACTGGGCTGAGATTGGTCGAGAAAGAAAAAAAAATAATTGTAGTCCCGAATTCCGTTTCCATCCGACCCTATCTAGAAAGTTCCAAAAAAAATAGCAAAAAAATTAAAAAACTTCATTCCTGCCTCATTTCTATCCAAACCGGGTTGAGATAGTCCGAGAATGAGAGAAATAAATTTTAGTCCCGAATACCGCTTTTATCCGACCCCAGCTAGAAATTTACAAAAAAAATAGAAAAAAAAATTCAAAAAATAAAAAAACTTGATTCCGGCATTATTTTTTTCCAAACTGGGTTGAGATAGTCCGAGAAAGAGAAGGTAAAAATTTAGTCCCGAATTCCGTTCTTATCCGACCCTAGCTAGAAAATTCCAAAAAAAATAGAAAAAAATTCAAAAAATTAAAAAACTTCATTCCGGCATTATTTCTATCCAAATCGGTTTGAGATAGGCCGATAAAGAGAGAATAAAATTTTAGTCCCGAATTCCATTCCTATCTGACCATAACCTGAAAATTACAAAAAAAATTCAAAAAATTAAAAACCTTCATTTCGGCTTTAATTCTATACAAACCGGTTTGAGATAGGCCGACAAAGAAAAAAAAAAATTGTCCAGAATTCCGTTCCTATCTGAACCTAACTTGAAAATTCCAAAAAAAATAGCAAAAAAATTAAAAAACATCATTCCAGCAATATTTCTATCCAAAACGAGTGGAGACAGGCCGTGAAAGAGAAAAAAAATTTTAGTCCCGAATTCTGTTCCTTTCCGACCGTAGCTAGGAAAATCCCAAAAAAAAAAAGCAAAAAAATTTAAAAAATTAAAAAACTTCATTTCGGCATTATTTCTTTCCAAACCGGTTTGAGATGGGCCAAGAAAGAGAGAATAAAATTTTAGTCCCGAATTCCGTTCATATCCGACCCTAGCTAGAAAATTCAAAAAAAAATAGCAAAAAAAATTAAAAAACTTCATTCCGGCATTATTTATATCCAAACCGAGTTGAGATAGGCCAAGAAAGGGCGAAAAAATTTTTAGCCTCGAATTCCGTTCCTCTCCGACCCAAGATAAAAAATTACAAAAAAAATTCAAAAAAATAAAAACCTTCATTCCGGCATTATTTCTATCCAGACCGGGTTGAGATAGGCCGACAAAGAAAAAAAAAATTTAGTCCCGAATTTCGTTCCTATCCGACCCTAACTAGAAATTCCAAAAAAAATAGCAATAAAATTCAAAAAATTAAAAAACATCATTCCGGCAATATTTCTATCCAAACCGAGTTGAGATAGGCCGAGAAAGAGGGAAAACAATTTTAGTCCCGAATTCCGGTCTTATCCGACCCTAGCTAGAAAATTCCAAAAGAAATGACAAAAAAATTAAAAAACTTCATTCCTTGAGATAGTCCGAGGAAGAGAAAAAAAAAAAATAGTCCCGAATTCCGTTCCTATCCGACCCTAACTAGAAAATTTCAAAAAAAATAGCAAAAAAATTAAAAAACTTCATTCCAACCTTATTTCTATCCAAACCGGGTTGAGATAGTCCGAGAAAGAGAGAAAAAAATTTTAGTCTTGAATTCCGTTCTTATCCGACCCTAGCTAGAAAATTACAAAAAAAATAGCAAAAAAATTAAAAAACTTCATTCGAACCTTATTTCTATCCAAACCGGGTTGAGACAGTCCGAGAAAGAGAAAAAATAATTTTAGTCCCGAATTCCGTTCCCATCCGTCCCTAGCTAGAAAATTCCAAAAAAAAAATAGAAAAAAAATTCAAAAACTTCATTCCTGCGTTATTTTTATCCAAACCGGGTTGAGATAGTCCGAGAAAGAGAAAAAAGAAATTTAGTCCCGAATTCCGTTCCTATCCGACCGTAGCTAGAAAGTTACAAAAAAAATAGCAAAAAAATTAAAAAACTTCATTCCTGCCTCATTTCTATCCAAACCGGGTTGAGATAGTCCGAGAATGAGAGAAATAAATTTTAGTCCCGAATACCGCTTTTATCCGACCCCAGCTAGAAATTTAGAAAAAAAATAGAAAAAAAAATTCAAAAAATAAAAAAACATTGATTCCGGCATTATTTTTTTCCAAACTGGGTTGAGATAGTCCGAGAAAGAGAAAGTAAAAATTTAGTCCCGAATTCCGTTCTTATCCGACCCTAGCTAGAAAATTCCAAAAAAAAAATAGAAAAAAATTCAAAAAATTAAAAAACTTCATTCCGGCATTATTTCTATCCAAATCAGTTTTAGATAGGCCGATAAAGAGAGAATAAAATTTTAGTCCCGAATTCCATTCCTATCTGACCCTAACCTGAAAATTACAAAAAAAATTCAAAAAATTAAAAACCTTCATTTCGGTTTTAATGCTATCAAAACCGGGTTGAGATAGGCCGACAAAGAAAAAAAAAAATTTTGTCCAGAATTCCGTTCCTATCCGAACCTAACTTGAAAATTCCAAAAAAAATAGCAAAAAAATTAAAAAACATCATTCCAGCAATATTTCTATCCAAAACGAATGGAGAGGCCGAGAAAGAGAAAAAAAATTTTAGTCCCGAATTCTGTTCCTTTCCGACCGTAGCTTGGAAAATCTAAAAAAAAAAGCAAAAAAATTTAAAAAAATAAAAAACTTCATTTTGGCATTATTTCTTTCCAAACAGGTTTGAGATGGGCCAAGAAAGAGAGAATAAATTTTTAGTCCCGAATTCCGTTCATATCCGACCCTAGCTAGAAAATTCAAAAAAAAAATAGCAAAAAAAATTAAAAAACTTCATTCCTGCATTATTTCTATCCAAATCGGGTTGAGACAGTCCCAGAAAGAGAAAAAGAAAAATTTTACTCCCGAATTCCGTTACAATCCGACCCTGGCTTGAAATTTTCTAGCTACGGTTGGATAGGAATGGAATTCGGGACAAAAAATTTTTTCCCTCTTTCTCGGCCTATCTCTACTTGGGTTGGATAGAAATATTGCCGGAATAATGTTTTTTAATTTTTTGAATTTTTTTGCTTTTTATTTTTTCAGAACTTTCTAGCTAGGGTCGGATTGGAACGGAATTCAGGACTAATTTTTTTTTTTCTTTCGCGGCCTACCTCAACCCGGTTTCGACAAAAATAATGCGGGAATGAAGTTTTTTAGTTTTTTGAATTTTTTTGCCATTTTTTTTGTAATTTCAAGCTACGGTCGGAGAGGAACGGAATTCAAGGCTAAAAATTTTTTCGCCCGTTCTTGGCCTATCTAAACTCGGTTTGGATAGAAATAATGCCGGAATGAATTTTTTTAATTTTTTTGCTTTTTTTTTTTTTGAATTTTCAAGCTAGGGTCGAATAGGAATGGAATTCGGGACTAAATTTTTTTTTTTCCCTTTCTAGGACTATGTCAACCTGGTTTGGATAGAAATAATGCAGGAATGAAGTTTTTTAATTTTTTTTTCTATTTTTTTTTTTGGAATTTTCTAGCTAGGGTCGGATATGAACGGAATTCGGGACTAAAATTTTATTCTCTCTTTCTCGGCCTATCTCAAGCCGGTTTGGATAGAAATAATGCCGGAATGAAGTTTTTTAATTTTTTTGCTATTTTTTTTGAAATTTTCTAGTTAGGGTCGAATAGGAACGGAATTCGGGACTATTTTTTTTTTTTCTCTTTCTGGGACTGTCTCAATCCGGTTTGGATAGAAATAATGCAGGAATGAAGTTTTTTAATTTTTTTTTGCTATTTTTTTTTTTGAATTTTCTAGCTAGGGTCGGATATGAACGGAATTCGGGACTAAAATTTTATTCTCTCTTTCTTGGCCCATCCCAATCCGGTTTGGAAAGAAATAATGCCGGAATGAAGTTTTTTAATTTTTTAAATTTTTTTGCTTTTTTTTTGGTGATTTTCCTAGCTACGGTCGGAAAGGAACAGAATTCGGGACTAAAATTTTTTTTCTCTTTCTCGGCCTATCTCCACTCGTTTTGGATAGAAATATTGCTGGAATGATGTTTTTTAATTTTTTTACTATTTTTTTTGGAATTTTCAAGTTAGGTTCGGATAGGAACGGAATTCGGGACAAATTTTTTTTTTTTCTTTGTCGGCCTATCTCAACCCGGTTTGGATAGAATTAAAACCGAAATGAAGGTTTTTAATTTTTTGAATTTTTTTTGTAATTTTCAGGTTAGGGTCAGATTGGAATGGAATTCGGGACTAAAATTTTATTCTCTCTTTATCGGCCTATCTCAAACCGATTTGGATAGAAATAATGCCGGAATAAAGTTTTTTTATTTTTTGAATTTTTTTCTATTTTTTTTATGAATTTTCTAGCTAGGGTCGGATAAGAACGGAATTCGGGACTAAATTTTTATTTTCTCTTTCTCGAACTATCTCAACCCAGTTTGGAAAAAAATAATGCCGGAATGAAGTTTTTTTATTTTTTGAATTTTTTTTTCTATTTTTTTTGTAAATTTCTAGCTGGGGTCGGATAAAAGCGGTAATTGGGACTAAAATTTATTTCTCTCATTCTCGGACTATCTCAACCCGGTTTGGATAGAAATGAGGCAGGAATGAAGTTTTTTAATTTTTTTGCTATTTTTTTTGGAATTTTCTAGATAGGGTCGGATGGAAACGGAATTCGGGACTACAATTATTTTTTTTTCTTTATCGACCAATCTCAGCCCAGTTTAGATAAAAATAAAGCCGGAATGAGATTTTTTAATTTTTTGAATTTTTTTGCTATTTTTTTTGTTATTTTCTAGCTAGGGTCGGACGGGAACGGAATTCGGGACTAAAACTTTTTTTTTTTTTCTTCCTCTGCCAATCCAAACCCGGTTTAGATAGAAATAATGTCGGAATGAAGTTTTTTAATTTTTTGAATTTTTTTGCCATTTTTTTTTGAAATTTTCTAGGTACGGTTGGATAGGAATGGAATTCGGGACAAAATTTTTTTTCCCTCTTTCTCGGCCTATCTCTACTTGGGTTGGATAGAAATATTGCCGGAATAATGTTTTTTAATTTTTTGAATTTTTTTGCTTTTTATTTTTTCGGAATTTTCTAGCTAGGGTCGGATTGGGACGGAATTCAGGACTAATTTTTTTTTTCTTTCGCGGCCTATCTCAACCCGATTTCGACAAAAATAATGCGGTAATGAAGTTTTTTAATTTTTTGAATTTTTTTGCCATTTTTTTTGTAATTTCAAGCTACGGTCGGAGAGGAACGGAATTCAAGGCTAAAAATTTTTTCGCCCGATCTTGGCCTATCTAAACTCGGTTTGGATAGAAATAATGCCGGAATGAAGTTTTTTAATTTTTTGAATTTTTTTGATTTTTTTTTGGGAATTTCCTAGCTACGGTCGGAAAGGAACAGAATTCGGGACTAAAATTTTTTTTTCTCTTTTTCGGCCTATCTCAACTCGTTTTGGATAGAAATATTGCTGGAATGAAGTTTTTTAATTTTTTTACTTTTTTTGCTATTTTTTTTGGAATTTTTTAGCTAGGGTCGGATAGGAACGGAATTCGGGACTAAATTTTTTTTTTTTTTTCTTTCTCGGACTATCTCAACCCGGTTTGGATAGGAATAATGCAGGAATGAAGTTTTTGAATTTTTTTTCTATTTTTTTTTTGGAATTTTCTAGCTAGGGTCGGATGGGAACGGAATTCGGTACTAAAATTATTTTTTGTCTTTCTCAGACTGTCTCAACCCGGTTTGGATAGAAATGAGGTTGGAATGAAGTTTTTTAATTTTTTTGCTATTTTTTTAATATTTTTTTTTTGTAATTTTTTAGCAAGGGTCAGATAAGAACGGAATTCAGGAATAAAATTTTTTTTTCTCTTTCTCGGACTATCTCAACCCAGTTTGGATAAAAATAATGCCGAAATGAAGTTGTTGAATTTTTTTGCTCTTTTTTTTGGAATTTTCTAGCTAGGGTCGGATAGGAACGGAATTCGGGACTAAATTTCTTTTTTCTCTTTCTCGGACTATCTCAACCGGTTTGGATAGAAATAACGCAGGAATGAAGTTTTTGAATTTTTTTTCTATTTTTTTTTTGGAATTTTCTAGTTAGGGTCAGAAGGTTGGAATGAAGTTTTTTAATTTTTTTGCTATTTTTTTTGAAATTTTCCAGCTAGGGTCGGATAGGAACGGAATTCGGGACTAATTTTTTTTTTTTTCTCTTCCTCGGACTATCTCAAGGAATGAAGTTTTTTAATTTTTTTGTCATTTCTTTTGGAATTTTCTAGCTAGGGCCGGATAGGAACGGAATTCGGGACTAAAATTGTTTTCCCTCTTTCTCGACCTATCTCAACTTGGTTTGGATAGAAATATTGCCGGAATGATGTTTTTTAATTTTTTGAATTTTATTGCTATTTTTTTTGGAATTTCTAGTTAGGGTCGGATAGGAACGAAATTCGAGACTAAATTTTTTTATTCTTTGTCGGCCTATCTCAACCCGGTCTGGATAGAAATAATGCCGAAATGAAGGTTTTTATTTTTTTGAATTTTTTTTTGAATTTTTTTTGTAATTTTTTATCTTGGGTCGGAGAGGAACGGAATTCGAGGCTAAAAATTTTTTCGCCCGTTCTTGGCCTATCTCAACTCGGTTTGGAGATAAATAATGCCGGAATGAATTTTGCTATTTTTTTTATGAATTTTCAAGCTAGGGTCGGATAGGAACGGAATTCGGGACTAAAATTTTTCTTTTTCTCTTTCTAGGACTGTCTCAATCCGGTTTGGATAGAAATAATGCAGGAATGAAGTTTTTAAATTTTTTTTTGCTATTTTTTTTTTGAATTTTCTAGCTAGGGTCGGATATGAACAGAATTCGGGATTAAAATTTTATTCTCTCTTTCTTGGCCCATCCCAATCCGGTTTGGAAAGAAATAATGCTGGAATGAAGTTTTTTAATTTTTTAAATTTTTTTGCTTTTTTTTTGGGATTTTCCTAGCTACGATCGGAAAGGAACAGAATTCAGGGCTAAATTTTTTTTTCTCTTTCTCGGCCTATCTCCACTCGTTTTGGATAGAAATATTGCTGGAATGATGTTTTTTAATTTTTTTGCTATTTTTTTTGGAATTTTCAAGTTAGGCTCGGATAGGAACGGAATTCGGGACAAAATTTTTTTTTTTCTTTGTCGGCCTATCTCAAGCCGGTTTGGATAGAATTAAAGCCGAAATGAAGGTTTTTAATTTTTTGAATTTTTTTTGTAATTTTCAGGTTAGGGTCAGATAGGAATGGAATTCGGGACTAAAATTTTATTTTCTCTTTCTCGGACTATCTCAACCCAGTTTGGAAAAAAATAATGCCGGAATGAAGTTTTTTTATTTTTTGAATTTTTTTTTTCTATTTTTTTTGTAAATTTCTA
The DNA here is from genome assembly GCA_028535165.1 of Quercus tomentella. Lineage (NCBI taxonomy): Eukaryota > Viridiplantae > Streptophyta > Magnoliopsida > Fagales > Fagaceae > Quercus > Quercus tomentella. Next base: position 50,964,805 of record JAPQVY010000156.1, read on the forward strand.
GCTGGGGTCGGATAAAAGCGATAATTGGGACTAAAATTTATTTCTCTCAATCTCGGACTATCTCAACCCGGTTTGGATAGAAATGAGGCAGGAATGAAGTTTTTTAATTTTTTTGCTATTTTTTTTGGAATTTTCTAGATAGGGTCGGATGGAAACGGAATTCGGGACTACAATTATTTTTTTTTCTTTCTCGACCAATCTCAGCCCAGTTTAGATAAAAGTAATGCCGGAATGAGATTTTTTTAATTTTTTGAATTTTTTTGCTATTTTTTTTGTTATTTTCTAGCTAGGGTCGGACGGAAACGGAATTCGGGACTAAAATTTTTTTTTTTTCTCTTTTTCTGCCAATCCAAACCTGGTTTAGATAGAAATAATGTCGGAATGAAGTTTTTTAATTTTTTGAATTTTTTTGCCATTTTTTTTTGAAATTTTGTAGCTACAGTTGGATAGGAAAGGAATTCGGGACAAAATTTTTTTTCCCTCTTTCTCGGCCTATCTCTACTTGGGTTGGATAGAAATATTGCCGGAATAATGTTTTTTAATTTTTTGAAATTTTTTGCTTTTTATTTTTTCGGAATTTTCTAGCTAGGGTCGGATTGGAACGGAATTCAGGACTAATTTTTTTTTTCTTTCGCGGCCTATCTCAACCCTGTTTCGACAAAAATAATGCGGGAATGAAGTTTTTTAATTTTTTGAATTTTTTTGCCATTTTTTTTTGTAATTTCAAGCTACGGTCCGAGAGGAACGGAATTCAAGGCTAAAAATTTTTTCGCCCGTTCTTGGCCTATCTAAACTCGGTTTGGATAGAAATAATGCTGGAATGAATTTTTTTAATTTTTTTGCTTTTTTTTTTTTTTGAATTTTCAAGCTAGGGTCGAATAGGAATGGAATTCGGGACTAAATTTTTTTTTTTCCCTTTCTAGGACTATGTCAACCTGGTTTGGATAGAAATAATGCAGGAATGAAGTTTTTTAATTTTTTTTTCTATTTTTTTTTTTTTGGAATTTTCTAGCAAGGGTCGGATATGAACGGAATTCGGGACTAAAATTTTCTTCTCTCTTTCTCGGCCTATCTCAAGCCGGTTTGGATAGAAGTAATGCCGGAATGAAGTTTTTTAATTTTTTGAATTTTTTTGATTTTTTGTTGGGAATTTCCTAGCTACGGTCGGAAAGGAACAGAATTCGGGACTAAAATTTTTTTTTCTCTTTCTCGGCCTATCTCAAATCGTTTTGGATAGAAATATTGCTGGAATGAAGTTTTTTAATTTTTTGAATTTTTTTGCTATTTTTTTTGGAATTTTTTAGCTAGGGTCGGATAGGAACGGAATTCGGGACTAAATTTTTTTTTTTTTTCTTTCTCGGACTATCTCAACCCGGTTTGGATAGGAATAATGCAGGAATGAAGTTTTTGAATTTTTTTTCTATTTTTTTTTTGGAATTTTCTAGCTAGGGTCGGATGGGAACGGAATTCGGTACTAAAACTATTTTTTCTCTTTCTCGGACTGTTTCAACCCGGTTTGGATAGAAATAAGGTTGGAATGAAGTTTTTTAATTTTTTCGCTATTTTTTTACTATTTTTTTTTGTAATTTTTTAGCTGGTGTCGGATAAGAACGGAACTCAAGAATAAAATTTTTTTCTCTCTTTCTCGGACTATCTCAACCCAGTTTGGATAGAAATAATGCCTGAATGAAGTTTTTTTATTTTTTGAATTTTTTTGCTCTTTTTTTTGGAATTTTCTAGCCAGGGTCGGAAAGGAACAGAATTCGAGACTAAAATTTTTTTTTCTCTTTCTCGGCCTATCTCAACTCGTTTTGGATAGAAATATTGCTGGAATGAAGTTTTTTAATTTTTTTACTTTTTTTGCTATTTTTTTTGGAATTTTTTAGCTAGGGTCGGATAGGAACGGAATTCGGGACTAAATTTTTTTTTTTTTTTTCTTTCTCGGACTATCTCAACCCGGTTTGGATAGGAATAATGCAGGAATGAAGTTTTTGAATTTTTTTTCTATTTTTTTTTTGGAATTTTCTAGCTAGGGTCGGATGGGAACGGAATTCGGTACTAAAATTATTTTTTGTCTTTCTCAGACTGTCTCAACCCGGTTTGGATAGAAATGAGGTTGGAATGAAGTTTTTTAATTTTTTTGCTATTTTTTTACTATTTTTTTTTTTGTAATTTTTTAGCAAGGGTCAGATAAGAACGGAATTCAGGAATAAAATTTTTTTCTCTCTTTCTCGGACTATCTCAACCCAGTTTGGATAAAAATAATGCCGAAATGAAGTTGTTGAATTTTTTTGCTCTTTTTTTTGGAATTTTCTAGCTAGGGTCGGATAGGAACGGAATTCGGGACTAAATTTCTTTTTTCTCTTTCTCGGACTATCTCAACCGGTTTGGATAGAAATAACGCAGGAATGAAGTTTTTGAATTTTTTTTCTATTTTTTTTTTGGAATTTTCTAGCTAGGGTCAGGTGGGAACGAAATTCGGGACTAAAATTATTTTTTCTCTTTCTCGGACTGTCTCAACCGGGTTTGGATAGAAATAAGGTTGGAATGAAGTTTTTTAATTTTTTTGCTACTTTTTTTGAAATTTTCTAGCTAGGGTCGGATAGGAACGGAATTCGGGACTAATTTTTTTTTTTCTCGTCCTCGGACTATCTCAAGGAATGAAGTTTTTTAATTTTTTTGTCATTTCTTTTGGAATTTTCTAGCTAGGGTCGGATAGGAACGGAATTCGGGACTAAAATTGTTTTCCCTCTTTCTCGGCCTATCTCAACTCGGTTTGGATAGAAATATTGCCGGAATGATGTTTTTTAATTTTTTGAATTTTATTGCTATTTTTTTTGGAGTTTCTAGTTAGGGTCGGATACGAACGAAATTCGAGACTAAATTTTTTTTTTCTTTGTCGGCCTATCTCAACCAGGTCTGGATAGAAATAATGCCGAAATGAAGGTTTTTAATTTTTTGAATTTTTTTTTGAATTTTTTTTGTAATTTTTTATCTTGGGTCGGAGAGGAACGGAATTCGAGGCTAAAATTTTTTTCGCCCGTTCTTGGCCTATCTCAACTCGGTTTGGATATAAATAATGCCGGAATGAATTTTTTTATTTTTTTTGCTATTTTTTTTATGAATTTTCAAGTTAGGGTCGGATAGGAACGGAATTCGGGACTAAAATTTTTCTTTTTCTCTTTCTGGGACTGTCTCAATCCGGTTTGGATAGAAATAATGCAGGAATGAAGTTCTTTAATTTTTTTTTGCTATTTTTTTTTTGAATTTTCTAGCTAGGGTCGGATATGAACGGAATTCGGGACTAAAATTTTATTCTCTCTTTCTTGGCCCATCCCAATCCGGTTTGGAAAGAAATAATGCCGGAATGAAGTTTTTTAATTTTTTAAATTTTTTTGCTTTTTTTTTGGTGATTTTCCTAGCTACGGTCGGAAAGGAACAGAATTCGGGACTAAAATTTTTTTTCTCTTTCTCGGCCTATCTCCACTCGTTTTGGATAGAAATATTGCTGGAATGATGTTTTTTAATTCTTTTACTATTTTTTTTGGAATTTTCAAGTTAGGTTCGAATAGGAACGGAATTCGGGACAAATTTTTTTTTTTTCTTTGTCGGCCTATCTCAACCCGGTTTGGATAGAATTAAAACCGAAATGAAGGTTTTTAATTTTTTGAATTTTTTTTGTAATTTTCAGGTTAGGGTCAGATAGGAATGGAATTCGGGACTAAAATTTTATTCTCTCTTTATCGGCCTATCTCAAACCGATTTGGATAGAAATAATGCCGGAATAAAGTTTTTTTATTTTTTGAATTTTTTTCTATTTTTTTTATGAATTTTCTAGCTAGGGTCGGATAAGAACGGAATTCGGGACTAAATTTTTATTTTCTCTTTCTCGAACTATCTCAACCCAGTTTGGAAAAAAATAATGCCGGAATGAAGTTTTTTTATTTTTTGAATTTTTTTTTCTATTTTTTTTGTAAATTTCTAGCTGGGGTCGAATAAAAGCGGTAATTGGGACTAAAATTTATTTCTCTCATTCTCGGACTTTGTCAACCCGGTTTGGATAGAAATGAGGCAGGAATGAAGTTTTTTAATTTTTTTGCTATTTTTTTTGGAATTTTCTAGATAGGGTCGGATGGAAACGGAATTCGGGACTACAATTATTTTTTTTTCTTTCTCGACCAATCTCAGCCCAGTTTAGATAAAAATAAAGCCGGAATGAGATTTTTTAATTTTTTGAATTTTTTTGCTATTTTTTTTGTTATTTTCTAGCTAGGGTCGGACGGGAACGGAATTCGGGACTAAATTTTTTTTTTTTTTTCTCTTCCTCTGCCAATCCAAACCCGGTTTAGATAGAAATAATGTCGGAATGAAGTTTTTTAATTTTTTGAATTTTTTTGCCATTTTTTTTTGAAATTTTCTAGGTACGGTTGGATAGGAATGGAATTCGGGAGAAAATTTTTTTTCCCTCTTTCTCATCCTATCTCTACTTGGGTTGGATAGAAATATTGCCGGAATAATGTTTTTTAATTTTTTGAATTTTTTTGCTTTTTATTTTTTCGGAATTTTCTAGCTAGGGTCGGATTGGGACGGAATTCAGGACTAATTTTTTTTTTCTTTCGCGGCCTATCTCAACCCGGTTTCGACAAAAATAATGCGGGAATGAAGTTTTTTAATTTTTTGAATTTTTTTGCCATTTTTTTTGTAATTTCAAGCTACGGTCGGAGAGGAACGGAATTCAAGGCTAAAAATTTTTTCGCCCGTTCTTGGCCTATCTAAACTCGGTTTGGATAGAAATAATGCCGGAATGAAGTTTTTTAATTTTTTGAATTTTTTTGATTTTTTTTTGGGAATTTCCTAGCTACGGTCGGAAAGGAACAGAATTCGGGACTAAAATTTTTTTTTCTCTTTCTCGGCCTATCTCAACTCGTTTTGGATAGAAATATTGCTGGAATGAAGTTTTTTAATTTTTTTACTTTTTTTGCTATTTTTTTTGGAATTTTTTAGCTAGGGTCGGATAGGAACGGAATTCGGGACTAAATTTTTTTTTTTTTTTTCTTTCTCGGACTATCTCAACCCGGTTTGGATAGGAATAATGCAGGAATGAAGTTTTTGAATTTTTTTTCTATTTTTTTTTTGGAATTTTCTAGCTAGGGTCGGATGGGAACGGAATTCGGTACTAAAATTATTTTTTGTCTTTCTCAGACTGTCTCAACCCGGTTTGGATAGAAATAAGGTTGGAATGAAGTTTTTTAATTTTTTTGCTATTTTTTTACTATTTTTTTTTTGTAATTTTTTAGCAAGGGTCAGATAAGAACGGAATTCAGGAATAAAATTTTTTTCTCTCTTTCTCGGACTATCTCAACCCAGTTTGGATAAAAATAATGCCGAAATGAAGTTGTTGAATTTTTTTGCGCTTTTTTTTGGAATTTTCTAGCTAGGGTCGGATAGGAACGGAATTCGGGACTAAATTTCTTTTTTCTCTTTCTCGGACTATCTCAACCGGTTTGGATAGAAATAACGCAGGAATGAAGTTTTTGAATTTTTTTTCTATTTTTTTTTTGGAATTTTGTAGCTAGGGTCAGGTGGGAACGAAATTCGGGACTAAAATTATTTTTTCTCTTTCTCGGACTGTCTCAACCCGGTTTGGATAGAAATAAGGTTGGAATGAAGTTTTTTAATTTTTTTGCTACTTTTTTTGAAATTTTCTAGCTAGGGTCGGATAGGAACGGAATTCGGGACTAATTTTTTTTTTTTTCTCGTCCTCGGACTATCTCAAGGAATGAAGTTTTTTAATTTTTTTGTCATTTCTTTTGGAATTTTCTTGCTAGGGTCGGATAGGAACGGAATTCGGGACTAAAATTGTTTTCCCTCTTTCTTGGCCTATCTCAACTCGGTTTGGATAGAAATATTGCCGGAATGATGTTTTTTAATTTTTTGAATTTTATTGCTATTTTTTTTGGAGTTTCTAGTTAGGGTCGGATACGAACGAAATTCGAGACTAAATTTTTTTTTTCTTTGTCGGCCTATCTCAACCAGGTCTGGATAGAAATAATGCCGAAATGAAGGTTTTTAATTTTTTGAATTTTTTTTTGAATTTTTTTTGTAATTTTTTATCTTGGGTCGGAGAGGAACGGAATTCGAGGCTAAAAATTTTTTCGCCCGTTCTTGGCCTATCTCAACTCGGTTTGGATATAAATAATGCCGGAATGAATTGTTTTATTTTTTTTGCTATTTTTTTTATGAATTTTCAAGTTAGGGTCGGATAGGAACGGAATTCGGGACTAAAATTTTTCTTTTTCTCTTTCTGGGACTGTCTCAATCCGGTTTGGATAGAAATAATGCAGGAATGAAGTTTTTTAATTTTTTTTTGCTATTTTTTTTTTTGAATTTTCTAGCTAGGGTCGGATATGAACGGAATTCGGGACTAAAATTTTATTCTCTCTTTCTTGGCCCATCCCAATCCGGTTTGGAAAGAAATAATGCCGGAATGAAGTTTTTTAATTTTTTTAATTTTTTTGCTTTTTTTTTGGTGATTTTCCTAGCTACGGTCGGAAAGGAACAGAATTCGGGACTAAAATTTTTTTTCTCTTTCTCGGCCTATCTCCACTCGTTTTGGATAGAAATATTGCTGGAATGATGTTTTTTAATTTTTTTACTATTTTTTTTGGAATTTTCAAGTTAGGTTCGGATAGGAACGGAATTCGGGACAAAATTTTTTTTTTCTTTGTCGGCCTATCTCAACCCGGTTTGGATAGAATTAAAACCGAAATGAAGGTTTTTAATTTTTTGAATTTTTTTTGTAATTTTCAGGTTAGGGTCAGATAGGAATGGAATTCGGGACTAAAATTTTATTCTCTCTTTATCGGCCTATCTCAAACCGATTTGGATAGAAATAATGCCGGAATAAAGTTTTTTTATTTTTTGAATTTTTTTCTATTTTTTTTATGAATTTTCTAGCTAGGGTCGGATAAGAACGGAATTCGGGACTAAATTTTTATTTTCTCTTTCTCGAACTATCTCAACCCAGTTTGGAAAAAAATAATGCCGGAATGAAGTTTTTTTATTTTTTGAATTTTTTTTTCTATTTTTTTTGTAAATTTCTAGCTGGGGTCGGATAAAAGCGGTAATTGGGACTAAAATTTATTTCTCTCATTCTCGGACTATCTCAACCCGGTTTGGATAGAAATGAGGCAGGAATGAAGTTTTTTAATTTTTTTGCTATTTTTTTTGGAATTTTCTAGATAGGGTCGGATGGAAACGGAATTCGGGACTACAATTATTTTTTTTTCTTTATCGACCAATCTCAGCCCAGTTTAGATAAAAATAAAGCCGGAATGAGATTTTTTAATTTTTTGAATTTTTTTGCTATTTTTTTTGTTATTTTCTAGCTAGGGTCGGACGGGAACGGAATTCGGGACTAAAATTTTTTTTTTTTTCTCTTCCTCTGCCAATCCAAACCCGGTTTAGATAGAAATAATGTCGGAATGAAGTTTTTTAATTTTTTGAATTTTTTTGCCATTTTTTTTTGAAATTTTCTAGGTACGGTTGGATAGGAATGGAATTCGGGACAAAATTTTTTTTCCCTCTTTCTCATCCTATCTCTACTTGGGTTGGATAGAAATATTGCCGGAATAATGTTTTTTAATTTTTTGAATTTTTTTGCTTTTTATTTTTTCGGAATTTTCTAGCTAGGGTCGGATTGGGACGGAATTCAGGACTAATTTTTTTTTTCTTTCGCGGCCTATCTCAACCCGGTTTCGACAAAAATAATGCGGGAATGAAGTTTTTTAATTTTTTGAATTTTTTTGCCATTTTTTTTGTAATTTCAAGCTACGGTCGGAGACGAACGGAATTCAAGGCTAAAAATTTTTTCGCCCGTTCTTGGCCTATCTAAACTCGGTTTGGATAGAAATAATGCCGGAATGAAGTTTTTTAATTTTTTGAATTTTTTTGATTTTTTTTTGGGAATTTCCTAGCTACGGTCTGAAAGGAACAGAATTCGGGACTAAAATTTTTTTTTCTCTTTCTCGGCCTATCTCAACTCGTTTTGGATAGAAATATTGCTGGAATGAAGTTTTTTAATTTTTTTACTTTTTTTGCTATTTTTTTTGGAATTTTTTAGCTAGGGTCGGATAGGAACGGAATTCGGGACTAAATTTTTTTTTTTTTTTTCTTTCTCGGACTATCTCAACCCGGTTTGGATAGGAATAATGCAGGAATGAAGTTTTTGAATTTTTTTTGAATTTTTTTTTTGGAATTTTCTACCTAGGGTCGGATGGGAACGGAATTCGGTACTAAAATTATTTTTTGTCTTTCTCAGACTGTCTCAACCCGGTTTGGATAGAAATAAGGTTGGAATGAAGTTTTTTAATTTTTTTGCTATTTTTTTACTATTTTTTTTTTTGTAATTTTTTAGCAAGGGTCAGATAAGAACGGAATTCAGGAATAAAATTTTTTTCTCTCTTTCTCGGACTATCTCAACCCAGTTTGGATAAAAATAATGCCGAAATGAAGTTGTTGAATTTTTTTGCTCTTTTTTTTGGAATTTTCTAGCTAGGGTCGGATAGGAACGGAATTCGGGACTAAATTTCTTTTTTCTCTTTCTCGGACTATCTCAACCGGTTTGGATTGAAATAACGCAGGAATGAAGTTTTTGAATTTTTTTTCTATTTTTTTTTTGGAATTTTCTAGCTAGGGTCAGGTGGGAACGAAATTCGGGACTAAAATTATTTTTTCTCTTTCTCGAACTGTCTCAACCCGGTTTGGATAGAAATAAGGTTGGAATGAAGTTTTTTAATTTTTTTGCTACTTTTTTTGAAATTTTCTAGCTAGGGTCGAATAGGAACGGAATTCGGGACTAATTTTTTTTTTTTCTCGTCCTCGGACTGTCTCAAGGAATGAAGTTTTTTAATTTTTTTGTCATTTCTTTTGGAATTTTCTAGCTAGGGTCGGATAGGAACGGAATTCGGGACTAAAATTGTTTTCCCTCTTTCTCGGCCTATCTCAACTCGGTTTGGATAGAAATATTGCCGGAATGATGTTTTTTAATTTTTTGAATTTTATTGCTATTTTTTTTGGAGTTTCTAGTTAGGGTCGGTTACGAACGAAATTCGAGACTAAATTTTTTTTTTCTTTGTCGGCCTATGTCAACCAGGTCTGGATAGAAATAATGCCGAAATGAAGGTTTTTAATTTTTTGAATTTTTTTTTGAATTTTTTTTGTAATTTTTTATCTTGGGTCGGAGAGGAACGGAATTCGAGGCTAAAAATTTTTTCGGCCGTTCTTGGCCTATCTCAACTCGGTTTGGATATAAATAATGCCGGAATGAATTTTTTTATTTTTTTTGCAATTTTTTTTATGAATTTTCAAGTTAGGGTCGGATAGGAACGGAATTCGGGACTAAAATTTTTCTTTTTCTCTTTCTGGGACTGTCTCAATCCGGTTTGGATAGAAATAATGCAGGAATGAAGTTCTTTAATTTTTTTTTGCTATTTTTTTTTTTGAATTTTCTAGCTAGGGTCGGATATGAACGGAATTCGGGACTAAAATTTTATTCTCTCTTTCTTGGCCCATCCCAATCCGGTTTGGAAAGAAATAATGCCGGAATGAAGTTTTTTAATTTTTTAAATTTTTTTGCTTTTTTTTTGGTGATTTTCCTAGCTACGGTCGGAAAGGAACAGAATTCGGGACTAAAATTTTTTTTCTCTTTCTCGGCCTATCTCCACTCGTTTTGGATAGAAATATTGCTGGAATGATGTTTTTTAATTCTTTTACTATTTTTTTTGGAATTTTCAAGTTAGGTTCGGATAGGAACGGAATTCGGGACAAATTTTTTTTTTTTCTTTGTCGGCCTATCTCAACCCGGTTTGGATAGAATTAAAACCGAAATGAAGGTTTTTAATTTTTTGAATTTTTTTTGTAATTTTCAGGTTAGGGTCAGATAGGAATGGAATTCGGGACTAAAATTTTATTCTCTCTTTATCGGCCTATCTCAAACCGATTTGGATAGAAATAATGCCGGAATAAAGTTTTTTTATTTTTTGAATTTTTTTCTATTTTTTTTATGAATTTTCTAGCTAGGGTCGGATAAGAACGGAATTCGGGACTAAATTTTTATTTTCTCTTTCTCGAACTATCTCAACCCAGTTTGGAAAAAAATAATGCCGGAATGAAGTTTTTTTATTTTTTGAATTTTTTTTTCTATTTTTTTTGTAAATTTCTAGCTGGGGTCAGATAAAAGCGGTAATTGGGACTAAAATTTATTTCTCTCATTCTCGGACTTTCTCAACCCGGTTTGGATAGAAATGAGGCAGGAATGAAGTTTTTTAATTTTTTTGCTATTTTTTTTGGAATTTTCTAGATAGGGTCGGATGGAAACGGAATTCGGGACTACAATTATTTTTTTTTCTTTCTCGACCAATCTCAGCCCAGTTTAGATAAAAATAAAGCCGGAATGAGATTTTTTAATTTTTTGAATTTTTTTGCTATTTTTTTTGTTATTTTCTAGCTAGGGTCGGACGGGAACGGAATTCGGGACTAAAATTTTTTTTTTTTTCTCTTCCTCTGCCAATCCAAACCCGGTTTAGATAGAAATAATGTCGGAATGAAGTTTTTTAATTTTTTGAATTTTTTTGCCATTTTTTTTTGAAATTTTCTAGGTACGGTTGGATAGGAATGGAATTCGGGACAAAATTTTTTTTCCCTCTTTCTCATCCTATCTCTACTTGGGTTGGATAGAAATATTGCCGGAATAATGTTTTTTAATTTTTTGAATTTTTTTGCTTTTTATTTTTTCGGAATTTTCTAGCTAGGGTCGGATTGGGACGGAATTCAGGACTAATTTTTTTTTTCTTTCGCGGCCTATCTCAACCCGGTTTCGACAAAAATAATGCGGGAATGAAGTTTTTTAATTTTTTGAATTTTTTTGCCCTTTTTTTTGTAATTTCAAGCTACGGTCGGAGAGGAACGGAATTCAAGGCTAAAAATTTTTTCGCCCGTTCTTGGCCTATCTAAACTCGATTTGGATAGAAATAATGCCGGAATGAAGTTTTTTAATTGTTTGAATTTTTTTGATTTATTTTTGGGAATTTCCTAGCTACGGTCGGAAAGGAACAGAATTCGGGACTAAAATTTTTTTTTCTCTTTCTCGGCCTATCTCAACTCGTTTTGGATAGAAATATTGCTGGAATGAAGTTTTTTAATTTTTTTACTTTTTTTGCTATTTTTTTTGGAATTTTTTAGCTAGGGTCGGATAGGAACGGAATTCGGGACTAAATTTTTTTTTTTTTTTTCTTTCTCGGACTATCTCAACCCGGTTTGGATAGGAATAATGCAGGAATGAAGTTTTTGAATTTTTTTTCTATTTTTTTTTTTGGAATTTTCTAGCTAGGGTCGGATGGGAACGGAATTCGGTACTAAAATTATTTTTTGTCTTTCTCAGACTGTCTCAACCCGGTTTGGATAGAAATAAGGTTGGAATGAAGTTTTTTAATTTTTTTGCTATTTTTTTACTATTTTTTTTTTTGTAATTTTTTAGCAAGGGTCAGATAAGAACGGAATTCAGGAATAAAAATTTTTTCTCTCTTTCTCGGACTATCTCAACCCAGTTTGGATAAAAATAATGCCGAAATGAAGTTGTTGAATTTTTTTGCTCTTTTTTTTGGAATTTTCTAGCTAGGGTCGGATAGGAACGGAATTCGGGACTAAATTTCTTTTTTCTCTTTCTCGGACTATCTCAACCGGTTTGGATAGAAATAACGCAGGAATGAAGTTTTTGAATTTTTTTTCTATTTTTTTTTTTGGAATTTTCTAGCTAGGGTCAGGTGGGAACGAAATTCGGGACTAAAATTATTTTTTCTCTTTCTCGGACTGTCTCAACCCGGTTTGGATAGAAATAAGGTTGGAATGAAGTTTTTTAATTTTTTTGCTACTTTTTTTGAAATTTTCTAGCTAGGGTCGGATAGGAACGGAATTCGAGACTAATTTTTTTTTTTCTCGTCCTCGGACTATCTCAAGGAATGAAGTTTTTTAATTTTTTTGTCATTTCTTTTGGAATTTTCTAGCTAGGGTCGGATAGGAACGGAATTCGGGACTAAAATTGTTTTCCCTCTTTCTTGGCCTATCTCAACTCGGTTTGGATAGAAATATTGCCGGAATGATGTTTTTTAATTTTTTGAATTTTATTGCTATTTTTTTTGGAGTTTCTAGTTAGGGTCGGATACGAACGAAATTCGAGACTAAATTTTTTTTTTCTTTGTCGGCCTATGTCAACCAGGTCTGGATAGAAATAATGCCGAAATGAAGGTTTTTAATTTTTTGAATTTTTTTTTGAATTTTTTTTGTAATTTTTTATCTTGGGTCGGAGAGGAACGGAATTCGAGGCTAAAAATTTTTTCGCCCGTTCTTGGCCTATCTCAACTCGGTTTGGATATAAATAATGCCGGAATGAATTTTTTTATTTTTTTTGCTATTTTTTTATGAATTTTCAAGTTAGGGTCGGATAGGAACGGAATTCGGGACTAAAATTTTTCTTTTTCTCTTTCTGGGACTGTCTCAATCCGGTTTGGATAGAAATAATGCAGGAATGAAGTTCTTTAATTTTTTTTTGCTATTTTTTTTTTGAATTTTCTAGCTAGGGTCGGATATGAACGGAATTCGGGACTAAAATTTTATTCTCTCTTTCTTGGCCCATCCCAATCCGGTTTGGAAAGAAATAATGCCGGAATGAAGTTTTTTAATTTTTTAAATTTTTTTGCTTTTTTTTTGGTGATTTTCCTCGCTACGGTCGGAAAGGAACAGAATTCGGGACTAAAATTTTTTTTCTCTTTCTCGGCCTATCTCCACTCGTTATGGATAGAAATATTGCTGGAATGATGTTTTTTAATTCTTTTACTATTTTTTTTGGAATTTTCAAGTTAGGTTCGGATAGGAACGGAATTCGGGACAAATTTTTTTTTTTTTGTTTGTCGGCCTATCTCAACCCGGTTTGGATAGAATTAAAACCGAAATGAAGGTTTTTAATTTTTTGAATTTTTTTTGTAATTTTCAGGTTAGGGTCAGATAGGAATGGAATTCGGGACTAAAATTTTATTCTCTCTTTATCGGCCTATCTCAAACCGATTTGGATAGAAATAATGCCGGAATAAAGTTTTTTTATTTTTTGAATTTTTTTCTATTTTTTTTATGAATTTTCTAGCTAGGGTCGGATAAGAACGGAATTCGGGACTAAATTTTTATTTTCTCTTTCTCGAACTATCTCAACCCAGTTTGGAAAAAAATAATGCCGGAATGAAGTTTTTTTATTTTTTGAATTTTTTTTTCTATTTTTTTTGTAAATTTCTAGCTGGGGTCGGATAAAAGCGGTAATTGGGACTAAAATTTATTTCTCTCATTCTCGGACTATCTCAACCCGGTTTGGATAGAAATGAGGCAGGAATGAAGTTTTTTAATTTTTTTGCTATTTTTTTTGGAATTTTCTAGATAGGGTCGGATGGAAACGGAATTCGGGACTACAATTATTTTTTTTTCTTTATCGACCAATCTCAGCCCAGTTTAGATAAAAATAAAGCCGGAATGAGATTTTTTAATTTTTTGAATTTTTTTGCTATTTTTTTTGTTATTTTCTAGCTAGGGTCGGACGGGAACGGAATTCGGGACTAAAATTTTTTTTTTTTTCTCTTCCTCTGCCAATCCAAACCCGGTTTAGATAGAAATAATGTCGGAATGAAGTTTTTTAATTTTTTGAATTTTTTTGCCATTTTTTTTTGAAATTTTCTAGGTACGGTTGGATAGGAATGGAATTCGGGACAAAATTTTTTTTCCCTCTTTCTCATCCTATCTCTACTTGGGTTGGATAGAAATATTGCCGGAATAATGTTTTTTAATTTTTTGAATTTTTTTGCTTTTTATTTTTTCGGAATTTTCTAGCTAGGGTCGGATTGGGACGGAATTCAGGACTAATTTTTTTTTTCTTTCGCGGCCTATCTCAACCCGGTTTCGACAAAAATAATGCGGGAATGAAGTTTTTTAATTTTTTGAATTTTTTTGCCATTTTTTTTGTAATTTCAAGCTACGGTCGGAGACGAACGGAATTCAAGGCTAAAAATTTTTTCGCCCGTTCTTGGCCTATCTAAACTCGGTTTGGATAGAAATAATGCCGGAATGAAGTTTTTTAATTTTTTGAATTTTTTTGATTTTTTTTTGGGAATTTCCTAGCTACGGTCTGAAAGGAACAGAATTCGGGACTAAAATTTTTTTTTCTCTTTCTCGGCCTATCTCAACTCGTTTTGGATAGAAATATTGCTGGAATGAAGTTTTTTAATTTTTTTACTTTTTTTGCTATTTTTTTTGGAATTTTTTAGCTAGGGTCGGATAGGAACGGAATTCGGGACTAAATTTTTTTTTTTTTTTTCTTTCTCGGACTATCTCAACCCGGTTTGGATAGGAATAATGCAGGAATGAAGTTTTTGAATTTTTTTTGAATTTTTTTTTTGGAATTTTCTACCTAGGGTCGGATGGGAACGGAATTCGGTACTAAAATTATTTTTTGTCTTTCTCAGACTGTCTCAACCCGGTTTGGATAGAAATAAGGTTGGAATGAAGTTTTTTAATTTTTTTGCTATTTTTTTACTATTTTTTTTTTTGTAATTTTTTAGCAAGGGTCAGATAAGAACGGAATTCAGGAATAAAATTTTTTTCTCTCTTTCTCGGACTATCTCAACCCAGTTTGGATAAAAATAATGCCGAAATGAAGTTGTTGAATTTTTTTGCTCTTTTTTTTGGAATTTTCTAGCTAGGGTCGGATAGGAACGGAATTCGGGACTAAATTTCTTTTTTCTCTTTCTCGGACTATCTCAACCGGTTTGGATTGAAATAACGCAGGAATGAAGTTTTTGAATTTTTTTTCTATTTTTTTTTTGGAATTTTCTAGCTAGGGTCAGGTGGGAACGAAATTCGGGACTAAAATTATTTTTTCTCTTTCTCGAACTGTCTCAACCCGGTTTGGATAGAAATAAGGTTGGAATGAAGTTTTTTAATTTTTTTGCTACTTTTTTTGAAATTTTCTAGCTAGGGTCGAATAGGAACGGAATTCGGGACTAATTTTTTTTTTTTCTCGTCCTCGGACTGTCTCAAGGAATGAAGTTTTTTAATTTTTTTGTCATTTCTTTTGGAATTTTCTAGCTAGGGTCGGATAGGAACGGAATTCGGGACTAAAATTGTTTTCCCTCTTTCTCGGCCTATCTCAACTCGGTTTGGATAGAAATATTGCCGGAATGATGTTTTTTAATTTTTTGAATTTTATTGCTATTTTTTTTGGAGTTTCTAGTTAGGGTCGGTTACGAACGAAATTCGAGACTAAATTTTTTTTTTCTTTGTCGGCCTATGTCAACCAGGTCTGGATAGAAATAATGCCGAAATGAAGGTTTTTAATTTTTTGAATTTTTTTTTGAATTTTTTTTGTAATTTTTTATCTTGGGTCGGAGAGGAACGGAATTCGAGGCTAAAAATTTTTTCGGCCGTTCTTGGCCTATCTCAACTCGGTTTGGATATAAATAATGCCGGAATGAATTTTTTTATTTTTTTTGCAATTTTTTTTATGAATTTTCAAGTTAGGGTCGGATAGGAACGGAATTCGGGACTAAAATTTTTCTTTTTCTCTTTCTGGGACTGTCTCAATCCGGTTTGGATAGAAATAATGCAGGAATGAAGTTCTTTAATTTTTTTTTGCTATTTTTTTTTTTGAATTTTCTAGCTAGGGTCGGATATGAACGGAATTCGGGACTAAAATTTTATTCTCTCTTTCTTGGCCCATCCCAATCCGGTTTGGAAAGAAATAATGCCGGAATGAAGTTTTTTAATTTTTTAAATTTTTTTGCTTTTTTTTTGGTGATTTTCCTAGCTACGGTCGGAAAGGAACAGAATTCGGGACTAAAATTTTTTTTCTCTTTCTCGGCCTATCTCCACTCGTTTTGGATAGAAATATTGCTGGAATGATGTTTTTTAATTCTTTTACTATTTTTTTTGGAATTTTCAAGTTAGGTTCGGATAGGAACGGAATTCGGGACAAATTTTTTTTTTTTCTTTGTCGGCCTATCTCAACCCGGTTTGGATAGAATTAAAACCGAAATGAAGGTTTTTAATTTTTTGAATTTTTTTTGTAATTTTCAGGTTAGGGTCAGATAGGAATGGAATTCGGGACTAAAATTTTATTCTCTCTTTATCGGCCTATCTCAAACCGATTTGGATAGAAATAATGCCGGAATAAAGTTTTTTTATTTTTTGAATTTTTTTCTATTTTTTTTATGAATTTTCTAGCTAGGGTCGGATAAGAACGGAATTCGGGACTAAATTTTTATTTTCTCTTTCTCGAACTATCTCAACCCAGTTTGGAAAAAAATAATGCCGGAATGAAGTTTTTTTATTTTTTGAATTTTTTTTTCTATTTTTTTTGTAAATTTCTAGCTGGGGTCAGATAAAAGCGGTAATTGGGACTAAAATTTATTTCTCTCATTCTCGGACTTTCTCAACCCGGTTTGGATAGAAATGAGGCAGGAATGAAGTTTTTTAATTTTTTTGCTATTTTTTTTGGAATTTTCTAGATAGGGTCGGATGGAAACGGAATTCGGGACTACAATTATTTTTTTTTCTTTCTCGACCAATCTCAGCCCAGTTTAGATAAAAATAAAGCCGGAATGAGATTTTTTAATTTTTTGAATTTTTTTGCTATTTTTTTTGTTATTTTCTAGCTAGGGTCGGACGGGAACGGAATTCGGGACTAAAATTTTTTTTTTTTTCTCTTCCTCTGCCAATCCAAACCCGGTTTAGATAGAAATAATGTCGGAATGAAGTTTTTTAATTTTTTGAATTTTTTTGCCATTTTTTTTTGAAATTTTCTAGGTACGGTTGGATAGGAATGGAATTCGGGACAAAATTTTTTTTCCCTCTTTCTCATCCTATCTCTACTTGGGTTGGATAGAAATATTGCCGGAATAATGTTTTTTAATTTTTTGAATTTTTTTGCTTTTTATTTTTTCGGAATTTTCTAGCTAGGGTCGGATTGGGACGGAATTCAGGACTAATTTTTTTTTTCTTTCGCGGCCTATCTCAACCCGGTTTCGACAAAAATAATGCGGGAATGAAGTTTTTTAATTTTTTGAATTTTTTTGCCCTTTTTTTTGTAATTTCAAGCTACGGTCGGAGAGGAACGGAATTCAAGGCTAAAAATTTTTTCGCCCGTTCTTGGCCTATCTAAACTCGATTTGGATAGAAATAATGCCGGAATGAAGTTTTTTAATTGTTTGAATTTTTTTGATTTATTTTTGGGAATTTCCTAGCTACGGTCGGAAAGGAACAGAATTCGGGACTAAAATTTTTTTTTCTCTTTCTCGGCCTATCTCAACTCGTTTTGGATAGAAATATTGCTGGAATGAAGTTTTTTAATTTTTTTACTTTTTTTGCTATTTTTTTTGGAATTTTTTAGCTAGGGTCGGATAGGAACGGAATTCGGGACTAAATTTTTTTTTTTTTTTTCTTTCTCGGACTATCTCAACCCGGTTTGGATAGGAATAATGCAGGAATGAAGTTTTTGAATTTTTTTTCTATTTTTTTTTTTGGAATTTTCTAGCTAGGGTCGGATGGGAACGGAATTCGGTACTAAAATTATTTTTTGTCTTTCTCAGACTGTCTCAACCCGGTTTGGATAGAAATAAGGTTGGAATGAAGTTTTTTAATTTTTTTGCTATTTTTTTACTATTTTTTTTTTTGTAATTTTTTAGCAAGGGTCAGATAAGAACGGAATTCAGGAATAAAAATTTTTTCTCTCTTTCTCGGACTATCTCAACCCAGTTTGGATAAAAATAATGCCGAAATGAAGTTGTTGAATTTTTTTGCTCTTTTTTTTGGAATTTTCTAGCTAGGGTCGGATAGGAACGGAATTCGGGACTAAATTTCTTTTTTCTCTTTCTCGGACTATCTCAACCGGTTTGGATAGAAATAACGCAGGAATGAAGTTTTTGAATTTTTTTTCTATTTTTTTTTTTGGAATTTTCTAGCTAGGGTCAGGTGGGAACGAAATTCGGGACTAAAATTATTTTTTCTCTTTCTCGGACTGTCTCAACCCGGTTTGGATAGAAATAAGGTTGGAATGAAGTTTTTTAATTTTTTTGCTACTTTTTTTGAAATTTTCTAGCTAGGGTCGGATAGGAACGGAATTCGAGACTAATTTTTTTTTTTCTCGTCCTCGGACTATCTCAAGGAATGAAGTTTTTTAATTTTTTTGTCATTTCTTTTGGAATTTTCTAGCTAGGGTCGGATAGGAACGGAATTCGGGACTAAAATTGTTTTCCCTCTTTCTTGGCCTATCTCAACTCGGTTTGGATAGAAATATTGCCGGAATGATGTTTTTTAATTTTTTGAATTTTATTGCTATTTTTTTTGGAGTTTCTAGTTAGGGTCGGATACGAACGAAATTCGAGACTAAATTTTTTTTTTCTTTGTCGGCCTATGTCAACCAGGTCTGGATAGAAATAATGCCGAAATGAAGGTTTTTAATTTTTTGAATTTTTTTTTGAATTTTTTTTGTAATTTTTTATCTTGGGTCGGAGAGGAACGGAATTCGAGGCTAAAAATTTTTTCGCCCGTTCTTGGCCTATCTCAACTCGGTTTGGATATAAATAATGCCGGAATGAATTTTTTTATTTTTTTTGCTATTTTTTTATGAATTTTCAAGTTAGGGTCGGATAGGAACGGAATTCGGGACTAAAATTTTTCTTTTTCTCTTTCTGGGACTGTCTCAATCCGGTTTGGATAGAAATAATGCAGGAATGAAGTTCTTTAATTTTTTTTTGCTATTTTTTTTTTGAATTTTCTAGCTAGGGTCGGATATGAACGGAATTCGGGACTAAAATTTTATTCTCTCTTTCTTGGCCCATCCCAATCCGGTTTGGAAAGAAATAATGCCGGAATGAAGTTTTTTAATTTTTTAAATTTTTTTGCTTTTTTTTTGGTGATTTTCCTCGCTACGGTCGGAAAGGAACAGAATTCGGGACTAAAATTTTTTTTCTCTTTCTCGGCCTATCTCCACTCGTTATGGATAGAAATATTGCTGGAATGATGTTTTTTAATTCTTTTACTATTTTTTTTGGAATTTTCAAGTTAGGTTCGGATAGGAACGGAATTCGGGACAAATTTTTTTTTTTTTGTTTGTCGGCCTATCTCAACCCGGTTTGGATAGAATTAAAACCGAAATGAAGGTTTTTAATTTTTTGAATTTTTTTTGTAATTTTCAGGTTAGGGTCAGATAGGAATGGAATTCGGGACTAAAATTTTATTCTCTCTTTATCGGCCTATCTCAAACCGATTTGGATAGAAATAATGCCGGAATAAAGTTTTTTTATTTTTTGAATTTTTTTTATGAATTTTCTAGCTAGGGTCGGATAAGAACGGAATTCGGGACTAAATTTTTATTTTCTCTTTCTCGAACTATCTCAACCCAGTTCGGAAAAAAATAATGCCGGAATGAAGTTTTTTTATTTTTTGAATTTTTTTTTCTATTTTTTTTGTAAATTTCTAGCTGGGGTCGAATAAAAGCGGTAATTGGGACTAAAATTTATTTCTCTCATTCTCGGACTTTCTCAACCCGGTTTGGATAGAAATGAGGCAGGAATGAAGTTTTTTAATTTTTTTGCTATTTTTTTTGGAATTTTCTAGATAGGGTCGGATGGAAACGGAATTCGGGACTACAATTACTTTTTTTTCTTTCTCGACCAATCTCAGCCCAGTTTAGATAAAAATAAAGCCGGAATGAGATTTTTTAATTTTTTGAATTTTTTTGCTATTTTTTTTGTTATTTTCTAGCTAGGGTCGGACGGGAACGGAATTCGGGACTAAAATTTTTTTTTTTTTTTCTCTTCCTCTGCCAATCCAAACCCGGTTTAGATAGAAATAATGTCGGAATGAAGTTTTTTAATTTTTTGAATTTTTTTGCCATTTTTTTTTGAAATTTTCTAGGTACGGTTGGATAGGAATGGAATTCGGGACAAAATTTTTTTTCCCTCTTTCTCATCCTATCTCTACTTGGGTTGGATAGAAATATTGCCGGAATAATGTTTTTTAATTTTTTGAATTTTTTTGCTTTTTATTTTTTCGGAATTTTCTAGCTAGGGTCGGATTGGGACGGAATTCAGGACTAATTTTTTTTTTCTTTCGCGGCCTATCTCAACCCGGTTTCGACAAAAATAATGCGGGAATGAAGTTTTTTAATTTTTTGAATTTTTTTGCCATTTTTTTTGTAATTTCAAGCTACGGTCGGAGAGGAACGGAATTCAAGGCTAAAAATTTTTTCGCCCGTTCTTGGCCTATCTAAACTCGATTTGGATAGAAATAATGCCGGAATGAAGTTTTTTAATTTTTTGAATTTTTTTGATTTATTTTTGGGAATTTCCTAGCTACGGTCGGAAAGGAACAGAATTCGGGACTAAAATTTTTTTTTCTCTTTCTCGGCCTATCTCAACTCGTTTTGGATAGAAATATTGCTGGAATGAAGTTTTTTAATTTTTTTACTTTTTTTGCTATTTTTTTTGGAATTTTTTAGCTAGGGTCGGATAGGAACGGAATTCGGGACTAAATTTTTTTTTTTTTTTTCTTTCTCGGACTATCTCAACCCGGTTTGGATAGGAATAATGCAGGAATGAAGTTTTTGAATTTTTTTTCTATTTTTTTTTTGGAATTTTCTAGCTAGGGTCGGATGGGAACGGAATTCGGTACTAAAATTATTTTTTGTCTTTCTCAGACTGTCTCAACCCGGTTTGGATAGAAATAAGGTTGGAATGAAGTTTTTTAATTTTTTTGCTATTTTTTTACTATTTTTTTTTTTGTAATTTTTTAGCAAGGGTCAGATAAGAACGGAATTCAGGAATAAAATTTTTTTCTCTCTTTCTCGGACTATCTCAACCCAGTTTGGATAAAAATAATGCCGAAATGAAGTTGTTGAATTTTTTTGCTCTTTTTTTTGGAATTTTCTAGCTAGGGTCGGATAGGAACGGAATTCGGGACTAAATTTCTTTTTTCTCTTTCTCGGACTATCTCAACCGGTTTGGATAGAAATAACGCAGGAATGAAGTTTTTGAATTTTTTTTCTATTTTTTTTTTTGGAATTTTCTAGCTAGGGTCAGGTGGGAACGAAATTCGGGACTAAAATTATTTTTTCTCTTTCTCGGACTGTCTCAACCCGGTTTGGATAGAAATAAGGTTGGAATGAAGTTTTTTAATTTTTTTGCTACTTTTTTTGAAATTTTCTAGCTAGGGTCGGATAGGAACGGAATTCGGGACTAATTTTTTTTTTTCTCGTCCTCGGACTATCCCAAGGAATGAAGTTTTTTAATTTTTTTGTCATTTCTTTTGGAATTTTCTAGCTAGGGTCGGATAGGAACGGAATTCGGGACTAAAATTGTTTTCCCTCTTTCTTGGCCTATCTCAACTCGGTTTGGATAGAAATATTGCCGGAATGATGTTTTTTAATTTTTTGAATTTTATTGCTATTTTTTTTGGAGTTTCTAGTTAGGGTCGGATACGAACGAAATTCGAGACTAAATTTTTTTTTTCTTTGTCGGCCTATGTCAACCAGGTCTTGATAGAAATAATGCCGAAATGAAGGTTTTTAATTTTTTGAATTTTTTTTTGAATTTTTTTTGTAATTTTTTATCTTGGGTCGGAGAGGAACGGAATTCGAGGCTAAAAATTTTTTCGCCCGTTCTTGGCCTATCTCAACTCGGTTTGGATATAAATAATGCCGGAATGAATTTTTTTATTTTTTTTGCTATTTTTTTATGAATTTTCAAGTTAGGGTCGGATAGGAACGGAATTCGGGACTAAAATTTTTCTTTTTCTCTTTCTGGGACTGTCTCAATCCGGTTTGGATAGAAATAATGCAGGAATGAAGTTCTTTAATTTTTTTTTGCTATTTTTTTTTTGAATTTTCTAGCTAGGGTCAGATATGAACGGAATTCGGGACTAAAATTTTATTCTCTCTTTCTTGGCCCATCCCAATCCGGTTTGGAAAGAAATAATGCCGGAATGAAGTTTTTTAATTTTTTAAATTTTTTTGCTTTTTTTTTGGTGATTTTCCTCGCTACGGTCGGAAAGGAACAGAATTCGGGACTAAAATTTTTTTTCTCTTTCTCGGCCTATCTCCACTCGTTATGGATAGAAATATTGCTGGAATGATGTTTTTTAATTCTTTTACTATTTTTTTTGGAATTTTCAAGTTAGGTTCGGATAGGAACGGAATTCGGGACAAATTTTTTTTTTCTTTGTCGGCCTATCTCAACCCGGTTTGGATAGAATTAAAACCGAAATGAAGGTTTTTAATTTTTTGAATTTTTTTTGTAATTTTCAGGTTAGGGTCAGATAGGAATGGAATTCGGGACTAAAATTTTATTCTCTCTTTATCGGCCTATCTCAAACCGATTTGGATAGAAATAATGCCGGAATAAAGTTTTTTTATTTTTTGAATTTTTTTCTATTTTTTTTATGAATTTTCTAGCTAGGGTCGGATAAGAACGGAATTCGGGACTAAATTTTTATTTTCTCTTTCTCGAACTATCTCAACCCAGTTTGGAAAAAAATAATGCCGGAATGAAGTTTTTTTATTTTTTGAATTTTTTTTTCTATTTTTTTTGTAAATTTCTAGCTGGGGTCGGATAAAAGCGGTAATTGGGACTAAAATTTATTTCTCTCATTCTCGGACTATCTCAACCCGGTTTGGATAGAAATGAGGCAGGAATGAAGTTTTTTAATTTTTTTGCTATTTTTTTTGGAATTTTCTAGATAGGGTCGGATGGAAACGGAATTCGGGACTACAATTATTTTTTTTTCTTTATCGACCAATCTCAGCCCAGTTTAGATAAAAATAAAGCCGGAATGAGATTTTTTAATTTTTTGAATTTTTTTGCTATTTTTTTTGTTATTTTCTAGCTAGGGTCGGACGGGAACGGAATTCGGGACTAAAATTTTTTTTTTTTTCTCTTCCTCTGCCAATCCAAACCCGGTTTAGATAGAAATAATGTCGGAATGAAGTTTTTTAATTTTTTGAATTTTTTTGCCATTTTTTTTTGAAATTTTCTAGGTACGGTTGGATAGGAATGGAATTCGGGACAAAATTTTTTTTCCCTCTTTCTCATCCTATCTCTACTTGGGTTGGATAGAAATATTGCCGGAATAATGTTTTTTAATTTTTTGAATTTTTTTGCTTTTTATTTTTTCGGAATTTTGTAGCTAGGGTCGGATTGGGACGGAATTCAGGACTAATTTTTTTTTTCTTTCGCGGCCTATCTCAACCCGGTTTCGACAAAAATAATGCGGGAATGAAGTTTTTTAATTTTTTGAATTTTTTTGCCATTTTTTTTGTAATTTCAAGCTACGGTCGGAGACGAACGGAATTCAAGGCTAAAAATTTTTTCGCCCGTTCTTGGCCTATCTAAACTCGGTTTGGATAGAAATAATGCCGGAATGAAGTTTTTTAATTTTTTGAATTTTTTTGATTTTTTTTTGGGAATTTCCTAGCTACGGTCTGAAAGGAACAGAATTCGGGACTAAAATTTTTTTTTCTCTTTCTCGGCCTATCTCAACTCGTTTTGGATAGAAATATTGCTGGAATGAAGTTTTTTAATTTTTTTACTTTTTTTGCTATTTTTTTTGGAATTTTTTAGCTAGGGTCGGATAGGAACGGAATTCGGGACTAAATTTTTTTTTTTTTTTTCTTTCTCGGACTATCTCAACCCGGTTTGGATAGGAATAATGCAGGAATGAAGTTTTTGAATTTTTTATGAATTTTTTTTTTGGAATTTTCTACCTAGGGTCGGATGGGAACGGAATTCGGTACTAAAATTATTTTTTGTCTTTCTCAGACTGTCTCAACCCGGTTTGGATAGAAATAAGGTTGGAATGAAGTTTTTTAATTTTTTTGCTATTTTTTTACTATTTTTTTTTTTGTAATTTTTTAGCAAGGGTCAGATAAGAACGGAATTCAGGAATAAAATTTTTTTCTCTCTTTCTCGGACTATCTCAACCCAGTTTGGATAAAAATAATGCCGAAATGAAGTTGTTGAATTTTTTTGCTCTTTTTTTTGGAATTTTCTAGCTAGGGTCGGATAGGAACGGAATTCGGGACTAAATTTCTTTTTTCTCTTTCTCGGACTATCTCAACCGGTTTGGATAGAAATAACGCAGGAATGAAGTTTTTGAATTTTTTTTCTATTTTTTTTTTTGGAATTTTCTAGCTAGGGTCAGGTGGGAACGAAATTCGGGACTAAAATTATTTTTTCTCTTTCTCGGACTGTCTCAACCCGGTTTGGATAGAAATAAGGTTGGAATGAAGTTTTTTAATTTTTTTGCTACTTTTTTTGAAATTTTCTAGCTAGGGTCGGATAGGAACGGAATTCGAGACTAATTTTTTTTTTTCTCGTCCTCGGACTATCTCAAGGAATGAAGTTTTTTAATTTTTTTGTCATTTCTTTTGGAATTTTCTAGCTAGGGTCGGATAGGAACGGAATTCGGGACTAAAATTGTTTTCCCTCTTTCTTGGCCTATCTCAACTCGGTTTGGATAGAAATATTGCCGGAATGATGTTTTTTAATTTTTTGAATTTTATTGCTATTTTTTTTGGAGTTTCTAGTTAGGGTCGGATACGAACGAAATTCGAGACTAAATTTTTTTTTTCTTTGTCGGCCTATGTCAACCAGGTCTGGATAGAAATAATGCCGAAATGAAGGTTTTTAATTTTTTGAATTTTTTTTTGAATTTTTTTTGTAATTTTTTATCTTGGGTCGGAGAGGAACGGAATTCGAGGCTAAAAATTTTTTCGCCCGTTCTTGGCCTATCTCAACTCGGTTTGGATATAAATAATGCCGGAATGAATTTTTTTATTTTTTTTGCTATTTTTTTATGAATTTTCAAGTTAGGGTCGGATAGGAACGGAATTCGGGACTAAAATTTTTCTTTTTCTCTTTCTGGGACTGTCTCAATCCGGTTTGGATAGAAATAATGCAGGAATGAAGTTCTTTAATTTTTTTTTGCTATTTTTTTTTTGAATTTTCTAGCTAGGGTCGGATATGAACGGAATTCGGGACTAAAATTTTATTCTCTCTTTCTTGGCCCATCCCAATCCGGTTTGGAAAGAAATAATGCCGGAATGAAGTTTTTTAATTTTTTAAATTTTTTTGCTTTTTTTTTGGTGATTTTCCTCGCTACGGTCGGAAAGGAACAGAATTCGGGACTAAAATTTTTTTTCTCTTTCACGGCCTATCTCCACTCGTTATGGATAGAAATATTGCTGGAATGATGTTTTTTAATTCTTTTACTATTTTTTTTGGAATTTTCAAGTTAGGTTCGGATAGGAACGGAATTCGGGACAAATTTTTTTTTTTTCTTTGTCGGCCTATCTCAACCCGGTTTGGATAGAATTAAAACCGAAATGAAGGTTTTTAATTTTTTGAATTTTTTTTGTAATTTTCAGGTTAGGGTCAGATAGGAATGGAATTCGGGACTAAAATTTTATTCTCTCTTTATCGGCCTATCTCAAACCGATTTGGATAGAAATAATGCCGGAATAAAGTTTTTTTATTTTTTGAATTTTTTTCTATTTTTTTTATGAATTTTCTAGCTAGGGTCGGATAAGAACGGAATTCGGGACTAAATTTTTATTTTCTCTTTCTCGAACTATCTCAACCCAGTTTGGAAAAAAATAATGCCGGAATGAAGTTTTTTTATTTTTTGAATTTTTTTTTCTATTTTTTTTGTAAATTTCTAGCTGGGGTCGGATAAAAGCGGTAATTGGGACTAAAATTTATTTCTCTCATTCTCGGACTATCTCAACCCGGTTTGGATAGAAATGAGGCAGGAATGAAGTTTTTTAATTTTTTTGCTATTTTTTTTGGAATTTTCTAGATAGGGTTGGATGGAAACGGAATTCGGGACTACAATTATTTTTTTTTCTTTATCGACCAATCTCAGCCCAGTTTAGATAAAAATAAAGCCGGAATGAGATTTTTTAATTTTTTGAATTTTTTTGCTATTTTTTTTGTTATTTTCTAGCTAGGGTCGGACGGGAACGGAATTCGGGACTAAAATTTTTTTTTTTTTCTCTTCCTCTGCCAATCCAAACCCGGTTTAGATAGAAATAATGTCGGAATGAAGTTTTTTAATTTTTTGAATTTTTTTGCCATTTTTTTTTGAAATTTTCTAGGTACGGTTGGATAGGAATGGAATTCGGGACAAAATTTTTTTTCCCTCTTTCTCATCCTATCTCTACTTGGGTTGGATAGAAATATTGCCGGAATAATGTTTTTTAATTTTTTGAATTTTTTTGCTTTTTATTTTTTCGGAATTTTGTAGCTAGGGTCGGATTGGGACGGAATTCAGGACTAATTTTTTTTTTCTTTCGCGGCCTATCTCAACCCGGTTTCGACAAAAATAATGCGGGAATGAAGTTTTTTAATTTTTTGAATTTTTTTGCCATTTTTTTTGTAATTTCAAGCTACGGTCGGAGACGAACGGAATTCAAGGCTAAAAATTTTTTCGCCCGTTCTTGGCCTATCTAAACTCGGTTTGGATAGAAATAATGCCGGAATGAAGTTTTTTAATTTTTTGAATTTTTTTGATTTTTTTTTGGGAATTTCCTAGCTACGGTCTGAAAGGAACAGAATTCGGGACTAAAATTTTTTTTTCTCTTTCTCGGCCTATCTCAACTCGTTTTGGATAGAAATATTGCTGGAATGAAGTTTTTTAATTTTTTTACTTTTTTTGCTATTTTTTTTGGAATTTTTTAGCTAGGGTCGGATAGGAACGGAATTCGGGACTAAATTTTTTTTTTTTTTTTCTTTCTCGGACTATCTCAACCCGGTTTGGATAGGAATAATGCAGGAATGAAGTTTTTGAATTTTTTATGAATTTTTTTTTTGGAATTTTCTACCTAGGGTCGGATGGGAACGGAATTCGGTACTAAAATTATTTTTTGTCTTTCTCAGACTGTCTCAACCCGGTTTGGATAGAAATAAGGTTGGAATGAAGTTTTTTAATTTTTTTGCTATTTTTTTACTATTTTTTTTTTGTAATTTTTTAGCAAGGGTCAGATAAGAACGGAATTCAGGAATAAAATTTTTTTCTCTCTTTCTCGGACTATCTCAACCCAGTTTGGATAAAAATAATGCCGAAATGAAGTTGTTGAATTTTTTTGCTCTTTTTTTTGGAATTTTCTAGCTAGGGTCGGATAGGAACGGAATTCGGGACTAAATTTCTTTTTTCTCTTTCTCGGACTATCTCAACCGGTTTGGATAGAAATAACGCAGGAATGAAGTTTTTGAATTTTTTTTCTATTTTTTTTTTTGGAATTTTCTAGCTAGGGTCAGGTGGGAACGAAATTCGGGACTAAAATTATTTTTTCTCTTTCTCGGACTGTCTCAACCCGGTTTGGATAGAAATAAGGTTGGAATGAAGTTTTTTAATTTTTTTGCTACTTTTTTTGAAATTTTCTAGCTAGGGTCGGATAGGAACGGAATTCGAGACTAATTTTTTTTTTTCTCGTCCTCGGACTATCTCAAGGAATGAAGTTTTTTAATTTTTTTGTCATTTCTTTTGGAATTTTCTAGCTAGGGTCGGATAGGAACGGAATTCGGGACTAAAATTGTTTTCCCTCTTTCTTGGCCTATCTCAACTCGGTTTGGATAGAAATATTGCCGGAATGATGTTTTTTAATTTTTTGAATTTTATTGCTATTTTTTTTGGAGTTTCTAGTTAGGGTCGGATACGAACGAAATTCGAGACTAAATTTTTTTTTTCTTTGTCGGCCTATGTCAACCAGGTCTGGATAGAAATAATGCCGAAATGAAGGTTTTTAATTTTTTGAATTTTTTTTTGAATTTTTTTTGTAATTTTTTATCTTGGGTCGGAGAGGAACGGAATTCGAGGCTAAAAATTTTTTCGCCCGTTCTTGGCCTATCTCAACTCGGTTTGGATATAAATAATGCCGGAATGAATTTTTTTATTTTTTTTGCTATTTTTTTATGAATTTTCAAGTTAGGGTCGGATAGGAACGGAATTCGGGACTAAAATTTTTCTTTTTCTCTTTCTGGGACTGTCTCAATCCGGTTTGGATAGAAATAATGCAGGAATGAAGTTCTTTAATTTTTTTTTGCTATTTTTTTTTTGAATTTTCTAGCTAGGGTCGGATATGAACGGAATTCGGGACTAAAATTTTATTCTCTCTTTCTTGGCCCATCCCAATCCGGTTTGGAAAGAAATAATGCCGGAATGAAGTTTTTTAATTTTTTAAATTTTTTTGCTTTTTTTTTGGTGATTTTCCTCGCTACGGTCGGAAAGGAACAGAATTCGGGACTAAAATTTTTTTTCTCTTTCACGGCCTATCTCCACTCGTTATGGATAGAAATATTGCTGGAATGATGTTTTTTAATTCTTTTACTATTTTTTTTGGAATTTTCAAGTTAGGTTCGGATAGGAACGGAATTCGGGACAAATTTTTTTTTTTTCTTTGTCGGCCTATCTCAACCCGGTTTGGATAGAATTAAAACCGAAATGAAGGTTTTTAATTTTTTGAATTTTTTTTGTAATTTTCAGGTTAGGGTCAGATAGGAATGGAATTCGGGACTAAAATTTTATTCTCTCTTTATCGGCCTATCTCAAACCGATTTGGATAGAAATAATGCCGGAATAAAGTTTTTTTATTTTTTGAATTTTTTTCTATTTTTTTTATGAATTTTCTAGCTAGGGTCGGATAAGAACGGAATTCGGGACTAAATTTTTATTTTCTCTTTCTCGAACTATCTCAACCCAGTTTGGAAAAAAATAATGCCGGAATGAAGTTTTTTTATTTTTTGAATTTTTTTTTCTATTTTTTTTGTAAATTTCTAGCTGGGGTCGGATAAAAGCGGTAATTGGGACTAAAATTTATTTCTCTCATTCTCGGACTATCTCAACCCGGTTTGGATAGAAATGAGGCAGGAATGAAGTTTTTTAATTTTTTTGCTATTTTTTTTGGAATTTTCTAGATAGGGTTGGATGGAAACGGAATTCGGGACTACAATTATTTTTTTTTCTTTATCGACCAATCTCAGCCCAGTTTAGATAAAAATAAAGCCGGAATGAGATTTTTTAATTTTTTGAATTTTTTTGCTATTTTTTTTGTTATTTTCTAGCTAGGGTCGGACGGGAACGGAATTCGGGACTAAAATTTTTTTTTTTTTCTCTTCCTCTGCCAATCCAAACCCGGTTTAGATAGAAATAATGTCGGAATGAAGTTTTTTAATTTTTTGAATTTTTTTGCCATTTTTTTTTGAAATTTTCTAGGTACGGTTGGATAGGAATGGAATTCGGGACAAAATTTTTTTTCCCTCTTTCTCATCCTATCTCTACTTGGGTTGGATAGAAATATTGCCGGAATAATGTTTTTTAATTTTTTGAATTTTTTTGCTTTTTATTTTTTCGGAATTTTGTAGCTAGGGTCGGATTGGGACGGAATTCAGGACTAATTTTTTTTTTCTTTCGCGGCCTATCTCAACCCGGTTTCGACAAAAATAATGCGGGAATGAAGTTTTTTAATTTTTTGAATTTTTTTGCCATTTTTTTTGTAATTTCAAGCTACGGTCGGAGACGAACGGAATTCAAGGCTAAAAATTTTTTCGCCCGTTCTTGGCCTATCTAAACTCGGTTTGGATAGAAATAATGCCGGAATGAAGTTTTTTAATTTTTTGAATTTTTTTGATTTTTTTTTGGGAATTTCCTAGCTACGGTCTGAAAGGAACAGAATTCGGGACTAAAATTTTTTTTTCTCTTTCTCGGCCTATCTCAACTCGTTTTGGATAGAAATATTGCTGGAATGAAGTTTTTTAATTTTTTTACTTTTTTTGCTATTTTTTTTGGAATTTTTTAGCTAGGGTCGGATAGGAACGGAATTCGGGACTAAATTTTTTTTTTTTTTTTCTTTCTCGGACTATCTCAACCCGGTTTGGATAGGAATAATGCAGGAATGAAGTTTTTGAATTTTTTATGAATTTTTTTTTTGGAATTTTCTACCTAGGGTCGGATGGGAACGGAATTCGGTACTAAAATTATTTTTTGTCTTTCTCAGACTGTCTCAACCCGGTTTGGATAGAAATAAGGTTGGAATGAAGTTTTTTAATTTTTTTGCTATTTTTTTACTATTTTTTTTTTGTAATTTTTTAGCAAGGGTCAGATAAGAACGGAATTCAGGAATAAAATTTTTTTCTCTCTTTCTCGGACTATCTCAACCCAGTTTGGATAAAAATAATGCCGAAATGAAGTTGTTGAATTTTTTTGCTCTTTTTTTTGGAATTTTCTAGCTAGGGTCGGATAGGAACGGAATTCGGGACTAAATTTCTTTTTTCTCTTTCTCGGACTATCTCAACCGGTTTGGATAGAAATAACGCAGGAATGAAGTTTTTGAATTTTTTTTCTATTTTTTTTTTTGGAATTTTCTAGCTAGGGTCAGGTGGGAACGAAATTCGGGACTAAAATTATTTTTTCTCTTTCTCGGACTGTCTCAACCCGGTTTGGATAGAAATAAGGTTGGAATGAAGTTTTTTAATTTTTTTGCTACTTTTTTTGAAATTTTCTAGCTAGGGTCGGATAGGAACGGAATTCGAGACTAATTTTTTTTTTTCTCGTCCTCGGACTATCTCAAGGAATGAAGTTTTTTAATTTTTTTGTCATTTCTTTTGGAATTTTCTAGCTAGGGTCGGATAGGAACGGAATTCGGGACTAAAATTGTTTTCCCTCTTTCTTGGCCTATCTCAACTCGGTTTGGATAGAAATATTGCCGGAATGATGTTTTTTAATTTTTTGAATTTTATTGCTATTTTTTTTGGAGTTTCTAGTTAGGGTCGGATACGAACGAAATTCGAGACTAAATTTTTTTTTTCTTTGTCGGCCTATGTCAACCAGGTCTGGATAGAAATAATGCCGAAATGAAGGTTTTTAATTTTTTGAATTTTTTTTTGAATTTTTTTTGTAATTTTTTATCTTGGGTCGGAGAGGAACGGAATTCGAGGCTAAAAATTTTTTCGCCCGTTCTTGGCCTATCTCAACTCGGTTTGGATATAAATAATGCCGGAATGAATTTTTTTATTTTTTTTGCTATTTTTTTATGAATTTTCAAGTTAGGGTCGGATAGGAACGGAATTCGGGACTAAAATTTTTCTTTTTCTCTTTCTGGGACTGTCTCAATCCGGTTTGGATAGAAATAATGCAGGAATGAAGTTCTTTAATTTTTTTTTGCTATTTTTTTTTTGAATTTTCTAGCTAGGGTCGGATATGAACGGAATTCGGGACTAAAATTTTATTCTCTCTTTCTTGGCCCATCCCAATCCGGTTTGGAAAGAAATAATGCCGGAATGAAGTTTTTTAATTTTTTAAATTTTTTTGCTTTTTTTTTGGTGATTTTCCTCGCTACGGTCGGAAAGGAACAGAATTCGGGACTAAAATTTTTTTTCTCTTTCACGGCCTATCTCCACTCGTTATGGATAGAAATATTGCTGGAATGATGTTTTTTAATTCTTTTACTATTTTTTTTGGAATTTTCAAGTTAGGTTCGGATAGGAACGGAATTCGGGACAAATTTTTTTTTTTTCTTTGTCGGCCTATCTCAACCCGGTTTGGATAGAATTAAAACCGAAATGAAGGTTTTTAATTTTTTGAATTTTTTTTGTAATTTTCAGGTTAGGGTCAGATAGGAATGGAATTCGGGACTAAAATTTTATTCTCTCTTTATCGGCCTATCTCAAACCGATTTGGATAGAAATAATGCCGGAATAAAGTTTTTTTATTTTTTGAATTTTTTTCTATTTTTTTTATGAATTTTCTAGCTAGGGTCGGATAAGAACGGAATTCGGGACTAAATTTTTATTTTCTCTTTCTCGAACTATCTCAACCCAGTTTGGAAAAAAATAATGCCGGAATGAAGTTTTTTTATTTTTTGAATTTTTTTTTCTATTTTTTTTGTAAATTTCTAGCTGGGGTCGGATAAAAGCGGTAATTGGGACTAAAATTTATTTCTCTCATTCTCGGACTATCTCAACCCGGTTTGGATAGAAATGAGGCAGGAATGAAGTTTTTTAATTTTTTTGCTATTTTTTTTGGAATTTTCTAGATAGGGTTGGATGGAAACGGAATTCGGGACTACAATTATTTTTTTTTCTTTATCGACCAATCTCAGCCCAGTTTAGATAAAAATAAAGCCGGAATGAGATTTTTTAATTTTTTGAATTTTTTTGCTATTTTTTTTGTTATTTTCTAGCTAGGGTCGGACGGGAACGGAATTCGGGACTAAAATTTTTTTTTTTTTCTCTTCCTCTGCCAATCCAAACCCGGTTTAGATAGAAATAATGTCGGAATGAAGTTTTTTAATTTTTTGAATTTTTTTGCCATTTTTTTTTGAAATTTTCTAGGTACGGTTGGATAGGAATGGAATTCGGGACAAAATTTTTTTTCCCTCTTTCTCATCCTATCTCTACTTGGGTTGGATAGAAATATTGCCGGAATAATGTTTTTTAATTTTTTGAATTTTTTTGCTTTTTATTTTTTCGGAATTTTGTAGCTAGGGTCGGATTGGGACGGAATTCAGGACTAATTTTTTTTTTCTTTCGCGGCCTATCTCAACCCGGTTTCGACAAAAATAATGCGGGAATGAAGTTTTTTAATTTTTTGAATTTTTTTGCCATTTTTTTTGTAATTTCAAGCTACGGTCGGAGACGAACGGAATTCAAGGCTAAAAATTTTTTCGCCCGTTCTTGGCCTATCTAAACTCGGTTTGGATAGAAATAATGCCGGAATGAAGTTTTTTAATTTTTTGAATTTTTTTGATTTTTTTTTGGGAATTTCCTAGCTACGGTCTGAAAGGAACAGAATTCGGGACTAAAATTTTTTTTTCTCTTTCTCGGCCTATCTCAACTCGTTTTGGATAGAAATATTGCTGGAATGAAGTTTTTTAATTTTTTTACTTTTTTTGCTATTTTTTTTGGAATTTTTTAGCTAGGGTCGGATAGGAACGGAATTCGGGACTAAATTTTTTTTTTTTTTTTCTTTCTCGGACTATCTCAACCCGGTTTGGATAGGAATAATGCAGGAATGAAGTTTTTGAATTTTTTATGAATTTTTTTTTTGGAATTTTCTACCTAGGGTCGGATGGGAACGGAATTCGGTACTAAAATTATTTTTTGTCTTTCTCAGACTGTCTCAACCCGGTTTGGATAGAAATAAGGTTGGAATGAAGTTTTTTAATTTTTTTGCTATTTTTTTACTATTTTTTTTTTGTAATTTTTTAGCAAGGGTCAGATAAGAACGGAATTCAGGAATAAAATTTTTTTCTCTCTTTCTCGGACTATCTCAACCCAGTTTGGATAAAAATAATGCCGAAATGAAGTTGTTGAATTTTTTTGCTCTTTTTTTTGGAATTTTCTAGCTAGGGTCGGATAGGAACGGAATTCGGGACTAAATTTCTTTTTTCTCTTTCTCGGACTATCTCAACCGGTTTGGATAGAAATAACGCAGGAATGAAGTTTTTGAATTTTTTTTCTATTTTTTTTTTTGGAATTTTCTAGCTAGGGTCAGGTGGGAACGAAATTCGGGACTAAAATTATTTTTTCTCTTTCTCGGACTGTCTCAACCCGGTTTGGATAGAAATAAGGTTGGAATGAAGTTTTTTAATTTTTTTGCTACTTTTTTTGAAATTTTCTAGCTAGGGTCGGATAGGAACGGAATTCGAGACTAATTTTTTTTTTTCTCGTCCTCGGACTATCTCAAGGAATGAAGTTTTTTAATTTTTTTGTCATTTCTTTTGGAATTTTCTAGCTAGGGTCGGATAGGAACGGAATTCGGGACTAAAATTGTTTTCCCTCTTTCTTGGCCTATCTCAACTCGGTTTGGATAGAAATATTGCCGGAATGATGTTTTTTAATTTTTTGAATTTTATTGCTATTTTTTTTGGAGTTTCTAGTTAGGGTCGGATACGAACGAAATTCGAGACTAAATTTTTTTTTTCTTTGTCGGCCTATGTCAACCAGGTCTGGATAGAAATAATGCCGAAATGAAGGTTTTTAATTTTTTGAATTTTTTTTTGAATTTTTTTTGTAATTTTTTATCTTGGGTCGGAGAGGAACGGAATTCGAGGCTAAAAATTTTTTCGCCCGTTCTTGGCCTATCTCAACTCGGTTTGGATATAAATAATGCCGGAATGAATTTTTTTATTTTTTTTGCTATTTTTTTATGAATTTTCAAGTTAGGGTCGGATAGGAACGGAATTCGGGACTAAAATTTTTCTTTTTCTCTTTCTGGGACTGTCTCAATCCGGTTTGGATAGAAATAATGCAGGAATGAAGTTCTTTAATTTTTTTTTGCTATTTTTTTTTTGAATTTTCTAGCTAGGGTCGGATATGAACGGAATTCGGGACTAAAATTTTATTCTCTCTTTCTTGGCCCATCCCAATCCGGTTTGGAAAGAAATAATGCCGGAATGAAGTTTTTTAATTTTTTAAATTTTTTTGCTTTTTTTTTGGTGATTTTCCTCGCTACGGTCGGAAAGGAACAGAATTCGGGACTAAAATTTTTTTTCTCTTTCACGGCCTATCTCCACTCGTTATGGATAGAAATATTGCTGGAATGATGTTTTTTAATTCTTTTACTATTTTTTTTGGAATTTTCAAGTTAGGTTCGGATAGGAACGGAATTCGGGACAAATTTTTTTTTTTTCTTTGTCGGCCTATCTCAACCCGGTTTGGATAGAATTAAAACCGAAATGAAGGTTTTTAATTTTTTGAATTTTTTTTGTAATTTTCAGGTTAGGGTCAGATAGGAATGGAATTCGGGACTAAAATTTTATTCTCTCTTTATCGGCCTATCTCAAACCGATTTGGATAGAAATAATGCCGGAATAAAGTTTTTTTATTTTTTGAATTTTTTTCTATTTTTTTTATGAATTTTCTAGCTAGGGTCGGATAAGAACGGAATTCGGGACTAAATTTTTATTTTCTCTTTCTCGAACTATCTCAACCCAGTTTGGAAAAAAATAATGCCGGAATGAAGTTTTTTTATTTTTTGAATTTTTTTTTCTATTTTTTTTGTAAATTTCTAGCTGGGGTCGGATAAAAGCGGTAATTGGGACTAAAATTTATTTCTCTCATTCTCGGACTATCTCAACCCGGTTTGGATAGAAATGAGGCAGGAATGAAGTTTTTTAATTTTTTTGCTATTTTTTTTGGAATTTTCTAGATAGGGTTGGATGGAAACGGAATTCGGGACTACAATTATTTTTTTTTCTTTATCGACCAATCTCAGCCCAGTTTAGATAAAAATAAAGCCGGAATGAGATTTTTTAATTTTTTGAATTTTTTTGCTATTTTTTTTGTTATTTTCTAGCTAGGGTCGGACGGGAACGGAATTCGGGACTAAAATTTTTTTTTTTTTCTCTTCCTCTGCCAATCCAAACCCGGTTTAGATAGAAATAATGTCGGAATGAAGTTTTTTAATTTTTTGAATTTTTTTGCCATTTTTTTTTGAAATTTTCTAGGTACGGTTGGATAGGAATGGAATTCGGGACAAAATTTTTTTTCCCTCTTTCTCATCCTATCTCTACTTGGGTTGGATAGAAATATTGCCGGAATAATGTTTTTTAATTTTTTGAATTTTTTTGCTTTTTATTTTTTCGGAATTTTGTAGCTAGGGTCGGATTGGGACGGAATTCAGGACTAATTTTTTTTTTCTTTCGCGGCCTATCTCAACCCGGTTTCGACAAAAATAATGCGGGAATGAAGTTTTTTAATTTTTTGAATTTTTTTGCCATTTTTTTTGTAATTTCAAGCTACGGTCGGAGACGAACGGAATTCAAGGCTAAAAATTTTTTCGCCCGTTCTTGGCCTATCTAAACTCGGTTTGGATAGAAATAATGCCGGAATGAAGTTTTTTAATTTTTTGAATTTTTTTGATTTTTTTTTGGGAATTTCCTAGCTACGGTCTGAAAGGAACAGAATTCGGGACTAAAATTTTTTTTTCTCTTTCTCGGCCTATCTCAACTCGTTTTGGATAGAAATATTGCTGGAATGAAGTTTTTTAATTTTTTTACTTTTTTTGCTATTTTTTTTGGAATTTTTTAGCTAGGGTCGGATAGGAACGGAATTCGGGACTAAATTTTTTTTTTTTTTTTCTTTCTCGGACTATCTCAACCCGGTTTGGATAGGAATAATGCAGGAATGAAGTTTTTGAATTTTTTATGAATTTTTTTTTTGGAATTTTCTACCTAGGGTCGGATGGGAACGGAATTCGGTACTAAAATTATTTTTTGTCTTTCTCAGACTGTCTCAACCCGGTTTGGATAGAAATAAGGTTGGAATGAAGTTTTTTAATTTTTTTGCTATTTTTTTACTATTTTTTTTTTTGTAATTTTTTAGCAAGGGTCAGATAAGAACGGAATTCAGGAATAAAATTTTTTTCTCTCTTTCTCGGACTATCTCAACCCAGTTTGGATAAAAATAATGCCGAAATGAAGTTGTTGAATTTTTTTGCTCTTTTTTTTGGAATTTTCTAGCTAGGGTCGGATAGGAACGGAATTCGGGACTAAATTTCTTTTTTCTCTTTCTCGGACTATCTCAACCGGTTTGGATAGAAATAACGCAGGAATGAAGTTTTTGAATTTTTTTTCTATTTTTTTTTTTGGAATTTTCTAGCTAGGGTCAGGTGGGAACGAAATTCGGGACTAAAATTATTTTTTCTCTTTCTCGGACTGTCTCAACCCGGTTTGGATAGAAATAAGGTTGGAATGAAGTTTTTTAATTTTTTTGCTACTTTTTTTGAAATTTTCTAGCTAGGGTCGGATAGGAACGGAATTCGAGACTAATTTTTTTTTTCTCGTCCTCGGACTATCTCAAGGAATGAAGTTTTTTAATTTTTTTGTCATTTCTTTTGGAATTTTCTAGCTAGGGTCGGATAGGAACGGAATTCGGGACTAAAATTGTTTTCCCTCTTTCTTGGCCTATCTCAACTCGGTTTGGATAGAAATATTGCCGGAATGATGTTTTTTAATTTTTTGAATTTTATTGCTATTTTTTTTGGAGTTTCTAGTTAGGGTCGGATACGAACGAAATTCGAGACTAAATTTTTTTTTTCTTTGTCGGCCTATGTCAACCAGGTCTGGATAGAAATAATGCCGAAATGAAGGTTTTTAATTTTTTGAATTTTTTTTTGAATTTTTTTTGTAATTTTTTATCTTGGGTCGGAGAGGAACGGAATTCGAGGCTAAAAATTTTTTCGCCCGTTCTTGGCCTATCTCAACTCGGTTTGGATATAAATAATGCCGGAATGAATTTTTTTATTTTTTTTGCTATTTTTTTATGAATTTTCAAGTTAGGGTCGGATAGGAACGGAATTCGGGACTAAAATTTTTCTTTTTCTCTTTCTGGGACTGTCTCAATCCGGTTTGGATAGAAATAATGCAGGAATGAAGTTCTTTAATTTTTTTTTGCTATTTTTTTTTTGAATTTTCTAGCTAGGGTCGGATATGAACGGAATTCGGGACTAAAATTTTATTCTCTCTTTCTTGGCCCATCCCAATCCGGTTTGGAAAGAAATAATGCCGGAATGAAGTTTTTTAATTTTTTAAATTTTTTTGCTTTTTTTTTGGTGATTTTCCTCGCTACGGTCGGAAAGGAACAGAATTCGGGACTAAAATTTTTTTTCTCTTTCACGGCCTATCTCCACTCGTTATGGATAGAAATATTGCTGGAATGATGTTTTTTAATTCTTTTACTATTTTTTTTGGAATTTTCAAGTTAGGTTCGGATAGGAACGGAATTCGGGACAAATTTTTTTTTTTTCTTTGTCGGCCTATCTCAACCCGGTTTGGATAGAATTAAAACCGAAATGAAGGTTTTTAATTTTTTGAATTTTTTTTGTAATTTTCAGGTTAGGGTCAGATAGGAATGGAATTCGGGACTAAAATTTTATTCTCTCTTTATCGGCCTATCTCAAACCGATTTGGATAGAAATAATGCCGGAATAAAGTTTTTTTATTTTTTGAATTTTTTTCTATTTTTTTTATGAATTTTCTAGCTAGGGTCGGATAAGAACGGAATTCGGGACTAAATTTTTATTTTCTCTTTCTCGAACTATCTCAACCCAGTTTGGAAAAAAATAATGCCGGAATGAAGTTTTTTTATTTTTTGAATTTTTTTTTCTATTTTTTTTGTAAATTTCTAGCTGGGGTCGGATAAAAGCGGTAATTGGGACTAAAATTTATTTCTCTCATTCTCGGACTATCTCAACCCGGTTTGGATAGAAATGAGGCAGGAATGAAGTTTTTTAATTTTTTTGCTATTTTTTTTGGAATTTTCTAGATAGGGTTGGATGGAAACGGAATTCGGGACTACAATTATTTTTTTTTCTTTATCGACCAATCTCAGCCCAGTTTAGATAAAAATAAAGCCGGAATGAGATTTTTTAATTTTTTGAATTTTTTTGCTATTTTTTTTGTTATTTTCTAGCTAGGGTCGGACGGGAACGGAATTCGGGACTAAAATTTTTTTTTTTTTCTCTTCCTCTGCCAATCCAAACCCGGTTTAGATAGAAATAATGTCGGAATGAAGTTTTTTAATTTTTTGAATTTTTTTGCCATTTTTTTTTGAAATTTTCTAGGTACGGTTGGATAGGAATGGAATTCGGGACAAAATTTTTTTTCCCTCTTTCTCATCCTATCTCTACTTGGGTTGGATAGAAATATTGCCGGAATAATGTTTTTTAATTTTTTGAATTTTTTTGCTTTTTATTTTTTCGGAATTTTCTAGCTAGGGTCGGATTGGGACGGAATTCAGGACTAATTTTTTTTTTCTTTCGCGGCCTATCTCAACCCGGTTTCGACAAAAATAATGCGGGAATGAAGTTTTTTAATTTTTTGAATTTTTTTGCCATTTTTTTTGTAATTTCAAGCTACGGTCGGAGACGAACGGAATTCAAGGCTAAAAATTTTTTCGCCCGTTCTTGGCCTATCTAAACTCGGTTTGGATAGAAATAATGCCGGAATGAAGTTTTTTAATTTTTTGAATTTTTTTGATTTTTTTTTGGGAATTTCCTAGCTACGGTCTGAAAGGAACAGAATTCGGGACTAAAATTTTTTTTTCTCTTTCTCGGCCTATCTCAACTCGTTTTGGATAGAAATATTGCTGGAATGAAGTTTTTTAATTTTTTTACTTTTTTTGCTATTTTTTTTGGAATTTTTTAGCTAGGGTCGGATAGGAACGGAATTCGGGACTAAATTTTTTTTTTTTTTTTCTTTCTCGGACTATCTCAACCCGGTTTGGATAGGAATAATGCAGGAATGAAGTTTTTGAATTTTTTTTGAATTTTTTTTTTGGAATTTTCTACCTAGGGTCGGATGGGAACGGAATTCGGTACTAAAATTATTTTTTGTCTTTCTCAGACTGTCTCAACCCGGTTTGGATAGAAATAAGGTTGGAATGAAGTTTTTTAATTTTTTTGCTATTTTTTTACTATTTTTTTTTTTGTAATTTTTTAGCAAGGGTCAGATAAGAACGGAATTCAGGAATAAAATTTTTTTCTCTCTTTCTCGGACTATCTCAACCCAGTTTGGATAAAAATAATGCCGAAATGAAGTTGTTGAATTTTTTTGCTCTTTTTTTTGGAATTTTCTAGCTAGGGTCGGATAGGAACGGAATTCGGGACTAAATTTCTTTTTTCTCTTTCTCGGACTATCTCAACCGGTTTGGATAGAAATAACGCAGGAATGAAGTTTTTGAATTTTTTTTCTATTTTTTTTTTTGGAATTTTCTAGCTAGGGTCAGGTGGGAACGAAATTCGGGACTAAAATTATTTTTTCTCTTTCTCGGACTGTCTCAACCCGGTTTGGATAGAAATAAGGTTGGAATGAAGTTTTTTAATTTTTTTGCTACTTTTTTTGAAATTTTCTAGCTAGGGTCGGATAGGAACGGAATTCGAGACTAATTTTTTTTTTTCTCGTCCTCGGACTATCTCAAGGAATGAAGTTTTTTAATTTTTTTGTCATTTCTTTTGGAATTTTCTAGCTAGGGTCGGATAGGAACGGAATTCGGGACTAAAATTGTTTTCCCTCTTTCTTGGCCTATCTCAACTCGGTTTGGATAGAAATATTGCCGGAATGATGTTTTTTAATTTTTTGAATTTTATTGCTATTTTTTTTGGAGTTTCTAGTTAGGGTCGGATACGAACGAAATTCGAGACTAAATTTTTTTTTTCTTTGTCGGCCTATGTCAACCAGGTCTGGATAGAAATAATGCCGAAATGAAGGTTTTTAATTTTTTGAATTTTTTTTTGAATTTTTTTTGTAATTTTTTATCTTGGGTCGGAGAGGAACGGAATTCGAGGCTAAAAATTTTTTCGCCCGTTCTTGGCCTATCTCAACTCGGTTTGGATATAAATAATGCCGGAATGAATTTTTTTATTTTTTTTGCTATTTTTTTATGAATTTTCAAGTTAGGGTCGGATAGGAACGGAATTCGGGACTAAAATTTTTCTTTTTCTCTTTCTGGGACTGTCTCAATCCGGTTTGGATAGAAATAATGCAGGAATGAAGTTCTTTAATTTTTTTTTGCTATTTTTTTTTTGAATTTTCTAGCTAGGGTCGGATATGAACGGAATTCGGGACTAAAATTTTATTCTCTCTTTCTTGGCCCATCCCAATCCGGTTTGGAAAGAAATAATGCCGGAATGAAGTTTTTTAATTTTTTAAATTTTTTTGCTTTTTTTTTGGTGATTTTCCTCGCTACGGTCGGAAAGGAACAGAATTCGGGACTAAAATTTTTTTTCTCTTTCACGGCCTATCTCCACTCGTTATGGATAGAAATATTGCTGGAATGATGTTTTTTAATTCTTTTACTATTTTTTTTGGAATTTTCAAGTTAGGTTCGGATAGGAACGGAATTCGGGACAAATTTTTTTTTTTTCTTTGTCGGCCTATCTCAACCCGGTTTGGATAGAATTAAAACCGAAATGAAGGTTTTTAATTTTTTGAATTTTTTTTGTAATTTTCAGGTTAGGGTCAGATAGGAATGGAATTCGGGACTAAAATTTTATTCTCTCTTTATCGGCCTATCTCAAACCGATTTGGATAGAAATAATGCCGGAATAAAGTTTTTTTATTTTTTGAATTTTTTTCTATTTTTTTTATGAATTTTCTAGCTAGGGTCGGATAAGAACGGAATTCGGGACTAAATTTTTATTTTCTCTTTCTCGAACTATCTCAACCCAGTTTGGAAAAAAATAATGCCGGAATGAAGTTTTTTTATTTTTTGAATTTTTTTTTCTATTTTTTTTGTAAATTTCTAGCTGGGGTCGGATAAAAGCGGTAATTGGGACTAAAATTTATTTCTCTCATTCTCGGACTATCTCAACCCGGTTTGGATAGAAATGAGGCAGGAATGAAGTTTTTTAATTTTTTTGCTATTTTTTTTGGAATTTTCTAGATAGGGTTGGATGGAAACGGAATTCGGGACTACAATTATTTTTTTTTCTTTATCGACCAATCTCAGCCCAGTTTAGATAAAAATAAAGCCGGAATGAGATTTTTTAATTTTTTGAATTTTTTTGCTATTTTTTTTGTTATTTTCTAGCTAGGGTCGGACGGGAACGGAATTCGGGACTAAAATTTTTTTTTTTTTCTCTTCCTCTGCCAATCCAAACCCGGTTTAGATAGAAATAATGTCGGAATGAAGTTTTTTAATTTTTTGAATTTTTTTGCCATTTTTTTTTGAAATTTTCTAGGTACGGTTGGATAGGAATGGAATTCGGGACAAAATTTTTTTTCCCTCTTTCTCATCCTATCTCTACTTGGGTTGGATAGAAATATTGCCGGAATAATGTTTTTTAATTTTTTGAATTTTTTTGCTTTTTATTTTTTCGGAATTTTCTAGCTAGGGTCGGATTGGGACGGAATTCAGGACTAATTTTTTTTTTCTTTCGCGGCCTATCTCAACCCGGTTTCGACAAAA
Source organism: Quercus tomentella (assembly GCA_028535165.1). Classification (NCBI taxonomy): domain Eukaryota; kingdom Viridiplantae; phylum Streptophyta; class Magnoliopsida; order Fagales; family Fagaceae; genus Quercus; species Quercus tomentella. The sequence goes on from JAPQVY010000156.1 coordinate 51,006,852, forward strand.
ATAATGCGGGAATGAAGTTTTTTAATTTTTTGAATTTTTTTGCCATTTTTTTTGTAATTTCAAGCTACGGTCGGAGACGAACGGAATTCAAGGCTAAAAATTTTTTCGCCCGTTCTTGGCCTATCTAAACTCGGTTTGGATAGAAATAATGCCGGAATGAAGTTTTTTAATTTTTTGAATTTTTTTGATTTTTTTTTGGGAATTTCCTAGCTACGGTCTGAAAGGAACAGAATTCGGGACTAAAATTTTTTTTTCTCTTTCTCGGCCTATCTCAACTCGTTTTGGATAGAAATATTGCTGGAATGAAGTTTTTTAATTTTTTTACTTTTTTTGCTATTTTTTTTGGAATTTTTTAGCTAGGGTCGGATAGGAACGGAATTCGGGACTAAATTTTTTTTTTTTTTTTCTTTCTCGGACTATCTCAACCCGGTTTGGATAGGAATAATGCAGGAATGAAGTTTTTGAATTTTTTTTGAATTTTTTTTTTGGAATTTTCTACCTAGGGTCGGATGGGAACGGAATTCGGTACTAAAATTATTTTTTGTCTTTCTCAGACTGTCTCAACCCGGTTTGGATAGAAATAAGGTTGGAATGAAGTTTTTTAATTTTTTTGCTATTTTTTTACTATTTTTTTTTTTGTAATTTTTTAGCAAGGGTCAGATAAGAACGGAATTCAGGAATAAAATTTTTTTCTCTCTTTCTCGGACTATCTCAACCCAGTTTGGATAAAAATAATGCCGAAATGAAGTTGTTGAATTTTTTTGCTCTTTTTTTTGGAATTTTCTAGCTAGGGTCGGATAGGAACGGAATTCGGGACTAAATTTCTTTTTTCTCTTTCTCGGACTATCTCAACCGGTTTGGATAGAAATAACGCAGGAATGAAGTTTTTGAATTTTTTTTCTATTTTTTTTTTTGGAATTTTCTAGCTAGGGTCAGGTGGGAACGAAATTCGGGACTAAAATTATTTTTTCTCTTTCTCGGACTGTCTCAACCCGGTTTGGATAGAAATAAGGTTGGAATGAAGTTTTTTAATTTTTTTGCTACTTTTTTTGAAATTTTCTAGCTAGGGTCGGATAGGAACGGAATTCGAGACTAATTTTTTTTTTTCTCGTCCTCGGACTATCTCAAGGAATGAAGTTTTTTAATTTTTTTGTCATTTCTTTTGGAATTTTCTAGCTAGGGTCGGATAGGAACGGAATTCGGGACTAAAATTGTTTTCCCTCTTTCTTGGCCTATCTCAACTCGGTTTGGATAGAAATATTGCCGGAATGATGTTTTTTAATTTTTTGAATTTTATTGCTATTTTTTTTGGAGTTTCTAGTTAGGGTCGGATACGAACGAAATTCGAGACTAAATTTTTTTTTTCTTTGTCGGCCTATGTCAACCAGGTCTGGATAGAAATAATGCCGAAATGAAGGTTTTTAATTTTTTGAATTTTTTTTTGAATTTTTTTTGTAATTTTTTATCTTGGGTCGGAGAGGAACGGAATTCGAGGCTAAAAATTTTTTCGCCCGTTCTTGGCCTATCTCAACTCGGTTTGGATATAAATAATGCCGGAATGAATTTTTTTATTTTTTTTGCTATTTTTTTATGAATTTTCAAGTTAGGGTCGGATAGGAACGGAATTCGGGACTAAAATTTTTCTTTTTCTCTTTCTGGGACTGTCTCAATCCGGTTTGGATAGAAATAATGCAGGAATGAAGTTCTTTAATTTTTTTTTGCTATTTTTTTTTTGAATTTTCTAGCTAGGGTCGGATATGAACGGAATTCGGGACTAAAATTTTATTCTCTCTTTCTTGGCCCATCCCAATCCGGTTTGGAAAGAAATAATGCCGGAATGAAGTTTTTTAATTTTTTAAATTTTTTTGCTTTTTTTTTGGTGATTTTCCTCGCTACGGTCGGAAAGGAACAGAATTCGGGACTAAAATTTTTTTTCTCTTTCACGGCCTATCTCCACTCGTTATGGATAGAAATATTGCTGGAATGATGTTTTTTAATTCTTTTACTATTTTTTTTGGAATTTTCAAGTTAGGTTCGGATAGGAACGGAATTCGGGACAAATTTTTTTTTTTTCTTTGTCGGCCTATCTCAACCCGGTTTGGATAGAATTAAAACCGAAATGAAGGTTTTTAATTTTTTGAATTTTTTTTGTAATTTTCAGGTTAGGGTCAGATAGGAATGGAATTCGGGACTAAAATTTTATTCTCTCTTTATCGGCCTATCTCAAACCGATTTGGATAGAAATAATGCCGGAATAAAGTTTTTTTATTTTTTGAATTTTTTTCTATTTTTTTTATGAATTTTCTAGCTAGGGTCGGATAAGAACGGAATTCGGGACTAAATTTTTATTTTCTCTTTCTCGAACTATCTCAACCCAGTTTGGAAAAAAATAATGCCGGAATGAAGTTTTTTTATTTTTTGAATTTTTTTTTCTATTTTTTTTGTAAATTTCTAGCTGGGGTCGGATAAAAGCGGTAATTGGGACTAAAATTTATTTCTCTCATTCTCGGACTATCTCAACCCGGTTTGGATAGAAATGAGGCAGGAATGAAGTTTTTTAATTTTTTTGCTATTTTTTTTGGAATTTTCTAGATAGGGTTGGATGGAAACGGAATTCGGGACTACAATTATTTTTTTTTCTTTATCGACCAATCTCAGCCCAGTTTAGATAAAAATAAAGCCGGAATGAGATTTTTTAATTTTTTGAATTTTTTTGCTATTTTTTTTGTTATTTTCTAGCTAGGGTCGGACGGGAACGGAATTCGGGACTAAAATTTTTTTTTTTTTCTCTTCCTCTGCCAATCCAAACCCGGTTTAGATAGAAATAATGTCGGAATGAAGTTTTTTAATTTTTTGAATTTTTTTGCCATTTTTTTTTGAAATTTTCTAGGTACGGTTGGATAGGAATGGAATTCGGGACAAAATTTTTTTTCCCTCTTTCTCATCCTATCTCTACTTGGGTTGGATAGAAATATTGCCGGAATAATGTTTTTTAATTTTTTGAATTTTTTTGCTTTTTATTTTTTCGGAATTTTCTAGCTAGGGTCGGATTGGGACGGAATTCAGGACTAATTTTTTTTTTCTTTCGCGGCCTATCTCAACCCGGTTTCGACAAAAATAATGCGGGAATGAAGTTTTTTAATTTTTTGAATTTTTTTGCCATTTTTTTTGTAATTTCAAGCTACGGTCGGAGACGAACGGAATTCAAGGCTAAAAATTTTTTCGCCCGTTCTTGGCCTATCTAAACTCGGTTTGGATAGAAATAATGCCGGAATGAAGTTTTTTAATTTTTTGAATTTTTTTGATTTTTTTTTGGGAATTTCCTAGCTACGGTCTGAAAGGAACAGAATTCGGGACTAAAATTTTTTTTTCTCTTTCTCGGCCTATCTCAACTCGTTTTGGATAGAAATATTGCTGGAATGAAGTTTTTTAATTTTTTTACTTTTTTTGCTATTTTTTTTGGAATTTTTTAGCTAGGGTCGGATAGGAACGGAATTCGGGACTAAATTTTTTTTTTTTTTTTCTTTCTCGGACTATCTCAACCCGGTTTGGATAGGAATAATGCAGGAATGAAGTTTTTGAATTTTTTTTGAATTTTTTTTTTGGAATTTTCTACCTAGGGTCGGATGGGAACGGAATTCGGTACTAAAATTATTTTTTGTCTTTCTCAGACTGTCTCAACCCGGTTTGGATAGAAATAAGGTTGGAATGAAGTTTTTTAATTTTTTTGCTATTTTTTTACTATTTTTTTTTTTGTAATTTTTTAGCAAGGGTCAGATAAGAACGGAATTCAGGAATAAAATTTTTTTCTCTCTTTCTCGGACTATCTCAACCCAGTTTGGATAAAAATAATGCCGAAATGAAGTTGTTGAATTTTTTTGCTCTTTTTTTTGGAATTTTCTAGCTAGGGTCGGATAGGAACGGAATTCGGGACTAAATTTCTTTTTTCTCTTTCTCGGACTATCTCAACCGGTTTGGATAGAAATAACGCAGGAATGAAGTTTTTGAATTTTTTTTCTATTTTTTTTTTTGGAATTTTCTAGCTAGGGTCAGGTGGGAACGAAATTCGGGACTAAAATTATTTTTTCTCTTTCTCGGACTGTCTCAACCCGGTTTGGATAGAAATAAGGTTGGAATGAAGTTTTTTAATTTTTTTGCTACTTTTTTTGAAATTTTCTAGCTAGGGTCGGATAGGAACGGAATTCGAGACTAATTTTTTTTTTTCTCGTCCTCGGACTATCTCAAGGAATGAAGTTTTTTAATTTTTTTGTCATTTCTTTTGGAATTTTCTAGCTAGGGTCGGATAGGAACGGAATTCGGGACTAAAATTGTTTTCCCTCTTTCTTGGCCTATCTCAACTCGGTTTGGATAGAAATATTGCCGGAATGATGTTTTTTAATTTTTTGAATTTTATTGCTATTTTTTTTGGAGTTTCTAGTTAGGGTCGGATACGAACGAAATTCGAGACTAAATTTTTTTTTTCTTTGTCGGCCTATGTCAACCAGGTCTGGATAGAAATAATGCCGAAATGAAGGTTTTTAATTTTTTGAATTTTTTTTTGAATTTTTTTTGTAATTTTTTATCTTGGGTCGGAGAGGAACGGAATTCGAGGCTAAAAATTTTTTCGCCCGTTCTTGGCCTATCTCAACTCGGTTTGGATATAAATAATGCCGGAATGAATTTTTTTATTTTTTTTGCTATTTTTTTATGAATTTTCAAGTTAGGGTCGGATAGGAACGGAATTCGGGACTAAAATTTTTCTTTTTCTCTTTCTGGGACTGTCTCAATCCGGTTTGGATAGAAATAATGCAGGAATGAAGTTCTTTAATTTTTTTTTGCTATTTTTTTTTTGAATTTTCTAGCTAGGGTCGGATATGAACGGAATTCGGGACTAAAATTTTATTCTCTCTTTCTTGGCCCATCCCAATCCGGTTTGGAAAGAAATAATGCCGGAATGAAGTTTTTTAATTTTTTAAATTTTTTTGCTTTTTTTTTGGTGATTTTCCTCGCTACGGTCGGAAAGGAACAGAATTCGGGACTAAAATTTTTTTTCTCTTTCACGGCCTATCTCCACTCGTTATGGATAGAAATATTGCTGGAATGATGTTTTTTAATTCTTTTACTATTTTTTTTGGAATTTTCAAGTTAGGTTCGGATAGGAACGGAATTCGGGACAAATTTTTTTTTTTTCTTTGTCGGCCTATCTCAACCCGGTTTGGATAGAATTAAAACCGAAATGAAGGTTTTTAATTTTTTGAATTTTTTTTGTAATTTTCAGGTTAGGGTCAGATAGGAATGGAATTCGGGACTAAAATTTTATTCTCTCTTTATCGGCCTATCTCAAACCGATTTGGATAGAAATAATGCCGGAATAAAGTTTTTTTATTTTTTGAATTTTTTTCTATTTTTTTTATGAATTTTCTAGCTAGGGTCGGATAAGAACGGAATTCGGGACTAAATTTTTATTTTCTCTTTCTCGAACTATCTCAACCCAGTTTGGAAAAAAATAATGCCGGAATGAAGTTTTTTTATTTTTTGAATTGTTTTTTCTATTTTTTTTGTAAATTTCTAGCTGGGGTCGGATAAAAGCGGTAATTGGGACTAAAATTTATTTCTCTCATTCTCGGACTATCTCAACCCGGTTTGGATAGAAATGAGGCAGGAATGAAGTTTTTTAATTTTTTTGCTATTTTTTTTGGAATTTTCTAGATAGGGTTGGATGGAAACGGAATTCGGGACTACAATTATTTTTTTTTCTTTATCGACCAATCTCAGCCCAGTTTAGATAAAAATAAAGCCGGAATGAGATTTTTTAATTTTTTGAATTTTTTTGCTATTTTTTTTGTTATTTTCTAGCTAGGGTCGGACGGGAACGGAATTCGGGACTAAAATTTTTTTTTTTTTCTCTTCCTCTGCCAATCCAACCCCGGTTTAGATAGAAATAATGTCGGAATGAAGTTTTTTAATTTTTTGAATTTTTTTGCCATTTTTTTTTGAAATTTTCTAGGTACGGTTGGATAGGAATGGAATTCGGGACAAAATTTTTTTTCCCTCTTTCTCATCCTATCTCTACTTGGGTTGGATAGAAATATTGCCGGAATAATGTTTTTTAATTTTTTGAATTTTTTTGCTTTTTATTTTTTCGGAATTTTGTAGCTAGGGTCGGATTGGGACGGAATTCAGGACTAATTTTTTTTTTCTTTCGCGGCCTATCTCAACCCGGTTTCGACAAAAATAATGCGGGAATGAAGTTTTTTAATTTTTTGAATTTTTTTGCCATTTTTTTTGTAATTTCAAGCTACGGTCGGAGACGAACGGAATTCAAGGCTAAAAATTTTTTCGCCCGTTCTTGGCCTATCTAAACTCGGTTTGGATAGAAATAATGCCGGAATGAAGTTTTTTAATTTTTTGAATTTTTTTGATTTTTTTTTGGGAATTTCCTAGCTACGGTCTGAAAGGAACAGAATTCGGGACTAAAATTTTTTTTTCTCTTTCTCGGCCTATCTCAACTCGTTTTGGATAGAAATATTGCTGGAATGAAGTTTTTTAATTTTTTTACTTTTTTTGCTATTTTTTTTGGAATTTTTTAGCTAGGGTCGGATAGGAACGGAATTCGGGACTAAATTTTTTTTTTTTTTTTCTTTCTCGGACTATCTCAACCCGGTTTGGATAGGAATAATGCAGGAATGAAGTTTTTGAATTTTTTATGAATTTTTTTTTTGGAATTTTCTACCTAGGGTCGGATGGGAACGGAATTCGGTACTAAAATTATTTTTTGTCTTTCTCAGACTGTCTCAACCCGGTTTGGATAGAAATAAGGTTGGAATGAAGTTTTTTAATTTTTTTGCTATTTTTTTACTATTTTTTTTTTTGTAATTTTTTAGCAAGGGTCAGATAAGAACGGAATTCAGGAATAAAATTTTTTTCTCTCTTTCTCGGACTATCTCAACCCAGTTTGGATAAAAATAATGCCGAAATGAAGTTGTTGAATTTTTTTGCTCTTTTTTTTGGAATTTTCTAGCTAGGGTCGGATAGGAACGGAATTCGGGACTAAATTTCTTTTTTCTCTTTCTCGGACTATCTCAACCGGTTTGGATAGAAATAACGCAGGAATGAAGTTTTTGAATTTTTTTTCTATTTTTTTTTTTGGAATTTTCTAGCTAGGGTCAGGTGGGAACGAAATTCGGGACTAAAATTATTTTTTCTCTTTCTCGGACTGTCTCAACCCGGTTTGGATAGAAATAAGGTTGGAATGAAGTTTTTTAATTTTTTTGCTACTTTTTTTGAAATTTTCTAGCTAGGGTCGGATAGGAACGGAATTCGAGACTAATTTTTTTTTTTCTCGTCCTCGGACTATCTCAAGGAATGAAGTTTTTTAATTTTTTTGTCATTTCTTTTGGAATTTTCTAGCTAGGGTCGGATAGGAACGGAATTCGGGACTAAAATTGTTTTCCCTCTTTCTTGGCCTATCTCAACTCGGTTTGGATAGAAATATTGCCGGAATGATGTTTTTTAATTTTTTGAATTTTATTGCTATTTTTTTTGGAGTTTCTAGTTAGGGTCGGATACGAACGAAATTCGAGACTAAATTTTTTTTTTCTTTGTCGGCCTATGTCAACCAGGTCTGGATAGAAATAATGCCGAAATGAAGGTTTTTAATTTTTTGAATTTTTTTTTGAATTTTTTTTGTAATTTTTTATCTTGGGTCGGAGAGGAACGGAATTCGAGGCTAAAAATTTTTTCGCCCGTTCTTGGCCTATCTCAACTCGGTTTGGATATAAATAATGCCGGAATGAATTTTTTTATTTTTTTTGCTATTTTTTTATGAATTTTCAAGTTAGGGTCGGATAGGAACGGAATTCGGGACTAAAATTTTTCTTTTTCTCTTTCTGGGACTGTCTCAATCCGGTTTGGATAGAAATAATGCAGGAATGAAGTTCTTTAATTTTTTTTTGCTATTTTTTTTTTGAATTTTCTAGCTAGGGTCGGATATGAACGGAATTCGGGACTAAAATTTTATTCTCTCTTTCTTGGCCCATCCCAATCCGGTTTGGAAAGAAATAATGCCGGAATGAAGTTTTTTAATTTTTTAAATTTTTTTGCTTTTTTTTTGGTGATTTTCCTCGCTACGGTCGGAAAGGAACAGAATTCGGGACTAAAATTTTTTTTCTCTTTCACGGCCTATCTCCACTCGTTATGGATAGAAATATTGCTGGAATGATGTTTTTTAATTCTTTTACTATTTTTTTTGGAATTTTCAAGTTAGGTTCGGATAGGAACGGAATTCGGGACAAATTTTTTTTTTTTCTTTGTCGGCCTATCTCAACCCGGTTTGGATAGAATTAAAACCGAAATGAAGGTTTTTAATTTTTTGAATTTTTTTTGTAATTTTCAGGTTAGGGTCAGATAGGAATGGAATTCGGGACTAAAATTTTATTCTCTCTTTATCGGCCTATCTCAAACCGATTTGGATAGAAATAATGCCGGAATAAAGTTTTTTTATTTTTTGAATTTTTTTCTATTTTTTTTATGAATTTTCTAGCTAGGGTCGGATAAGAACGGAATTCGGGACTAAATTTTTATTTTCTCTTTCTCGAACTATCTCAACCCAGTTTGGAAAAAAATAATGCCGGAATGAAGTTTTTTTATTTTTTGAATTTTTTTTTCTATTTTTTTTGTAAATTTCTAGCTGGGGTCGGATAAAAGCGGTAATTGGGACTAAAATTTATTTCTCTCATTCTCGGACTATCTCAACCCGGTTTGGATAGAAATGAGGCAGGAATGAAGTTTTTTAATTTTTTTGCTATTTTTTTTGGAATTTTCTAGATAGGGTTGGATGGAAACGGAATTCGGGACTACAATTATTTTTTTTTCTTTATCGACCAATCTCAGCCCAGTTTAGATAAAAATAAAGCCGGAATGAGATTTTTTAATTTTTTGAATTTTTTTGCTATTTTTTTTGTTATTTTCTAGCTAGGGTCGGACGGGAACGGAATTCGGGACTAAAATTTTTTTTTTTTTCTCTTCCTCTGCCAATCCAAACCCGGTTTAGATAGAAATAATGTCGGAATGAAGTTTTTTAATTTTTTGAATTTTTTTGCCTTTTTTTTTTGAAATTTTCTAGGTACGGTTGGATAGGAATGGAATTCGGGACAAAATTTTTTTTCCCTCTTTCTCATCCTATCTCTACTTGGGTTGGATAGAAATATTGCCGGAATAATGTTTTTTAATTTTTTGAATTTTTTTGCTTTTTATTTTTTCGGAATTTTCTAGCTAGGGTCGGATTGGGACGGAATTCAGGACTAATTTTTTTTTTCTTTCGCGGCCTATCTCAACCCGGTTTCGACAAAAATAATGCGGGAATGAAGTTTTTTAATTTTTTGAATTTTTTTGCCATTTTTTTTGTAATTTCAAGCTACGGTCGGAGACGAACGGAATTCAAGGCTAAAAATTTTTTCGCCCGTTCTTGGCCTATCTAAACTCGGTTTGGATAGAAATAATGCCGGAATGAAGTTTTTTAATTTTTTGAATTTTTTTGATTTTTTTTTGGGAATTTCCTAGCTACGGTCTGAAAGGAACAGAATTCGGGACTAAAATTTTTTTTTCTCTTTCTCGGCCTATCTCAACTCGTTTTGGATAGAAATATTGCTGGAATGAAGTTTTTTAATTTTTTTACTTTTTTTGCTATTTTTTTTGGAATTTTTTAGCTAGGGTCGGATAGGAACGGAATTCGGGACTAAATTTTTTTTTTTTTTTTCTTTCTCGGACTATCTCAACCCGGTTTGGATAGGAATAATGCAGGAATGAAGTTTTTGAATTTTTTTTGAATTTTTTTTTTGGAATTTTCTACCTAGGGTCGGATGGGAACGGAATTCGGTACTAAAATTATTTTTTGTCTTTCTCAGACTGTCTCAACCCGGTTTGGATAGAAATAAGGTTGGAATGAAGTTTTTTAATTTTTTTGCTATTTTTTTACTATTTTTTTTTTTGTAATTTTTTAGCAAGGGTCAGATAAGAACGGAATTCAGGAATAAAATTTTTTTCTCTCTTTCTCGGACTATCTCAACCCAGTTTGGATAAAAATAATGCCGAAATGAAGTTGTTGAATTTTTTTGCTCTTTTTTTTGGAATTTTCTAGCTAGGGTCGGATAGGAACGGAATTCGGGACTAAATTTCTTTTTTCTCTTTCTCGGACTATCTCAACCGGTTTGGATAGAAATAACGCAGGAATGAAGTTTTTGAATTTTTTTTCTATTTTTTTTTTTGGAATTTTCTAGCTAGGGTCAGGTGGGAACGAAATTCGGGACTAAAATTATTTTTTCTCTTTCTCGGACTGTCTCAACCCGGTTTGGATAGAAATAAGGTTGGAATGAAGTTTTTTAATTTTTTTGCTACTTTTTTTGAAATTTTCTAGCTAGGGTCGGATAGGAACGGAATTCGAGACTAATTTTTTTTTTTCTCGTCCTCGGACTATCTCAAGGAATGAAGTTTTTTAATTTTTTTGTCATTTCTTTTGGAATTTTCTAGCTAGGGTCGGATAGGAACGGAATTCGGGACTAAAATTGTTTTCCCTCTTTCTTGGCCTATCTCAACTCGGTTTGGATAGAAATATTGCCGGAATGATGTTTTTTAATTTTTTGAATTTTATTGCTATTTTTTTTGGAGTTTCTAGTTAGGGTCGGATACGAACGAAATTCGAGACTAAATTTTTTTTTTCTTTGTCGGCCTATGTCAACCAGGTCTGGATAGAAATAATGCCGAAATGAAGGTTTTTAATTTTTTGAATTTTTTTTTGAATTTTTTTTGTAATTTTTTATCTTGGGTCGGAGAGGAACGGAATTCGAGGCTAAAAATTTTTTCGCCCGTTCTTGGCCTATCTCAACTCGGTTTGGATATAAATAATGCCGGAATGAATTTTTTTATTTTTTTTGCTATTTTTTTATGAATTTTCAAGTTAGGGTCGGATAGGAACGGAATTCGGGACTAAAATTTTTCTTTTTCTCTTTCTGGGACTGTCTCAATCCGGTTTGGATAGAAATAATGCAGGAATGAAGTTCTTTAATTTTTTTTTGCTATTTTTTTTTTGAATTTTCTAGCTAGGGTCGGATATGAACGGAATTCGGGACTAAAATTTTATTCTCTCTTTCTTGGCCCATCCCAATCCGGTTTGGAAAGAAATAATGCCGGAATGAAGTTTTTTAATTTTTTAAATTTTTTTGCTTTTTTTTTGGTGATTTTCCTCGCTACGGTCGGAAAGGAACAGAATTCGGGACTAAAATTTTTTTTCTCTTTCACGGCCTATCTCCACTCGTTATGGATAGAAATATTGCTGGAATGATGTTTTTTAATTCTTTTACTATTTTTTTTGGAATTTTCAAGTTAGGTTCGGATAGGAACGGAATTCGGGACAAATTTTTTTTTTTTCTTTGTCGGCCTATCTCAACCCGGTTTGGATAGAATTAAAACCGAAATGAAGGTTTTTAATTTTTTGAATTTTTTTTGTAATTTTCAGGTTAGGGTCAGATAGGAATGGAATTCGGGACTAAAATTTTATTCTCTCTTTATCGGCCTATCTCAAACCGATTTGGATAGAAATAATGCCGGAATAAAGTTTTTTTATTTTTTGAATTTTTTTCTATTTTTTTTATGAATTTTCTAGCTAGGGTCGGATAAGAACGGAATTCGGGACTAAATTTTTATTTTCTCTTTCTCGAACTATCTCAACCCAGTTTGGAAAAAAATAATGCCGGAATGAAGTTTTTTTATTTTTTGAATTTTTTTTTCTATTTTTTTTGTAAATTTCTAGCTGGGGTCGGATAAAAGCGGTAATTGGGACTAAAATTTATTTCTCTCATTCTCGGACTATCTCAACCCGGTTTGGATAGAAATGAGGCAGGAATGAAGTTTTTTAATTTTTTTGCTATTTTTTTTGGAATTTTCTAGATAGGGTTGGATGGAAACGGAATTCGGGACTACAATTATTTTTTTTTCTTTATCGACCAATCTCAGCCCAGTTTAGATAAAAATAAAGCCGGAATGAGATTTTTTAATTTTTTGAATTTTTTTGCTATTTTTTTTGTTATTTTCTAGCTAGGGTCGGACGGGAACGGAATTCGGGACTAAAATTTTTTTTTTTTTCTCTTCCTCTGCCAATCCAAACCCGGTTTAGATAGAAATAATGTCGGAATGAAGTTTTTTAATTTTTTGAATTTTTTTGCCATTTTTTTTTGAAATTTTCTAGGTACGGTTGGATAGGAATGGAATTCGGGACAAAATTTTTTTTCCCTCTTTCTCATCCTATCTCTACTTGGGTTGGATAGAAATATTGCCGGAATAATGTTTTTTAATTTTTTGAATTTTTTTGCTTTTTATTTTTTCGGAATTTTCTAGCTAGGGTCGGATTGGGACGGAATTCAGGACTAATTTTTTTTTTCTTTCGCGGCCTATCTCAACCCGGTTTCGACAAAAATAATGCGGGAATGAAGTTTTTTAATTTTTTGAATTTTTTTGCCATTTTTTTTGTAATTTCAAGCTACGGTCGGAGACGAACGGAATTCAAGGCTAAAAATTTTTTCGCCCGTTCTTGGCCTATCTAAACTCGGTTTGGATAGAAATAATGCCGGAATGAAGTTTTTTAATTTTTTGAATTTTTTTGATTTTTTTTTGGGAATTTCCTAGCTACGGTCTGAAAGGAACAGAATTCGGGACTAAAATTTTTTTTTCTCTTTCTCGGCCTATCTCAACTCGTTTTGGATAGAAATATTGCTGGAATGAAGTTTTTTAATTTTTTTACTTTTTTTGCTATTTTTTTTGGAATTTTTTAGCTAGGGTCGGATAGGAACGGAATTCGGGACTAAATTTTTTTTTTTTTTTTCTTTCTCGGACTATCTCAACCCGGTTTGGATAGGAATAATGCAGGAATGAAGTTTTTGAATTTTTTTTGAATTTTTTTTTTGGAATTTTCTACCTAGGGTCGGATGGGAACGGAATTCGGTACTAAAATTATTTTTTGTCTTTCTCAGACTGTCTCAACCCGGTTTGGATAGAAATAAGGTTGGAATGAAGTTTTTTAATTTTTTTGCTATTTTTTTACTATTTTTTTTTTTGTAATTTTTTAGCAAGGGTCAGATAAGAACGGAATTCAGGAATAAAATTTTTTTCTCTCTTTCTCGGACTATCTCAACCCAGTTTGGATAAAAATAATGCCGAAATGAAGTTGTTGAATTTTTTTGCTCTTTTTTTTGGAATTTTCTAGCTAGGGTCGGATAGGAACGGAATTCGGGACTAAATTTCTTTTTTCTCTTTCTCGGACTATCTCAACCGGTTTGGATAGAAATAACGCAGGAATGAAGTTTTTGAATTTTTTTTCTATTTTTTTTTTTGGAATTTTCTAGCTAGGGTCAGGTGGGAACGAAATTCGGGACTAAAATTATTTTTTCTCTTTCTCGGACTGTCTCAACCCGGTTTGGATAGAAATAAGGTTGGAATGAAGTTTTTTAATTTTTTTGCTACTTTTTTTGAAATTTTCTAGCTAGGGTCGGATAGGAACGGAATTCGAGACTAATTTTTTTTTTTCTCGTCCTCGGACTATCTCAAGGAATGAAGTTTTTTAATTTTTTTGTCATTTCTTTTGGAATTTTCTAGCTAGGGTCGGATAGGAACGGAATTCGGGACTAAAATTGTTTTCCCTCTTTCTTGGCCTATCTCAACTCGGGTTGGATAGAAATATTGCCGGAATGATGTTTTTTAATTTTTTGAATTTTATTGCTATTTTTTTTGGAGTTTCTAGTTAGGGTCGGATACGAACGAAATTCGAGACTAAATTTTTTTTTTCTTTGTCGGCCTATGTCAACCAGGTCTGGATAGAAATAATGCCGAAATGAAGGTTTTTAATTTTTTGAATTTTTTTTTGAATTTTTTTTGTAATTTTTTATCTTGGGTCGGAGAGGAACGGAATTCGAGGCTAAAAATTTTTTCGCCCGTTCTTGGCCTATCTCAACTCGGTTTGGATATAAATAATGCCGGAATGAATTTTTTTATTTTTTTTGCTATTTTTTTATGAATTTTCAAGTTAGGGTCGGATAGGAACGGAATTCGGGACTAAAATTTTTCTTTTTCTCTTTCTGGGACTGTCTCAATCCGGTTTGGATAGAAATAATGCAGGAATGAAGTTCTTTAATTTTTTTTTGCTATTTTTTTTTTGAATTTTCTAGCTAGGGTCGGATATGAACGGAATTCGGGACTAAAATTTTATTCTCTCTTTCTTGGCCCATCCCAATCCGGTTTGGAAAGAAATAATGCCGGAATGAAGTTTTTTAATTTTTTAAATTTTTTTGCTTTTTTTTTGGTGATTTTCCTCGCTACGGTCGGAAAGGAACAGAATTCGGGACTAAAATTTTTTTTCTCTTTCACGGCCTATCTCCACTCGTTATGGATAGAAATATTGCTGGAATGATGTTTTTTAATTCTTTTACTATTTTTTTTGGAATTTTCAAGTTAGGTTCGGATAGGAACGGAATTCGGGACAAATTTTTTTTTTTTCTTTGTCGGCCTATCTCAACCCGGTTTGGATAGAATTAAAACCGAAATGAAGGTTTTTAATTTTTTGAATTTTTTTTGTAATTTTCAGGTTAGGGTCAGATAGGAATGGAATTCGGGACTAAAATTTTATTCTCTCTTTATCGGCCTATCTCAAACCGATTTGGATAGAAATAATGCCGGAATAAAGTTTTTTTATTTTTTGAATTTTTTTCTATTTTTTTTATGAATTTTCTAGCTAGGGTCGGATAAGAACGGAATTCGGGACTAAATTTTTATTTTCTCTTTCTCGAACTATCTCAACCCAGTTTGGAAAAAAATAATGCCGGAATGAAGTTTTTTTATTTTTTGAATTTTTTTTTCTATTTTTTTTGTAAATTTCTAGCTGGGGTCGGATAAAAGCGGTAATTGGGACTAAAATTTATTTCTCTCATTCTCGGACTATCTCAACCCGGTTTGGATAGAAATGAGGCAGGAATGAAGTTTTTTAATTTTTTTGCTATTTTTTTTGGAATTTTCTAGATAGGGTTGGATGGAAACGGAATTCGGGACTACAATTATTTTTTTTTCTTTATCGACCAATCTCAGCCCAGTTTAGATAAAAATAAAGCCGGAATGAGATTTTTTAATTTTTTGAATTTTTTTGCTATTTTTTTTGTTATTTTCTAGCTAGGGTCGGACGGGAACGGAATTCGGGACTAAAATTTTTTTTTTTTTCTCTTCCTCTGCCAATCCAAACCCGGTTTAGATAGAAATAATGTCGGAATGAAGTTTTTTAATTTTTTGAATTTTTTTGCCATTTTTTTTTGAAATTTTCTAGGTACGGTTGGATAGGAATGGAATTCGGGACAAAATTTTTTTTCCCTCTTTCTCATCCTATCTCTACTTGGGTTGGATAGAAATATTGCCGGAATAATGTTTTTTAATTTTTTGAATTTTTTTGCTTTTTATTTTTTCGGAATTTTCTAGCTAGGGTCGGATTGGGACGGAATTCAGGACTAATTTTTTTTTTCTTTCGCGGCCTATCTCAACCCGGTTTCGACAAAAATAATGCGGGAATGAAGTTTTTTAATTTTTTGAATTTTTTTGCCATTTTTTTTGTAATTTCAAGCTACGGTCGGAGACGAACGGAATTCAAGGCTAAAAATTTTTTCGCCCGTTCTTGGCCTATCTAAACTCGGTTTGGATAGAAATAATGCCGGAATGAAGTTTTTTAATTTTTTGAATTTTTTTGATTTTTTTTTGGGAATTTCCTAGCTACGGTCTGAAAGGAACAGAATTCGGGACTAAAATTTTTTTTTCTCTTTCTCGGCCTATCTCAACTCGTTTTGGATAGAAATATTGCTGGAATGAAGTTTTTTAATTTTTTTACTTTTTTTGCTATTTTTTTTGGAATTTTTTAGCTAGGGTCGGATAGGAACGGAATTCGGGACTAAATTTTTTTTTTTTTTTTCTTTCTCGGACTATCTCAACCCGGTTTGGATAGGAATAATGCAGGAATGAAGTTTTTGAATTTTTTTTGAATTTTTTTTTTGGAATTTTCTACCTAGGGTCGGATGGGAACGGAATTCGGTACTAAAATTATTTTTTGTCTTTCTCAGACTGTCTCAACCCGGTTTGGATAGAAATAAGGTTGGAATGAAGTTTTTTAATTTTTTTGCTATTTTTTTACTATTTTTTTTTTTGTAATTTTTTAGCAAGGGTCAGATAAGAACGGAATTCAGGAATAAAATTTTTTTCTCTCTTTCTCGGACTATCTCAACCCAGTTTGGATAAAAATAATGCCGAAATGAAGTTGTTGAATTTTTTTGCTCTTTTTTTTGGAATTTTCTAGCTAGGGTCGGATAGGAACGGAATTCGGGACTAAATTTCTTTTTTCTCTTTCTCGGACTATCTCAACCGGTTTGGATAGAAATAACGCAGGAATGAAGTTTTTGAATTTTTTTTCTATTTTTTTTTTTGGAATTTTCTAGCTAGGGTCAGGTGGGAACGAAATTCGGGACTAAAATTATTTTTTCTCTTTCTCGGACTGTCTCAACCCGGTTTGGATAGAAATAAGGTTGGAATGAAGTTTTTTAATTTTTTTGCTACTTTTTTTGAAATTTTCTAGCTAGGGTCGGATAGGAACGGAATTCGAGACTAATTTTTTTTTTTCTCGTCCTCGGACTATCTCAAGGAATGAAGTTTTTTAATTTTTTTGTCATTTCTTTTGGAATTTTCTAGCTAGGGTCGGATAGGAACGGAATTCGGGACTAAAATTGTTTTCCCTCTTTCTTGGCCTATCTCAACTCGGTTTGGATAGAAATATTGCCGGAATGATGTTTTTTAATTTTTTGAATTTTATTGCTATTTTTTTTGGAGTTTCTAGTTAGGGTCGGATACGAACGAAATTCGAGACTAAATTTTTTTTTTCTTTGTCGGCCTATGTCAACCAGGTCTGGATAGAAATAATGCCGAAATGAAGGTTTTTAATTTTTTGAATTTTTTTTTGAATTTTTTTTGTAATTTTTTATCTTGGGTCGGAGAGGAACGGAATTCGAGGCTAAAAATTTTTTCGCCCGTTCTTGGCCTATCTCAACTCGGTTTGGATATAAATAATGCCGGAATGAATTTTTTTATTTTTTTTGCTATTTTTTTATGAATTTTCAAGTTAGGGTCGGATAGGAACGGAATTCGGGACTAAAATTTTTCTTTTTCTCTTTCTGGGACTGTCTCAATCCGGTTTGGATAGAAATAATGCAGGAATGAAGTTCTTTAATTTTTTTTTGCTATTTTTTTTTTGAATTTTCTAGCTAGGGTCGGATATGAACGGAATTCGGGACTAAAATTTTATTCTCTCTTTCTTGGCCCATCCCAATCCGGTTTGGAAAGAAATAATGCCGGAATGAAGTTTTTTAATTTTTTAAATTTTTTTGCTTTTTTTTTGGTGATTTTCCTCGCTACGGTCGGAAAGGAACAGAATTCGGGACTAAAATTTTTTTTCTCTTTCACGGCCTATCTCCACTCGTTATGGATAGAAATATTGCTGGAATGATGTTTTTTAATTCTTTTACTATTTTTTTTGGAATTTTCAAGTTAGGTTCGGATAGGAACGGAATTCGGGACAAATTTTTTTTTTTTCTTTGTCGGCCTATCTCAACCCGGTTTGGATAGAATTAAAACCGAAATGAAGGTTTTTAATTTTTTGAATTTTTTTTGTAATTTTCAGGTTAGGGTCAGATAGGAATGGAATTCGGGACTAAAATTTTATTCTCTCTTTATCGGCCTATCTCAAACCGATTTGGATAGAAATAATGCCGGAATAAAGTTTTTTTATTTTTTGAATTTTTTTCTATTTTTTTTATGAATTTTCTAGCTAGGGTCGGATAAGAACGGAATTCGGGACTAAATTTTTATTTTCTCTTTCTCGAACTATCTCAACCCAGTTTGGAAAAAAATAATGCCGGAATGAAGTTTTTTTATTTTTTGAATTTTTTTTTCTATTTTTTTTGTAAATTTCTAGCTGGGGTCGGATAAAAGCGGTAATTGGGACTAAAATTTATTTCTCTCATTCTCGGACTATCTCAACCCGGTTTGGATAGAAATGAGGCAGGAATGAAGTTTTTTAATTTTTTTGCTATTTTTTTTGGAATTTTCTAGATAGGGTTGGATGGAAACGGAATTCGGGACTACAATTATTTTTTTTTCTTTATCGACCAATCTCAGCCCAGTTTAGATAAAAATAAAGCCGGAATGAGATTTTTTAATTTTTTGAATTTTTTTGCTATTTTTTTTGTTATTTTCTAGCTAGGGTCGGACGGGAACGGAATTCGGGACTAAAATTTTTTTTTTTTTCTCTTCCTCTGCCAATCCAAACCCGGTTTAGATAGAAATAATGTCGGAATGAAGTTTTTTAATTTTTTGAATTTTTTTGCCATTTTTTTTTGAAATTTTCTAGGTACGGTTGGATAGGAATGGAATTCGGGACAAAATTTTTTTTCCCTCTTTCTCATCCTATCTCTACTTGGGTTGGATAGAAATATTGCCGGAATAATGTTTTTTAATTTTTTGAATTTTTTTGCTTTTTATTTTTTCGGAATTTTCTAGCTAGGGTCGGATTGGGACGGAATTCAGGACTAATTTTTTTTTTCTTTCGCGGCCTATCTCAACCCGGTTTCGACAAAAATAATGCGGGAATGAAGTTTTTTAATTTTTTGAATTTTTTTGCCATTTTTTTTGTAATTTCAAGCTACGGTCGGAGACGAACGGAATTCAAGGCTAAAAATTTTTTCGCCCGTTCTTGGCCTATCTAAACTCGGTTTGGATAGAAATAATGCCGGAATGAAGTTTTTTAATTTTTTGAATTTTTTTGATTTTTTTTTGGGAATTTCCTAGCTACGGTCTGAAAGGAACAGAATTCGGGACTAAAATTTTTTTTTCTCTTTCTCGGCCTATCTCAACTCGTTTTGGATAGAAATATTGCTGGAATGAAGTTTTTTAATTTTTTTACTTTTTTTGCTATTTTTTTTGGAATTTTTTAGCTAGGGTCGGATAGGAACGGAATTCGGGACTAAATTTTTTTTTTTTTTTTCTTTCTCGGACTATCTCAACCCGGTTTGGATAGGAATAATGCAGGAATGAAGTTTTTGAATTTTTTTTGAATTTTTTTTTTGGAATTTTCTACCTAGGGTCGGATGGGAACGGAATTCGGTACTAAAATTATTTTTTGTCTTTCTCAGACTGTCTCAACCCGGTTTGGATAGAAATAAGGTTGGAATGAAGTTTTTTAATTTTTTTGCTATTTTTTTACTATTTTTTTTTTTGTAATTTTTTAGCAAGGGTCAGATAAGAACGGAATTCAGGAATAAAATTTTTTTCTCTCTTTCTCGGACTATCTCAACCCAGTTTGGATAAAAATAATGCCGAAATGAAGTTGTTGAATTTTTTTGCTCTTTTTTTTGGAATTTTCTAGCTAGGGTCGGATAGGAACGGAATTCGGGACTAAATTTCTTTTTTCTCTTTCTCGGACTATCTCAACCGGTTTGGATAGAAATAACGCAGGAATGAAGTTTTTGAATTTTTTTTCTATTTTTTTTTTTGGAATTTTCTAGCTAGGGTCAGGTGGGAACGAAATTCGGGACTAAAATTATTTTTTCTCTTTCTCGGACTGTCTCAACCCGGTTTGGATAGAAATAAGGTTGGAATGAAGTTTTTTAATTTTTTTGCTACTTTTTTTGAAATTTTCTAGCTAGGGTCGGATAGGAACGGAATTCGAGACTAATTTTTTTTTTTCTCGTCCTCGGACTATCTCAAGGAATGAAGTTTTTTAATTTTTTTGTCATTTCTTTTGGAATTTTCTAGCTAGGGTCGGATAGGAACGGAATTCGGGACTAAAATTGTTTTCCCTCTTTCTTGGCCTATCTCAACTCGGTTTGGATAGAAATATTGCCGGAATGATGTTTTTTAATTTTTTGAATTTTATTGCTATTTTTTTTGGAGTTTCTAGTTAGGGTCGGATACGAACGAAATTCGAGACTAAATTTTTTTTTTCTTTGTCGGCCTATGTCAACCAGGTCTGGATAGAAATAATGCCGAAATGAAGGTTTTTAATTTTTTGAATTTTTTTTTGAATTTTTTTTGTAATTTTTTATCTTGGGTCGGAGAGGAACGGAATTCGAGGCTAAAAATTTTTTCGCCCGTTCTTGGCCTATCTCAACTCGGTTTGGATATAAATAATGCCGGAATGAATTTTTTTATTTTTTTTGCTATTTTTTTATGAATTTTCAAGTTAGGGTCGGATAGGAACGGAATTCGGGACTAAAATTTTTCTTTTTCTCTTTCTGGGACTGTCTCAATCCGGTTTGGATAGAAATAATGCAGGAATGAAGTTCTTTAATTTTTTTTTGCTATTTTTTTTTTGAATTTTCTAGCTAGGGTCGGATATGAACGGAATTCGGGACTAAAATTTTATTCTCTCTTTCTTGGCCCATCCCAATCCGGTTTGGAAAGAAATAATGCCGGAATGAAGTTTTTTAATTTTTTAAATTTTTTTGCTTTTTTTTTGGTGATTTTCCTCGCTACGGTCGGAAAGGAACAGAATTCGGGACTAAAATTTTTTTTCTCTTTCACGGCCTATCTCCACTCGTTATGGATAGAAATATTGCTGGAATGATGTTTTTTAATTCTTTTACTATTTTTTTTGGAATTTTCAAGTTAGGTTCGGATAGGAACGGAATTCGGGACAAATTTTTTTTTTTTCTTTGTCGGCCTATCTCAACCCGGTTTGGATAGAATTAAAACCGAAATGAAGGTTTTTAATTTTTTGAATTTTTTTTGTAATTTTCAGGTTAGGGTCAGATAGGAATGGAATTCGGGACTAAAATTTTATTCTCTCTTTATCGGCCTATCTCAAACCGATTTGGATAGAAATAATGCCGGAATAAAGTTTTTTTATTTTTTGAATTTTTTTCTATTTTTTTTATGAATTTTCTAGCTAGGGTCGGATAAGAACGGAATTCGGGACTAAATTTTTATTTTCTCTTTCTCGAACTATCTCAACCCAGTTTGGAAAAAAATAATGCCGGAATGAAGTTTTTTTATTTTTTGAATTGTTTTTTCTATTTTTTTTGTAAATTTCTAGCTGGGGTCGGATAAAAGCGGTAATTGGGACTAAAATTTATTTCTCTCATTCTCGGACTATCTCAACCCGGTTTGGATAGAAATGAGGCAGGAATGAAGTTTTTTAATTTTTTTGCTATTTTTTTTGGAATTTTCTAGATAGGGTTGGATGGAAACGGAATTCGGGACTACAATTATTTTTTTTTCTTTATCGACCAATCTCAGCCCAGTTTAGATAAAAATAAAGCCGGAATGAGATTTTTTAATTTTTTGAATTTTTTTGCTATTTTTTTTGTTATTTTCTAGCTAGGGTCGGACGGGAACGGAATTCGGGACTAAAATTTTTTTTTTTTTCTCTTCCTCTGCCAATCCAACCCCGGTTTAGATAGAAATAATGTCGGAATGAAGTTTTTTAATTTTTTGAATTTTTTTGCCATTTTTTTTTGAAATTTTCTAGGTACGGTTGGATAGGAATGGAATTCGGGACAAAATTTTTTTTCCCTCTTTCTCATCCTATCTCTACTTGGGTTGGATAGAAATATTGCCGGAATAATGTTTTTTAATTTTTTGAATTTTTTTGCTTTTTATTTTTTCGGAATTTTGTAGCTAGGGTCGGATTGGGACGGAATTCAGGACTAATTTTTTTTTTCTTTCGCGGCCTATCTCAACCCGGTTTCGACAAAAATAATGCGGGAATGAAGTTTTTTAATTTTTTGAATTTTTTTGCCATTTTTTTTGTAATTTCAAGCTACGGTCGGAGACGAACGGAATTCAAGGCTAAAAATTTTTTCGCCCGTTCTTGGCCTATCTAAACTCGGTTTGGATAGAAATAATGCCGGAATGAAGTTTTTTAATTTTTTGAATTTTTTTGATTTTTTTTTGGGAATTTCCTAGCTACGGTCTGAAAGGAACAGAATTCGGGACTAAAATTTTTTTTTCTCTTTCTCGGCCTATCTCAACTCGTTTTGGATAGAAATATTGCTGGAATGAAGTTTTTTAATTTTTTTACTTTTTTTGCTATTTTTTTTGGAATTTTTTAGCTAGGGTCGGATAGGAACGGAATTCGGGACTAAATTTTTTTTTTTTTTTTCTTTCTCGGACTATCTCAACCCGGTTTGGATAGGAATAATGCAGGAATGAAGTTTTTGAATTTTTTATGAATTTTTTTTTTGGAATTTTCTACCTAGGGTCGGATGGGAACGGAATTCGGTACTAAAATTATTTTTTGTCTTTCTCAGACTGTCTCAACCCGGTTTGGATAGAAATAAGGTTGGAATGAAGTTTTTTAATTTTTTTGCTATTTTTTTACTATTTTTTTTTTTGTAATTTTTTAGCAAGGGTCAGATAAGAACGGAATTCAGGAATAAAATTTTTTTCTCTCTTTCTCGGACTATCTCAACCCAGTTTGGATAAAAATAATGCCGAAATGAAGTTGTTGAATTTTTTTGCTCTTTTTTTTGGAATTTTCTAGCTAGGGTCGGATAGGAACGGAATTCGGGACTAAATTTCTTTTTTCTCTTTCTCGGACTATCTCAACCGGTTTGGATAGAAATAACGCAGGAATGAAGTTTTTGAATTTTTTTTCTATTTTTTTTTTTGGAATTTTCTAGCTAGGGTCAGGTGGGAACGAAATTCGGGACTAAAATTATTTTTTCTCTTTCTCGGACTGTCTCAACCCGGTTTGGATAGAAATAAGGTTGGAATGAAGTTTTTTAATTTTTTTGCTACTTTTTTTGAAATTTTCTAGCTAGGGTCGGATAGGAACGGAATTCGAGACTAATTTTTTTTTTTCTCGTCCTCGGACTATCTCAAGGAATGAAGTTTTTTAATTTTTTTGTCATTTCTTTTGGAATTTTCTAGCTAGGGTCGGATAGGAACGGAATTCGGGACTAAAATTGTTTTCCCTCTTTCTTGGCCTATCTCAACTCGGTTTGGATAGAAATATTGCCGGAATGATGTTTTTTAATTTTTTGAATTTTATTGCTATTTTTTTTGGAGTTTCTAGTTAGGGTCGGATACGAACGAAATTCGAGACTAAATTTTTTTTTTCTTTGTCGGCCTATGTCAACCAGGTCTGGATAGAAATAATGCCGAAATGAAGGTTTTTAATTTTTTGAATTTTTTTTTGAATTTTTTTTGTAATTTTTTATCTTGGGTCGGAGAGGAACGGAATTCGAGGCTAAAAATTTTTTCGCCCGTTCTTGGCCTATCTCAACTCGGTTTGGATATAAATAATGCCGGAATGAATTTTTTTATTTTTTTTGCTATTTTTTTATGAATTTTCAAGTTAGGGTCGGATAGGAACGGAATTCGGGACTAAAATTTTTCTTTTTCTCTTTCTGGGACTGTCTCAATCCGGTTTGGATAGAAATAATGCAGGAATGAAGTTCTTTAATTTTTTTTTGCTATTTTTTTTTTGAATTTTCTAGCTAGGGTCGGATATGAACGGAATTCGGGACTAAAATTTTATTCTCTCTTTCTTGGCCCATCCCAATCCGGTTTGGAAAGAAATAATGCCGGAATGAAGTTTTTTAATTTTTTAAATTTTTTTGCTTTTTTTTTGGTGATTTTCCTCGCTACGGTCGGAAAGGAACAGAATTCGGGACTAAAATTTTTTTTCTCTTTCACGGCCTATCTCCACTCGTTATGGATAGAAATATTGCTGGAATGATGTTTTTTAATTCTTTTACTATTTTTTTTGGAATTTTCAAGTTAGGTTCGGATAGGAACGGAATTCGGGACAAATTTTTTTTTTTTCTTTGTCGGCCTATCTCAACCCGGTTTGGATAGAATTAAAACCGAAATGAAGGTTTTTAATTTTTTGAATTTTTTTTGTAATTTTCAGGTTAGGGTCAGATAGGAATGGAATTCGGGACTAAAATTTTATTCTCTCTTTATCGGCCTATCTCAAACCGATTTGGATAGAAATAATGCCGGAATAAAGTTTTTTTATTTTTTGAATTTTTTTCTATTTTTTTTATGAATTTTCTAGCTAGGGTCGGATAAGAACGGAATTCGGGACTAAATTTTTATTTTCTCTTTCTCGAACTATCTCAACCCAGTTTGGAAAAAAATAATGCCGGAATGAAGTTTTTTTATTTTTTGAATTTTTTTTTCTATTTTTTTTGTAAATTTCTAGCTGGGGTCGGATAAAAGCGGTAATTGGGACTAAAATTTATTTCTCTCATTCTCGGACTATCTCAACCCGGTTTGGATAGAAATGAGGCAGGAATGAAGTTTTTTAATTTTTTTGCTATTTTTTTTGGAATTTTCTAGATAGGGTTGGATGGAAACGGAATTCGGGACTACAATTATTTTTTTTTCTTTATCGACCAATCTCAGCCCAGTTTAGATAAAAATAAAGCCGGAATGAGATTTTTTAATTTTTTGAATTTTTTTGCTATTTTTTTTGTTATTTTCTAGCTAGGGTCGGACGGGAACGGAATTCGGGACTAAAATTTTTTTTTTTTTCTCTTCCTCTGCCAATCCAAACCCGGTTTAGATAGAAATAATGTCGGAATGAAGTTTTTTAATTTTTTGAATTTTTTTGCCTTTTTTTTTTGAAATTTTCTAGGTACGGTTGGATAGGAATGGAATTCGGGACAAAATTTTTTTTCCCTCTTTCTCATCCTATCTCTACTTGGGTTGGATAGAAATATTGCCGGAATAATGTTTTTTAATTTTTTGAATTTTTTTGCTTTTTATTTTTTCGGAATTTTCTAGCTAGGGTCGGATTGGGACGGAATTCAGGACTAATTTTTTTTTTCTTTCGCGGCCTATCTCAACCCGGTTTCGACAAAAATAATGCGGGAATGAAGTTTTTTAATTTTTTGAATTTTTTTGCCATTTTTTTTGTAATTTCAAGCTACGGTCGGAGACGAACGGAATTCAAGGCTAAAAATTTTTTCGCCCGTTCTTGGCCTATCTAAACTCGGTTTGGATAGAAATAATGCCGGAATGAAGTTTTTTAATTTTTTGAATTTTTTTGATTTTTTTTTGGGAATTTCCTAGCTACGGTCTGAAAGGAACAGAATTCGGGACTAAAATTTTTTTTTCTCTTTCTCGGCCTATCTCAACTCGTTTTGGATAGAAATATTGCTGGAATGAAGTTTTTTAATTTTTTTACTTTTTTTGCTATTTTTTTTGGAATTTTTTAGCTAGGGTCGGATAGGAACGGAATTCGGGACTAAATTTTTTTTTTTTTTTTCTTTCTCGGACTATCTCAACCCGGTTTGGATAGGAATAATGCAGGAATGAAGTTTTTGAATTTTTTTTGAATTTTTTTTTTGGAATTTTCTACCTAGGGTCGGATGGGAACGGAATTCGGTACTAAAATTATTTTTTGTCTTTCTCAGACTGTCTCAACCCGGTTTGGATAGAAATAAGGTTGGAATGAAGTTTTTTAATTTTTTTGCTATTTTTTTACTATTTTTTTTTTTGTAATTTTTTAGCAAGGGTCAGATAAGAACGGAATTCAGGAATAAAATTTTTTTCTCTCTTTCTCGGACTATCTCAACCCAGTTTGGATAAAAATAATGCCGAAATGAAGTTGTTGAATTTTTTTGCTCTTTTTTTTGGAATTTTCTAGCTAGGGTCGGATAGGAACGGAATTCGGGACTAAATTTCTTTTTTCTCTTTCTCGGACTATCTCAACCGGTTTGGATAGAAATAACGCAGGAATGAAGTTTTTGAATTTTTTTTCTATTTTTTTTTTTGGAATTTTCTAGCTAGGGTCAGGTGGGAACGAAATTCGGGACTAAAATTATTTTTTCTCTTTCTCGGACTGTCTCAACCCGGTTTGGATAGAAATAAGGTTGGAATGAAGTTTTTTAATTTTTTTGCTACTTTTTTTGAAATTTTCTAGCTAGGGTCGGATAGGAACGGAATTCGAGACTAATTTTTTTTTTTCTCGTCCTCGGACTATCTCAAGGAATGAAGTTTTTTAATTTTTTTGTCATTTCTTTTGGAATTTTCTAGCTAGGGTCGGATAGGAACGGAATTCGGGACTAAAATTGTTTTCCCTCTTTCTTGGCCTATCTCAACTCGGTTTGGATAGAAATATTGCCGGAATGATGTTTTTTAATTTTTTGAATTTTATTGCTATTTTTTTTGGAGTTTCTAGTTAGGGTCGGATACGAACGAAATTCGAGACTAAATTTTTTTTTTCTTTGTCGGCCTATGTCAACCAGGTCTGGATAGAAATAATGCCGAAATGAAGGTTTTTAATTTTTTGAATTTTTTTTTGAATTTTTTTTGTAATTTTTTATCTTGGGTCGGAGAGGAACGGAATTCGAGGCTAAAAATTTTTTCGCCCGTTCTTGGCCTATCTCAACTCGGTTTGGATATAAATAATGCCGGAATGAATTTTTTTATTTTTTTTGCTATTTTTTTATGAATTTTCAAGTTAGGGTCGGATAGGAACGGAATTCGGGACTAAAATTTTTCTTTTTCTCTTTCTGGGACTGTCTCAATCCGGTTTGGATAGAAATAATGCAGGAATGAAGTTCTTTAATTTTTTTTTGCTATTTTTTTTTTGAATTTTCTAGCTAGGGTCGGATATGAACGGAATTCGGGACTAAAATTTTATTCTCTCTTTCTTGGCCCATCCCAATCCGGTTTGGAAAGAAATAATGCCGGAATGAAGTTTTTTAATTTTTTAAATTTTTTTGCTTTTTTTTTGGTGATTTTCCTCGCTACGGTCGGAAAGGAACAGAATTCGGGACTAAAATTTTTTTTCTCTTTCACGGCCTATCTCCACTCGTTATGGATAGAAATATTGCTGGAATGATGTTTTTTAATTCTTTTACTATTTTTTTTGGAATTTTCAAGTTAGGTTCGGATAGGAACGGAATTCGGGACAAATTTTTTTTTTTTCTTTGTCGGCCTATCTCAACCCGGTTTGGATAGAATTAAAACCGAAATGAAGGTTTTTAATTTTTTGAATTTTTTTTGTAATTTTCAGGTTAGGGTCAGATAGGAATGGAATTCGGGACTAAAATTTTATTCTCTCTTTATCGGCCTATCTCAAACCGATTTGGATAGAAATAATGCCGGAATAAAGTTTTTTTATTTTTTGAATTTTTTTCTATTTTTTTTATGAATTTTCTAGCTAGGGTCGGATAAGAACGGAATTCGGGACTAAATTTTTATTTTCTCTTTCTCGAACTATCTCAACCCAGTTTGGAAAAAAATAATGCCGGAATGAAGTTTTTTTATTTTTTGAATTTTTTTTTCTATTTTTTTTGTAAATTTCTAGCTGGGGTCGGATAAAAGCGGTAATTGGGACTAAAATTTATTTCTCTCATTCTCGGACTATCTCAACCCGGTTTGGATAGAAATGAGGCAGGAATGAAGTTTTTTAATTTTTTTGCTATTTTTTTTGGAATTTTCTAGATAGGGTTGGATGGAAACGGAATTCGGGACTACAATTATTTTTTTTTCTTTATCGACCAATCTCAGCCCAGTTTAGATAAAAATAAAGCCGGAATGAGATTTTTTAATTTTTTGAATTTTTTTGCTATTTTTTTTGTTATTTTCTAGCTAGGGTCGGACGGGAACGGAATTCGGGACTAAAATTTTTTTTTTTTTCTCTTCCTCTGCCAATCCAAACCCGGTTTAGATAGAAATAATGTCGGAATGAAGTTTTTTAATTTTTTGAATTTTTTTGCCATTTTTTTTTGAAATTTTCTAGGTACGGTTGGATAGGAATGGAATTCGGGACAAAATTTTTTTTCCCTCTTTCTCATCCTATCTCTACTTGGGTTGGATAGAAATATTGCCGGAATAATGTTTTTTAATTTTTTGAATTTTTTTGCTTTTTATTTTTTCGGAATTTTCTAGCTAGGGTCGGATTGGGACGGAATTCAGGACTAATTTTTTTTTTCTTTCGCGGCCTATCTCAACCCGGTTTCGACAAAAATAATGCGGGAATGAAGTTTTTTAATTTTTTGAATTTTTTTGCCATTTTTTTTGTAATTTCAAGCTACGGTCGGAGACGAACGGAATTCAAGGCTAAAAATTTTTTCGCCCGTTCTTGGCCTATCTAAACTCGGTTTGGATAGAAATAATGCCGGAATGAAGTTTTTTAATTTTTTGAATTTTTTTGATTTTTTTTTGGGAATTTCCTAGCTACGGTCTGAAAGGAACAGAATTCGGGACTAAAATTTTTTTTTCTCTTTCTCGGCCTATCTCAACTCGTTTTGGATAGAAATATTGCTGGAATGAAGTTTTTTAATTTTTTTACTTTTTTTGCTATTTTTTTTGGAATTTTTTAGCTAGGGTCGGATAGGAACGGAATTCGGGACTAAATTTTTTTTTTTTTTTTCTTTCTCGGACTATCTCAACCCGGTTTGGATAGGAATAATGCAGGAATGAAGTTTTTGAATTTTTTTTGAATTTTTTTTTTGGAATTTTCTACCTAGGGTCGGATGGGAACGGAATTCGGTACTAAAATTATTTTTTGTCTTTCTCAGACTGTCTCAACCCGGTTTGGATAGAAATAAGGTTGGAATGAAGTTTTTTAATTTTTTTGCTATTTTTTTACTATTTTTTTTTTTGTAATTTTTTAGCAAGGGTCAGATAAGAACGGAATTCAGGAATAAAATTTTTTTCTCTCTTTCTCGGACTATCTCAACCCAGTTTGGATAAAAATAATGCCGAAATGAAGTTGTTGAATTTTTTTGCTCTTTTTTTTGGAATTTTCTAGCTAGGGTCGGATAGGAACGGAATTCGGGACTAAATTTCTTTTTTCTCTTTCTCGGACTATCTCAACCGGTTTGGATAGAAATAACGCAGGAATGAAGTTTTTGAATTTTTTTTCTATTTTTTTTTTTGGAATTTTCTAGCTAGGGTCAGGTGGGAACGAAATTCGGGACTAAAATTATTTTTTCTCTTTCTCGGACTGTCTCAACCCGGTTTGGATAGAAATAAGGTTGGAATGAAGTTTTTTAATTTTTTTGCTACTTTTTTTGAAATTTTCTAGCTAGGGTCGGATAGGAACGGAATTCGAGACTAATTTTTTTTTTTCTCGTCCTCGGACTATCTCAAGGAATGAAGTTTTTTAATTTTTTTGTCATTTCTTTTGGAATTTTCTAGCTAGGGTCGGATAGGAACGGAATTCGGGACTAAAATTGTTTTCCCTCTTTCTTGGCCTATCTCAACTCGGGTTGGATAGAAATATTGCCGGAATGATGTTTTTTAATTTTTTGAATTTTATTGCTATTTTTTTTGGAGTTTCTAGTTAGGGTCGGATACGAACGAAATTCGAGACTAAATTTTTTTTTTCTTTGTCGGCCTATGTCAACCAGGTCTGGATAGAAATAATGCCGAAATGAAGGTTTTTAATTTTTTGAATTTTTTTTTGAATTTTTTTTGTAATTTTTTATCTTGGGTCGGAGAGGAACGGAATTCGAGGCTAAAAATTTTTTCGCCCGTTCTTGGCCTATCTCAACTCGGTTTGGATATAAATAATGCCGGAATGAATTTTTTTATTTTTTTTGCTATTTTTTTATGAATTTTCAAGTTAGGGTCGGATAGGAACGGAATTCGGGACTAAAATTTTTCTTTTTCTCTTTCTGGGACTGTCTCAATCCGGTTTGGATAGAAATAATGCAGGAATGAAGTTCTTTAATTTTTTTTTGCTATTTTTTTTTTGAATTTTCTAGCTAGGGTCGGATATGAACGGAATTCGGGACTAAAATTTTATTCTCTCTTTCTTGGCCCATCCCAATCCGGTTTGGAAAGAAATAATGCCGGAATGAAGTTTTTTAATTTTTTAAATTTTTTTGCTTTTTTTTTGGTGATTTTCCTCGCTACGGTCGGAAAGGAACAGAATTCGGGACTAAAATTTTTTTTCTCTTTCACGGCCTATCTCCACTCGTTATGGATAGAAATATTGCTGGAATGATGTTTTTTAATTCTTTTACTATTTTTTTTGGAATTTTCAAGTTAGGTTCGGATAGGAACGGAATTCGGGACAAATTTTTTTTTTTTCTTTGTCGGCCTATCTCAACCCGGTTTGGATAGAATTAAAACCGAAATGAAGGTTTTTAATTTTTTGAATTTTTTTTGTAATTTTCAGGTTAGGGTCAGATAGGAATGGAATTCGGGACTAAAATTTTATTCTCTCTTTATCGGCCTATCTCAAACCGATTTGGATAGAAATAATGCCGGAATAAAGTTTTTTTATTTTTTGAATTTTTTTCTATTTTTTTTATGAATTTTCTAGCTAGGGTCGGATAAGAACGGAATTCGGGACTAAATTTTTATTTTCTCTTTCTCGAACTATCTCAACCCAGTTTGGAAAAAAATAATGCCGGAATGAAGTTTTTTTATTTTTTGAATTTTTTTTTCTATTTTTTTTGTAAATTTCTAGCTGGGGTCGGATAAAAGCGGTAATTGGGACTAAAATTTATTTCTCTCATTCTCGGACTATCTCAACCCGGTTTGGATAGAAATGAGGCAGGAATGAAGTTTTTTAATTTTTTTGCTATTTTTTTTGGAATTTTCTAGATAGGGTTGGATGGAAACGGAATTCGGGACTACAATTATTTTTTTTTCTTTATCGACCAATCTCAGCCCAGTTTAGATAAAAATAAAGCCGGAATGAGATTTTTTAATTTTTTGAATTTTTTTGCTATTTTTTTTGTTATTTTCTAGCTAGGGTCGGACGGGAACGGAATTCGGGACTAAAATTTTTTTTTTTTTCTCTTCCTCTGCCAATCCAAACCCGGTTTAGATAGAAATAATGTCGGAATGAAGTTTTTTAATTTTTTGAATTTTTTTGCCATTTTTTTTTGAAATTTTCTAGGTACGGTTGGATAGGAATGGAATTCGGGACAAAATTTTTTTTCCCTCTTTCTCATCCTATCTCTACTTGGGTTGGATAGAAATATTGCCGGAATAATGTTTTTTAATTTTTTGAATTTTTTTGCTTTTTATTTTTTCGGAATTTTCTAGCTAGGGTCGGATTGGGACGGAATTCAGGACTAATTTTTTTTTTCTTTCGCGGCCTATCTCAACCCGGTTTCGACAAAAATAATGCGGGAATGAAGTTTTTTAATTTTTTGAATTTTTTTGCCATTTTTTTTGTAATTTCAAGCTACGGTCGGAGACGAACGGAATTCAAGGCTAAAAATTTTTTCGCCCGTTCTTGGCCTATCTAAACTCGGTTTGGATAGAAATAATGCCGGAATGAAGTTTTTTAATTTTTTGAATTTTTTTGATTTTTTTTTGGGAATTTCCTAGCTACGGTCTGAAAGGAACAGAATTCGGGACTAAAATTTTTTTTTTTCTTTCTCGGCCTATCTCAACTCGTTTTGGATAGAAATATTGCTGGAATGAAGTTTTTTAATTTTTTTACTTTTTTTGCTATTTTTTTTGGAATTTTTTAGCTAGGGTCGGATAGGAACGGAATTCGGGACTAAATTTTTTTTTTTTTTTTCTTTCTCGGACTATCTCAACCCGGTTTGGATAGGAATAATGCAGGAATGAAGTTTTTGAATTTTTTTTGAATTTTTTTTTTGGAATTTTCTACCTAGGGTCGGATGGGAACGGAATTCGGTACTAAAATTATTTTTTGTCTTTCTCAGACTGTCTCAACCCGGTTTGGATAGAAATAAGGTTGGAATGAAGTTTTTTAATTTTTTTGCTATTTTTTTACTATTTTTTTTTTTGTAATTTTTTAGCAAGGGTCAGATAAGAACGGAATTCAGGAATAAAATTTTTTTCTCTCTTTCTCGGACTATCTCAACCCAGTTTGGATAAAAATAATGCCGAAATGAAGTTGTTGAATTTTTTTGCTCTTTTTTTTGGAATTTTCTAGCTAGGGTCGGATAGGAACGGAATTCGGGACTAAATTTCTTTTTTCTCTTTCTCGGACTATCTCAACCGGTTTGGATAGAAATAACGCAGGAATGAAGTTTTTGAATTTTTTTTCTATTTTTTTTTTTGGAATTTTCTAGCTAGGGTCAGGTGGGAACGAAATTCGGGACTAAAATTATTTTTTCTCTTTCTCGGACTGTCTCAACCCGGTTTGGATAGAAATAAGGTTGGAATGAAGTTTTTTAATTTTTTTGCTACTTTTTTTGAAATTTTCTAGCTAGGGTCGGATAGGAACGGAATTCGAGACTAATTTTTTTTTTTCTCGTCCTCGGACTATCTCAAGGAATGAAGTTTTTTAATTTTTTTGTCATTTCTTTTGGAATTTTCTAGCTAGGGTCGGATAGGAACGGAATTCGGGACTAAAATTGTTTTCCCTCTTTCTTGGCCTATCTCAACTCGGGTTGGATAGAAATATTGCCGGAATGATGTTTTTTAATTTTTTGAATTTTATTGCTATTTTTTTTGGAGTTTCTAGTTAGGGTCGGATACGAACGAAATTCGAGACTAAATTTTTTTTTTCTTTGTCGGCCTATGTCAACCAGGTCTGGATAGAAATAATGCCGAAATGAAGGTTTTTAATTTTTTGAATTTTTTTTTGAATTTTTTTTGTAATTTTTTATCTTGGGTCGGAGAGGAACGGAATTCGAGGCTAAAAATTTTTTCGCCCGTTCTTGGCCTATCTCAACTCGGTTTGGATATAAATAATGCCGGAATGAATTTTTTTATTTTTTTTGCTATTTTTTTATGAATTTTCAAGTTAGGGTCGGATAGGAACGGAATTCGGGACTAAAATTTTTCTTTTTCTCTTTCTGGGACTGTCTCAATCCGGTTTGGATAGAAATAATGCAGGAATGAAGTTCTTTAATTTTTTTTTGCTATTTTTTT
The DNA here is from genome assembly GCA_028535165.1 of Quercus tomentella. Taxonomy (NCBI): domain Eukaryota; kingdom Viridiplantae; phylum Streptophyta; class Magnoliopsida; order Fagales; family Fagaceae; genus Quercus; species Quercus tomentella. The sequence goes on from JAPQVY010000156.1 coordinate 51,039,753, forward strand.
TTTGAATTTTCTAGCTAGGGTCGGATATGAACGGAATTCGGGACTAAAATTTTATTCTCTCTTTCTTGGCCCATCCCAATCCGGTTTGGAAAGAAATAATGCCGGAATGAAGTTTTTTAATTTTTTAAATTTTTTTGCTTTTTTTTTGGTGATTTTCCTCGCTACGGTCGGAAAGGAACAGAATTCGGGACTAAAATTTTTTTTCTCTTTCACGGCCTATCTCCACTCGTTATGGATAGAAATATTGCTGGAATGATGTTTTTTAATTCTTTTACTATTTTTTTTGGAATTTTCAAGTTAGGTTCGGATAGGAACGGAATTCGGGACAAATTTTTTTTTTTTCTTTGTCGGCCTATCTCAACCCGGTTTGGATAGAATTAAAACCGAAATGAAGGTTTTTAATTTTTTGAATTTTTTTTGTAATTTTCAGGTTAGGGTCAGATAGGAATGGAATTCGGGACTAAAATTTTATTCTCTCTTTATCGGCCTATCTCAAACCGATTTGGATAGAAATAATGCCGGAATAAAGTTTTTTTATTTTTTGAATTTTTTTCTATTTTTTTTATGAATTTTCTAGCTAGGGTCGGATAAGAACGGAATTCGGGACTAAATTTTTATTTTCTCTTTCTCGAACTATCTCAACCCAGTTTGGAAAAAAATAATGCCGGAATGAAGTTTTTTTATTTTTTGAATTTTTTTTTCTATTTTTTTTGTAAATTTCTAGCTGGGGTCGGATAAAAGCGGTAATTGGGACTAAAATTTATTTCTCTCATTCTCGGACTATCTCAACCCGGTTTGGATAGAAATGAGGCAGGAATGAAGTTTTTTAATTTTTTTGCTATTTTTTTTGGAATTTTCTAGATAGGGTTGGATGGAAACGGAATTCGGGACTACAATTATTTTTTTTTCTTTATCGACCAATCTCAGCCCAGTTTAGATAAAAATAAAGCCGGAATGAGATTTTTTAATTTTTTGAATTTTTTTGCTATTTTTTTTGTTATTTTCTAGCTAGGGTCGGACGGGAACGGAATTCGGGACTAAAATTTTTTTTTTTTTCTCTTCCTCTGCCAATCCAAACCCGGTTTAGATAGAAATAATGTCGGAATGAAGTTTTTTAATTTTTTGAATTTTTTTGCCATTTTTTTTTGAAATTTTCTAGGTACGGTTGGATAGGAATGGAATTCGGGACAAAATTTTTTTTCCCTCTTTCTCATCCTATCTCTACTTGGGTTGGATAGAAATATTGCCGGAATAATGTTTTTTAATTTTTTGAATTTTTTTGCTTTTTATTTTTTCGGAATTTTCTAGCTAGGGTCGGATTGGGACGGAATTCAGGACTAATTTTTTTTTTCTTTCGCGGCCTATCTCAACCCGGTTTCGACAAAAATAATGCGGGAATGAAGTTTTTTAATTTTTTGAATTTTTTTGCCATTTTTTTTGTAATTTCAAGCTACGGTCGGAGACGAACGGAATTCAAGGCTAAAAATTTTTTCGCCCGTTCTTGGCCTATCTAAACTCGGTTTGGATAGAAATAATGCCGGAATGAAGTTTTTTAATTTTTTGAATTTTTTTGATTTTTTTTTGGGAATTTCCTAGCTACGGTCTGAAAGGAACAGAATTCGGGACTAAAATTTTTTTTTCTCTTTCTCGGCCTATCTCAACTCGTTTTGGATAGAAATATTGCTGGAATGAAGTTTTTTAATTTTTTTACTTTTTTTGCTATTTTTTTTGGAATTTTTTAGCTAGGGTCGGATAGGAACGGAATTCGGGACTAAATTTTTTTTTTTTTTTTCTTTCTCGGACTATCTCAACCCGGTTTGGATAGGAATAATGCAGGAATGAAGTTTTTGAATTTTTTTTGAATTTTTTTTTTGGAATTTTCTACCTAGGGTCGGATGGGAACGGAATTCGGTACTAAAATTATTTTTTGTCTTTCTCAGACTGTCTCAACCCGGTTTGGATAGAAATAAGGTTGGAATGAAGTTTTTTAATTTTTTTGCTATTTTTTTACTATTTTTTTTTTTGTAATTTTTTAGCAAGGGTCAGATAAGAACGGAATTCAGGAATAAAATTTTTTTCTCTCTTTCTCGGACTATCTCAACCCAGTTTGGATAAAAATAATGCCGAAATGAAGTTGTTGAATTTTTTTGCTCTTTTTTTTGGAATTTTCTAGCTAGGGTCGGATAGGAACGGAATTCGGGACTAAATTTCTTTTTTCTCTTTCTCGGACTATCTCAACCGGTTTGGATAGAAATAACGCAGGAATGAAGTTTTTGAATTTTTTTTCTATTTTTTTTTTTGGAATTTTCTAGCTAGGGTCAGGTGGGAACGAAATTCGGGACTAAAATTATTTTTTCTCTTTCTCGGACTGTCTCAACCCGGTTTGGATAGAAATAAGGTTGGAATGAAGTTTTTTAATTTTTTTGCTACTTTTTTTGAAATTTTCTAGCTAGGGTCGGATAGGAACGGAATTCGAGACTAATTTTTTTTTTTCTCGTCCTCGGACTATCTCAAGGAATGAAGTTTTTTAATTTTTTTGTCATTTCTTTTGGAATTTTCTAGCTAGGGTCGGATAGGAACGGAATTCGGGACTAAAATTGTTTTCCCTCTTTCTTGGCCTATCTCAACTCGGGTTGGATAGAAATATTGCCGGAATGATGTTTTTTAATTTTTTGAATTTTATTGCTATTTTTTTTGGAGTTTCTAGTTAGGGTCGGATACGAACGAAATTCGAGACTAAATTTTTTTTTTCTTTGTCGGCCTATGTCAACCAGGTCTGGATAGAAATAATGCCGAAATGAAGGTTTTTAATTTTTTGAATTTTTTTTTGAATTTTTTTTGTAATTTTTTATCTTGGGTCGGAGAGGAACGGAATTCGAGGCTAAAAATTTTTTCGCCCGTTCTTGGCCTATCTCAACTCGGTTTGGATATAAATAATGCCGGAATGAATTTTTTTATTTTTTTTGCTATTTTTTTATGAATTTTCAAGTTAGGGTCGGATAGGAACGGAATTCGGGACTAAAATTTTTCTTTTTCTCTTTCTGGGACTGTCTCAATCCGGTTTGGATAGAAATAATGCAGGAATGAAGTTCTTTAATTTTTTTTTGCTATTTTTTTTTTGAATTTTCTAGCTAGGGTCGGATATGAACGGAATTCGGGACTAAAATTTTATTCTCTCTTTCTTGGCCCATCCCAATCCGGTTTGGAAAGAAATAATGCCGGAATGAAGTTTTTTAATTTTTTAAATTTTTTTGCTTTTTTTTTGGTGATTTTCCTAGCTACGGTCGGAAAGGAACAGAATTCGGGACTAAAATTTTTTTTCTCTTTCTCGGCCTATCTTCACTCGTTTTGGATAGAAATATTGCTGGAATGATGTTTTTTAATTCTTTTACTATTTTTTTTGGAATTTTCAAGTTAGGTTCGGATAGGAACGGAATTCGGGACAAATTTTTTTTTTTTCTTTGTCGGCCTATCTCAAACCGGTTTGGATAGAATTAAAACCGAAATGAAGGTTTTTAATTTTTTGAATTTTTTTTGTAATTTTCAGGTTAGGGTCAGATAGGAATGGAATTCGGGACTAAAATTTTATTCTCTCTTTATCGGCCTATCTCAAACCGATTTGGATAGAAATAATGCCGGAATAAAGTTTTTTTATTTTTTGAATTTTTTTCTATTTTTTTTATGAATTTTCTAGCTAGGGTCGGATAAGAACGGAATTCGGGACTAAATTTTTATTTTCTCTTTCTCGAACTATCTCAACCCAGTTTGGAAAAAAATAATGCCGGAATGAAGTTTTTTTATTTTTTGAATTTTTTTTTCTATTTTTTTTGTAAATTTCTAGCTGGGGTCAGATAAAAGCGGTAATTGGGACTAAAATTTATTTCTCTCATTCTCGGACTTTCTCAACCCGGTTTGGATAGAAATGAGGCAGGAATGAAGTTTTTTAATTTTTTTGCTATTTTTTTTGGAATTTTCTAGATAGGGTCGGATGGAAACGGAATTCGGGACTACAATTATTTTTTTTTCTTTCTCGACCAATCTCAGCCCAGTTTAGATAAAAATAAAGCCGGAATGAGATTTTTTAATTTTTTGAATTTTTTTGCTATTTTTTTTGTTATTTTCTAGCTAGGGTCGGACGGGAACGGAATTCGGGACTAAATTTTTTTTTTTTTTCTCTTCCTCTGCCAATCCAAACCCGGTTTAGATAGAAATAATGTCGGAATGAAGTTTTTTAATTTTTTGAATTTTTTTGCCATTTTTTTTTGAAATTTTCTAGGTACGGTTGGATAGGAATGGAATTCGGGACAAAAATTTTTTTCCCTCTTTCTCATCCTATCTCTACTTGGGTTGGATAGAAATATTGCCGGAATAATGTTTTTTAATTTTTTGAATTTTTTTGCTTTTTATATTTTCGGAATTTTCTAGCTAGGGTCGGATTGGGACGGAATTCAGGACTAATTTTTTTTTTCTTTCGCGGCCTATCTCAACCCGGTTTCGACAAAAATAATGCGGGAATGAAGTTTTTTAATTTTTTGAATTTTTTTGCCATTTTTTTTGTAATTTCAAGCTACGTTCGGAGAGGAACGGAATTCAAGGCTAAAAATTTTTTCGCCCGTTCTTGGCCTATCTAAACTCGATTTGGATAGAAATAATGCCGGAATGAAGTTTTTTAATTTTTTGAATTTTTTTGATTTATTTTTGGGAATTTCCTAGCTACGGTCGGAAAGGAACTGAATTCGGGACTTAAATTTTTTTTTCTCTTTCTCGGCCTATCTCAACTCGTTTTGGATAGAAATATTGCCGGAATGAAGTTTTTTAATTTTTTTACTTTTTTTGCTATTTTTTTTGGAATTTTTTAGCTAGGGTCGGATAGGAACGGAATTCGGGACTAAATTTTTTTTTTTTTTTCTTTCTCGGACTATCTCAACCCGGTTTGGATAGGAATAATGCAGGAATGAAGTTTTTGAATTTTTTTTCTATTTTTTTTTTGGAATTTTCTAGCTAGGGTCGGATGGGAACGAAATTCGGTACTAAAATTATTTTTTGTCTTTCTCAGACTGTCTCAACCCGGTTTGGATAGAAATAAGGTTGGAATGAAGTTTTTTAATTTTTTTGCTATTTTTTTACTATTTTTTTTTTTTGTAATTTTTTAGCAAGGGTCAGATAAGAACGGAATTCAGGAATAAAATTTTTTTCTCTCTTTCTCGGACTATCTCAACCCAGTTTGGATAAAAATAATGCCGAAATGAAGTTGTTGAATTTTTTTGCTCTTTTTTTTGGAATTTTCTAGCTAGGGTCGGATAGGAACGGAATTCGGGACTAAATTTCTTTTTTCTCTTTCTCGGACTATCTCAACCGGTTTGGATAGAAATAACGCAGGAATGAAGTTTTTGAATTTTTTTTCTATTTTTTTTTTTGGAATTTTCTAGCTAGGGTCAGGTGGGAACGAAATTCGGGACTAAAATTATTTTTTCTCTTTCTCGGACTGTCTCAACCCGGTTTGGATAGAAATAAGGTTGGAATGAAGTTTTTTAATTTTTTTGCTACTTTTTTTGAAATTTTCTAGCTAGGGTCGGATAGGAACGGAATTCGGGACTAATTTTTTTTTTTCTCGTCCTCGGACTATCCCAAGGAATGAAGTTTTTTAATTTTTTTGTCATTTCTTTTGGAATTTTCTAGCTAGGGTCGGATAGGAACGGAATTCGGGACTAAAATTGTTTTCCCTCTTTCTTGGCCTATCTCAACTCGGTTTGGATAGAAATATTGCCGGAATGATGTTTTTTAATTTTTTGAATTTTATTGCTATTTTTTTTGGAGTTTCTAGTTAGGGTCGGATACGAACGAAATTCGAGACTAAATTTTTTTTTTCTTTGTCGGCCTATGTCAACCAGGTCTTGATAGAAATAATGCCGAAATGAAGGTTTTTAATTTTTTGAATTTTTTTTTGAATTTTTTTTGTAATTTTTTATCTTGGGTCGGAGAGGAACGGAATTCGAGGCTAAAAATTTTTTCGCCCGTTCTTGGCCTATCTCAACTCGGTTTGGATATAAATAATGCCGGAATGAATTTTTTTATTTTTTTTGCTATTTTTTTATGAATTTTCAAGTTAGGGTCGGATAGGAACGGAATTCGGGACTAAAATTTTTCTTTTTCTCTTTCTGGGATTGTCTCAATCCGGTTTGGATAGAAATAATGCAGGAATGAAGTTCTTTAATTTTTTTTTGCTATTTTTTTTTTGAATTTTCTAGCTAGGGTCAGATATGAACGGAATTCGGGACTAAAATTTTATTCTCTCTTTCTTGGCCCATCCCAATCCGGTTTGGAAAGAAATAATGCCGGAATGAAGTTTTTTAATTTTTTAAATTTTTTTGCTTTTTTTTTGGTGATTTTCCTCGCTACGGTCGGAAAGGAACAGAATTCGGGACTAAAATTTTTTTTCTCTTTCTCGGCCTATCTCCACTCGTTATGGATAGAAATATTGCTGGAATGATGTTTTTTAATTCTTTTACTATTTTTTTTGGAATTTTCAAGTTAGGTTCGGATAGGAACGGAATTCGGGACAAATTTTTTTTTTTTCTTTGTCGGCCTATCTCAACCCGGTTTGGATAGAATTAAAACCGAAATGAAGGTTTTTAATTTTTTGAATTTTTTTTGTAATTTTCAGGTTAGGGTCAGATAGGAATGGAATTCGGGACTAAAATTTTATTCTCTCTTTATCGGCCTATCTCAAACCGATTTGGATAGAAATAATGCCGGAATAAAGTTTTTTTATTTTTTGAATTTTTTTTATGAATTTTCTAGCTAGGGTCGGATAAGAACGGAATTCGGGACTAAATTTTTATTTTCTCTTTCTCGAACTATCTCAACCCAGTTCGGAAAAAAATAATGCCGGAATGAAGTTTTTTTATTTTTTGAATTTTTTTTTCTATTTTTTTTGTAAATTTCTAGCTGGGGTCGAATAAAAGCGGTAATTGGGACTAAAATTTATTTCTCTCATTCTCGGACTTTCTCAACCCGGTTTGGATAGAAATGAGGCAGGAATGAAGTTTTTTAATTTTTTTGCTATTTTTTTTGGAATTTTCTAGATAGGGTCGGATGGAAACGGAATTCGGGACTACAATTACTTTTTTTTCTTTCTCGACCAATCTCAGCCCAGTTTAGATAAAAATAAAGCCGGAATGAGATTTTTTAATTTTTTGAATTTTTTTGCTATTTTTTTTGTTATTTTCTAGCTAGGGTCGGACGGGAACGGAATTCGGGACTAAAATTTTTTTTTTTTTTCTCTTCCTCTGCCAATCCAAACCCGGTTTAGATAGAAATAATGTCGGAATGAAGTTTTTTAATTTTTTGAATTTTTTTGCCATTTTTTTTTGAAATTTTCTAGGTACGGTTGGATAGGAATGGAATTCGGGACAAAATTTTTTTTCCCTCTTTCTCATCCTATCTCTACTTGGGTTGGATAGAAATATTGCCGGAATAATGTTTTTTAATTTTTTGAATTTTTTTGCTTTTTATTTTTTCGGAATTTTCTAGCTAGGGTCGGATTGGGACGGAATTCAGGACTAATTTTTTTTTTCTTTCGCGGCCTATCTAAACCCGGTTTCGACAAAAATAATGCGGGAATGAAGTTTTTTAATTTTTTGAATTTTTTTGCCATTTTTTTTGTAATTTCAAGCTACGGTCGGAGAGGAACGGAATTCAAGGCTAAAAATTTTTTCGCCCGTTCTTGGCCTATCTAAACTCGATTTGGATAGAAATAATGCCGGAATGAAGTTTTTTAATTTTTTGAATTTTTTTGATTTATTTTTGGGAATTTCCTAGCTACGGTCGGAAAGGAACAGAATTCGGGACTAAAATTTTTTTTTCTCTTTCTCGGCCTATCTCAACTCGTTTTGGATATAAATATTGCTGGAATGAAGTTTTTTAATTTTTTTACTTTTTTTGCTATTTTTTTTGGAATTTTTTAGCTAGGGTCGGATAGGAACGGAATTCGGGACTAAATTTTTTTTTTTTTTTCTTTCTCGGACTATCTCAACCCGGTTTGGATAGGAATAATGCAGGAATGAAGTTTTTGAATTTTTTTTCTATTTTTTTTTTGGAATTTTCTAGCTAGGGTCGGATGGGAACGGAATTCGGTACTAAAATTATTTTTTGTCTTTCTCAGACTGTCTCAACCCGGTTTGGATAGAAATAAGGTTGGAATGAAGTTTTTTAATTTTTTTGCTATTTTTTTACTATTTTTTTTTTTGTAATTTTTTAGCAAGGGTCAGATAAGAACGGAATTCAGGAATAAAATTATTTTCTCTCTTTCTCGGACTATCTCAACCCAGTTTGGATAAAAATAATGCCGAAATGAAGTTGTTGAATTTTTTTGCTCTTTTTTTTGGAATTTTCTAGCTAGGGTCGGATAGGAACGGAATTCGGGACTAAATTTCTTTTTTCTCTTTCTCGGACTATCTCAACCGGTTTGGATAGAAATAACGCAGGAATGAAGTTTTTGAATTTTTTTTCTATTTTTTTTTTGGAATTTTGTAGCGAGGGTCAGGTGGGAACGAAATTCGGGACTAAAATTATTTTTTCTCTTTCTCGGACTGTCTCAACCCGGTTTGGATAGAAATAAGGTTGGAATGAAGTTTTTTAATTTTTTTTCTACTTTTTTTGAAATTTTCTAGCTAGGGTCGGATAGGAACGGAATTCGGGACTAATTTTTTTTTTTCTCGTCCTCGGACTATCTCAAGGAATGAAGTTTTTTAATTTTTTTGTCATTTCTTTTGGAATTTTCTAGCTAGGGTCGGATAGGAACGGAATTCGGGACTAAAATTGTTTTCCCTCTTTCTCGGCCTATCTCAACTCGGTTTGGATAGAAATTTTTCCGGAATGATGTTTTTTAATTTTTTGAATTTTATTGCTATTTTTTTTGGAGTTTCTAGTTAGGGTCGGATACGAACGAAATTCGAGACTAAATTTTTTTTTTCTTTGTCGGCCTATGTCAACCAGGTCTGGATAGAAATAATGCCGAAATGAAGGTTTTTAATTTTTTGAATTTTTTTTTGAATTTTTTTTGTAATTTTTTATCTTGGGTCGGAGAGGAACGGAATTCGAGGCTAAAATTTTTTTCGCCCGTTCTTGGCCTATCTCAACTCGGTTTGGATATAAATAATGCCGGAATGAATTTTTTTATTTTTTTTGCAATTTTTTTTATGAATTTTCAAGTTAGGGTCGGATAGGAACGGAATTCGGGACTAAAATTTTTCTTTTTCTCTTTCTGGGACTGTCTCAATCCGGTTTGGATAGAAATAATGCAGGAATGAAGTTCTTTAATTTTTTTTTGCTATTTTTTTTTTTGAATTTTCTAGCTAGGGTCGGATATGAACGGAATTCGGGACTAAAATTTTATTCTCTCTTTCTTGGCCCATCCCAATCCGGTTTGGAAAGAAATAATGCCGGAATGAAGTTTTTTAATTTTTTAAATTTTTTTGCTTTTTTTTTGGTGATTTTCCTAGCTACGGTCGGAAAGGAACAGAATTCGGGACTAAAATTTTTTTTCTCTTTCTCGGCCTATCTTCACTCGTTTTGGATAGAAATATTGCTGGAATGATGTTTTTTAATTCTTTTACTATTTTTTTTGGAATTTTCAAGTTAGGTTCGGATAGGAACGGAATTCGGGACAAATTTTTTTTTTTTCTTTGTCGGCCTATCTCAAACCGGTTTGGATAGAATTAAAACCGAAATGAAGGTTTTTAATTTTTTGAATTTTTTTTGTAATTTTCAGGTTAGGGTCAGATAGGAATGGAATTCGGGACTAAAATTTTATTCTCTCTTTATCGGCCTATCTCAAACCGATTTGGATAGAAATAATGCCGGAATAAAGTTTTTTTATTTTTTGAATTTTTTTCTATTTTTTTTATGAATTTTCTAGCTAGGGTCGGATAAGAACGGAATTCGGGACTAAATTTTTATTTTCTCTTTCTCGAACTATCTCAACCCAGTTTGGAAAAAAATAATGCCGGAATGAAGTTTTTTTATTTTTTGAATTTTTTTTTCTATTTTTTTTGTAAATTTCTAGCTGGGGTCAGATAAAAGCGGTAATTGGGACTAAAATTTATTTCTCTCATTCTCGGACTTTCTCAACCCGGTTTGGATAGAAATGAGGCAGGAATGAAGTTTTTTAATTTTTTTGCTATTTTTTTTGGAATTTTCTAGATAGGGTCGGATGGAAACGGAATTCGGGACTACAATTATTTTTTTTTCTTTCTCGACCAATCTCAGCCCAGTTTAGATAAAAATAAAGCCGGAATGAGATTTTTTAATTTTTTGAATTTTTTTGCTATTTTTTTTGTTATTTTCTAGCTAGGGTCGGACGGGAACGGAATTCGGGACTAAATTTTTTTTTTTTTTCTCTTCCTCTGCCAATCCAAACCCGGTTTAGATAGAAATAATGTCGGAATGAAGTTTTTTAATTTTTTGAATTTTTTTGCCATTTTTTTTTGAAATTTTCTAGGTACGGTTGGATAGGAATGGAATTCGGGACAAAATTTTTTTTCCCTCTTTCTCATCCTATCTCTACTTGGGTTGGATAGAAATATTGCCGGAATAATGTTTTTTAATTTTTTGAATTTTTTTGCTTTTTATATTTTCGGAATTTTCTAGCTAGGGTCGGATTGGGACGGAATTCAGGACTAATTTTTTTTTTCTTTCGCGGCCTATCTCAACCCGGTTTCGACAAAAATAATGCGGGAATGAAGTTTTTTAATTTTTTGAATTTTTTTGCCATTTTTTTTGTAATTTCAAGCTACGTTCGGAGAGGAACGGAATTCAAGGCTAAAAATTTTTTCGCCCGTTCTTGGCCTATCTAAACTCGATTTGGATAGAAATAATGCCGGAATGAAGTTTTTTAATTTTTTGAATTTTTTTGATTTATTTTTGGGAATTTCCTAGCTACGGTCGGAAAGGAACTGAATTCGGGACTTAAATTTTTTTTTCTCTTTCTCGGCCTATCTCAACTCGTTTTGGATAGAAATATTGCCGGAATGAAGTTTTTTAATTTTTTTACTTTTTTTGCTATTTTTTTTGGAATTTTTTAGCTAGGGTCGGATAGGAACGGAATTCGGGACTAAATTTTTTTTTTTTTTTCTTTCTCGGACTATCTCAACCCGGTTTGGATAGGAATAATGCAGGAATGAAGTTTTTGAATTTTTTTTCTATTTTTTTTTTGGAATTTTCTAGCTAGGGTCGGATGGGAACGAAATTCGGTACTAAAATTATTTTTTGTCTTTCTCAGACTGTCTCAACCCGGTTTGGATAGAAATAAGGTTGGAATGAAGTTTTTTAATTTTTTTGCTATTTTTTTACTATTTTTTTTTTTTGTAATTTTTTAGCAAGGGTCAGATAAGAACGGAATTCAGGAATAAAATTTTTTTCTCTCTTTCTCGGACTATCTCAACCCAGTTTGGATAAAAATAATGCCGAAATGAAGTTGTTGAATTTTTTTGCTCTTTTTTTTGGAATTTTCTAGCTAGGGTCGGATAGGAACGGAATTCGGGACTAAATTTCTTTTTTCTCTTTCTCGGACTATCTCAACCGGTTTGGATAGAAATAACGCAGGAATGAAGTTTTTGAATTTTTTTTCTATTTTTTTTTTTGGAATTTTCTAGCTAGGGTCAGGTGGGAACGAAATTCGGGACTAAAATTATTTTTTCTCTTTCTCGGACTGTCTCAACCCGGTTTGGATAGAAATAAGGTTGGAATGAAGTTTTTTAATTTTTTTGCTACTTTTTTTGAAATTTTCTAGCTAGGGTCGGATAGGAACGGAATTCGGGACTAATTTTTTTTTTTCTCGTCCTCGGACTATCCCAAGGAATGAAGTTTTTTAATTTTTTTGTCATTTCTTTTGGAATTTTCTAGCTAGGGTCGGATAGGAACGGAATTCGGGACTAAAATTGTTTTCCCTCTTTCTTGGCCTATCTCAACTCGGTTTGGATAGAAATATTGCCGGAATGATGTTTTTTAATTTTTTGAATTTTATTGCTATTTTTTTTGGAGTTTCTAGTTAGGGTCGGATACGAACGAAATTCGAGACTAAATTTTTTTTTTCTTTGTCGGCCTATGTCAACCAGGTCTTGATAGAAATAATGCCGAAATGAAGGTTTTTAATTTTTTGAATTTTTTTTTGAATTTTTTTTGTAATTTTTTATCTTGGGTCGGAGAGGAACGGAATTCGAGGCTAAAAATTTTTTCGCCCGTTCTTGGCCTATCTCAACTCGGTTTGGATATAAATAATGCCGGAATGAATTTTTTTATTTTTTTTGCTATTTTTTTATGAATTTTCAAGTTAGGGTCGGATAGGAACGGAATTCGGGACTAAAATTTTTCTTTTTCTCTTTCTGGGATTGTCTCAATCCGGTTTGGATAGAAATAATGCAGGAATGAAGTTCTTTAATTTTTTTTTGCTATTTTTTTTTTGAATTTTCTAGCTAGGGTCAGATATGAACGGAATTCGGGACTAAAATTTTATTCTCTCTTTCTTGGCCCATCCCAATCCGGTTTGGAAAGAAATAATGCCGGAATGAAGTTTTTTAATTTTTTAAATTTTTTTGCTTTTTTTTTGGTGATTTTCCTCGCTACGGTCGGAAAGGAACAGAATTCGGGACTAAAATTTTTTTTCTCTTTCTCGGCCTATCTCCACTCGTTATGGATAGAAATATTGCTGGAATGATGTTTTTTAATTCTTTTACTATTTTTTTTGGAATTTTCAAGTTAGGTTCGGATAGGAACGGAATTCGGGACAAATTTTTTTTTTTTCTTTGTCGGCCTATCTCAACCCGGTTTGGATAGAATTAAAACCGAAATGAAGGTTTTTAATTTTTTGAATTTTTTTTGTAATTTTCAGGTTAGGGTCAGATAGGAATGGAATTCGGGACTAAAATTTTATTCTCTCTTTATCGGCCTATCTCAAACCGATTTGGATAGAAATAATGCCGGAATAAAGTTTTTTTATTTTTTGAATTTTTTTTATGAATTTTCTAGCTAGGGTCGGATAAGAACGGAATTCGGGACTAAATTTTTATTTTCTCTTTCTCGAACTATCTCAACCCAGTTCGGAAAAAAATAATGCCGGAATGAAGTTTTTTTATTTTTTGAATTTTTTTTTCTATTTTTTTTGTAAATTTCTAGCTGGGGTCGAATAAAAGCGGTAATTGGGACTAAAATTTATTTCTCTCATTCTCGGACTTTCTCAACCCGGTTTGGATAGAAATGAGGCAGGAATGAAGTTTTTTAATTTTTTTGCTATTTTTTTTGGAATTTTCTAGATAGGGTCGGATGGAAACGGAATTCGGGACTACAATTACTTTTTTTTCTTTCTCGACCAATCTCAGCCCAGTTTAGATAAAAATAAAGCCGGAATGAGATTTTTTAATTTTTTGAATTTTTTTGCTATTTTTTTTGTTATTTTCTAGCTAGGGTCGGACGGGAACGGAATTCGGGACTAAAATTTTTTTTTTTTTTCTCTTCCTCTGCCAATCCAAACCCGGTTTAGATAGAAATAATGTCGGAATGAAGTTTTTTAATTTTTTGAATTTTTTTGCCATTTTTTTTTGAAATTTTCTAGGTACGGTTGGATAGGAATGGAATTCGGGACAAAATTTTTTTTCCCTCTTTCTCATCCTATCTCTACTTGGGTTGGATAGAAATATTGCCGGAATAATGTTTTTTAATTTTTTGAATTTTTTTGCTTTTTATTTTTTCGGAATTTTCTAGCTAGGGTCGGATTGGGACGGAATTCAGGACTAATTTTTTTTTTTCTTTCGCGGCCTATCTAAACCCGGTTTCGACAAAAATAATGCGGGAATGAAGTTTTTTAATTTTTTGAATTTTTTTGCCATTTTTTTTGTAATTTCAAGCTACGGTCGGAGAGGAACGGAATTCAAGGCTAAAAATTTTTTCGCCCGTTCTTGGCCTATCTAAACTCGATTTGGATAGAAATAATGCCGGAATGAAGTTTTTTAATTTTTTGAATTTTTTTGATTTATTTTTGGGAATTTCCTAGCTACGGTCGGAAAGGAACAGAATTCGGGACTAAAATTTTTTTTTCTCTTTCTCGGCCTATCTCAACTCGTTTTGGATATAAATATTGCTGGAATGAAGTTTTTTAATTTTTTTACTTTTTTTGCTATTTTTTTTGGAATTTTTTAGCTAGGGTCGGATAGGAACGGAATTCGGGACTAAATTTTTTTTTTTTTTTCTTTCTCGGACTATCTCAACCCGGTTTGGATAGGAATAATGCAGGAATGAAGTTTTTGAATTTTTTTTCTATTTTTTTTTTGGAATTTTCTAGCTAGGGTCGGATGGGAACGGAATTCGGTACTAAAATTATTTTTTGTCTTTCTCAGACTGTCTCAACCCGGTTTGGATAGAAATAAGGTTGGAATGAAGTTTTTTAATTTTTTTGCTATTTTTTTACTATTTTTTTTTTTGTAATTTTTTAGCAAGGGTCAGATAAGAACGGAATTCAGGAATAAAATTATTTTCTCTCTTTCTCGGACTATCTCAACCCAGTTTGGATAAAAATAATGCCGAAATGAAGTTGTTGAATTTTTTTGCTCTTTTTTTTGGAATTTTCTAGCTAGGGTCGGATAGGAACGGAATTCGGGACTAAATTTCTTTTTTCTCTTTCTCGGACTATCTCAACCGGTTTGGATAGAAATAACGCAGGAATGAAGTTTTTGAATTTTTTTTCTATTTTTTTTTTGGAATTTTGTAGCGAGGGTCAGGTGGGAACGAAATTCGGGACTAAAATTATTTTTTCTCTTTCTCGGACTGTCTCAACCCGGTTTGGATAGAAATAAGGTTGGAATGAAGTTTTTTAATTTTTTTTCTACTTTTTTTGAAATTTTCTAGCTAGGGTCGGATAGGAACGGAATTCGGGACTAATTTTTTTTTTTCTCGTCCTCGGACTATCTCAAGGAATGAAGTTTTTTAATTTTTTTGTCATTTCTTTTGGAATTTTCTAGCTAGGGTCGGATAGGAACGGAATTCGGGACTAAAATTGTTTTCCCTCTTTCTCGGCCTATCTCAACTCGGTTTGGATAGAAATTTTTCCGGAATGATGTTTTTTAATTTTTTGAATTTTATTGCTATTTTTTTTGGAGTTTCTAGTTAGGGTCGGATACGAACGAAATTCGAGACTAAATTTTTTTTTTCTTTGTCGGCCTATGTCAACCAGGTCTGGATAGAAATAATGCCGAAATGAAGGTTTTTAATTTTTTGAATTTTTTTTTGAATTTTTTTTGTAATTTTTTATCTTGGGTCGGAGAGGAACGGAATTCGAGGCTAAAATTTTTTTCGCCCGTTCTTGGCCTATCTCAACTCGGTTTGGATATAAATAATGCCGGAATGAATTTTTTTATTTTTTTTGCAATTTTTTTTATGAATTTTCAAGTTAGGGTCGGATAGGAACGGAATTCGGGACTAAAATTTTTCTTTTTCTCTTTCTGGGACTGTCTCAATCCGGTTTGGATAGAAATAATGCAGGAATGAAGTTCTTTAATTTTTTTTTGCTATTTTTTTTTTTGAATTTTCTAGCTAGGGTCGGATATGAACGGAATTCGGGACTAAAATTTTATTCTCTCTTTCTTGGCCCATCCCAATCCGGTTTGGAAAGAAATAATGCCGGAATGAAGTTTTTTAATTTTTTAAATTTTTTTGCTTTTTTTTTGGTGATTTTCCTAGCTACGGTCGGAAAGGAACAGAATTCGGGACTAAAATTTTTTTTCTCTTTCTCGGCCTATCTTCACTCGTTTTGGATAGAAATATTGCTGGAATGATGTTTTTTAATTCTTTTACTATTTTTTTTGGAATTTTCAAGTTAGGTTCGGATAGGAACGGAATTCGGGACAAATTTTTTTTTTTTCTTTGTCGGCCTATCTCAAACCGGTTTGGATAGAATTAAAACCGAAATGAAGGTTTTTAATTTTTTGAATTTTTTTTGTAATTTTCAGGTTAGGGTCAGATAGGAATGGAATTCGGGACTAAAATTTTATTCTCTCTTTATCGGCCTATCTCAAACCGATTTGGATAGAAATAATGCCGGAATAAAGTTTTTTTATTTTTTGAATTTTTTTCTATTTTTTTTATGAATTTTCTAGCTAGGGTCGGATAAGAACGGAATTCGGGACTAAATTTTTATTTTCTCTTTCTCGAACTATCTCAACCCAGTTTGGAAAAAAATAATGCCGGAATGAAGTTTTTTTATTTTTTGAATTTTTTTTTCTATTTTTTTTGTAAATTTCTAGCTGGGGTCAGATAAAAGCGGTAATTGGGACTAAAATTTATTTCTCTCATTCTCGGACTTTCTCAACCCGGTTTGGATAGAAATGAGGCAGGAATGAAGTTTTTTAATTTTTTTGCTATTTTTTTTGGAATTTTCTAGATAGGGTCGGATGGAAACGGAATTCGGGACTACAATTATTTTTTTTTCTTTCTCGACCAATCTCAGCCCAGTTTAGATAAAAATAAAGCCGGAATGAGATTTTTTAATTTTTTGAATTTTTTTGCTATTTTTTTTGTTATTTTCTAGCTAGGGTCGGACGGGAACGGAATTCGGGACTAAATTTTTTTTTTTTTTCTCTTCCTCTGCCAATCCAAACCCGGTTTAGATAGAAATAATGTCGGAATGAAGTTTTTTAATTTTTTGAATTTTTTTGCCATTTTTTTTTGAAATTTTCTAGGTACGGTTGGATAGGAATGGAATTCGGGACAAAAATTTTTTTCCCTCTTTCTCATCCTATCTCTACTTGGGTTGGATAGAAATATTGCCGGAATAATGTTTTTTAATTTTTTGAATTTTTTTGCTTTTTATATTTTCGGAATTTTCTAGCTAGGGTCGGATTGGGACGGAATTCAGGACTAATTTTTTTTTTCTTTCGCGGCCTATCTCAACCCGGTTTCGACAAAAATAATGCGGGAATGAAGTTTTTTAATTTTTTGAATTTTTTTGCCATTTTTTTTGTAATTTCAAGCTACGTTCGGAGAGGAACGGAATTCAAGGCTAAAAATTTTTTCGCCCGTTCTTGGCCTATCTAAACTCGATTTGGATAGAAATAATGCCGGAATGAAGTTTTTTAATTTTTTGAATTTTTTTGATTTATTTTTGGGAATTTCCTAGCTACGGTCGGAAAGGAACTGAATTCGGGACTTAAATTTTTTTTTCTCTTTCTCGGCCTATCTCAACTCGTTTTGGATAGAAATATTGCCGGAATGAAGTTTTTTAATTTTTTTACTTTTTTTGCTATTTTTTTTGGAATTTTTTAGCTAGCGTCGGATAGGAACGGAATTCGGGACTAAATTTTTTTTTTTTTTTCTTTCTCGGACTATCTCAACCCGGTTTGGATAGGAATAATGCAGGAATGAAGTTTTTGAATTTTTTTTCTATTTTTTTTTTGGAATTTTCTAGCTAGGGTCGGATGGGAACGAAATTCGGTACTAAAATTATTTTTTGTCTTTCTCAGACTGTCTCAACCCGGTTTGGATAGAAATAAGGTTGGAATGAAGTTTTTTAATTTTTTTGCTATTTTTTTACTATTTTTTTTTTTTGTAATTTTTTAGCAAGGGTCAGATAAGAACGGAATTCAGGAATAAAATTTTTTTCTCTCTTTCTCGGACTATCTCAACCCAGTTTGGATAAAAATAATGCCGAAATGAAGTTGTTGAATTTTTTTGCTCTTTTTTTTGGAATTTTCTAGCTAGGGTCGGATAGAAACGGAATTCGGGACTAAATTTCTTTTTTCTCTTTCTCGGACTATCTCAACCGGTTTGGATAGAAATAACGCAGGAATGAAGTTTTTGAATTTTTTTTCTATTTTTTTTTTTGGAATTTTCTAGCTAGGGTCAGGTGGGAACGAAATTCGGGACTAAAATTATTTTTTCTCTTTCTCGGACTGTCTCAACCCGGTTTGGATAGAAATAAGGATGGAATGAAGTTTTTTAATTTTTTTGCTACTTTTTTTGAAATTTTCTAGCTAGGGTCGGATAGGAACGGAATTCGGGACTAATTTTTTTTTTTCTCGTCCTCGGACTATCTCAAGGAATGAAGTTTTTTAATTTTTTTGTCATTTCTTTTGGAATTTTCTAGCTAGGGTCGGATAGGAACGGAATTCGGGACTAAAATTGTTTTCCCTCTTTCTTGGCCTATCTCAACTCGGTTTGGATAGAAATATTGCCAGAATGATGTTTTTTAATTTTTTGAATTTTATTGCTATTTTTTTTGGAGTTTCTAGTTAGGGTCGGATACGAACGAAATTCGAGACTAAATTTTTTTTTTCTTTGTCGGCCTATGTCAACCAGGTCTTGATAGAAATAATGCCGAAATGAAGGTTTTTAATTTTTTGAATTTTTTTTTGAATTTTTTTTGTAATTTTTTATCTTGGGTCGGAGAGGAACGGAATTCGAGGCTAAAAATTTTTTCGCCCGTTCTTGGCCTATCTCAACTCGGTTTGGATATAAATAATGCCGGAATGAATTTTTTTATTTTTTTTGCTATTTTTTTATGAATTTTCAAGTTAGGGTCGGATAGGAACGGAATTCGGGACTAAAATTTTTCTTTTTCTCTTTCTGGGACTGTCTCAATCCGGTTTGGATAGAAATAATGCAGGAATGAAGTTCTTTAATTTTTTTTTGCTATTTTTTTTTTGAATTTTCTAGCTAGGGTCGGATATGAACGGAATTCGGGACTAAAATTTTATTCTCTCTTTCTTGGCCCATCCCAATCCGATTTGGAAAGAAATAATGCCGGAATGAAGTTTTTTAATTTTTTAAATTTTTTTGCTTTTTTTTTGGTGATTTTCCTCGCTACGGTCGGAAAGGAACAGAATTCGGGACTAAAATTTTTTTTCTCTTTCTCGGCCTATCTCCACTCGTTATGGATAGAAATATTGCTGGAATGATGTTTTTTAATTCTTTTACTATTTTTTTTGGAATTTTCAAGTTAGGTTCGGATAGGAACGGAATTCGGGACAAATTTTTTTTTTTTCTTTGTCGGCCTATCTCAACCCGGTTTGGATAGAATTAAAACCGAAATGAAGGTTTTTAATTTTTTGAATTTTTTTTGTAATTTTCAGGTTAGGGTCAGATAGGAATGGAATTCGGGACTAAAATTTTATTCTCTCTTTATCGGCCTATCTCAAACCGATTTGGATAGAAATAATGCCGGAATAAAGTTTTTTTATTTTTTGAATTTTTTTTATGAATTTTCTAGCTAGGGTCGGATAAGAACGGAATTCGGGACTAAATTTTTATTTTCTCTTTCTCGAACTATCTCAACCCAGTTCGGAAAAAAATAATGCCGGAATGAAGTTTTTTTATTTTTTGAATTTTTTTTTCTATTTTTTTTGTAAATTTCTAGCTGGGGTCGAATAAAAGCGGTAATTGGGACTAAAATTTATTTCTCTCATTCTCGGACTTTCTCAACCCGGTTTGGATAGAAATGAGGCAGGAATGAAGTTTTTTAATTTTTTTGCTATTTTTTTTGGAATTTTCTAGATAGGGTCGGATGGAAACGGAATTCGGGACTACAATTACTTTTTTTTCTTTCTCGACCAATCTCAGCCCAGTTTAGATAAAAATAAAGCCGGAATGAGATTTTTTAATTTTTTGAATTTTTTTGCTATTTTTTTTGTTATTTTCTAGCTAGGGTCGGACGGGAACGGAATTCGGGACTAAATTTTTTTTTTTTTTTCTCTTCCTCTGCCAATCCAAACCCGGTTTAGATAGAAATAATGTCGGAATGAAGTTTTTTAATTTTTTGAATTTTTTTGCCATTTTTTTTTGAAATTTTCTAGGTACGGTTGGATAGGAATGGAATTCGGGACAAAATTTTTTTTCCCTCTTTCTCATCCTATCTCTACTTGGGTTGGATAGAAATATTGCCGGAATAATGTTTTTTAATTTTTTGAATTTTTTTGCTTTTTATTTTTTCGGAATTTTCTAGCTAGGGTCGGATTGGGACGGAATTCAGGACTAATTTTTTTTTTCTTTCGCGGCCTATCTCAACCCGGTTTCGACAAAAATAATGCGGGAATGAAGTTTTTTAATTTTTTGAATTTTTTTGCCATTTTTTTTGTAATTTCAAGCTACGGTCAGAGAGGAACGGAATTCAAGGCTAAAAATTTTTTCGCCCGTTCTTGGCCTATCTAAACTCGATTTGGATAGAAATAATGCCGGAATGAAGTTTTTTAATTTTTTGAATTTTGTTGATTTATTTTTGGGAATTTCCTAGCTACGGTCGGAAAGGAACAGAATTCGGGACTAAAATTTTTTTTTCTCTTTCTCGGCCTATCTCAACTCGTTTCGGATAGAAATATTGCTGGAATGAAGTTTTTTAATTTTTTTACTTTTTTTGCTATTTTTTTTGGAATTTTTTAGCTAGGGTCGGATAGGAACGGAATTCGGGACTAAATTTTTTTTTTTTTTTCTTTCTCGGACTATCTCAACCCGGTTTGGATAGGAATAATGCAGGAATGAAGTTTTTGAATTTTTTTTCTATTTTTTTTTTGGAATTTTCTAGCTAGGGTCGGATGGGAACGGAATTCGGTACTAAAATTATTTTTTGTCTTTCTCAGACTGTCTCAACCCGGTTTGGATAGAAATAAGGTTGGAATGAAGTTTTTTAATTTTTTTGCTATTTTTTTACTATTTTTTTTTTTGTAATTTTTTAGCAAGGGTCAGATAAGAACGGAATTCAGGAATAAAATTATTTTCTCTCTTTCTCGGACTATCTCAACCCAGTTTGGATAAAAATAATGCCGAAATGAAGTTGTTGAATTTTTTTGCTCTTTTTTTTGGAATTTTCTAGCTAGGGTCGGATAGGAACGGAATTCGGGACTAAATTTCTTTTTTCTCTTTCTCGGACTATCTCAACCGGTTTGGATAGAAATAACGCAGGAATGAAGTTTTTGAATTTTTTTTCTATTTTTTTTTTGGAATTTTGTAGCGAGGGTCAGGTGGGAACGAAATTCGGGACTAAAATTATTTTTTCTCTTTCTCGGACTGTCTCAACCCGGTTTGGATAGAAATAAGGTTGGAATGAAGTTTTTTAATTTTTTTTCTACTTTTTTTGAAATTTTCTAGCTAGGGTCGGATAGGAACGGAATTCGGGACTAATTTTTTTTTTTCTCGTCCTCGGACTATCTCAAGGAATGAAGTTTTTTAATTTTTTTGTCATTTCTTTTGGAATTTTCTAGCTAGGGTCGGATAGGAACGGAATTCGGGACTAAAATTGTTTTCCCTCTTTCTCGGCCTATCTCAACTCGGTTTGGATAGAAATTTTTCCGGAATGATGTTTTTTAATTTTTTGAATTTTATTGCTATTTTTTTTGGAGTTTCTAGTTAGGGTCGGATACGAACGAAATTCGAGACTAAATTTTTTTTTTCTTTGTCGGCCTATGTCAACCAGGTCTGGATAGAAATAATGCCGAAATGAAGGTTTTTAATTTTTTGAATTTTTTTTTGAATTTTTTTTGTAATTTTTTATCTTGGGTCGGAGAGGAACGGAATTCGAGGCTAAAATTTTTTTCGCCCGTTCTTGGCCTATCTCAACTCGGTTTGGATATAAATAATGCCGGAATGAATTTTTTTATTTTTTTTGCAATTTTTTTTATGAATTTTCAAGTTAGGGTCGGATAGGAACGGAATTCGGGACTAAAATTTTTCTTTTTCTCTTTCTGGGACTGTCTCAATCCGGTTTGGATAGAAATAATGCAGGAATGAAGTTCTTTAATTTTTTTTTGCTATTTTTTTTTTTGAATTTTCTAGCTAGGGTCGGATATGAACGGAATTCGGGACTAAAATTTTATTCTCTCTTTCTTGGCCCATCCCAATCCGGTTTGGAAAGAAATAATGCCGGAATGAAGTTTTTTAATTTTTTAAATTTTTTTGCTTTTTTTTTGGTGATTTTCCTAGCTACGGTCGGAAAGGAACAGAATTCGGGACTAAAATTTTTTTTCTCTTTCTCGGCCTATCTTCACTCGTTTTGGATAGAAATATTGCTGGAATGATGTTTTTTAATTCTTTTACTATTTTTTTTGGAATTTTCAAGTTAGGTTCGGATAGGAACGGAATTCGGGACAAATTTTTTTTTTTTCTTTGTCGGCCTATCTCAAACCGGTTTGGATAGAATTAAAACCGAAATGAAGGTTTTTAATTTTTTGAATTTTTTTTGTAATTTTCAGGTTAGGGTCAGATAGGAATGGAATTCGGGACTAAAATTTTATTCTCTCTTTATCGGCCTATCTCAAACCGATTTGGATAGAAATAATGCCGGAATAAAGTTTTTTTATTTTTTGAATTTTTTTCTATTTTTTTTATGAATTTTCTAGCTAGGGTCGGATAAGAACGGAATTCGGGACTAAATTTTTATTTTCTCTTTCTCGAACTATCTCAACCCAGTTTGGAAAAAAATAATGCCGGAATGAAGTTTTTTTATTTTTTGAATTTTTTTTTCTATTTTTTTTGTAAATTTCTAGCTGGGGTCAGATAAAAGCGGTAATTGGGACTAAAATTTATTTCTCTCATTCTCGGACTTTCTCAACCCGGTTTGGATAGAAATGAGGCAGGAATGAAGTTTTTTAATTTTTTTGCTATTTTTTTTGGAATTTTCTAGATAGGGTCGGATGGAAACGGAATTCGGGACTACAATTATTTTTTTTTCTTTCTCGACCAATCTCAGCCCAGTTTAGATAAAAATAAAGCCGGAATGAGATTTTTTAATTTTTTGAATTTTTTTGCTATTTTTTTTGTTATTTTCTAGCTAGGGTCGGACGGGAACGGAATTCGGGACTAAATTTTTTTTTTTTTTCTCTTCCTCTGCCAATCCAAACCCGGTTTAGATAGAAATAATGTCGGAATGAAGTTTTTTAATTTTTTGAATTTTTTTGCCATTTTTTTTTGAAATTTTCTAGGTACGGTTGGATAGGAATGGAATTCGGGACAAAAATTTTTTTCCCTCTTTCTCATCCTATCTCTACTTGGGTTGGATAGAAATATTGCCGGAATAATGTTTTTTAATTTTTTGAATTTTTTTGCTTTTTATATTTTCGGAATTTTCTAGCTAGGGTCGGATTGGGACGGAATTCAGGACTAATTTTTTTTTTCTTTCGCGGCCTATCTCAACCCGGTTTCGACAAAAATAATGCGGGAATGAAGTTTTTTAATTTTTTGAATTTTTTTGCCATTTTTTTTGTAATTTCAAGCTACGTTCGGAGAGGAACGGAATTCAAGGCTAAAAATTTTTTCGCCCGTTCTTGGCCTATCTAAACTCGATTTGGATAGAAATAATGCCGGAATGAAGTTTTTTAATTTTTTGAATTTTTTTGATTTATTTTTGGGAATTTCCTAGCTACGGTCGGAAAGGAACTGAATTCGGGACTTAAATTTTTTTTTCTCTTTCTCGGCCTATCTCAACTCGTTTTGGATAGAAATATTGCCGGAATGAAGTTTTTTAATTTTTTTACTTTTTTTGCTATTTTTTTTGGAATTTTTTAGCTAGCGTCGGATAGGAACGGAATTCGGGACTAAATTTTTTTTTTTTTTTCTTTCTCGGACTATCTCAACCCGGTTTGGATAGGAATAATGCAGGAATGAAGTTTTTGAATTTTTTTTCTATTTTTTTTTTGGAATTTTCTAGCTAGGGTCGGATGGGAACGAAATTCGGTACTAAAATTATTTTTTGTCTTTCTCAGACTGTCTCAACCCGGTTTGGATAGAAATAAGGTTGGAATGAAGTTTTTTAATTTTTTTGCTATTTTTTTACTATTTTTTTTTTTTGTAATTTTTTAGCAAGGGTCAGATAAGAACGGAATTCAGGAATAAAATTTTTTTCTCTCTTTCTCGGACTATCTCAACCCAGTTTGGATAAAAATAATGCCGAAATGAAGTTGTTGAATTTTTTTGCTCTTTTTTTTGGAATTTTCTAGCTAGGGTCGGATAGAAACGGAATTCGGGACTAAATTTCTTTTTTCTCTTTCTCGGACTATCTCAACCGGTTTGGATAGAAATAACGCAGGAATGAAGTTTTTGAATTTTTTTTCTATTTTTTTTTTTGGAATTTTCTAGCTAGGGTCAGGTGGGAACGAAATTCGGGACTAAAATTATTTTTTCTCTTTCTCGGACTGTCTCAACCCGGTTTGGATAGAAATAAGGATGGAATGAAGTTTTTTAATTTTTTTGCTACTTTTTTTGAAATTTTCTAGCTAGGGTCGGATAGGAACGGAATTCGGGACTAATTTTTTTTTTTCTCGTCCTCGGACTATCTCAAGGAATGAAGTTTTTTAATTTTTTTGTCATTTCTTTTGGAATTTTCTAGCTAGGGTCGGATAGGAACGGAATTCGGGACTAAAATTGTTTTCCCTCTTTCTTGGCCTATCTCAACTCGGTTTGGATAGAAATATTGCCAGAATGATGTTTTTTAATTTTTTGAATTTTATTGCTATTTTTTTTGGAGTTTCTAGTTAGGGTCGGATACGAACGAAATTCGAGACTAAATTTTTTTTTTCTTTGTCGGCCTATGTCAACCAGGTCTTGATAGAAATAATGCCGAAATGAAGGTTTTTAATTTTTTGAATTTTTTTTTGAATTTTTTTTGTAATTTTTTATCTTGGGTCGGAGAGGAACGGAATTCGAGGCTAAAAATTTTTTCGCCCGTTCTTGGCCTATCTCAACTCGGTTTGGATATAAATAATGCCGGAATGAATTTTTTTATTTTTTTTGCTATTTTTTTATGAATTTTCAAGTTAGGGTCGGATAGGAACGGAATTCGGGACTAAAATTTTTCTTTTTCTCTTTCTGGGACTGTCTCAATCCGGTTTGGATAGAAATAATGCAGGAATGAAGTTCTTTAATTTTTTTTTGCTATTTTTTTTTTGAATTTTCTAGCTAGGGTCGGATATGAACGGAATTCGGGACTAAAATTTTATTCTCTCTTTCTTGGCCCATCCCAATCCGATTTGGAAAGAAATAATGCCGGAATGAAGTTTTTTAATTTTTTAAATTTTTTTGCTTTTTTTTTGGTGATTTTCCTCGCTACGGTCGGAAAGGAACAGAATTCGGGACTAAAATTTTTTTTCTCTTTCTCGGCCTATCTCCACTCGTTATGGATAGAAATATTGCTGGAATGATGTTTTTTAATTCTTTTACTATTTTTTTTGGAATTTTCAAGTTAGGTTCGGATAGGAACGGAATTCGGGACAAATTTTTTTTTTTTCTTTGTCGGCCTATCTCAACCCGGTTTGGATAGAATTAAAACCGAAATGAAGGTTTTTAATTTTTTGAATTTTTTTTGTAATTTTCAGGTTAGGGTCAGATAGGAATGGAATTCGGGACTAAAATTTTATTCTCTCTTTATCGGCCTATCTCAAACCGATTTGGATAGAAATAATGCCGGAATAAAGTTTTTTTATTTTTTGAATTTTTTTTATGAATTTTCTAGCTAGGGTCGGATAAGAACGGAATTCGGGACTAAATTTTTATTTTCTCTTTCTCGAACTATCTCAACCCAGTTCGGAAAAAAATAATGCCGGAATGAAGTTTTTTTATTTTTTGAATTTTTTTTTCTATTTTTTTTGTAAATTTCTAGCTGGGGTCGAATAAAAGCGGTAATTGGGACTAAAATTTATTTCTCTCATTCTCGGACTTTCTCAACCCGGTTTGGATAGAAATGAGGCAGGAATGAAGTTTTTTAATTTTTTTGCTATTTTTTTTGGAATTTTCTAGATAGGGTCGGATGGAAACGGAATTCGGGACTACAATTACTTTTTTTTCTTTCTCGACCAATCTCAGCCCAGTTTAGATAAAAATAAAGCCGGAATGAGATTTTTTAATTTTTTGAATTTTTTTGCTATTTTTTTTGTTATTTTCTAGCTAGGGTCGGACGGGAACGGAATTCGGGACTAAATTTTTTTTTTTTTTTCTCTTCCTCTGCCAATCCAAACCCGGTTTAGATAGAAATAATGTCGGAATGAAGTTTTTTAATTTTTTGAATTTTTTTGCCATTTTTTTTTGAAATTTTCTAGGTACGGTTGGATAGGAATGGAATTCGGGACAAAATTTTTTTTCCCTCTTTCTCATCCTATCTCTACTTGGGTTGGATAGAAATATTGCCGGAATAATGTTTTTTAATTTTTTGAATTTTTTTGCTTTTTATTTTTTCGGAATTTTCTAGCTAGGGTCGGATTGGGACGGAATTCAGGACTAATTTTTTTTTTCTTTCGCGGCCTATCTCAACCCGGTTTCGACAAAAATAATGCGGGAATGAAGTTTTTTAATTTTTTGAATTTTTTTGCCATTTTTTTTGTAATTTCAAGCTACGGTCAGAGAGGAACGGAATTCAAGGCTAAAAATTTTTTCGCCCGTTCTTGGCCTATCTAAACTCGATTTGGATAGAAATAATGCCGGAATGAAGTTTTTTAATTTTTTGAATTTTGTTGATTTATTTTTGGGAATTTCCTAGCTACGGTCGGAAAGGAACAGAATTCGGGACTAAAATTTTTTTTTCTCTTTCTCGGCCTATCTCAACTCGTTTTGGATAGAAATATTGCTGGAATGAAGTTTTTTAATTTTTTTACTTTTTTTGCTATTTTTTTTGGAATTTTTTAGCTAGGGTCGGATAGGAACGGAATTCGGGACTAAATTTTTTTTTTTTTTTTCTTTCTCGGACTATCTCAACCCGGTTTGGATAGGAATAATGCAGGAATGAAGTTTTTGAATTTTTTTTCTTTTTTTTTTTTGGAATTTTCTAGCTAGGGTCGGATGGGAACGGAATTCGGTACTAAAATTATTTTTTGTCTTTCTCAGACTGTCTCAACCCGGTTTGGATAGAAATAAGGTTGGAATGAAGTTTTTTAATTTTTTTGCTATTTTTTTACTATTTTTTTTTTGTAATTTTTTAGCAAGGGTCAGATAAGAACGGAATTCAGGAATAAAATTATTTTCTCTCTTTCTCGGACTATCTCAACCCAGTTTGGATAAAAATAATGCCGAAATGAAGTTGTTGAATTTTTTTGCTCTTTTTTTTGGAATTTTCTAGCTAGGGTCGGATAGGAACGGAATTCGGGACTAAATTTCTTTTTTCTCTTTCTCGGACTATCTCAACCGGTTTGGATAGAAATAACGCAGGAATGAAGTTTTTGAATTTTTTTTCTATTTTTTTTTTGGAATTTTGTAGCTAGGGTCAGGTGGGAACGAAATTCGGGACTAAAATTATTTTTTCTCTTTCTCGGACTGTCTCAACCCGGTTTGGATAGAAATAAGGTTGGAATGAAGTTTTTTAATTTTTTTGCTACTTTTTTTGAAATTTTCTAGCTAGGGTCGGATAGGAACGGAATTCGGGACTAATTTTTTTTTTTCTCGTCCTCGGACTATCTCAAGGAATGAAGTTTTTTAATTTTTTTGTCATTTCTTTTGGAATTTTCTAGCTAGGGTCGGATAGGAACGGAATTCGGGACTAAAATTGTTTTCCCTCTTTCTCGGCCTATCTCAACTCGGTTTGGATAGAAATATTGCCGGAATGATGTTTTTTAATTTTTTGAATTTTATTGCTATTTTTTTTGGAGTTTCTAGTTAGGGTCGGATACGAACGAAATTCGAGACTAAATTTTTTTTTTCTTTGTCGGCCTATGTCAACCAGGTCTGGATAGAAATAATGCCGAAATGAAGGTTTTTAATTTTTTGAATTTTTTTTGAATTTTTTTTGTAATTTTTTATCTTGGGTCGGAGAGGAACGGAATTCGAGGCTAAAAATTTTTTCGCCCGTTCTTGGCCTATCTCAACTCGGTTTGGATATAAATAATGCCGGAATGAATTTTTTTATTTTTTTTGCAATTTTTTTTATGAATTTTCAAGTTAGGGTCGGATAGGAACGGAATTCGGGACTAAAATTTTTCTTTTTCTCTTTCTGGGACTGTCTCAATCCGGTTTGGATAGAAATAATGCAGGAATGAAGTTCTTTAATTTTTTTTTGCTATTTTTTTTTTTGAATTTTCTAGCTAGGGTCGGATATGAACGGAATTCGGGACTAAAATTTTATTCTCTCTTTCTTGGCCCATCCCAATCCGGTTTGGAAAGAAATAATGCCGGAATGAAGTTTTTTAATTTTTTAAATTTTTTTGCTTTTTTTTTGGTGATTTTCCTAGCTACGGTCGGAAAGGAACAGAATTCGGGACTAAAATTTTTTTTCTCTTTCTCGGCCTATCTCCACTCGTTTTGGATAGAAATATTGCTGGAATGATGTTTTTTAATTCTTTTACTATTTTTTTTGGAATTTTCAAGTTAGGTTCGGATGGGAACGGAATTCGGGACAAATTTTTTTTTTTTCTTTGTCGGCCTATGTCAACCCGGTTTGGATAGAATTAAAACCGAAATGAAGGTTTTTAATTTTTTTAATTTTTTTTGTAATTTTCAGGTTAGGGTCAGATAGGAATGGAATTCGGGACTAAAATTTTATTCTCTCTTTATCGGCCTATCTCAAACCGATTTGGATAGAAATAATGCCGGAATAAAGTTTTTTTATTTTTTGAATTTTTTTCTATTTTTTTTATGAATTTTCTAGCTAGGGTCGGATAAGAACGGAATTCGTGACTAAATTTTTATTTTCTCTTTCTCGAACTATCTCAACCCAGTTTGGAAAAAAATAATGCCGGAATGAAGTTTTTTTATTTTTTGAATTTTTTTTTCTATTTTTTTTGTAAATTTCTAGCTGGGGTCAGATAAAAGCGGTAATTGGGACTAAAATTTATTTCTCTCATTCTCGGACTTTCTCAACCCGGTTTGGATAGAAATGAGGCAGGAATGAAGTTTTTTAATTTTTTTGCTATTTTTTTTGGAATTTTCTAGATAGGGTCGGATGGAAACGGAATTCGGGACTACAATTATTTTTTTTTCTTTCTCGACCAATCTCAGCCCAGTTTAGATAAAAATAAAGCCGGAATGAGATTTTTTAATTTTTTGAATTTTTTTGCTATTTTTTTTGTTATTTTCTAGCTAGGGTCGGACGGGAACGGAATTCGGGACTAAAATTTTTTTTTTTTTCTCTTCCTCTGCCAATCCAAACCCGGTTTAGATAGAAATAATGTCGGAATGAAGTTTTTTAATTTTTTGAATTTTTTTGCCATTTTTTTTTGAAATTTTCTAGGTACGGTTGGATAGGAATGGAATTCGGGACAAAATTTTTTTTCCCTCTTTCTCATCCTATCTCTACTTGGGTTGGATAGAAATATTGCCGGAATAATGTTTTTTAATTTTTTGAATTTTTTTGCTTTTTATTTTTTCGGAATTTTCTAGCTAGGGTCGGATTGGGACGGAATTCAGGACTAATTTTTTTTTTCTTTCGCGGCCTATCTCAACCCGGTTTCGACAAAAATAATGCGGGAATGAAGTTTTTTAATTTTTTGAATTTTTTTGCCATTTTTTTTGTAATTTCAAGCTACGGTCGGAGAGGAACGGAATTCAAGGCTAAAAATTTTTTCGCCCGTTCTTGGCCTATCTAAACTCGATTTGGATAGAAATAATGCCGGAATGAAGTTTTTTAATTTTTTGAATTTTTTTGATTTATTTTTGGGAATTTCCTAGCTACGGTCGGAAAGGAACAGAATTCGGGACTAAAATTTTTTTTTCTCTTTCTCGGCCTATCTCAACTCGTTTTGGATAGAAATATTGCTGGAATGAAGTTTTTTAATTTTTTTACTTTTTTTGCTATTTTTTTTGGAATTTTTTAGCTAGGGTCGGATAGGAACGGAATTCGGGACTAAATTTTTTTTTTTTTTTTCTTTCTCGGACTATCTCAACCCGGTTTGGATAGGAATAATGCAGGAATGAAGTTTTTGAATTTTTTTTCTATTTTTTTTTTGGAATTTTCTAGCTAGGGTCGGATGGGAACGGAATTCGGTACTAAAATTATTTTTTGTCTTTCTCAGACTGTCTCAACCCGGTTTGGATAGAAATAAGGTTGGAATGAAGTTTTTTAATTTTTTTGCTATTTTTTTACTATTTTTTTTTTTGTAATTTTTTAGCAAGGGTCAGATAAGAACGGAATTCAGGAATAAAATTTTTTTCTCTCTTTCTCGGACTATCTCAACCCAGTTTGGATAAAAATAATGCCGAAATGAAGTTGTTGAATTTTTTTGCTCTTTTTTTTGGAATTTTCTAGCTAGGGTCGGATAGAAACGGAATTCGGGACTAAATTTCTTTTTTCTCTTTCTCGGACTATCTCAACCGGTTTGGATAGAAATAACGCAGGAATGAAGTTTTTGAATTTTTTTTCTATTTTTTTTTTTTGGAATTTTCTAGCTAGGGTCAGGTGGGAACGAAATTCGGGACTAAAATTATTTTTTCTCTTTCTCGGACTGTCTCAACCCGGTTTGGATAGAAATAAGGTTGGAATGAAGTTTTTTAATTTTTTTGCTACTTTTTTTGAAATTTTCTAGCTAGGGTCGGATAGGAACGGAATTCGGGACTAATTTTTTTTTTTCTCGTCCTCGGACTATCTCAAGGAATGAAGTTTTTTAATTTTTTTGTCATTTCTTTTGGAATTTTCTACCTAGGGTCGGATAGGAACGGAATTCGGGGCTAAAATTGTTTTCCCTCTTTCTTGGCCTATCTCAACTCGGTTTGGATAGAAATATTGCCGGAATGATGTTTTTTAATTTTTTGAATTTTATTGCTATTTTTTTTGGAGTTTCTAGTTAGGGTCGGATACGAACGAAATTCGAGACTAAATTTTTTTTTTCTTTGTCGGCCTATGTCAACCAGGTCTTGATAGAAATAATGCCGAAATGAAGGTTTTTAATTTTTTGAATTTTTTTTTGAATTTTTTTTGTAATTTTTTATCTTGGGTCGGAGAGGAACGGAATTCGAGGCTAAAAATTTTTTCGCCCGTTCTTGGCCTATCTCAACTCGGTTTGGATATAAATAATGCCGGAATGAATTTTTTTATTTTTTTTGCTATTTTTTTATGAATTTTCAAGTTAGGGTCGGATAGGAACGGAATTCGGTACTAAAATTTTTCTTTTTCTCTTTCTGGGACTGTCTCAATCCGGTTTGGATAGAAATAATGCAGGAATGAAGTTCTTTAATTTTTTTTTGCTATTTTTTTTTTGAATTTTCTAGCTAGGGTCGGATATGAACGGAATTCGGGACTAAAATTTTATTCTCTCTTTCTTGGCCCATCCCAATCCGGTTTGGAAAGAAATAATGCCGGAATGAAGTTTTTTAATTTTTTAAATTTTTTTGCTTTTTTTTTGGTGATTTTTCTCGCTACGGTCGGAAAGGAACAGAATTCGGGACTAAAATTTTTTTTCTCTTTCTCGGCCTATCTCCACTCGTTATGGATAGAAATATTGCTGGAATGATGTTTTTTAATTCTTTTACTATTTTTTTTGGAATTTTCAAGTTAGGTTCGGATAGGAACGGAATTCGGGACAAATTTTTTTTTTTTCTTTGTCGGCCTATCTCAACCCGGTTTGGATAGAATTAAAACCGAAATGAAGGTTTTTAATTTTTTGAATTTTTTTTGTAATTTTCAGGTTAGGGTCAGATAGGAATGGAATTCGGGACTAAAATTTTATTCTCTCTTTATCGGCCTATCTCAAACCGATTTGGATAGAAATAATGCCGGAATAAAGTTTTTTTATTTTTTGAATTTTTTTCTTTTTTTTTTTGGAATTTTCTAGCTAGGGTCGGATAAGAACGGGATTCGGGACTAAATTTTTATTTTCTCTTTCTTGAACTATCTCAACCCAGTTTGGAAAAAAATAATGCCGGAATGAAGTTTTTTTATTTTTTGAATTTTTTTTTCTATTTTTTTTGTAAATTTCTAGCTGGGGTCGGATAAAAGCGGTAATTGGGACTAAAATTTATTTCTCTCATTCTCGGACTTTCTCAACCCGGTTTGGATAGAAATGAGGCAGGAATGAAGTTTTTTAATTTTTTTGCTATTTTTTTTGGAATTTTCTAGATAGGGTCGGATGGAAACGGAATTCGGGACTACAATTATTTTTTTTTCTTTCTCGACCAATCTCAGCCCAGTTTAGATAAAAATAAAGCCGGAATGAGATTTTTTAATTTTTTGAATTTTTTTGCTATTTTTTTTGTTATTTTCTAGCTAGGGTCGGACGGGAACGGAATTCGGGACTAAAATTTTTTTTTTTTTTCTCTTCCTCTGCCAATCCAAACCCGGTTTAGATAGAAATAATGTCGGAATGAAGTTTTTTAATTTTTTGAATTTTTTTGCCATTTTTTTTTGAAATTTTCTAGGTACGGTTGGATAGGAATGGAATTCGGGACAAAATTTTTTTTCCCTCTTTCTCATCCTATCTCTACTTGGGTTGGATATAAATATTGCCGGAATAATGTTTTTTAATTTTTTGAATTTTTTTGCTTTTTATTTTTTCGGAATTTTCTAGCTAGGGTCGGATTGGGACGGAATTCAGGACTAATTTTTTTTTTCTTTCGCGGCCTATCTCAACCCGGTTTCGACAAAAATAATGCGGGAATGAAGTTTTTTAATTTTTTGAATTTTTTTGCCATTTTTTTTGTAATTTCAAGCTACGGTCGGAGAGGAACGGAATTCAAGGCTAAAAATTTTTTCGCCCGTTCTTGACCTATCTAAACTCGGTTTGGATAGAAATAATGCCGGAATGAAGTTTTTTAATTTTTTGAATTTTGTTGATTTTTTTTTGGGAATTTCCTAGCTACGGTCGGAAAGGAACAGAATTCGGGACTAAAATTTTTTTTTCTCTTTCTCGGCCTATCTCAACTCGTTTTGGATAGAAATATTGCGGGAATGAAGTTTTTTAATTTTTTTACTTTTTTTGCTATTTTTTTTGGAATTTTTTAGCTAGGGTCGGATAGGAACGGAATTCGGGACTAAATTTTTTTTTTTTTTTTCTTTATCGGACTATCTCAACCCGGTTTGGACAGGAATAATGCAGGAATGAAGTTTTTGAATTTTTTTTCTATTTTTTTTTTGGAATTTTCTAGCTAGGGTCGGATGGGAACGGAATTCGGTGCTAAAATTATTTTTTGTCTTTCTCAGACTGTCTCAACCCGGTTTGGATAGAAATAAGGTTGGAATGAAGGTTTTTAATTTTTTTGCTATTTTTTTACTATTTTTTTTTTGTAATTTTTTAGCAAGGGTCAGATAAGAACGGAATTCAGGAATAAAATTTTTTTCTCTCTTTCTCGGACTATCTCAACCCAGTTTGGATAAAAATAATGCCGAAATGAAGTTGTTGAATTTTTTTGCTCTTTTTTTTGGAATTTTCTAGCTAGGGTCGGATAGGAACGGAATTCGGGACTAAATTTCTTTTTTCTCTTTCTCGGACTATCTCAACCGGTTTGGATAGAAATAACGCAGGAATGAAGTTTTTGAATTTTTTTTCTATTTTTTTTTTGGAATTTTCTAGCAGGGGTAAGGTGGGAACGAAATTCGGGACTAAAATTATTTTTTCTCTTTCTCGGACTGTCTCAACCCGGTTTGGATAGAAATAAGGTTGGGAGGAAGTTTTTTAATTTTTTTGCTACTTTTTTTGAAATTTTCTAGCTAGGGTCGGATAGGAACGGAATTCGGGACTAATTTTTTTTTTTCTCGTCCTCGGACTATCTCAAGGAATGAAGTTTTTTAATTTTTTTGTCATTTCTTTTGGAATTTTCTAGCTAGGGTCGGATAGGAACGGAATTCGGGACTAAAATTGTTTTCCCTCTTTCTCGGCCTATCTCAACTCGGTTTGGATAGAAATATTGCAGGAATGATGTTTTTTAATTTTTTGAATTTTATTGCTATTTTTTTTGGAGTTTCTAGTTAGGGTCGGATACGAACGAAATTCGAGACTAAATTTTTTTTTTCTTTGTCGGCCTATCTCAACCAGGTCTGGATAGAAATAATGCCGAAATGAAGGTTTTTAATTTTTTGAATTTTTTTTGAATTTTTTTTGTAATTTTTTATCCTGGGCCGGAGAGGAACGGAATTCGAGGCTAAAAATTTTTTCGCCCGTTCTTGGCCTATCTCAACTCGGTTTGGATATAAATAATGCCGGAATGAATTTTTTTTTTTTATTGCTATTTTTTTTATGAATTTTCAAGTTAGGGTCGGATAGGAACGGAATTCGGGACTAAAATTTTTCTTTTTCTCTTTCTGGGACTATCTCAATCCGGTTTGGATAGAAATAATGCAGGAATGAAGTTTTTTAATTTTTTTTTGCTATTTTTTTTTTTTTGAATTTTCTAGCTAGGGTCGGATATGAACGGAATTCGGGACTAAAATTTTATTCTCTCTTTCTTGGCCCATCCCAATCCGGTTTGGAAAGAAATAATGCCGGAATGAAGTTTTTTAATTTTTTAAATTTTTTTGCTTTTTTTTTTGGTGATTTTCCTAGCTACGGTCGGAAAGGAATAGAATTCGGGACTAAAATTTTTTTTCTCTTTCTCGGCCTATCTCCACTCGTTTTGGATAGAAATATTGCTGGAATGATGTTTTTTAATTTTTTTACTATTTTTTTTGGAATTTTCAAGTTAGGTTCGGATAGGAACAGAATTCGGGACAAAATTTTTTTTTTTCTTTGTCGGCCTATCTCAAGCCGGTTTGGATAGAATGAAAGCCGAAATGAAGGTTTTTAATTTTTTGAATTTTTTTTGTAATTTTCAGGTTAGGGTCAGATAGGAATGGAATTCGGGACTAAAATTTTATTCTCTCTTTATCGGCCTATCTCAAACCGATTTGGATAGAAATAATGCCGGAATAAAGTTTTTTTATTTTTTGAATTTTTTTCTTTTTTTTTTTGGAATTTTCTAGCTAGGGTCGGATAAGAACGGAATTCGGGACTAAATTTTTATTTTCTCTTTCTTGGACTATTTCAACCCAGTTTGGAAAAAAATAATGCCGGAATGAAGTTTTTTTATTTTTTCTATTTTTTTTTCTATTTTTTTTGTAAATTTCTAGCTGGGTTCGGATAAAAGCGATAATTGGGACTAAAATTTATTTCTCTCATTCTCGGACTATCTCAACCCGGTTTGGATAGAAATGAGGCAGGAATGAAGTTTTTTAATTTTTTTGCTATTTTTTTTGGAATTTTCTAGATAGGGTCGGATGGAAACGGAATTCGGGACTAGAATTATTTTTTTTTCTTTCTCGACCAATCTCAGCCCAGTTTAGATAAAAATAATGCAGGAATGAGATTTTTTAATTTTTTGAATTTTTTTGCTATTTTTTTTGTTATTTTCTAGCTAGGGTCGAACGGAAACGGAATTCGGGGCTAAATTTTTTTTTTTTTTCTCTTTTTCTGCCAATCCAAACCTGGTTTAGATAGAAATAATGTCGGAATGAAGTTTTTTAATTTTTTGAATTTTTTTGCCATTTTTTTTTGAAATTTTCTAGCTACGGTTGGATAGGAATGGAATTCGGGACAAAATTTTTTTTCCCTCTTTCTCGGCCGATCTCTACTTGGGTTGGATAGAAATATTGCCGGAATAATGTTTTTTAATTTTTTGAATTTTTTTGCTTTTTATTTTTTCGGAATTTTCTAGCTAGGGTCGGATTGGAACGGAATTCAGGACTAATTTTTTTTTTCTTTCGCGGCCTATCTCAACCCGGTTTCAACAAAAATAATGCGGGAATGAAGTTTTTTAATTTTTTGAATTTTTTTGTCATTTTTTTTGTAATTTCAAGCTACGGTCGGAGAGGAACGGAATTCAAGGCTAAAATTTTTTTCGCCCGTTCTTGGCCTATCTAAACTCGGTTTGGATAGAAATAATGCCGGAATGAATTTTTTTAATTTTTTTGCTTTTTTTTTTTTTTTTTTGAATTTTCAAGCTAGGGTCGAATAGGAATGGAATTCGGGACTAAATTTTTGTTTTTTTCCCTTTCTAGGACTATGTCAACCTGGTTTGGATAGAAATAATGCAGGAATGAAGTTTTTTTATTTTTTTTTTTGGAATTTTCTAGCTAGGGTCGGATAGGAACGGAATTCGGGACTAAAATTTTATTCTCTCTTTCTCGGCCTATCTCAAGCCGGTTTGGATAGAAATAATGCCGGAATGAAGTTTTTTAATTTTTTGAATTTTTTTGCTATTTTTTTTGGAATTTTTTAGCTAGGGTCGGATAGGAACGGAATTCGGGACTAAATTTTTTTTTTTTTTTTTCTTTCTCGAACTATCTCAAACCCGGTTTGGATAGGAATAATGCAGGAATGAAGTTTTTGAAATTTTTTTCTATTTTTTTTTTGGAATTTTCTAGCTAGGGTCGGATGGGAACGGAATTCGGTACTAAAACTATTTTTTCTCTTTCTCGGACTGTTTCAACCCGGTTTGGATAGAAATAAGGTTGGAATGAAGTTTTTTAATTTTTTTGCTATTTTTTTACTATTTTTTTTTTGTAATTTTTTAGCTGGGGTCGGATAAGAACGGAACTCAAGAATAAAATTTTTTTCTCTCTTTCTCGGACTATCTCAACCCAGTTTGGATAAAAATAATGCCGGAATGAAGTTTTTTTATTTTTTGAATTTTTTTGCTCTTTTTTTTGGAATTTTCTTGCTAGGGTCGGATAGGAACGGAATTCGGGACTAAATTTCTTTTTTCTCTTTCTCGGACTATCTCAACCGGTTTGGATAGAAATAACGCAGGAATGAAGTTTTTGAATTTTTTTTCTATTTTTTTTTTGGAATTTTCTAGCTAGGGTCAGGTGGGAACGAAATTCGGGACTAAAATTATTTTTTCTCTTTCTCGGACTGTCTCAACCCGGTTTGGATAGAAATAAGGTTGGAATGAAGTTTTTTAATTTTTTTGCTATTTTTTTTGAAATTTTCTAGCTAGGGTCGGATAGGAAGGGAATTCGGGACTAATTTTTTTTTTTCTCTTCCTCGGACTATCTCAAGGAATGAAGTTTTTTAATTTTTTTTGTCATTTCTTTTGGAATTTTCTAGCTAGGGTCGGATAGGAACGGAATTCGGGACTAAAATTGTTTTCCCTCTTTCTCGGCCTATCTCAACTCGGTTTGGATAGAAATATTGCCGGAATGATGTTTTTTAATTTTTTGAATTTTATTGCTATTTTTTTTGGAGTTTCTAGTTAGGGTCGGATACGAACGAAATTTGAGACTAAATTTTTTTTTTCTTTGTCGGCCTATCTCAACCAGGTCTGGATAGAAATAATGCCGAAATGAAGGTTTTTATTTTTTTGAATTTCTTTTTGAATTTTTTTGTAATTTTTTATCTTGGGTCGGAGAGGAACGGAATTCGAGGCTAAAATTTTTTTCGCCCGTTCTTGGCCTATCTCAACTCGGTTTGGATATAAATAATGCCGGAATGAATTTTTTTTATTTTTTTTGCTATTTTTTTTATGAATTTTCAAGTTAGGGTCGGATAGGAACCGAATTCGGGACTAAAATTTTTCTTTTTCTCTTTCTGGGACTGTCTCAATCCGGTTTGGATAGAAATAATGCAGGAATGAAGTTTTTTAATTTTTTTTTGCTATTTTTTTTTTTGAATTTTCTAGCTAGGGTCGGATATGAACGGAATTCGGGACTAAAATTTTATTCTCTCTTTCTTGGCCCATCCCAATCCGGTTTGGAAAGAAATAATGCCGGAATGAAGTTTTTTAATTTTTTAAATTTTTTTGCTTTTTTTTTGGTGATTTTCCTAGCTACGGTCGGAAAGGAACAGAATTCGGGACAAAAATTTTTTTTCTCTTTCTCGGCCTATCTCCACTCGTTTTGGATAGAAATATTTCTGGAATGATGTTTTTTAATTTTTTTACTATTTTTTTTGGAATTTTCAAGTTAGGTTCGGATAGTAACGGAATTCGGGACAAATTTTTTTTTTTTCTTTGTCGGCCTATCTCAACCCGGTTTGGCTATTAAAGCCGAAATGAAGGTTTTTAATTTTTTGAATTTTTTTTGTAATTTTCAGGTTAGGGTCAGATCGGAATGGAATTCGGGACTAAAATTTTATTCTCTCTTTATCGGCCTATCTCAAACCGATTTGGATAGAAATAATGCCGGAATAAAGTTTTTTTATTTTTTGAATTTTTTTTTTTTTTTTTTGGAATTTTCTAGCTAGGGTCGGATAAGAACGGAATTCGGGACTAAATTTTTATTTTCTCTTTCTCGAACTATCTCAACCCAGTTTGGAAAAAAATAATGCCGGAATGAAGTTTTTTTATTTTTTGAATTTTTTTTTCTATTTTTTTTTTAAATTTCTAGCTGGGGTCGGATAAAAGCGGTAATTGGGACTGAAATTTATTTCTCTCATTCTCGAACTATCTCAACCTGGTTTGGATAGAAATGAGGCAGGAATGAAGTTTTTTAATTTTTTTGGAATTTTCTATATAGGGTCGGATGGAAACGAAATTCGGGACTACAATTATTTTTTTTTCTTTCTCGACCAATCTCAGCCCAGTTTAGATAAAAATAATGCCGGAATGAGATTTTTTAATTTTTTGCTATTTTTTTTGTTATTTTCTAGCTAGGGTCGGACGGGAACGGAATTCGGGACTAAATTTTTTTTTTTTTCTCTTCCTCTGCCAATCCAAACCCGGTTTAGATAGAAATAATGTCGGAATGAAGTTTTTTAATTTTTTGAATTTTTTTGCCATTTTTTTTTGAAATTTTCTAGGTACGGTTGGATAGGAATGGAATTCGAGACAAAATTTTTTTTCCCTCTTTCTCGGCCTATCTCTACTTGGGTTGGATAGAAATATTGCCGGAATAATGTTTTTTAATTTTTTAAATTTTTTTGCTTTTTATTTTTTCGGAATTTTCTAGCTAGGGTCGGATTGGAACGGAATTCAGGACTAATTTTTTTTTTTCTTTCGCGGCCTATCTCAACCCGGTTTCGACAAAAATAATGCGGGAATGAAGTTTTTTAATTTTTTGAATTTTTTTGCCATTTTTTTTGTAATTTCAAGCTACAGTCGGAGAGGAACGGAATTCAAGGCTAAAAATTGTTTTGCCCGTTCTTGGCCTATCTAAACTCGGTTTGGATAGAAATAATGCCGGAATGAAGTTTTTTAATTTTTTGAATTTTTTTGATTTTTTTTTGGGAATTTCCTTGCTACGGTCGGAAAGGAACAGAATTCGGGACTAAAATTTTTTTTCTCTTTCTCGGCCAATCTCAAATCGTTTTGGATAGAAATATTGCTGGAATGAAGTTTTTTAATTTTTTGACTTTTTTTGCTATTTTTTTTGGAATTTTTTAGGTAGGGTCGGATAGGAACGGAATTCGGGACTAAATTTTTTTTTTTTTTTTCTTTCTCGTACTATCTCAACCCGGTTTGGGTAGGAATAATGCAGGAATGAAGTTTTTGAATTTTTTTTCTATTTTTTTTTTGGAATTTTCTAGCTAGGGTCGGATGGGAACGGAATTCGGTACTAAAATTATTTTTTGTCTTTCTCAGACTGTCTCAACCCGGTTTGGATAGAAATATGGTTGGAATGTAGTTTTTTAATTTTTTTGCTATTTTTTTACTATTTTTTTTGTAATTTTTTAGCTAGGGTCAGATAAGAACGGAATTCAGGAATAAAATTTTTTTCTCTCTTTCTCGGACTATCTCAACCCAGTTTGGATAAAAATAATGCTGAAATGAAGTTGTTGAATTTTTTTGCCCTTTTTTTTGGAATTTTCTAGCTAGGGTCGGATAGGAACGGAATTCGAGACTAAATTTCTTTTTTCTCTTTCTCGGACTATCTCAACCGGTTTGGATAGAAATAACGCAGGAATGAAGTTTTTGAATTTTTTTTCTATTTTTTTTTGGAATTTTCTAGTTAGGGTCAGATGGGAACGGAATTCGGTACTAAAATTATTTTTTGTCTTTCTCAGACTGTCTCAACCCGGTTTGGATAGAAATATGGTTGGAATGTAGTTTTTTAATTTTTTTGCTATTTTTTTACTATTTTTTTTGTAATTTTTTAGCTAGGGTCAGATAAGAACGGAATTCAGGAATAAAATTTTTTTCTCTCTTTCTCGGACTATCTCAACCCAGTTTGGATAAAAATAATGCCGAAATGAAGTTGTTGAATTTTTTTGCTCTTCTTTTTGGAATTTGTAGCTAGGGTCAGATAGGAACGGAATTCGGGACTAAATTTCTTTTTTCTCTTTCTCGGACTATCTCAACCGATTTGGATAGAAATAACGCAGGAATGAAGTTTTTGAATTTTTTTTCTATATTTTTTTTGGAATTTTCTAGCTAGGGTCAGGTGGGAAAGAAATTCGGGACTAAAATTATTTTTTCTCTTTCTCGGACTGTCACAACCCGGTTTGGATAGAAATAAGGTTGGAATGAAGTTTTTTTTATTTTTTTGCTATTTTTTTTGAAATTTTCTAGCTAGGGTCGGATAGAAACGGAATTCGGGACTAATTTTTTTTTTTCTCTTCCTTGGACTATCTCAAGGGATGAAGTTTTTTAATTTTTTTGTCATTTCTTTTGGAATTTTCTAGCTAGGGTCGGATAGGAACGGAATTCGGGACTAAAATTGTTTTCCGTCTTTCTCGGCCTATCTCAACTCGGTTTGGATAGAAATATTGCCGGAATGATGTTTTTTAATTTTTTGAATTTTATTGCTATTTTTTTTGGAGTTTCTAGTTTGGGTCGGATACGAACGAAATTCGAGACTAAATTTTTTTTTTCTTTGTCGGCCTATCTCAACCAGGTCTAGATAGAAATAATGCCGAAATGAAGGTTTTTATTTTTTTGAATTTTTTTTGTAATTTTTTATCTTGGGTCGGAGAGGAACGGAATTCGAGGTTAAAATTTTTTTCGCCTGTTCTTGGCCTATCTCAACTCGGTTTGGATATAAATAATGCCGGAATGAATTTTTTTTTTTTTTATTGCTATTTTTTTTATGAATTTTCAAGTTAGGGTCGGATAGGAACGGAATTCGGGACTAAAATTTTTCTTTTTCTCTTTCTGGGACTGTCTCAATCCGGTTTGGATAGAAATAATGCAGGAATGAAGTTTTTTAATTTTTTTTTGCTATTTTTTTTTTTGAATTTTCTAGCTAGGGTCGGATATGAACGGAATTCGGGATTAAAATTTTATTCTCTCTTTCTTGGCCCATACCAATCCGGTTTGGAAAGAAATAATGCCGGAATGAAGTTTTTTATTTTTTAAATTTTTTTGCTTTTTTTTTGGGATTTTCCTAGCTACGGTCGGAAAGGAACAGAATTCAGGGCTAAATTTTTTTTTCTCTTTCTCGGCCTATCTCCACTCGTTTTGGATAGAAATATTGCTGGAATGATGTTTTTTAATTTTTTTGCTATTTGTTTTGGAATTTTCAAGTTAGGCTCGGATAGGAACGGAATTCGGGACAAAATTTTTTTTTTTCTTTGTCGGCCTATCTCAAGCCGGTTTGGATAGAATTAAAGCTGAAATGAAGGTTTTTAATTTTTTGAATTTTTTTTGTAATTTTCAGGTTAGGGTCAGATAGGAATGGAATTCGGGACTAAAATTTTATTCTCTCTTTATCGGCCTATCTCAAACCGATTTGGATAGAAATAATGCCGGAATAAAGTTTTTTTATTTTTTGAATTTTTTTCTTTTTTTTTTTGGAATTTTCTAGCTAGGGTCGGATAAGAACAGAATTCGGGACTAAATTTTTATTTTCTCTTTCTCGGACTATTTCAAACCAGTTTGGTAAAAAATAATGCCGGAATGAAATTTTTTTATTTTTTGAATTTTTTTTCTATTTTTTTTGTAAATTTCTAGCTGGGGTCGGATAAAAGCGATAATTGGGACTAAAATTTATTTCTCTCATTCTCGGACTATCTCAACCCGGTTTGGATAGAAATGAGGCAAGAATTAAGTTTTTTTAATTTTTTTGCTATTTTTTTTGGAATTTTCTAGATAGGGTCGGATGGAAACGGAATTCGGGACAACAATTATTTTTTTTTCTTTCTCGACCAATCTCAGCCCAGTTTAGATAAAAATAATGCCGGAATGAGATTTTTTAATTTTTTAAATTTTTTTGCTATTTTTTTTGTTATTTTCTAGCTAGGGTCGGACGGAAACGGAATTCGGGGCTAAATTTTTTTTTTTTCTCTTTTTCTGCCAATCCAAACCTGGTTTAGATAGAAATAATGTCGGAATGAAGTTTTTTAGTTTTTTGAATTTTTTTGCCATTTTTTTTTGAAATTTTCTAGCTACGGTTGGATAGGAATGGAATTCGGGACAAAAATTTTTTTCCCTCTTTCTCGGCCTATCTCTACTTGGGTTGGATAGAAATATTGCCGGAATAATGTTTTTTAATTTTTTGAATATTTTTGCTTTTTATTTTTTCGGAATTTTCTAGCTAGGGTCGGATTGGAACGGAATTCAGGACTAATTTTTTTTTTTTCTTTCGCGGCCTATCTCAACCCGGTTTCGACAAAAATAATGCGGGAATGAATTTTTTTAATTTTTTGAATTTTTTTGCCATTTTTTTTGTAATTTCAAGCTACGGTCGGAGAGGAACAGAATTCAAGGCTAAAATTTTTTTCGCCCGTTCTTGGCCTATCTAAACTCGGTTTGGATAGAAATAATGCCGGAATGAATTTTTTTAATTTTTTTGCTTTTTTTTTTTTTGAATTTTCAAGCTAGGGTCGAATAGGAATGGAATTCGGGACTAAATTTTTTTTTTTTTCCCTTTCTAGGACTATGTCAACCTGGTTTGGATAGAAATAATGCAGAAATGAAGTTTTTTAATTTTTTTTTCTATTTTTTTTTTGGAATTTTCTAGCTAGGGTCGGATATGAACGGAATTCGGGACTAAAATTTTATTCTCTCTTTCTCGGCCAATCTCAAGCCAGTTTGGATAGAAATAATGCCGGAATCAAGTTTTTT
Organism: Quercus tomentella; assembly: GCA_028535165.1. NCBI lineage: Eukaryota > Viridiplantae > Streptophyta > Magnoliopsida > Fagales > Fagaceae > Quercus > Quercus tomentella. The sequence goes on from JAPQVY010000156.1 coordinate 51,082,599, forward strand.
AATTTTTTGAATTTTTTTGATTTTTTTTTGGGAATTTCCTAGCTGCGGTCGGAAAGGAACAGAATTCGGGACTAAAATTTTTTTTCTCTTTCTCGGCCTATCTCAACTCGTTTTGGATAGAAATATTGCTGGAATGAAGTTTTTTAATTTTTTAAATTTTTTTGCTATTTTTTTTGGAATTTTTTAGCTAGGGTCGGAAAGGAACGGAATTCGGGACTAAATTTCTTTTTTCTCTTTCTCGGACTATCTCATCCGGTTTAGATAAAAATAATGCCGGAATGAGATTTTTTAATTTTTTGAATTTTTTTACTATTTTTTTTGTTATTTTCTAGCTAGGGTCGGACGGAAACGGAATTCGGGGCTAAAATTTTTTTTTTTTTCTCTTTCTCTGCCAATCCAAATCTGGTTTAGATAGAAATAATGTCGGAATGAAGTTTTTTAATTTTTTGAATTTTTTTTTGAAATTTTCTAGCTACTGTTGGATATGAATTGAATTCGGGACAAAAAATTTTTTCCCTCTTTCTCGGCCTATCTCTACCTGGGTTGGATAGAAATATTGCCGGAATAATGTTTTTTAATTTTTTGAATTTTTTTGCTTTTTATTTTTTCGGAATTTTCTAGCTAGGGTCGGATTGGAACGGAATTCAGGACTAATTTTTTTTTTTCTTTCGCGGCCTATCTCAACCCGGTTTCGACAAAAATAATGCGGGAATGAAGTTTTTTAATTTTTTGAATTTTTTTACCATTTTTTTTGTAATTTCAAGCTACGGTCGGAGAGCAACGGAATTCAAGGCTAAAAATTTTTTCGCCCGTTCTTGGCCTATCTAAACTCGGTTTGGATAGAAATAATGCCGGAATGAATTTTTTTAATTTTTTTGCTTTTTTTTTTTTTTGAATTTTCAAGCTAGGGTCGAATAGGAATGGAATTCGGGACTAAATTTTTTTTTTTTCCCTTTCTAGGACTATGTCAACCTGGTTTGGATAGAAATAATGCAGGAATGAAGTTTTTTAATTTTTTGAATTTTTTTGATTTTTTTTTGGGAATTTCCTAGCTACGGTCGGAAAGGAACAGAATTCGGGACTAAAATTTTTTTTCTTTTTCCCGGCCTATCTCAACTCGTTTTGGATAGAAATATTGCTGGAATGAAGTTTTTTAATTTTTTGACTTTTTTTGCTATTTTTTTTGAAATTTTTTAGCTAGGGTCGGATAGGAACGGAATTCGGGACTAAATTTTTTTTTTTTTTTTTTCTTTCTCAGACTATGTCAACCCGGTTTGGATAGGAATAATGCAGGAATGAAGTTTGTGAATTTTTTTTCTATTTTTTTTTTGGAATTTTCTCGCTAGGGTCGGATGGGAACGGAATTCGGGACTAAAATTATTTTTTCTCTTTCTCGGACTGTCTCAACCCGGTTTGGATAGAAATAAGGTTGGAATTTTTTTGCTATTTTTTTACTATTTTTTTTTGTAATTTTCTTGCTAGGGTCGGATAAGAACGGAATTCAGGACTAAAATTTTTTTCTCTCTTTCTCGGACTATCTCAACCCAGTTTGGATAGAAACAAGGTTGGAATGAAGTTTTTTAATTTTTTTGCTATTTTTTTTTAAATTTTCAAGCTAGGGTTTGATAGGAACGGAATTCGGGACTAATTTTTTTTTTTCTCTTCCTTGGACTATCTCAAGGAAAGAAGTTTTTTAATTTTTTTTGTCATTTCTTTTGGAATTTTCTAGCTAGGGTCGGATAGGAACGAAATTCGGGGCTAAAATTGTTTTCCCTCTTTCTCGGCCTATCTCAACTCGGTTTGGGTAGAAATATTGCCAGAATGATGTTTTTTAATTTTTTGAATTTTATTGCTATTGTTTTTGGAATTTCTAGTTAGGGTCGGATAGGAACTAAATTCGGGACTAAATTTTTTTTTTTCTTTGTCGGCCTATCTCATCCCGGTTTGGATAGAAATACCGCCGAAATGAAGGTTTTTATTTTTTTGAATTTTTTATAGAATTTTTTTTGTAATTTTTTATCTTGGGTCGGAGAGGAACGGAATTCGAGACTAAAATTTTTTTCGCCCGTTCTTGGCCTATCTCAACTCGGTTTGGATATAAATAATGCTGGAATGAATTTTTTTAATTTTTTTGCTATTTTTTTTGGAATTTTCTAGATAGGGTCAGATGGAAACGGAATTCGGGACTACAATTATTTTTTTTTCTTTCTCGACCAATCTCAGCCCAGTTTAGATAAAAATAATGCCGGAATGAGATTTTTTAATTTTTTGAATTTTTTTGCTATTTTTTTTGTTATTTTCTAGCTAGGATCGGACAGGAACGGAATACGGGACTAAATTTTTTTTTTTTTCTCTTTCTCTTCTAATCTAAACCCGGTTTAGATAGAAATAATGTCGGAATGAATTTTTTTAATTTTTTGAATTTTTTTGCCATTTTTTTTTAAATTTTCTAGCTACGGTTGGATAGGAATGGAATTCGGGACAAAAATTTTTTTCCCTCTTTCTCGGCCTATCTCTACTCGGGTTGGATAGAAATATTGGCGGAATAATGTTTTTTAATTTTTTGAATTTTTTTGCTTTTTATTTTTTCGGAATTTTCTAGCTAGGGTCGGATTGGAACGGAATTCAGGACTAATTTTTTTTTTTCTTTCGCGGCCTATCTCAACCCGGTTTCGACAAAAATAATGCGGGAACGAAGTTTTTTAATTTTTTGAATTTTTTTACCATTTTTTTTGTAATTTCAAGCTACGGTCGGAGAGGAACGGAATTCAAGGCTAAAAAATTTTTCGCCCGTTCTTGGCCTATCTAAACTCGGTTTGGATAGAAATAATGCCGGAATAAATTTTTTTAATTTTTTTGCTTTTTTTTTTTTTTGAATTTTCAAGCTAGGGTCGAATAGGAATGGAATTCGGGACTAAATTTTTTTTTTTTCCCTTTCTAGGACTATGTCAACCTGGTTTGGATAGAAATAATGCAGGAATGAAGTTTTTTAATTTTTTGAATTTTTTTGATTTTTTTTTGGGAATTTCCTAGCTACGTTCGGAAAGGAACAGAATTAGGGACTAAAATTTTTTTCCTCTTTCCCGGCCTATCTGAACTCGTTTTGGATAGAAATATTGCTGGAATGAAGTTTTTTAATTTTTTGACTTTTTTTGCGATTTTTTTTGGAATTTTTTAGCTAGGGTCGGATAGGAACGGAATTCGGGACTAAATTTTTTTTTTTTTTTTCTTTCTCGGACTATGTCAACCCGGTTTGGATAGGAATAATGCAGGAATGAAGTTTGTGAATTTTTTTTCTATTTTTTTTTTGGAATTTTCTAGCTAGGGTCGGATGGGAACGGAATTCGGGACTAAAATTATTTTTTCTCTTTCTCGGACTGTCTCAACCCGGTTTGGATAGAAATAAGGTTGGAATTTTTTTGCTATTTTTTTACTATTTTTTTTTGTAATTTTCTTGCTAGGGTCGGATAAGAACGGAATTCAGGACTAAAATTTTTTTCTCTCTTTCTCGGACTATCTCAACCCGGTTTGGATAGAAATAAGGTTGGAATGAAGTTTTTTAATTTTTTTGCTATTTTTTTTGATATTTTCTAGCTAGGGTTTGATAGGAACGGAATTCGGGACTAATTTTTTTTTTTCTCTTCCTTGGACTATCTCAAGGAATGAAGTTTTTTAATTTTTTTTGTCATTTCTTTTGGAATTTTCTAGCTAGGGTCGGATAGGAACGAAATTCGGGACTAAAATTGTTTTCCCTCTTTCTCGGCCTATCTCAACTCGGTTTGGGTAGAAATATTGCCAGAATGATGTTTTTTAATTTTTTTAATTTTATTGCTATTGTTTTTGGAATTTCTAGTTAGGGTCGGATAGGAACGAAATTCGGGACTAAATTTTTTTTTTTCTTTGTCGGCCTATCTCATCCCGGTTTGGATAGAAATACCGCCGAAATGAAGGTTTTTATTTTTTTGAATTTTTTATAGAATTTTTTTTGTAATTTTTTATCTTGGGTCGGAGAGGAACGGAATTCGAGACTAAAATTTTTTTCGCCCGTTCTTGGCCTATCTCAACTCGGTTTGGATATAAATAATGCTGGAATGAATTTTTTTAATTTTTTTGCTATTTTTTTTAGAATTTTCTAGATAGGGTCAGATGGAAACGGAATTCGGGACTACAATTATTTTTTTTTCTTTCTCGACCAATCTCAGCCCAGTTTAGATAAAAATAATGCCGGAATGAGATTTTTTAATTTTTTGAATTTTTTTGCTATTTTTTTTGTTATTTTCTAGCTACGATCGGACGGGAACGGGATACGGGACTAAAATTTTTTTTTTTTTCTCTTTCTCTTCTAATCTAAACCCGGTTTAGATAGAAATAATGTCGGAATGAATTTTTTTAATTTTTTGAATTTTTTTGCCATTTTTTTTAAATTTTCTAGCTACGGTTGGATAGGAATGGAATTCGGGACAAAAATTTTTTTCCCTCTTTCTCGGCCTATCTCTACTCGGGTTGGATAGAAATATTGGCGGAATAATGTTTTTTAATTTTTTGAATTTTTTTGCTTTTTATTTTTTCGGAATTTTCTAGCTAGGGTCGGATTGGAACGGAATTCAAGACTAATTTTTTTTTTCCTTCGCGGCCTATCTCAACCAGGTTTCGACAAAAATAATGCGAAAATGAAGTTTTTTAATTTTTTGAATTTTTTTGCCATTTTTTTTGTAATTTCAAGCTACGGTCGGAGAGGAACGGAATTCAAGGCTAAAAATTTTTTCGCCCGTTCTTGGCCTATCTAAACTCGGTTTGGATAGAAATAATGCCGGAATGAATTTTTTTAATTTTTTTGCTTTTTTTTTTTTTGAATTTTCAAGCTAGGGTCGAATAGGAATGGAATTCGGGACTAAATTTTTTTTTTTTCCCTTTCTAGTACTATGTCAAACCGGTTTGGATAGAAATAATGCAGGAATGAAGTTTTTTAATTTTTTTTGCTATTTTTTTTTGGAATTTTCTAGCTAGGGTCGGATATGAACGGAATTCGGGACTAAAATTTTATTCTCTCTTTCTCGACCTATCTCAAACCGGTTTGGTTAGAAATAATGCCGGAATGAAGTTTTTTAATTTTTTGATTTTTTTTTGGAAATTTCCTCGCTACGGTCGGAAAGGAACAGAATTCGGGACTAAAATTTTTTTTCTCTTTCTTGGCCTATCTCAACTCGTTTTGGATAGAAATATTGCTGGAATGAAGTTTTTTAATTTTTTGATTTTTTTTGCTATTTTTTTGGAATTTTTTAGCTAGGGTCGGATGGGAACGGAATTCGGGACTAAATTTTTTTTTTTTTTTTTTCTTTCTCGGACTATCTCAATCCGGTTTGGATAGGAATAATGCAGGAATGAAGTTTTTGAATTTTTTTTCTATTTTTTTTTTGGAATTTTCTAGCTAGGGTCGGATGGGAACGGAATTCGGTACTAAAATTATTTTTTCTCTTTCTCGGACTGTCTCAACCGGTTTGGATAGAAATAAGGTTGGAATGAAGTTTTTTAATATTTTTGCTATTTTTTTACTATTTTTTTTGTAATTTTTTAGCTAGGGTCGAATAAGAACGGAATTCAGGAATAAAATTTTTTTCTCTCTTTCTCGGACTATCTCAACCCGGTTTGGGTAGAAATAAGGTTGGAATGAAGCTTTTTAATTTTTTTTCTATTTTTTTTGAAATTTTCTAGCTAGGGTCGGATAGGAACGGAATTCGGGACTAATTTTTTTTTTTTCTCTTCCTCGGACTATCTCAAGGAATGAAGTTTTTTAATTTTTTTGTCATTTTTTTTGGAATTTCTAGCTAGGGTTGGATAGGAACGGAATTCAGGACTAAAATTGTTTTCCCTCGTTCTTGGCCTATCTCAACTCGGTTTGGATAGAAATATTGCCGGAATGATATTTTTTAATTTTTTGAATTTTATTGCTATTTTTTTTTTGAATTTCTAGTTGGGGTCGGATAGGAACGGAATTCGGGACAAAATTTTTTTTTTCCTCTTTCTGGAACTGTCTCAACCCGATTTGGATAGAAATAATGCAGGAATGAAGTTTTTGAATTTTTTTTGCTATTTTTTTTTTTTTTTGAATTTTCTAGCTAGGGTCAGATATGAACGGAATTCGGGACTAAAACTGGTTTGGAAAGAAATAACGCCGGAATGAAGTTTTTTAATTTTTTAAATTTTTTTGCTTTTTTTTTGGAATTTTCCTAGCTACGGTCGGAAAGGAACAGAATTCGGGTCTAAAATTTTTTTTCTCTTTCTCGGCTTATCTCCACTCGTTTTGGATAGAAATATTGCTGGAATGATGTTTTTTAATTTTTTCGAATTTTTTTGCTATTTTTTTTGGAATTTTCAAGTTAGGTTCGGATAGGAACGGAATTCGGGACAAAATTTTTTTTTTTCTTTGTCAGCCTATCTCAACCCGTTTTGGATAGAAAGAAAGCCGAAATGAAGGTTTTTAATTTTTTGAATTTTTTTTGTAATTTTCAGGCTAGGGTCAGATAGGAATGGAATTTGGGACTAAAATTTTATTCTCTCTTTATCGGCCTATCTCAAACCGATTTGGATCGAAATAATGCCGGAATGAAGTTTTTTAATTTTTTGAATTTTTTTGCTATTTTTTTTTGCAATTTTCTAGCTAGGGTCGGATAAGAACGGAATTCAGGACTAAAATTTTATTCGCTCTTTCTCGGCCTATCTCAAACCGGTTTGGATAGAAATAATGCCGGAATGAAGTTTTTTAATTTTTTGAATTTTTTTGCTCTTTTTTTGGGAATTTCCTAGCTACGGTCGAAAAGGAACAGAATTCGAGACTAAAATTATTTTTCTCCGAGGCCTATCTCAACTCGTTTTGGATAGAAATATTGTCGGAATGAAGTTTTTTAATTTTTTGAATTTTTTTCTATTTATTTTTTGGAATTTTCTAGCTAGGGTCGGATAAGAACGGAATTCGAGACTAAATTTTTATTTTCTCTTTCTCAGACTATCTCAACCCAGTTTGGAAAACAATAATGCCGGAATGATGTTTTTTTATTTTTTGAATTTTTTTTTTCTATTTTTTTTGGAAATTTCTAGCTGGGGTCGGATAAAAACGGAATTCGGGACTAAAATTTATTTCTCTCTTTCTCGGACTATCTCAACCCGGTTTGGATAGAAATAACGCAGGAATGAAGTTTTTTAATTTTTTTGCTATTTTTTTTGGAATTTTATAGATATGGTCGGATGGAAACGGAGTTCGGGACTACAATTATTTTTTTTTCTTTCTCGACCAATCTCAGCCTAGTTTAGATAGAAATAATGCCGGAATGAAATTTTTTAATTTTTTGAATTTTTTTGCCATTTTTTTTGGAACTTCAAGCTACGGTCGGAGAGGAACGGAATTGAAGGCTAAAAATTTTTTCACCCGTTCTTGGCCTATCTAAACTCGGTTTGGATAGAAATAATGCCAGAATGAATTTTTTTAATTTTTTTGCTATTTTTTTTTGAATTTTCAAGCTAGGGTCGGATAGGAACGGAATTCGGGACTAAATTTTTTTCTCTATTTCTCGGGCTATCTAAATCCGGTTTGGATAGAAATAAGGCAGGAGTGAAGTTTTTTAATTTTTTTGCTATTTTTTTTGAAATTTCTAGCTAGGGTCGGATGGGAACGGAATTCGGGACTAAAATTTTATTCTCTCTTTCTCGGCCTATCTCAAACCGTTTTAGATAGAAATAATGCCGAAATGAAGTTTTTTAATTTTTTGAATTTTTTTGCTTGTTTTTTTGGGAATCTCTTAGGTACGGTCGAAAAGGAACAGAATTCGGGACTAAAATTTTTTTTCTCTTTCTCGGCCTATATCAACTCGTTTTGGATAGAAACTTTGCTGGAATGATGTTTTTTAATTTTTTGAATATTTTTGCTATTTTTTTTGGAATTTTCAAGTGAGGTTCGGATAGGAACGGAATTCGGGGCTAAATTTTTTTTTTTCTTTGTCGTCCTTTCTCAACCCGGTTTGGATAGAAATAAAGCTGAAATGAAGGTTTTTAATTTTTTGAATTTTTTTTGTAATTTTAAGGCTAGGGTCGGATAGGAACGAAATTCGGGACTAAAATTTTTTTCTCTCTTTCTCGGACTATCTCAACCCGGTTTGGATAGAAATAAGGTAGAAATGAAGTTTTATAATTTTTTTGCTATTTTTTTTGGAATTTTCTAGGGTCGGATGGGAACGGAATTCGGGAGTAAAATTTTTTTCTCTATTTCACGGCCAATCTAAACCCAGTTTGGATAAAAATACTGCCGGAATGAAGTGTTTTAATTTTTTTCTCTATTTTTTTTTAGAATTTTCTAGCTAGGGTCGGATATGAACAGAGTTCGGGGGTAAAATTTTATTCTCTCTTTCTCGGCCTATCTCAAACCGATTTGGATAGAAATAATGCCGGATTGAAGTTTTTTAATTTTTTGAATTTTTTTGCTATTTTTTTTGGAATTTTCTAGCTAGGGTTGGATAGGAATGGAATTCGGGATTAAATTTTTATTTTCTCTTTCTCGGACTATCTCAACCCAGTTTGGAAAAAAATAATGCCGGAATGAAGTTTTTTAATTTTTTGAATTTTTTTTTCTATTTTTTTTGTAATTTTCTAGCTGGGGTCGGATAAAAACGAAATTCGGGGCTAAAATTTTTTTCTCTCTTTCTCGGACTATCTCAACCCGGTTTGGATAGAAATAAGGCAGGAATGAAGTTTTTTAATTTTTTTGCTATTTGTTTTGGAATTTTCTAACTAGGGTCGGATGGGAACGGAATTTGGGACTACAATTATTTTTTTTTCTTTCTCGACCAATCTCAGCCCAGTTTAGAAAAATAATGCCGGAATGAGGTTTTTCAATTTTTTGAATTTTTTTGCTATTTTTTTTTGTTATTTTCTAGCTAGGGTCGGATATGAACAGAATTCGGGAGTAAAATTTTATTCTCTCTTTCTTGGCCTATCTCAAACCGATTTGGATAGAAATAATGCCGGATTGAAGTTTTTTAATTTTTTGAATTTTTTTGCTATTTTTTTTGGAATTTTCTAGCTAGGGTCGGATAGGAACGGAATTCGGGACTAAATTTTTATTTTCTCTTTCTCGGACTATCTCAACCCAGTTTGGAAAAAACTAATGCCGGAATGAAGTTTTTTAATTTTTTGAATTTTTTTTTCTATTTTTTTTTTGTAATTTTCTAGTTGGGGTCGGATAAAAACGGAAATAATGCCGGAATGAATGTTTTTAATTTTTTTGCTATTTTTTTTTGAATTTTGAAGCTAGGGTCGAATAGGAACGGAATTTGGGACTAAATTTTTTTTTTTTTTTCTCTTTCTAGGACTATGTCAACCCGGTTTGGATAGAAATAATACAGGAATGAAGTTTTTTAATTTTTTTTGCTATTTTTTTTGGAATTTTCTAGCTAGGGTCGGATGGAAACGGAATTCGGGACTACAATTATTTTTTTTTCTTTCTCGACCAATCTCAGCCCAGTTTAGATAAAAATAATGCCGGAATGAGATTGTTGAATTTTTTTACTATTTTTTTTGTTATTTTCTAGCTAGGGCCGGATGGGAACGGAATTCGGGACTAGAATTTTTTTTTTCTCTTTCTCTACCAATCTAAGCCCGGCTTAGATAGAAATAATGCCGGAATGAAGTTTTTTAATTTTTTTGAATTTTTTTGCTATTTTTTTTGGAATATCCTAGCTAGGGTCGGATAGGAATGGAATTCGGGACTAAATTTTTATTTTCTCTTTCTCGGACTATCTCAACCCAGTTTGGATAAAAATAATGCCGGAATGAAGTTTTTTAATTTTTTGACTTTTTTTTTTTTTTTGTAATTTTCTAGCTGGTGTCGGATAAAAACGGAATTCGGGACTAAAATTTGTTTTCTCTTTCTCGGACTATCTCAACCGGTTTGGATAGAAATAAGGCAGGAATGATGTTTTTTTGCTATTTTTTTTGGAATTTTCTAGTTAGGGTCGGATGGGAACGGAATTCGGGTCTACAATTCTGTTTTTTTCTTTCTCGACCAATCTCAGCCCAGTTTAGATAAAAATAATGCCGGAATGAGGTTTTTTAATTTTTTGAATTTTTTTGCTATTTTTTTTGTTATTTTCTAGCTAGGGTCGGATGGGAACGGAATTCGGGACTAAAATTTTTTTTTTCTCTTTCTCTCTGCCAATCTAAACCCGGTTTAGATAGAAATAATGCCGGAATGAAGTTTTTGAATTTTTTTGCCATTTTGTTTTTGAAATTTTCTAGCTACAGTTAGATAGGAATGGAATTCGGGACTAAAATTTTTTTCCCTCTTTCTCAGCCTATCTCTACTCGGTTTGGATAGAAATATTGCCGGAATAATGCTTTTTAATTTTTTGAATTTTTTTGCTCTTTTTTTTTTCGGAATTTTCTAGCTAGGGTCGGTTTGGAACGGAATTCAGGACTAAATTTTTTTTTTTCTCTTTCTAGGACTATCTCAACCCAGTTTGGAAAGAAATAATGCAGGAATGATGTTTTTTAATTTTTTGAATTTTTTTGCTATTTTTCTTGGAATTTTCTAGCTAAGGTCGGATAGGAACGGAATTCAGGACTAATTTTTTTTTTTTTTCTTTCTCGGCCTATCTCAACCCGGTTTGCATAAAAATAATACGGGAAGTTTTTTAATTTTTTGAATTTTTTTGCCATTTTTTTTGGAATTTCTAGCTAGGGTCGGATAGGAACGGAATTTGGGACTAAAATTTTTTTCTCTATTTCACGGCCTATTTCAACCCGGTTTGGATAGAAATATTGCCGGAATGATGTTTTTTAATTCTTTAAAATTTTTTTCTATTTGTTTTGGAATTTTCGAGCTAGGGTCGGATAGTAATGGAATTTGGGACTATTTTCTTTTTCCCACTTGCTCAGCCGCTCTCAACTCGGTGTGGACAGAAATATTGCTGGAATGAAGTTTTTGAATTTTTTGGTCATTTTTTTTGGAATTTTCTAGCAAGGGTCGGACCGGAACGGAATTCATGGTTAAAAATTTTTTCCCACGTTCTGGGCCTATCTCAACTCAATCTGGATAGAAATAATGCCGAAATAATGTTTTTTAATTTTTTGAAATTTTTTGCTTTTTTTTTTTGGAATTTTCTAGCTAGGGTCGGATAGGAACGGAATTTGGGACTATTTTCTTTTTCCCGCTTGCTCAGCCTCTCTCAACTCGGTGTGGACAGAAATATTGCTGGAATGAAGTTTTTGAATTTTTTGGTCATTTTTTTTGGAATTTTCTAGCAAGGGTCGGACCGGAACGGAATTCATGGTTAAAAATTTTTTCCCGCGTTCTGGGCCTATCTCAACTCATTCTGGATAGAAATAATGCCGAAATAATGTTTTTTAATTTTTTGAAATTTTTTGCTTTTTTTTTTGGAATTTTCTAGCTAGGGTCGGATAGGAACGAAATTCGGTACTATTTTCTTTTTCCCACATTCTCAGCCTATTTCAACTCGGTTTGGACAGAAATATTGCTGGAATGAAGTTTTTGAATTTTTTGGTCATTTTTTTTGGAATTTTCTAGCAGGGGTCTGACAGGAACGGAATTTGAGGCGAAAATTTTTTTCGCTCGTTCTTGGCCTATCTCAACTTGGTTTGGATAGAAATAATGCCGGAATGCATTTTTTTAATTTTATTGCTATTTTTTTTTTTGGATTTTTCAAGCCAGGGTCGGATAGGAACGGAATTCGGGACTAAATTTTTCTTTTCTCTTTCTAGGACTATCTCAACCCGGTTTGAATAGAAATAATGCAGGAATGAAGTTTTTTAATTTTTTTTGCTATTTTTTTTTTGGAATTTTCTAGTTAGGGTCGGATGTGAACGGAGTTCGGGACTAAAATTTTGTTCTCTCTTTCTTGGCCTATCTCAAACCGGTTTAGATAGAAATAATGCCGGAATGAAATTTTTTAATTTTTTGAATTTTTTTGCTTTTTTTTTTGGGAATTTTCTACCTACAGTCAGAAAGGAACGGAATTCGGGACTAAAATTTTTTTTCTCTTTCTCGGCCTATCTCAACTCGTTTTGGATAGAAATATTGCCGGAATGGTTTTTTTAATTTTTTTATTTTTTTGCTATTTTTTTTTGGAATTTTCAAGTTAGGTTCAGATAGGAATGGAATTTGGGACTAATTTTTTTTTTTCTTTGTCGGCCTATCTCAACCCGGTTTGGATAGAAATAATGCCGAAATGAAGGTTTTTAATTTTTTGAATTTTTTTTTTTGAATTTTTTTTGTAATTTTCAAGCTAGGGTCGGATAGGAACGGAATTCGGGACTAAATTTTTTTCTCTATTTCTCGGGCTATCTCAATCCGGTTTGGATAGAAATAAGGCAGGAGTGAAGTTTTTTAATTTTTTTGCTATTTTTTTGAAATTTCTAGCTAGGGTCGGATGGGAACGGAATTCGGGACTAAAATTTTTTTCCCTCTTTCTCGGCCTATCTCTACTCGGTTTGGATAGAAATATTACCAGAATGATGTTTTTTAATTTTTTGAATTTTTTTGCTATTTTTCTTGGAATTTTCTAGTTAGGGTCGGATAGGAACGGAATTCAGGACTAAAATTGTTTTCCCTCTTTCTCGGCCTATCTCAACTCAGTTTAGATAGAAATATTGCCGGAATGATGTTTTTTAATTTTTTGAATTTTTTTGCTATTTTTTTTGGAATTTTCTAGCAGTGGTCGGATTGTAACGGAATTCGGTACTAAATTTTTTTTTTTTTTTTCTCGGCCTATCTCTACCCGGTTTGGCTAAAAGTAATGCGGGAATGAATTTTTTGAATTTTGTTGCGATTTTTTTAGGAATTTCTAGTTGGGGTCGGAAAGGAACGGAATTCGGGTCTAATTTCTTTTTCCCACTTTCTCAGCCTATCTCAACTAGGTTTGGACAGAAATATTGCTCGAATGAAGTTTTTTAATTTTTTTGTCATTTTTTTTGGAATTTTCTAGTAAGGGTCGGATAGAAACGGAATTCAAGGCTAAAATTGTTTTCCCTCTTTCTCGGCCTATCTCAACTTGGTTGATCCTTTACTCAAATCTATAATTAGATTGATTGATAATCAAGTAGATAGTTTAGTAAATATATTTTCTCATTCTAATAAAATTTAATAAATTCAAAGTAGAAAGAACGTTTCTCGTGCATTCCATAAGTTAGTGACTAGTTTAATTATGAAGTGAAATCATTGTTTCAATCTTCGTGCCAATTGATTCTTAAAAATAAAAAGGTTTTTATTGAAAGCTACTATGATTTTACTACATTGGATTGGGTGTATTTTTTTTTTTAAAATAAAGAAACAAATGCGTACGCACAAAGAAAAGGAGTCATTAAATGATTAGGAGTAACTAGGTAATGTCCCGCATGATTGACTGAAGATTGGTAATTTCATTTGAAAATAATTTTTATTTTTTTAAGACTCATATATAATACTCATTTTGTTATATAATATTTATGATGTTTCCCCACAATATTGTTGAATGCTTTGAAACTTAATCTTCTTAATTCATATTTTATAATTTTTTTTCTTATCCTAAAAGAAGTTTCCGACTATTGAGTGGGCTTACTTTACTAATCTATATATATGATATTGGAACTGCATTTTTTTTTAGAGAGTTTTAACCTATGACGTCCGTTTTTTATGATAACTCTTTATCATTAAACCAAGACACCAATCAGTTTTTGATGTAGGTAGGGATTGAACCCCAGATTGAAGCTATATAGTTATTAGACAGTTCTAGAAGTCTATATATCATATTATAAATTTAATATTTAAAATAATAAAATAATATCTAGAAAAAAATGTAAACTTTATTTCTAAAACCAAACACTTCCTCAACCACACCATTCTCACAACCAAATCCCAAGACCCCAATCCCAAATGCCTTGTTTATAATGTAAATCATATCATATACTATATAATAAAAGTTGAGTTTAGACATCGTAGTTGTGCCAAGTGGCTTTATCATATTGTAGATTTTTTTTTTTAGATTTTTAGATTTAAAAAATATATATATAATTTTTCTTCTCCTATAATTTCTAAATTGACAAAAGTCTAATGTATCTTAAATTGCAGCAGCATATACTACACTAAAAAAAGGAGGTCTAATACATACACTAAAAAAAAGAGGTCTAATGCATTTTGAATTGTAGCAACATAGATATAGTGTAATCTAATTCTTCTTATTTTTTTAATTACTACACTAAAAAAATGTCTAATGCATCTTAAATTGCAGCAACATGATATAAAGACTTTATTTGATTAGAAATTTTTGATTTTTTTTTTTAAAAAAAATAGATATAATTTTTTTTTGCTCTTATCTTCTTACCCTATAATTTTTAAGTTGATAAAAATCTTAATTTGGTTACAATCCAAATTCTTCATCTAATCCTTATATTTTTTTTAAGTAAATTATATTACTACACGTCAAAAAACAACGTTATTACTATTTTTTAGATTTTCAAAAAAGAATACATAAATTATATCGTATATATACGTTAAAATCAACTTATAATTTTAACACTATTAGTTCATATTTTTAGATTTTCAAAAAAAAAATAGATATAATATTTTATTCTTATCTTCTTCTCTTATAATTTACACCTCCACAACTTAGACTGACATTATACTTTTTGTTTATATCAACTTATTCAATGTGGAGTGTATATATATCAAATAATTTATAATAAATACCTACTATATAGTTTTTTTCCTCTATCCTTCTCTTCTTCTACTTATAACCTTGCAAGTATGTATTTGTTTACACTAATTTTTTTATATATTTATTTATCAAATTGAATAGGTTTTGTGTATTTTTTTTTTTTTTTTTTTTTTTTTGTCTTTTGTTTAACCTAATTTTATTAAGTTTCATCCTATTCATATGGTTATGGTTTGAGAATCAATCATTAAATATGCTTAGACATGATTTTTTATTATTTTGTATATCATATATGAATTAAACGTTTAAGACATGGGTTCTAATGGTGATATGTTGTTACATATATATGCTTAATATGGTTGTACATGATTTTCTATTATTTTGTATATCATATATGAATTACACTTTTATGACATGGGTTCCAATGGTGATATGTTGCTTCCATCCCTTAATTAAGTGGATTAGCCATATTATCAATTGAAAAAGAAATGTAAGAAGAGCTTAAATACAAAAACTTAATTAGTAATTTTGTATCTCAAAAAGCAAGAAAAATAGGTTTTAAATAATAATAAAATCAATAAATATTATTTAATTAATATTTAAATATTTAAATATTAAAAAATGCCCCACTTAAAATTTTCGCCTTAGGTCCCCAAAGTTGTTGAGTCAGCCCTGAAACGTACACTAGTCATCCTAGGCATTAGAAAAATACAAGCAATGAGACATAAAAGGATAGGAAGAGAAGGATAGAAGCTGACATTGAAATTGAATAGAGAGCAAAAAGTGTGATATTGGTTTCATTGAAAAGAATACAATATTTTTGCAGGAGTAAGGACGTCAAAATCCTTGCTCCTTATTGTGGTTTTTTCACCCCTTTTCATGCGGGTTTTCCACGTAATTCCTTGCTTTTGTCTCTTTGTTTAGTTTTACTCTTGTTCTTCCCCGTTTTTATTTAGTTGAGAAGCACTGTTTTAAATCCTTGACAAAGTGGTGCTTAAATGTACTCTTGTTACGGTTTAGGGGTTGTTCAAAATAATCTCTAAAAATCTAACTTGCAAGTATACACATCCACAAATGTATAAATATCATCACATCCTTAGATTTTTCAATAATTGAAAAGGGCATAAATTTCAATGATAAAAGCATAAACCTCAAATTGAATTGAGATATGTTGTAATTCAAAATAAGTCAAAAAGCATTACACACTCATAATATGTTGTTAGAAGAAACATTGTAATTCAGGAGTTGGCTTGTTGTTAGAAGAGACATTGTAATTCAGGAGTTGACTTTGGGAGGAAAAGGTAATTAACATGATATAAAATCAAATACTTACAATAGATTCATTCATCCGAATTCTGGTAAGATCATCAATCCATCTTCTTTCTAATATGTGGTTTCCAATCCATATTCTTCTCTTTATGCTTACTGTAGTCTAGGGGAAAAAATCAATGGCAAATATAAAAACTAGAAAAAGACAATCAATAGCATAAAGGCCAAATTGCTTTTTATCATACCTTTATCTCTCTGCTGGGAATACCAACTTGATTTGTTCATTTTTTAAGAACACAAATAACAAAATTAAAATAATATATAAATAAATTAGAACCTACAAAATTATAAGAAAGTCATAAACAAACCCGATTCAACCAAGAAATGAAGGCAGTGAAACACCTTTTGACATGATTATTCATCTGGCAACAAATGGTTGGATTGAATCATTGAAATAAGAATTTAAAAAAAAAAAAAAAAAAATCAAACATGATAAGGTAGAAGAGAAAATAAGAAATTTATTGAGTTGTTATAGAGTTAGTTGTTAATTTGAATTTCAAAACATGGGCTACGTGTAAAACATCCTTCCTTTTTTTAGCAGAAGTAGTTTTATTTGAAACGTGTGATGTAACGTAGATTTGTAAAACTTCCTTCTATTTCTTTTTCAGAAATAGTTTTATCCTTTTTTTTTGGGTTTTTTTTTTAAGGTATTCAAAACTTTTGCTATGAATCACCTTCAATGGCTGACTTGTCATTGCTTGGGAATGTGGTAGAAGATGTTCATCAATTGATTCGTGGATTGCACAGGGTCAATATTTGCTGCACAAGGAGAGGAGGGAATAGGGGTAGCACATGTTATTGCACAACATGCTAGGAATATCTCTAATGATATGTATTGGACGAAGGACTCACCTCTACCAGCTATGGAAGGTTTATACCAAGATTCACTTATTTTATGAATGAATGAATGTTCCATTTTCAAAGTAAAAAATAAAAAATAAAACTTTTGTTATGAATGTGTACTAAGTGGCTACTTTTTAGAATTAAAAATAACTTAATAACTTGAGAATTTTCTAACCTTTCTTAGAAATAATAATAACAATAATAAAGGGAGATTTTTCTAACCTTTTTTTTATTTATATCTAATTTCAGTTTTTTTTAGGATAACGTGAGATAAAAAAATAAAAAATAAAAAATTGGTGGGAGTGGTTTTTTTTTTTTTTTTTTAATAATTTTTTTAGGAACTCTCTACGAAGTAGTGATGAGTTTTTTTTTTTTTTTTTTTTTTTTTTTTTTTTTTTTTTTTTTTTAATTAAAAAAAAAAGTACTAAATGTTGTATTGCTTGCACAATGGGGTTTAGGGCCTCCTTGGCCTACTTGTTGCTTTAAGGTTGCATCTATGACTATGAGGGTTTTCTGTTTGGAATAACTTTGGATGCCAAAAAAATTGAGATTTTATCGTAGTGGCTAGAGTTTAATCTTTGGTTCTGAGTTTTTTTAGTTGTGCTTGTTTCCAAGGAAAGTTTAAAAGAAAGATGGGAAAGTGCAAAAAGAAAAAAAAAAAAAAAAAAAAAAGATATGTTTACACAAGTGCTCTCTCTCTCTCTCTCTCTCTTCTTTTTTAGGCCATGTGTCAATCCAAGTGACAATTTATGTGTTAATAAATTTATATTTTATTTTTGCCAGTAGCACCATCAGCATTTTCCATCCATCACTTAACGGCATAAGAAGCTTCTTCAAACAAAATTCAAGGAATAAGAAGCTTCTACAAAAATTTACTTGGTACAATCATAATGCAATTTGAAGAAGAGAAAGCAACATGGTATCTCACTTGTTCACAGTTAAGAATTCTATTGCAATGGTAGAATCACTTCAAAGGGGGTTTATTGATGAGGAGATTTGAAATTCAATATTCTCTCACACTGGTAACAAGGCTCCTGGTCTAGATGGATTTTCTACTGGGTTTTTTCCATAGAGCATGGTTAGTAGTTCGGAATGAAGTGGTGGCAGCAGTTAAATCTTTTTTCACCAATGAATTTTAATTTAACTAGCACTTCCCTTATTATATGGTTAATTTCAGGTCTATCTCATGTTGCAATGTAGTGTAAAAAAGAATCACTAGAATCCTAGCATATCGACTGAACTCATGCTTAGACAAATTGATTATTACTAACGAAACAACGTTTATCCCAAACTGTGACGTACTTAGGCGTTCCTTTAATCTAAGGGAAATTAAAGGTCCAGTATTACAAGCCTCTATTGGACAGATTTCAACACATCAATCATTTCCCTGTAGATTGCAGCTAATGTCCTTAGTTATGGACCATATTTAAGTTTACTAAACAAGCATTTTGATTCTCCCAAAGAAAGTAATCGATAGGATTGAACAAAACTCTAATTGTTGAAAGGGAGCAATTGATAATTGTTGGAGCTAAAATATCTTGGAAAGATGTGTGTTCCTAAATGTGAAGGAGAGCTAAATCTAAAAAGAGTAGAGGATTTGATTAAGGCAACTATTATGAAACATATTTGGAACCTATTTATCCAAGCTAGTTCCATATCGGTGGCATGGGTTAAAAGTGATTTTATTGAACGGGAGAAGTCTTCAGGTTGTGATATTTCCCCAAGGCAACATTGGGTTTGGTGAAAACTGCTCAAATTGAGGGAAGAGGTTTTGGAGCCTTGCTAAAATTTGAAATTGGGGATGGATGCAGCATCTATTTATGGGTTAGATTGGTGGAACCTAGATGGTGTTTTATACACTAAATATGGCTACAAGAAACTAATAATTCTGCCAACAACATTAAAGCATAGGTATCAAGTGTTCTTAAGGAGAAAACAATGGTGAGGATGCTAGAAAGATATGAGGATCTAGTTGCTAAATGAAGTAATTAAGCTACCTATGGTAAGAATTGGTAGCAGGGATAGACCCATTTCGATTCTCTCTAAATCAAGTCGATTTCCTAGTTTCTTTGTTGAGCTGGGAGGAATAGGCTTATTAGAAGGGACATTTTAGCTTTGTAGTGGGGGTTTCAAGGTGAACTAATGCTATATTTGGAAGTTTGAAAGGAAAGGAAAGGAGAGTAGAGTAGAAAGGAGTAGAGTAGTGAAGAGGAGAGTAGAGAGAAATGATTATCCCCAACCTTATTTGGATGTTTTTAAAATTAAGCAAGGAAGAGAATAATTAATCCTTCCTCTTATTTGGATGTTTTAAAAATAAAGACGGGAATGAGAGGAGATGATCAAATATATTTAAATAGACAAATTTAACCCTGTTTAAAAATGGACTTACAACATTGGTCTATGATTAATTTGTTAGATTAAATAATTATATGCCTTGGCACAGTTTTATTATTACTATTTTTTTTTTCATTGCTGCTTCTTACCGACCAAAAAAGGTTCTAGTTGATTAATTGTAGAATATATACTTCTAAAAAAAAATGCTGTAGAATATATATATATATATATCTCTTATATAAAGGGCATGAACGTCACCAAGAGTGATCAACTTCATGTATGACAAATATCACAAAGTCATACATCATGGCTCCCTATGTTTTGTTGAGCAGATGCAAGAAGATCATTGCAACCATTCTAACATCCAAGACATCCCAGAAGTTCAATCATCAAAACCACAAAGAAGTTGGAAGTTACAAATGACAGCACTTCACAGTTCTTAAGGGAGTATCAATTGAAATTATTTAGAAGGACCAAAGGTTAAAAAAAAAAAAAAAAAAGGGGGATGGGGATGGCATATCAGATTTATCAAAAACAATTTTAAAAAAATTATTGCCATTTGATGACCTGCCAGAGAATTCCCCTCTAACAAACTCTGTCAGCACACTCACTCCTACGCCCTCAATCCTCTCTAGCCTCTCTCATTTCTCTCCCTTTTCCTCCATCACCAACCCAGAGAGAAAAACCCAAAAATCCCACCAAAACACAGAAAAAAAAATAAAAAAAGTGCAGAAATTCAGTTATAAGGGAAGACAGAACAAAGAACTTCAATAAGTTTCTTCTATCCCTATCTCATTCTTTTTCCCCACTTTTGTTTTTGTTTAGATTCCAATTTTCTCTACATTTTCTTTGCAGCCAAACATCAACCGGAGCAATCACAAAAGGCTAAATCACAAATGGGAAGCAACAACACAGCAAGCAGGATAGAGAAAAATATACCAAAAATCACAAAAACGAAAGGTAAATCCGAAAACCTCTGTTTCATATGTGTGTATACACTCTCTGATACATGCTCACAAAACAAAGCCTCACAAACACAGAGCACACGAGCACAAAAATCCCAGTACGGGTGATACCTGTGTTGTTCACGCGCTCACGCGCCACCACATGTGAACGCACGCGTCACCACGGCCACGGTTTTTGGCTGATCCGTGAAGCCTTTAACCTCCACAACACCGATTCATGTTCCACGCGCCGTTTGGGGCTCTCCTAGGTAGTAGATCGAGAAGTTGAGTTCTAGGTTTTAGAGAGAGAGATCGGATAAAAATTAAGTGTTAGGCTCGGGTTTAGAGAGAGAAAGGATGAGAGGTTGGGAACCACCATCGTGGTGGTGGCGGCTGGGCTTCACGACGAAGCTAGGAGGCTGTGCCTCGTATAGATCGAAGAGAGGGTGAGACCGATCCAGAGCGAGAGAGGTTATAGGTTTCGGTTTTAGAGAGAAGTTGAGGCTGAGATGTGAAACCACCGCCGTTGTTGGCGGTGATGAGTTTGAGAGGCTTCGGCCATGGTGGTCTGAGACAGAGACGGTTCAGATCCGAGGAGTAGAGAGAGATTTCGAGGTTGAGAGACTTGGTTCGGAGATGGAGAAGACCACCGTAGTGGTGGTGCTGGTGATCGGAGTGATGAGTTCAAGGTACTGGGCCATGAAGGCTCGGGTGTGAGAGAGAGTGAAGGCTCTGGAACTTCAAGATCCAGAGGTAAACGGTAGGTTAGGGAAAGATTTTTGAAGCGGGTCGGCCAGACCCGTTTAGCTGGGTCCGAACCGGTTCCCTAAGTAAGATTTGGGCCAGATGAGGGCCCTAGGCCCAATCCGAGGATGATATGGGTTCAGATCTCTGAACTTCTCTCAATTCACTAGTTCAAGCCCATCAGCTTTTAGAGCCTAGCCCAGGTCCACCTTTAGAATTAACCCATCTTACTTTTTAATAAGTTTTAGCCCAAATATTAATAAAAAGGGTGTATGGCTAGCTTTTTCATAATAATTCAATATGCCATCATATTTGCCATGTTCGCATTATGTCATGGAACTATGTCATATTTGCATATTGGTCCATAACTTAGTTATATTTGCATTTTGTTCAACAAACTTGTCATATATTTATATTTACCTAAAACTTTCTCAAAATCATATTTTGACCCATATTTTTGCCCAAAATTGCAAAAATGGCATTTTTCCCCAAATCTTTCTAAAATTGCAAGAAAGCCTTCCTACTTTTCAAAATCCTTTTGTGCGATGTCTAATGCCTTGTATGTGCGATGCTTTTAATATGTTTATGCCCATACCCTTGTATGTGGTTGATATAATAATGCTTTTATTTGCTTTGCTTCACTACTTCCTTTGTTTGATGCTTGCTTGTTTGCATGTGATGGATGGAGCACACATCAGGCTTTAGAGAAGCAAATGAAAAGATATAGATCTATAGACCGAAAGGGTTTAGCCACTCCAAGAGGTACACTTTTTCCTTAGACTTTCTTTTAGAACCCCGTCTAGCTACTTTCCTAGATTAGGTTTTCATTTCTTGCACTATGCTTTGGGCCATACCTTTTGGGTGTGGATATGTCTACATTTTTGTATCTTGCTTTGGGCCACACCTTCTAGGTGTGGACATGTCTACATTCCTACTCTGCATGATGAAAATATATTGTGCATACAATATGTTTCAAAGGTTTCTCACGCACTTTGGATGACGAACATCCGTGATTAGGTGTCAACCCTTCCCAAACCATGGATGCATCTTGTCCTTGGAGTATGGGTATGCAATCAAGGCTTATAAGGTAGATACATACTCAAGCTTTATAGGGTGTATTATCTACCACATGTGCAATTGCCCCTATTCATGTCAGTTAGTGACATGTAGGTTTGTTATGTATACAACACACACCACGTGTTCGATACTTAGATGCAACTCGGCAGAATTCAAATCTGCTTCAAATCTAGACATTTCATACATCTAATGTGCACAATTTCTCGTTGAATTTACGAAATTATGTATATTCAACTTATCTGCAGAATTCAAATTTTCTGTAAATCTAGACAATCTGTATATTTAATATACATAATTTCCTGTTAAATTTATGCAATTCTGTATAATTAAAGTATCTACAGAATTCCAATTTTCAACAAATGCAGACAATTAGTACACCTAATTTACAAAATTTCCCGCTGATTTAAGCAATTCAAGACATTCAAATTTTCAGTAAATAAGAAAATCCATACATCTAATGTACACAATTTCCCGTTAAATTTACGCAATTCTAGATATTCAATTTCATTGCAAATCCATACATTCCGTACATATAATGTACACAATTTCTCACTGAATATACGAAATTCTGGATATTCAATTTCTCAAAAAGTCCAGACAATCCGTACATATAACGTACACAATTTGCCATTGAATTTACGAAATTTTGGATATTCAATTTCTTCGCAAAACCAAACATTCCGTACATATAATGTACACAATTTCTCGTTGAATTTACGCAGTTCTGGATATTCAATTTCTCTACAAATTCGGACATTCCGTACATTTAATGTACACAATTTCCTATTAAATTTACACAATTCAGGATATTCAATTTCTTTGCAAATACAGACATTTCGTACATATATAATGTACACAATTTCCCATAGAATTTATGCAGTACTAGATATTCAATTTCTCTGCAAATCCGGACATTCTGTACATCTAATGTACACAATTTCCCGTTGAATATACACAGTTTTGGAAATTCAATTTCATTGCAAATCCAGACATACCGTACATATAATGTACACAATTTCTCGTTTAATTTATGTATTTCTGGATATTCAACTTTTCTGCAAATCCAGAAATTCCGTACACGTTGAATTTCCGCAATTCTGCATATTAAAATTTTCTGCAAATCTAGACATTCCGTACATTTCATGCACACAATTTACCATTGAATTTATGCAGTTCTGGATATTCAATTTCTCTGCAAATCCGGACATTCCGTATATTTAATGTACATAACTTCTCGTTGAATTTACATAACTCTGGATATTCAATTTCTCTGCAAATCCAGACATTCCGTACATTTAATGTAAACAATTTCCCTTTCAACCTACACAGTTCTAGATATTTAATTTCTCTACAAATCCAGACATTCCGTAAACTTAACCTACCCAATTTCCCGTTGAATTATATAAAAATTTACCTTTGAATTTATGCAGTTCTGGATATTCAATTTCTCTACAAATCCAGACATTTCGTATATTTAACGTACACAACTTCTCGTTGAATTTACATAGCTCTGGCTATTCAATTTCTCTGCAAATCCAGACATTCCATACATTTAATGTAAAAAATTTCCCTTTCAACCTACGCAGTTCTGGATATTCAATTTCTCTACAAATCCAGAAATTCCGTAAACTTAACCTACCCAATTTCCGTTGAATTTATATAATTCTGGATATTCAATTTCTCTGCAAATCAAGACATTCCGTACATATAATGTACACAATTTCCATTTGAATTTACGCATCTCTTGATATCCAATTTCTCTACAAATCGAGACATTTCGTACATATATAATGTACACAATTTCAGGCTGAATGTACGAAATTATGGACATTCAATTTCTCTGCAAATCCAGACATTCCGAAAACTTAACCTACCCAATTTCCCGTTGAATATACATAGTTCTGGATATTTAATTTCTCCGCAAATCCAGACATTCAGTACATATATAATGTACACAATTTCAGGCTAAATCTACGAAATTCTAGATATTCAATATCTCTGCAAATGCAGACATTCCGTACAATTAATGTACACAATTTCCGTTGAATTTACATAATTCTTGATATTCAATTTTTTCTGCAAAACCAGACATTCCGTACATATATAGTGTACACAATTTCAGGTTGAATTTACGAAATTCTGGATATTCAACTTCTCTGCAAATCCAGATATTCCGTACAATTAATGTACACAATTTCCCGTTGAATTTACAAACTTCTGGATATTCAATTTCTCTGCAAATCCAGACATTCCAAAAACTTAACCTACCCAATTTCCCGCTGAATATACATAGTTCTGGATATTTAATTTCTCCGCAAATCCAAACATTCAGTACATATATAATGTACACAATTTCAGGCTGAATGTACGAAATTCTAGATATTCAATTTCTCTGCAAATCCAGACATTCCGTACAATTAATGTACACAATTTCCGTTGAATTTACATAATTCTTGATATTCAATTTTTTCTGCAAATCCAGACATTCCGTACATATATAGTGTACACAATTTCAGGCTGAATTTACGAAATTCTGGATATTCAATTTCTCTGCAAATCCAGACATTCCGTAAACTTAACCTACCCAATTTTCCGTTGAATTATGGATATTCAACTTCTCTGCAAATCCAGACATTCCGTACAATTAATGTACACAATTTCCCGTTGAATTTACAAACTTCTGGATATTCAATTTCTCTGCAAATCTAGATATTCCGTACACATACAATGTACACAATTTTAGGATAATTTACGAGATTCTGGATATTCAATTTCTCTATAAATCCTGACATTCCGTAAATTTAACCTACCCAATTTCCCGTTGAATTCTGGATATTCAATTTCTCTGCAAATCCAGACATTCTGTACAAATAATGTACACAATTTCCCCTTGAATTTACATAGTTCTGGATATTCAATTTCTCTGCAAATCCAGACATTCCGTAAACTTAACCTACCAAATTTCCCGTTAAATTTACACACCTCTGGATATTCAATTTCTCGACAAATATAGACATTCCATCCAATTAATGTACACAATTTCCCGTTGAATTTACAAAGTTCTGGATATTTAATTTCTCTGTAAATCCAGACATTTCGTGCATATATAATGTACACAATTTCAGGCAAAATTTACGAAATTCTGGATATTCAATTTCTCTGCAAATCCAGACATTCCGTACAATTAATGTACACAATTTCCATTGAATTTACATAATTCTTGATATTTAATTTTTTCTGCAAATCCAGACATTCCATACATATATAGTGCACACAATTTCAGGCTGAATTTACGAAATTCTGGATATTCAATTTTTCTGCAAATCCAGACATTCCGTAAACTTAACCTACCCAATTTTCCGTTGAATTCTGGATATTCAACGTCTCTGCAAATCCAGACATTCCGCACAATTAATGTACACATTTTCCCGTTGAATTTACAAATTTCTGGATATTCAATTTCTCTGTAAATCTGGATATTCCGTACACATATAATGTACACAACTTTAGGATAAATTTACGAGATTCTGGATATTCAATTTCTCAGTAAATCCTGACATTCCGTAAATTTAACCTACCCAATTTCCCGTTGAATTATGGATATTCAATTTCTCTGCAAATCTAGACATTCTGTACAATTAATGTACACAATTTCCCCTTGAATTTACAAAGTTCTGGATATTCAATTTCTCTGCAAATCCAGACATTCCGTAATCTTAACCTACCAAATTTCCCGTTAAATTTACACACCTCTGGATATTCAATTTTTCGGCAAATATAGACATTCCATCCAATTAATGTACACAATTTTCCGTTGAATTTAAAAAGTTCTGGATATTTAATTTATCTGTAAATCCAGACATTCCGTGGATATATAATGTACGCTGAATTTATGAAATTCTGGATATTCAATTTCTCTGCAAATCCAGACATTCCGTACAATTAATGTACACAATTTCCGTTGAATTTACATAATTCTTGTTATTCAATTTTTTCTGCAAAACCAGACATTCCGTACATATATAGTGTACACAATTTCAGGCTGAAATTACGAAATTCTGGATATTCAATTTCTCTGCAAATCCAGACATTCCGTAAACTTAACCTACCCAATTTTCCGTTGAATTCTGGATATTCAATTTCTCTGCAAATCCAGACATTCCGTACAATTAATGTACACAATTTCCGTTGAATTTACATAATTCTTGATATTCAATTTTTTCTGCAAAACCAGACATTCCGTGCATATATAATGTACACAATTTCAGGCTGAATTTACAAAATTCTGGATATTCAATTTCTCTGCAAATCCAGACATTCCGTACAATTAATGTACACAATTTCCGTTGAATTTACACAATTCTTGATATTCAATTTTTTCTGCAAAACCAGACATTCCGTACATATATAGTGTACACAATTTCAGGCTGAAATTACGAAATTCTGGATATTCAATTTCTCTGCAAATCCAGACATTCCGTAAACTTAACCTACCCAATTTTCCGTTGAATTCTGGATATTCAACTTCTCTGCAAATCCAGATATTCCGTACAATTAATGTACACAATTTCCCATTGAATTTACAAACTTCTGGATATTCAATTTCTCTGCAAATCCAGACATTCCAAAAACTTAACCTACCCAATTTCCTGCTGAATATACATAGTTCTGGATATTTAATTTCTCCACAAATCCAGACATTCAGTACATATATAATGTACACAATTTCAGGCTGAATGTACGAAATTCTAGATATTCAATTTCTCTGCAAATCCAGACATTCCGTACAATTATTGTACACAATTTCCGTTGAATTTACATAATTCTTGAAATTCAATTTTTTCTGCAAATCCAGACATTCCGTACATATATAGTGTACACAATTTCGGGCTGAATTTACGAAATTCTGGGTATTCAGTTTCTCTGCAAATCCAGACATTCCGTAAACTTAACCTACCCAATTTTCTGTTGAATTCTGGATATTCAACTTCTCTGCAAATCCAGACATTCCGTACAATTAATGTACACAATTTCCCGTTGAATTTACAAACTTCTGGATATTCAATTTCTCTACAAATCTAGATATTCCGTACACATATAATGTACACAATTTTAGGATAAATTTACGAGATTCTGGGTATTCAATTTCTCTGTAGATCCTGACATTCCGTAAATTTAACCTACCCAATTTCCCGTTGAATTCTGGATATTCAATTTCTCTGCAAATCCAGACATTCTGTACAAATAATGTACACAATTTCACCTTGAATTTACATAGTTCTGGATATTCAATTTCTCTGCAAATCCAGACATTCCGTAAACTTAACCTACCAAATTTCCCGTTAAATTTACACACCTCTGGATATTCAATTTTTCGGCAAATATAGACATTCCATCCAATTAATGTACACAATTTTCCGTTAAATTTAAAAAGTTCTGGATATTCAATTTCTCTGTAAATCCAGACATTTCGTGCATATATAATGTACACAATTTCAGGCTGAATTTACGAAATTCTGGATATTCAATTTCTCTGTGAATCCAGACATTCCGTACAATTAATGTACACAATTTCCGTTGAATTTACATAATTCTTGATATTCAATTTTTTCTGCAAAACCAGACTTTCCAAAAACTTAACCTACCCAATTTCCCGCTGAATATACATAGTTCTGGATATTTAATTTCTCCGCAAATCCAGATATTCAGTACATATATAATGTACACAATTTCAGGCTGAATTTAGGAAATTCTGGATATTCAATTTCTCTGCCAATCCAGACATTCCGTACAATTAATGTACACAATTTCCGTTGAATTTACATAATTCTTGAAATTCAATTTTTTCTGCAAATCCAGACATTCCGTACATATATAGTGTACACAATTTTAGGCTGAATTTACGAAATTCAGGATATTCAATTTCTCTGCAAATCCAGACATTCCGTAAACTTCACCTACCCAATTTTCCGTTGAATTCTGGATATTCAACTTCTCTGCAAATCCAGACATTCCGTACAATTAATGTACACAATCTCCTGTTGAATTTACAAACTTCTGGATATTCAATTTCTCTGCAAATCTAGATATTCCGTACACATATAATGTACACCATTTTAGGATAAATTTACGAGATTCTGGATATTCAATTTCTTTGTAAATCCTGACATTCCGTAAATTTAACCTACCCAATTTCTCGTTGAATTCTGGATATTCAATTTCTCTGTAAATCCAGAGATTCTGTACAAATAATGTACACAATTTCCCCTTGAATTTACATAGTTCTGGATATTCAATTTCTCTGCAAATCTAGACATTCCGTAAACTTAACCTACCCAATTTCCTGTTGAATTCTGGATATTCAATTTCTCTGCAAATCCAGACATTCCGTACAAGTAATGTACACAATTTCCGTTGAATTTACATAATTCTTGAAATTCAATTTTTTCTGCAAATCCAGACATTCCGTACATATATAGTGTACACAATTTCAGGCTAAATTTACGAAATTCTGGATATTCAATTTCTCTGCAAATCCAGACATTCCGTAAACTTAACCTACCCAATTTTCCGTTGAATTCTGGATATTCAACTTCTCTGCAAATCCAAACATTCCGTACAATTAATGTACACAATTTCCCGTTGAATTTACATAATTCTTGATATTCAATTTTTTCTGCAAAACCAGACATTCCGTACATATATAGTGTACACAATTTCAGGTTGAATTTACGAAATTCTGGATATTCAATTTCTCTGCAAATCCAGACATTCCGTAAACTTAAACTACCCAATTTTCCGTTGAATTCTGGATATTCAACTTCTCTGCAAATCCAGATATTCCGTATAATTAATGTACACAATTTCCCATTGAATTTACAAAGTTCTGGATGTTCAATTTCTCTGCAAATCCTGACATTCCAAAAACTTAACTTACCCAATTTCCCACTGAATATACATAGTTCTAGATATGTAATTTCTCCGCAAATCCAGATATTCAGTACATATATAATGTACACAATTTCATGCTGAATTAAAGAAATTCTTGATATTCAATTTCTCTGCCAATCCAGACATTCTGTACAATTAATGTACACAATTTCCGTTGAATTTATATAATTCTTGAAATTCAATTTTTTCTGCAAATCCAGACATTCCGTACATATATAGTGTACACAATTTCAGGCTGAATTTACGAAATTCTGGATATTCAATTTCTCTGCAAATCCAGACATTCCAAAAACTTAACCTACCCAATTTCCCGCTGAATATACATTGTTCTAGAAATTTAATTTCTCCGCAAATCCAGATATTCAGTACATATATAATGTACACAATTTCAGGCTGAATTTAAGAAATTCTGGATATTCAATTTCTCTGCAAATCCAGACATTCCGTAAACTTCTCCTACCCAATTTTCCGTTGAATTCTGGATATTGAACTTCTCTGCAAATCCAGACATTCCGTACAATTAATGTACACAATTTCCCGTTGAATTTACAAACTTCTGGATATTCAATTTCTCTGCAAATCTAGATATTCCGTACACATATAATGTACACAATTTTAGGATAAATTTACGAGATTCTGGATATTCAATTTCTTCGTAAATCCTGACATTCCGTAAATTTAACCTACCCAATTTCCCGTTGAATTCTGGATATTCAATTTCTCTGCAAATCCAGACATTCTGTTCAAATAATGTACACAATTTCCCCTTGAATTTACATAGTTCTGGATATTCAATTTCTCTACAAATCTAGATATTCTGTAAACTTAACCTACCCAATTTTCCGTTGAATACTGGATATTCAACGTCTCTGCAAATCCAGACATTCCGTACAATTAATGTACACAATTTCCCGTTGAATTTACATAATTCTTGATATTCAATTTTTTCTGCAAAACCAGACATTCCGTACATATATAGTGTACACAATTTCAGGCTGAATTTACGAAATTCTGGATATTCAATTTCTGTGCAAATCCAAACATTCCGTAAACTTAACCTACCCAATTTTCCGTTGAATTCTGGATATTCAACTTCTCTGCAAATCCAGATATTCCGTATAATTAATGTACACAATTTCCCATTTAATTTAAAAAGTTCTGGATGTTCAATTTCTCTGCAAATCCAGACATTCCAAAAACTTAACCTACCCAATTTCCCGCTGAATATACATAGTTCTAGATATTTAATTTCTCCGCAAATCCAGATATTCAGTACATATATAATGTACACAATTTCAGGCTGAATTTAAGAAATTCTGGATATTCAATTTCTCTGCCAATCCAGACATTCCGTACAATTAATGTACACAATTTCCGTTGAATTTACATAATTCTTGGAATTCAATTTTTTCTGGATATTCAATTTCTTCGTAAATCCTGACATTCCGTAAATTTAACCTACCCAATTTCCCGTTGAATTCTGGATATTCAATTTCTCTGCAAATCCAGACATTCTGTTCAAATAATGTACACAATTTCCCCTTAAATTTACATAGTTCTGGATATTAAATTTCTCTGCAAATCTAGATATTCCGTAAACTGAACCTACCCAATTTCCCGTTGAATTCTGGATATTCAATTTCTCTGCAAATCCAGACATTCCGTACAATTAATATACACAATTTCCGTTGAATTTACATAATTCTTGAAAGTCAATTTTTTCTGCAAATCCAGACATTCCGTACATATATAGTGTACACAATTTCAGGCTGAATTTACGAAATTCTGGATATTCAATTTCTCTGCAAATCCAGACATTCCGTAAACTTAACCTACCCAATTTTTCGTTGAATACTGGATATTCAACGTCTCTGCAAATCCAGACATTCCGTACAATTAATGTACACAATTTCCCGTTGAATTTACATAATTCTTGATATTCAATTTTTTCTGCAAAACCAGACATTCCGTACATATATAGTGTACACAATTTCAGGCTGAATTTACGAAATTCTGGATATTCAATTTCTCTGCAAATCCAGACATTCCGTAAACTTAACCTACCCAATTTTCCGTTGAATACTGGATATTCAACGTCTCTGCAAATCCAGACATTCCGTACAATTAATGTACACAATTTCCCGTTGAATTTACATAATTCTTGATATTCAATTTTTTCTGCAAAACCAGACATTCCGTACATATATAGTGTACACAATTTCAGGTTGAATTTACGAAATTCTGGATATTCAATTTCTCTACAAATCCAGACATTCCGTAAACTTAACCTACGCAATTTTCCGTTGAATTCTGGATATTCAACTTCTCTGCAAATCCAGATATTCCGTATAATTAATGTACACAATTTCCCATTGAATTTACAAAGTTCTGGATGTTCAATTTCTCTGCAAATCCAGACATTCCAAAAACATAACCTACCCAATTTCCCGCTGAATATACATAGTTCTAGATATTTAATTTCTCCGCAAATCCAGATATTCAGTACATATATAATGTACAAAATTTCAGGCTGAATTTAAGAAATTCTGGATATTCAATTTCTCTGCCAATCCAGACATTCCGTACAATTAATGTACACAATTTCCGTTGAATTTACATAATTCTTGGAATTCAATTTTTTCTGCAAATCCAGACATTCCGTACATATATAGTGTACTCAATTTCAGGCTGAATTTACGAAATTCTGGATATTCAATTTCTCTGCAAATCCAGAGATTCCGTAAACTTATCCTACCCAATTTTCCGTTGAATTCTGGATATTCAACTTCTCTGCAAATCCAGACATTCCGTACAATTAAAGTACACAATTTCCTGTTGAATTTACAAACTTCTGGATATTAAATTTCTCTGCAAATCTAGATATTCCGTATACATACAATGTACAAAATTTTAGGATAAATTTACGAGATTCTGGATATTCAATTTCTCTGTAGATCCAGACATTCCGTAAATTTAACCTACCCAATTTCCCGTAGAATTCTGGATATTCAATTTCTCTGCAAATCCAGACATTCTGTACAAATAATGTACACAATTTCCCCTTGAATTTACATAGTTCTGGATATTCAATTTCTCTGCAAATCCAGACATTCTGTAAACTTAACCTACCAAATTTCCCGTTAAATTTACACACCTCTGAATATTCAATTTTTCGGCAAATATAGACATTCCATCCAATTAATGTACACAATTTCCCGTTGAATTTAAAAAGTTCTGGATATTCAATTTCTCTGTAATTCCAGACATTCCGTGCATATATAATGTACACAATTTCAGGCTGAATTTACGAAATTCTGGATATTCAATTTCTCTGCAAATCCAGACATTCCGTACAATTAATGTACACAATTTCCGTTGAATTTACATAATTCTTGATATTCAATTTTTTCTGAAAAACCAGACATTCCGTACATATATAGTGTACACAATTTCAGGCTGAATTTACGAAATTCTGGATATTCAATTTCTCTGCAAATCCAGACATTCCGTAAACTTAACCTACCCAATTTTCCGTTGAATTCTGGATATTTTAACTTCTCTGCAAATCCAAATATTCCGTACAATTAATGTACACAATTTCCCATTGAATTTACAAAGTTCGGGATGTTCAATTTCTCCGCAAATCCAGACATTCCAAAAACTTTACCTACCTAATTTCCCGCTGAATATACATAGTTCTGGATATTTAATTTCTCCGCAAATCCAGATATTTAGTACATATATAATGTACACAATTTCAGGCTGAATTTAAGAAATTCTGGATTTTCAATTTCTCTGCCAATCCAGACATTCCGTACATACACAATTTCCGTTGAATTTACATAATTCTTGAAATTCAATTTTTTCTGCAAATCCAGACAATCCGTACATATATAGTGTACGCAATTTCAGGCTGAATTTACGAAATTCTGGATATTCAATTTCTCTGCAAATCCAGACATTCCGTAAACTTAACCTACCCAATTTTCCGTTGAATTCTGGATATTCAACTTCTCTGCAAATCCAGACATTCCGTACAATTAATGTACACAATTTCCCGTTGAATTTACATAATTCTTGATATTCAATTTTTTCTGCAAAACCAGACATTCCGTACATATATAGTGTGCACAACTTCAGGCTGAATTTACGAAATTCTGGATATTCAATTTCTCTGTAAATCCAGACATTCCGTAAACTTAACCTACCCAATTTTCCGTTGAATTCTGGATATTCAGCTTCTCTGCAAATCCAGATATTCCGTATAATTAGTGTACAGAATTTCCCATTGAATTTACAAATTTCTGGATGTTCAATTTCTCCGCAAATCCAGACATTCCAAAAACTTAACCTATCCAATTTCCCGCTGAATATACATAGTTCTAGATATTTAATTTCTCCGAAAATCCAGATATTCAGTACATATATAATGTACACAATTTCAGGCTGAATTTAAGAAATTCTGGATATTCAATTTCTCTGCCAATCCAGACATTCCGTACAATTAATGTACACAATTTCCGTTGAATTTACATAATTCTTGAAATTCAATTTTTTTTGCAAATCCAGACATTCCGTACAATTAATGTACACAATTTCTGTTGAATTTACATAATTCTTGAAATTCAATTTTTTCTGCAAATCCAGACATTCCGTACATATATAGTGTACACAATTTCAGGCTGAATTTACGAAATTCTGGATATTCAATTTCTCTGCAAATCCAGACATTCCGTAAAATTAACCTACCCAAGTTTCCGTTGAATTCTGGATATTCAACCTCTCTGCAAATCCAGACATTCCGTACAATTAATGTACACAATTTCCCGTTGAATTTACATAATTCTTGATATTCAATTTTTTCTGCAAAACCAGACATTCCGTACATATATAGTGTACACAATTTCAGGTTGAATTTACGAAATTCTGGATATTCAATTTCTCTACAAATCCAGACATTCCGTAAACTTATCATACCCAGTTTTCCGTTGAATTCTGGATATTCAACTTCTCTGCAAATCCAGATATTCCGTATAATTAATGTACACAATTTCCCATTGAATTTACAAAGTTCTGGATGTTCAATTTCTCTGCAAATCCTGACATTCCAAAAACTTAACCTACCCAATTTCCCGCTGAATATACATAGTTCTAGATATGTAATTTCTCCGCAAATCCAGATATTCAGTACATATATAATGTACACAATTTCAGGCTGAATTTAAGAAATTCTTGATATTCAATTTCTCTGCCAATCCAGACATTCCGTACAATTAATGTACACAATTTCCCGTTGAATTTACAAACTTTTGGATATTCAATTTCTCTGCAAATCTAGATATTCCGTACACATATAATGTACACCATTTTAGGATAAATTTACGAGATTCTGGATATTCAATTTCTTTTTAAATCCTGACATTCCGTAAATTTAACCTACCCAATTTCTCGTTGAATTCTGGATATTCAATTTCTCTGTAAATCCAGACATTCTGTACAAATAATGTACACAATTTCCCCTTGAATTTACATAGTTCTGGATATTCAATTTCTCTGCAAATCTAGACATTCCGTAAACTTAACCTACCCAATTTCCTGTTGAATTCTGGATATTCAATTTCTCTGCAAATCCAGACATTCCGTACAATTAATGTACACAATTTCCGTTGAATTTACATAATTCTTGAAATTCAATTTTTTCTGCAAATCCAGACATTCCGTACATATATAGTGTACACAATTTCAGGCTGAATTTACGAAATTCTGGATATTCAATTTCTCTGCAAATCCAGACATTCCGTAAACTTAACCTACCCAAGTTTCCGTTGAATTCTGGATATTCAACTTCTCTGCAAATCCAGACATTCCGTACAATTAACGTACACAATTTCCCGTTGAATTTACATAATTCTTGATATTCAATTTTTTCTGCAAAACCAGACATTCCGTACATATATAGTGTACACAATTTCAGGTTGAATTTACGAAATTCTGGATATTCAATTTCTCTACAAATCCAAACATTCCGTAAACTTAACCTACCCAGTTTTCCGTTGAATTCTGGATATTCAACTTCTCTGCAAATCCAGATATTCCGTATAATTAATGTACACAATTTACCATTGAATTTACAAAGTTCTGGATGTTCAATTTCTCTGCAAATCCTGACATTTCAAAAACTTAACCTACCCAATTTCCCGCTGAATATACATAGTTCTAGATATGTAATTTCTCCGCAAATCTAGATATTCAGTACATATATAACGTACACAATTTCAGGCTGAATTTAAGAAATTCTTGATATTCAATTTCTCTGCCAATCCAGACATTCCGTACAATTAATGTACACAATTTCCGTTGAATTTACATAATTCTTGGAATTCAATTTTTTCTGCAAATCCAGACATTCCGAACATATATAGTGTACACAATTTCAGGCTGAATTTACGAAATTCTGGATATTCAATTTCTCTGCAAATCCAGACATTCCGTAAACTTAACCTACCCAATTTTCCGTTGAATTCTGGATATTCAACTTCTCTGCAAATCCAGACATTCCGTACAATTAATGTACACAATTTCCTGTTGAATTTACAAACTTCTGGATATTAAATTTCTCTGCAAATCTAGATATTCTGTATACATATAATGTACACAATTTTAGGATAAATTTACGAGATTCTGGATATTCAATTTCTCTGTAGATCCTGACATTCCGTAAATTTAACCTACCCAATTTCCCGTAGAATTCTGGATATTCAATTTCTCTGCAAATCCAGACATTCTGTACAAATAATGTACACAATTTCCCCTTGAATTTACATAGTTCTGGATATTCAATTTCTCTGCAAATCCAGACATTCCGTAAACTTAACCTACCAAATTTCCCGTTAAATTTACACACCTCTGGATATTCAATTTTTCGGCAAATATAGACATTCCATCCAATTAATGTACACAATTTCCCGTTGAATTTAAAAAGTTCTGGATATTCAGTTTCTCTGTAATTCCAGACATTCCGTGCATATATAATGTACACAATTTCAGGCTGAATTTACGAAATTCTGGATATTCAATTTCTCTGCAAATCCAGACATTCCGTACAATTAATGTACACAATTTCCGTTGAATTTACATAATTCTTGATATTCAATTTTTTCTGCAAAACCAGACATTCCGTACATATATAGTGTACACAATTTCAGGCTGAATTTACGAAATTCTGGATATTCAATTTCTCTGCAAATCCAGACATTCCGTACAATTAATGTACACAATTTCCCGTTGAATTTACATAATTCTTGATATTCAATTTTTTCTGCAAAACCAGACATTCCGTACATATATAGTGCGCACAACTTCAGGCTGAATTTACGAAATTCTGGATATTCAATTTCTCTGTAAATCCAGACATTCCGTAAACTTAACCTACCCAATTTTCCGTTGAATTCTGGATATTCAGCTTCTCTGCAAATCCAGATATTCCGTATAATTAGTGTACAGAATTTCCCATTGAATTTACAAAGTTCTGGATGTTCAATTTCTCCGCAAATCCAGACATTCCAAAAACTTAACCTACCCAATTTCCCGCTGAATATACATAGTTCTAGATATTTAATTTCTCCGCAAATCCAGATATTCAGTACATATATAATGTACACAATTTCAGGCTGAATTTAAGAAATTCTGGATATTCAATTTCTCTGCCAATCCAGACATTCCGTACAATTAATGTACACAATTTCCGTTGAATTTACATAATTCTTGAAATTCAATTTTTTTTGCAAATCCAGACATTCCGTACATATATAGTGTACACAATTTCAGGCTGAATTTACGAAATTCAGGATATTCAATTTCTCTGCAAATCCAGACATTCCGTAAACTTCACCTACCCAATTTTCCGTTGAATTCTGGATATTCAACTTCTCTGTAAATCCAGACATTCCGTACAATTAATGTACACAATTTCCCGTTGAATATACAAACTTCTGGAGATTCAATTTCTCTGCAAATCTAGATATTCCGTACACATATAATGTACACCATTTTAGGATAAATTTACGAGATTCTGGATATTCAATTTCTTTGTAAATCCTGACATTCCGTAAATTTAACCTACCCAATTTCTCGTTGAATTCTGGATATTCAATTTCTCTGTAAATCCAGACATTCTGTACAAATAATGTACACAATTTCCCCTTGAATTTACCTAGTTTTGGATATTCAATTTCTCTGCAAATCTAGACATTCCGTAAACTTAACCTACCCAATTTCCTGTTGAATTCTGGATATTCAATTTCTCTGCAAATCCAGACATTCCGTACAATTAATGTACACAATTTCTGTTGAATTTACATAATTCTTGAAATTCAATTTTTTCTGCAAATCCAGACATTCCGTACATATATAGTGTACACAATTTCAGGCTGAATTTACGAAATTCTGGATATTCAATTTCTCTGCAAATCCAGACATTCCGTAAACTTAACCTACCCAAGTTTCCGTTGAATTCTGGATATTCAACTTCTCTGCAAATCCAGACATTCCGTACAATTAATGTACACAATTTCCCGTTGAATTTACATAATTCTTGATATTCAATTTTTTCTGCAAAACCAGACATTCCGTACATATATAGTGTACACAATTTCAGGTTGAATTTACGAAATTCTGGATATTCAATTTCTCTACAAATCCAGACATTCCGTAAACTTAACCTACCCAGTTTTCCGTTGAACTCTGGATATTCAACTTCTCTGCAAATCCAGATATTCCGTATAATTAATGTACACAATTTCCCATTGAATTTACAAAGTTCTGGATGTTCAATTTCTCTGCAAATCTAGATATTCCGTACACATATAATGTACACCATTTTAGGATAAATTTACGAGATTCTGGATATTCAATTTCTTTTTAAATCCTGACATTCCGTAAATTTAACCTACCCAATTTCTCGTTGAATTCTGGATATTAAATTTCTCTGTAAATCCAGACATTCTGTACAAATAATGTACACAATTTCCCCTTGAATTTACATAGTTCTGGATATTCAATTTCTCTGCAAATCTAGACATTCCGTAAACTTAACCTACCCAATTTCCTGTTGAATTCTGGATATTCAATTTCTCTGCAAATCCAGACATTCCGTACAATTAATGAACACAATTTCCGTTGAATTTACATAATTCTTGAAATTCAATTTTTTCTGCAAATCCAGACATTCCGTACATATATAGTGTACACAATTTCAGGCTGAATTTACGAAATTCTGGATATTCAATTTCTCTGCAAATCCAGACATTCCGTAAACTTAACCTACCCAAGTTTCCGTTGAATTCTGGATATTCAACTTCTCTGCAAATCCCGACATTCCGTACAATTAATGTACACAATTTCCCGTTGAATTTATATAATTCTTGATATTCAATTTTTTCTGCAAAACCAGACATTCCGTACATATATTGTGTACACAATTTCAGGTTGAATTTACGAAATTCTGGATATTCAATTTCTCTACAAATCCAAACATTCCGTAAACTTAACCTACCCAGTTTTCCGTTGAATTCTGGATATTCAACTTCTCTGCAAATCCAGATATTCCGTATAATTAATGTACACAATTTCCCATTGAATTTACAAAGTTCTGGATGTTCAATTTCTCTGCAAATCCTGACATTCCAAAAACTTAACCTACCCAATTTCCCGCTGAATATACATAGTTCTAGATATGTAATTTCTCCGCAAATCCAGATATTCAGTACATATATAACGTACACAATTTCAGGCTGAATTTAAGAAATTCTTGATATTCAATTTCTCTGCCAATCCAGACATTCCGTACAATTAATGTACACAATTTCCGTTGAATTTCCATAATTCTTGGAATTCAATTTTTTCTGCAAATCCAGACATTCCGAACATATATAGTGTACACAATTTCAGGCTGAATTTACGAAATTCTGGATATTCAATTTCTCTGCAAATCCAGACATTCCGTAAACTTAACCTACCCAATTTTCCGTTGAATTCTGGATATTCAACTTCTCTGCAAATCCAGACATTCCGTACAATTAATGTACACAATTTCCTGTTGAATTTACAAACTTCTGGATATTAAATTTCTCTGCAAATCTAGATATTCCGTATACATATAATGTACACAATTTTAGGATAAATTTACGAGATTCTGGATATTCAATTTCTCTGTAGATCCTGACATTCCGTAAATTTAACCTACCCAATTTCCCGTAGAATTCTGGATATTCAATTTCTCTGCAAATCCAGACATTCTGTACAAATAATGTACACAATTTCCCCATGAATTTACATAGTTCTGGATATTCAATTTCTCTGGAAATCCAGACATTCCGTAAACTTAACCTACCAAATTTCCCGTTAAATTTACACACCTCTGGATATTCAATTTTTCGGCAAATATAGACATTCCATCCAATTAATGTACACAATTTCCCGTTGAATTTAAAAAGTTCTGGATATTCAGTTTCTCTGTAATTCCAGACATTCCGTGCATATATAATGTACACAATTTCAGGCTGAATTTACGAAATTCTGGATATTCAATTTCTCTGCAAATCCAGACATTCCGTACAATTAATGTACACAATTTCTGTTGAATTTACATAATTCTTGATATTCAATTTTTTCTGCAAAACCAGACATTCCGTACATATATATAGTGTACACAATTTCAGGCTGAATTTACGAAATTCTGGATATTCAATTTCTCTACAAATCCAGACATTCCGTAAACTTAACCTACCCAATTTTCCGTTGAATTCTGGATATTTAACTCCTCTGCAAATCCAGATATTCCGTACAATTAATGTACACAATTTCCCATTGAATTTACAAAGTTCGGGATGTTCAATTTCTCCGCAAATCCAGACATTCCAA
Organism: Quercus tomentella; assembly: GCA_028535165.1. Taxonomy (NCBI): domain Eukaryota; kingdom Viridiplantae; phylum Streptophyta; class Magnoliopsida; order Fagales; family Fagaceae; genus Quercus; species Quercus tomentella. Next base: position 51,122,434 of record JAPQVY010000156.1, read on the forward strand.
AAACTTAACCTACCTAATTTCCCGCTGAATATACATAGTTCTGGATATTTAATTTCTCCGCAAATCCAGATATTTAGTACATATATAATGTACACAATTTCAAGCTGAATTTAAGAAATTCTGGATTTTCAATTTCTCTGCCAATCCAGACATTCCGTACATACACAATTTCCGTTGAATTTACATAATTCTTGAAATTCAATTTTTTCTGCAAATCCAGACAATCCGTACATATATAGTGTACGCAATTTCAGGCTGAATTTACGAAATTCTGGATATTCAATTTCTCTGCAAATCCAGACATTCCTTAAACTTAACCTACCCAATTTTCCGTTGAATTCTGGATATTCAACTTCTCTGCAAATCCAGACATTCCGTACAATTAATGTACACAATTTCCCGTTGAATTTACATAATTCTTGATATTCAATTTTTTCTGCAAAACCAGACATTCCGTACATATATAGTGTACACAACTTCAGGCTGAATTTACGAAATTCTGGATATTCAATTTCTCTGCAAATCCAGACATTCCGTAAACTTAACCTACCCAATTTTCCGTTGAATTCTGGATATTCAGCTTCTCTGCAAATCCAGATATTCCGTATAATTAGTGTACAGAATTTCCCATTGAATTTACAAAGTTCTGGATGTTCAATTTCTCCGCAAATCCAGACATTCCAAAAACTTAACCTACCCAATTTCCCGCTGAATATACATAGTTCTAGATATTTAATTTCTCCGCAAATCCAGATATTCAGTACATATATAATGTACACAATTTCAGGCTGAATTTAAGAAATTCTGGATATTCAATTTCTCTGCCAATCCAGACATTCCGTACAATTAATGTACACAATTTCCGTTGAATTTACATAATTCTTGAAATTCAATTTTTTCTGCAAATCCAGACATTCCGTACATATATAGTGTACACAATTTCAGGCTGAATTTACGAAATTCAGGATATTCAATTTCTCTGCAAATCCAGACATTCCGTAAACTTCACCTACCCAATTTTCCGATGAATTCTGGATATTCAACTTCTCTGCAAATCCAGACATTCCGTACAATTAATGTACACAATCTCCCGTTGAATTTACAAACTTCTGGATATTCAATTTCTCTGCAAATCTAGATATTCCGTACACATATAATGTACACCATTTTAGGATAAATTTACGAGATTCTGGATATTCAATTTCTTTGTAAATCCTGACATTCCGTAAATTTAACCTACCCAATTTCTCGTTGAATTCTGGATATTCAATTTCTCTGTAAATCCAGAGATTCTGTACAAATAATGTACACAATTTCCCCTTGAATTTACATAGTTTTGGATATTCAATTTCTCTGCAAATCCAGACATTCCGTAAACTTAACCTACCCAAGTTTCCGTTGAATTCTGGATATTCAACTTCTCTGCAAATCCAGACATTCCGTACAATTAATGTACACAATTTCCCGTTGAATTTACATAATTCTTGATATTCAATTTTTTCTGCAAAACCAGACATTCGGTACATATATAGTGTACAAAATTTCAGGTTGAATTTACGAAATTCTGGATATTCAATTTCTCTACAAATCCAGACATTCCGTAAACTTAACCTACCCAGTTTTCCGTTGAATTCTGGATATTCAACTTCTCTGCAAATCCAGATATTCCGTATAATTAATGTACACAATTTCCCATTGAATTTACAAAGTTCGGGATATTCAATTTCTCTGCAAATCCTGACATTCCAAAAACTTAACCTACCCAATTTCCCGCTGAATATACATAGTTCTAGATATGTAATTTCTCCGCAAATCCAGATATTCAGAACATATATAATGTACACTATTTCAGGCTGAATTTAAGAAATTCTTGATATTCAATTTCTCTGCCAATCCAGACATTCCGTACAATTAATGTACACGATTTCCGTTGAATTTACATAATTCTTGGAATTCAATTTTTTCTGCAAATCCAGACATTCCGTACATATATAGTGTACACAATTTCAGGCTGAATTTAAGAAATTCTGGATATTCAATTTCTCTGCCAATACAGACATTCCGTACAATTAATGTACACAATTTCCGTTGAATTTATATAATTCTTGAAATTCAATTTTTCTTCAAATCCAGACATTCCGTACATATATAGTGTACACAATTTCAGGCTGAATTTACGAAATTCAGGATATTCAATTTCTCTGCAAATCCAGACATTCCGTAAACTTCACCTACCCAATTTTCCGTTGAATTCTGGATATTCAACTTCTCTGCAAATCCAGACATTCCGTACAATTAATGTACACAATTTCCCGTTGAATTTACAAACTTCTGGATATTCAATTTCTCTGCGAATCTAGATATTCTGTACACATATAATGTACACCATTTTAGGATAAATTTACGAGATTCTGGATATTCAATTTCTTTGTAAATCCTGACATTCAGTAAATTTAACCTACCCAATTTCTCGTTGAATTCTAGATATTCAATTTCTCTGTAAATCCAGACATTCTGTACAAATAATGTACACAATTTCCCCTTAAATTTACATAGTTCTGGATATTCAATTTCTCTGCAAATCTAGACATTCCGTAAACTTAACCTACCCAATTTCCTGTTGAATTCTGGATATTCAATTTCTCTGCAAATCCAGACATTCCGTACAATTAATGTACACAATTTCCGTTGAATTTACATAATTCTTGAAATTCAATTTTTTCTGCAAATCCAGACATTCCGTACATATATAGTGTACACAATTTCAGGCTGAATTTACGAAATTCTGGATATTCAATTTCTCTGCAAATCCAGACATTCCGTAAACTTAACCTACCCAAGTTTCCGTTGAATTCTGGATATTCAACTTCTCTGCAAATCCAGACATTCCGTACAATTAATGTACACAATTTCCCGTTGAATTAACATAATTCTTGATATTCAATTTTTTCTGCAAAACCAGACATTCCGTACATATATAGTGTACACAATTTCAGGATGAATTTACGAAATTCTGGATATTCAATTTCTCTACAAATCCAGACATTCCGTAAACTTAACCTACCCAGTTTTCCGTTGAATTCTGGATATTCAACTTCTCTGCAAATCCAGATATTCCGTATAATTAATGTACACAATTTCCCATTGAATTTACAAAGTTCTGGATGTTCAATTTCTCTGCAAATCCTGACATTCCAAAAACTTAACCTACCCAATTTCCCGCTGAATATACATAGTTCTAGATATGTAATTTCTCCGCAAATCCAGATATTCAGTACATATATAACGTACACAATTTCAGGCTGAATTTAAGAAATTCTTGAGATTCAATTTCTCTGCCAATCCAGACATTCCGTACAATTAATGTACACAATTTCCGTTGAATTTACATAATTCTTGGAATTCAATTTTTTCTGCAAATCCAGACATTCCGTACATATATAGTGTACACAATTTCAGGCTGAATTTACGAAATTCTGGATATTCAATTTCTCTGCAAATCCAGACATTCCGTAAACTTAACCTACCCAATTTTCCGTTGAATTCTGGATATTCAACTTCTCTGCAAATCCAGACATTCCGTACAATTAATGTACACAATTTCCTGTTGAATTTACAAACTTCTGGATATTAAATTTCTCTGCAAATCTAGATATTCCGTATACATATAATGTACACAATTTTAGGATAAATTTACGAGATTCTGGATATTCAATTCCTCTGTAGATCCTGACATTCCGTAAATTTAACCTACCCAATTTCCCGTAGAATTCTGGATATTCAATTTCTCTGCAAATCCAGACATTCTGTACAAATAATGTACACAATTTCCCCTTGAATTTACATAGTTCTGGATATTCAATTTCTCTGCAAATCCAGACATTCTGTAAACTTAACCTACCAAATTTCCCGTTAAATTTACACACCTCTGGATATTCAATCTTTCGGCAAATATAGACATTCCATCCAATTAATGTACACAATTTCCCGTTGAATTTAAAAAGTTCTGGATATTCAGTTTCTCTGTAATTCCAGACATTCCGTGCATATATAATGTACACAATTTCAGGCTGAATTTACGAAATTCTGGATATTCAATTTCTCTGCAAATCCAGACATTCCGTACAATTAATGTACACAATTTCCGTTGAATTTATATAATTCTTGATATTCAATTTTTTCTGCAAAACCAGACGTTCCGTACATATATAGTGTACACAATTTCAGGCTGAATTTACGAAATTCTGGAAATTCAATTTCTCTGCAAATCCAGACATTCCGTAAACTTAACCTACCCAATTTTCCGTTGAATTCTGGATATTTAACTCCTCTGCAAATCCAGATATTCCGTACAATTAATGTACACAATTTCCCATTGAATTTACAAAGTTCGGGATGTTCAATTTCTCCGCAAATCCAGACATTCCAAAAACTTAACCTACCTAATTTCCCGCTGAATATACATAGTTCTGGATATTTAATTTCTCCGCAAATCCAGATATTTAGTACATATATAATGTACACAATTTCAGGCTGAATTTAAGAAATTCTGGATTTTCAATTTCTCTGCCAATCCAGACATTCCGTATATACACAATTTCCGTTGAATTTACATAATTCTTGAAATTCAATTTTTTCTGCAAATCCAGACAATCCGGACATATATAGTGTACACAATTTCAGGCTGAATTTACGAAATTTTGGATATTCAATTTCTCTGCAAATCCAGACATTCCGTAAACTTAACCTACCCAATTTTCCGTTGAATTCTGGATATTCAACTTCTCTGCAAATCCAGACATTCCGTACAATTAATGTACACAATTTCCCGTTGAATTTACATAATTCTTGATATTCAATTTTTTCTGCAAAACCAGACATTCCGTACATATATAGTGTACACAACTTCAGGCTGAATTTACGAAATTCTGGATATTCAATTTCTCTGCAAATCCAGATATTCCGTAAACTTAACCTACCCAGTTTTCCGTTGAATTCTGGATATTCAACTTCTCTGCAAATCCAGATATTCCGTATAATTAATGTACACAATTTCCCATTGAATTTACAAAGTTCTGGATGTTCAATTTCTCTGCAAATCCTGACATTCCAAAAACTTAACCTACCCAATTTCCCGCTGAATATACATAGTTCTAGATATGTAATTTCTCCGCAAATCCAGATATTCAGTACATATATAATGTACACAATTTCAGGCTGAATTTATGAAATTCTTGATATTCAATTTCTCTGCGAATCCAGACATTCCGTACAATTAATGTACACAATTTCCGTTGAATTTACATAATTCTTGAAATTCAATTTTTTCTGCAAATCCAGACATTCCGTACATATATAGTGTACACAATTTCAGGCTGAATTTACGAAATTCTGGATATTCAACTTCTCTGCAAATCCAGACATTCCGTACAATTAATGTACACAATTTCCCGTTGAATTTACATAATTCTTGATATTCAATTTTTTCTGCAAAACCAGACATTCCGTACATATATTGTGTACACAATTTCAGGTTGAATTTACGAAATTCTGGATATTCAATTTCTCTACAAATCCAGAGATTCCGTAAACTTAACCTACCCAATTTTCCGTTGAATTCTGGATATTCAACTTCTCTGCAAATCCAGACATTCCGTACAATTAATGTACACAATTTCCCGTTGAATTTACAAACTTCTGGATATTCAATTTCTCTGCAAATCTAGATATTCCGTACACATATAATGTACACCATTTTAGGATAAATTTACGAGATTCTGGATATTCAATTTCTTTGTAAATCCTGACATTCCGTAAATTTAACCTACCCAATTTCTCGTTGAATTCTGGATATTCAATTTCTCTGTAAATCCAGACATTCTGTACAAATAATGTACACAATTTCCCCTTGAATTTACATAGTTCTGGATATTCAATTTCTCTGCAAATCTAGACATTCCGTAAACTTAACCTACCCAATTTCCTATTGAATTCTGGATATTCAATTTCTCTGCAAATCCAGACATTCCGTACAATTAATGTACACAATTTCCGTTGAATTTACATAATTCTTGAAATTCAATTTTTTCTGCAAATCCAGACATTCCGTACATATATAGTGTACACAATTTCAGGCTGAATTTACGAAATTCTGGATATTCAACTTCTCTGCAAATCCAGACATTCCGTACAATTAATGTACACAATTTCCCGTTGAATTTACATAATTCTTGATATTCAATTTTTTCTGCAAAACCAGACATTCCGTACATATATTGTGTACACAATTTCAGGTTGAATTTATGAAATTCTGGATATTCAATTTCTCTACAAATCCAGACATTCCGTAAACTTAACCGACCCAATTTTCCGTTGAATTCTGGATATTCAACTTCTCTGCAAATCCAGATATTCCGTATAATTAATGTACACAATTTCCCATTGAATTTACAAAGTTCTGGATGTTCAATTTCTCTGCAAATCCTGACATTCCAAAAACTTAACCTACCCAATTTCCCGCTGAATATACATTGTTCTAGATATGTAATTTCTCCGCAAATCCAGATATTCAGTACATATATAATGTACACAATTTCAGGCTGAATTTAAGAAATTCTTGATATTCAATTTCTCTGCCAATCCAGACATTCCGTACAATTAATGTACACAATTTCCGTTGAATTTACATAATTCTTGAAATTCAATTTTTTCTGCAAATCCAGACATTCCGTACATATATAGTGTACACAATTTCAGGCTGAATTTACGAAATTCTGGATATTCAATTTCTCTGCAAATCCAGACATTCCGTAAACTTAACCTACCCAATTTTCCGTTGAATTCTGGATATTCAACTTCTCTGCAAATCTAGACATTCCGTACAATTAATGTACACAATTTCCCGTTGAATTTACAAACTTCTGGATATTCAATTTCTCTGCAAATCTAGATATTCCGTACACATATAATGTACACAATTTTAGGATAAATTTACGAGATTCTGGATATTCAATTTCTTCGTAAATCCTGACATTCCGTAAATTTAACTTACCCAATTTCCCGTTGAATTCTGGATATTCAATTTCTCTGTAAATCCAGACATTCTGTACAAATAATGTACACAATTTCCCCTTGAATTTACATAGTTCTGGATATTCAATTTCTCTGCAAATCTAGACATTCCGTAAACTTAACCTACCCAATTTCTTGTTGAATTCTGGATATTCAATTTCTCTGCAAATCCAGACATTCCGTACAATTAATGTACACAATTTCCGTTGAATTTACATAATTCTTGAAATTCAATTTTTTCTGCAAATCCAGACATTCCGGGCATATATAGTGTACACAATTTCAGGCTGAATTTACGAAATTCTGGATATTCAATTTCTCTGCAAATCCAGACATTCCGTAAACTTAACCTACCCAATTTTCCGTTGAATTCTGGATATTCAACTTCTCTGCAAATCCAGACATTCCGTACAATTAATGTACACAATTTCCCGTTGAATTTACATAATTCTTGATATTCAATTTTTTCTGCAAAACCAGACATTCCGTACATATATAGTGCACACAATTTCAGGCTGAATTTACGAAATTCTGGATATTCAATTTCTCTGCAAATCCAGACATTCCGTAAACTTAACCTACCCAATTTTCCGTTGAATTCTGGATATTCAGCTTCTCTGCAAATCCAGATATTCCGTATAATTAGTGTACACAATTTCCCATGGAATTTACAAAGTTCTGGATGTTCAATTTCTCCGCAAATCCAGACATTCCAAAAACTTAACCTCAATTTCCCGCTGAATATACATAGTTCTAGATATTTAATTTCTCCGCAAATCCAGATATTCAGTACATATATAATGTACACAATTTCAGACTGAATTTAAGAAATTCTGGATATTCAATTTCTCTGCCAATCCAGACATTCCGTACAATTAATGTACACAATTTCCGTTGAATTTACATAATTCTTGAAATTCAATTTTTTTTGCAAATCCAGACATTCCGTACATATATAGTGTATACAATTTCAGGCTGAATTTACGAAATTCTGGATATTCAATTTCTCTACAAAATCTAGACATTCCGTAAACTTCACCTCCCCAAGTTTCCGTTGAATTCTGGATATTCAACTTCTCTGCAAATCCAGAAATTCCGTACAATTAATGTACACAATTTCCCGTTGAATTTACATAATTCTTGATATTCAATTTTTTCTGCAAAACCAGACATTCCGTACATATATAGTGTACACAATTTCAGGCTGAATTTACGAAATTCTGGATATTCAATTTCTCTGCAAATCCAGACATTCCGTAAACTTAACCTACCCAATTTTCCGTTGAATTCTGTATATTCAACTTCTCTGCAAATCTAGACATTCCGTACAATTAATGTACACAATTTCCCGTTGAATTTACAAACTTCTGGATATTCAATTTCTCTGCAAATCTAGATATTCCGTACATATATAGTGTACACAATTTCAGGCTGAATTTACGAGATTCTGGATATTCAATTTCTCTGCAAATCCAGACATTCCGTAAATTTAACCTACCCAATTTTCTCGTTGAATTCTGGATATTCAATTTCTCTGTAAATCCAGACATTCTGTACAAATAATGTACACAATTTCCCCTTGAATTTACATAGTTCTGGATATTCAATTTCTCTGCAAATCCAGACATTCCGTAAACTTAACTTACCAAATTTCCCGTTAAATTTACGCACCTCTGGATATTCAATTTTTCGGCAAATATAGACATTCCATCCAATTAATGTACACAATTTCCCGTTGAATTTAAAAAGTTCTGGATATTCAATTTCTCTGTAATTCCAGACATTCCGTGCATATATAATGTACACAATTTCAGGCTGAATTTACGAAATTCTGGATATTCAATTTGCCTGCAAATCCAGACATTCCGTACAATTAATGTACACAATTTCCGTTGAATTTACATAATTCTTGATATTCAATTTTTTCTGCAAAACCAGACATTCCGTACATATATAGTGCACACAATTTCAGGCTGAATTTACGAAATTCTGGATATTCAATTTCTCTGCAAATCCAGACATTCCGTAAACATAACCTACCCAATTTTCCATTGAATTCTGGATATTTAACTTCTCCGCAAATCCAGATATTCCGTACAATTAATGTACACAATTTCCCATTGAATTTACAAAGTTCGGGATGTTCAATTTCTCCGCAAATCCAGACATTCCAAAAACTTAACCTACCTAATTTCCCGCTGAATATACATAGTTCTGGATATTTAATTTCTCCGCAAATCCAGATATTTAGTACATATATAATGTACACAATTTCAGGCTGAATTTAAGAAATTCTGGATTTTCAATTTCTCTGCCAATCCAGACATTCCGTACATACACAATTTCCGTTGAATTTACATAATTCTTGAAATTCAATTTTTTCTGCAAACCCAGACAATCCGTACATATATAGTGTACGCAATTTCAGGCTGAATTTACGAAATTCTGGATATTCAATTTCTCTGCAAATCCAGACATTCCGTAAACTTAACCTACCCAATTTTCCGTTGAATTCTGGATATTCAACTTCTCTGCAAATCCAGACATTCCGTACAATTAATGTACACAATTTCCCGTTGAATTTACATAATTCTTGATATTCAATTTTTTCTGCAAAACCAGACATTCCGTACATATATAGTGTACACAACTTCAGGTCGAATTTACGAAATTCTGGATATTCAATTTCTCTACAAATCCAGACATTCCGTAAACTTAACCTACCCAATTTTCCGTTGAATTCTGGATATTCAACTTCTCTGCAAATCCAGATATTCCGTATAATTACTGTACACAATTTCCCATTGAATTTACAAAGTTCTGGATGTTCAATTTCTCTGCAAATCCTGACATTCCAAAAACTTAACCTTCCCAATTTCCCGCTGAATATACATAGTTCTAGATATGTAATTTCTCCGCAAATCCAGATATTCAGTACATATATAATGTACAAAATTTCAGGCTGAATTTAAGAAATTCTTGATATTCAATTTCTCTGCCAATCCAGACATTCCGTACAATTAATGTACACAATTTCCGTTGAATTTACATAATTCTTGAAATTCAATTTTTTCAGCAAATCCAGACATTCCGTACATATATAGTGTACACAATTTCAGGCTGAATTTACGAAATTCTAGATATTCAATTTCTCTGCAAATCCAGACATTCCGTAAACTTAACCTACCCAATTTTCCGTTGAATTCTGGATATTCAACTTCTCTGCAAATCCAGACATTCCGTACAATTAATGTACACAATTTCCCGTTGAATTTACAAACTTCTGGATATTCAATTTCTCTGCAAGTCTAGATATTCCGTACACATATAATGTACACAATTTTAGGATAAATTTACGAGATTCTGGATATTCAATTTCTTCGTAAATCCTGACATTCCGTAAATTTAAGCTACCCAATTTCCCGTTGAATTCTGGATATTCAATTTCTCTGTAAATCCAGACATTCTGTACAAATAATGTACACAATTTCCCCTTGAATTTACATAGTTCTGGATATTCAATTTCTCTGCAAATCTAGACATTCCGTAAACTTAACCTATCCAATTTCCTGTTGAATTCTGGATATTCAATTTCTCTGCAAATCCAGACATTCCGAACAATTAATGTACACAATTTCCGTTGAATTTACATAATTCTTGAAATTCAATTTTTTCTGCAAATCCAGACATTCCGTAAACTTAACCTACCCAATTTTCCGTTGAATTCTGGATATTTAACTTCTCTGCAAATCCAGATATTCCGTACAATTAATGTACACAATTTCCCATTGAATTTACAAAGTTCGGGATGTTCAATTTCTCCGCAAATCCAGACATTCCAAAAACTTAACCTACCTAATTTCCCGCTGAATATACATAGTTCTGGATATTTAATTTCTCCGCAAATCCAGATATTTAGTACATATATAATGTACACAATTTCAGGCTGAATTTAAGAAATTCTGGATTTTCAATTTCTCGGCCAATCCAGACATTCCGTACATACACAATTTCCGTTGAATTTACATAATTCTTGAAATTCAATTTTTTCTGCAAACCCAGACAATCCGTACATATATAGTGTACGCAATTTCAGGCTGAATTTACGAAATTCTGGATATTCAATTTCTCTGCAAATCCAGACATTCCGTAAACTTAACCTACCCAATTTTCCGTTGAATTCTGGATATTCAGCTTCTCTGCAAATCCAGATATTCCGTATAATTAGTGAACACAACTTCCCATTGAATTTACAAAGTTCTGGATGTTCAATTTCTCCGCAAATCCAGACATTCCAAAAACTTAACCTACCCAATTTCCCGCTGAATATACATAGTTCTGGATATTTAATTTCTCCGCAAATCCAGATATTCAGTACATATATAATGTACAAAATTTCAGGCTGAATTCAAAAAATTCTGGATATTCAATTTCTCTGCCAATCCAGACATTCCGTACAAGTAATGTACACAATTTCCGTTGATTTTACATAATTCTTGAAATTCAATTTTTTCTGCAAATCCAGACATTCCGTACATATATAGTGTACACAATTTCAGGCTGAATTTACGAAATTCTGGATATTCAATTTCTCTGCAAATCCAAACATTCCTTAAACTTAACCTACCCAATTTTCCGTTGAATTCTGGATATTCAACTTCTCTGCAAATCCAGACATTCCGTACAATTAATGTACACAATTTCCCGTTGGATTTGCATAATTCTTGATATTCAATTTTTTCTGCAAAACCAGACATTCCGTACATATATAGTGTACACAATTTCAGGCTGAATTTACGAAATTCTGGATATTCAATTTCTCTGCAAATCCAGACATTCCGTAAACATATCCTACCCAATTTTTCGTTGAATTCTGGATATTCAGCTTCTCTGCAAATCCAGATATTCCGTATAATTAATGTACACAATTTCCCATTGAATTTACAAAGTTCTGGATGTTCAATTTCTCCGCAAATCCAGACATTCCAAAAACTTAACCTACCCAGTTTCCCGCTGAATATACATAGTTCTAGATATTTAATTTCTCCGCAAATCCAGATATTCAGTACATATATAATGTACACAATTTCAGGCTGAATTTAAGAAATTCTGGATATTCAATTTCTCTGCCAATCCAGACATTTCGTACAATTAATGTACACAATTTCCGTTGAATTTACATAATTCTTGAAGTTCAATTTTCTCTGCAAATCCAGACATTCCGTACATATATAGTGTACACAATTTCAGGCAGAATTTACGAAATTCTGGATATTCAATTTCTCTGCAAATCTAGACATTCCGTAAACTTCACCAACCCAATTTTCCGTTGAATTCTGGATATTCAACTTCTCTGCAAATCCAGACATTCCGTACAATTAATGTACACAGTTTCCCGTTGAATTTACAAACTTCTGGATATTCAATTTCTCTGCAAATCTAGATATTCCGTGCACATATAATGTACACAATTTTAGGATAAATTTACGAGATTCTGGATATTCAATTTCTCTGCAAATCCAGACATTCCGTACAATTAATGTACACAATTTCCGTTGAATTTACATAATTCTTGATATTCAATTTTTTCTGCAAATCCAGACATTCCGTACATATATAGTGTACACAATTTCAGGCTGAATTTACGAAATTCTGGATGTTCAATTTCTCTGCAAATCCAGACATTCCGTAAACTAAACCTACCCAATTTTCCGTTGAATTCTGCATATTCAACTTCTTTGCAAATCTAGACATTCCGTACAATTAATGTACACAATTTCCGTTGAATTTACATAATTCTTGAAATTCAATTTTTTCTGCAAATCCAGACATTCCGTACATATATAGTGTACACAATTTCAGCCTGAATTTACGAAATTCTGGATATTCAATTTCTCTGCAAATCCAGACATTCCGTAAACTTAACCTACCCAATTTTCCGTTGAATTCTGGATATTCAACTTCTCTGCAAATCCAGACATTCCGTACAATTAATGTACACAATTTCCCGTTGAATTTACAAACTTCTGGATATTCAATTTCTCTGCAAATCTAGATATTCCGTACACATATGATGTACACAATTTTAGGATAAATTTACGAGATTCTGGATATTCAATTTCTTCGTAAATCCTGACATTCCGTAAATTTAACCTACCCAATTTCCCGTTGAATTCTGGATATTCAATTTCTCTGTAAATCCAGACATTCTGTACAAATAATGTACACAATTTCCCCTTGAATTTACATAGTTCTGGATATTCAATTTCTCTGCAAATCCAGACATTCCGTAAACTTAACCTACCAAATTTCCCGTTAAATTTACGCACCTCTGGATATTCAATTTTTCGGCAAATATAGACATTCCATCCAATTAATGTACACAATTTCCCGTTGAATTTAAAAAGTTCTGGATATTCAATTTCTCTGTAATTCCAGACATTCCGTGCATATATAATGTACACAATTTCAGGCTGAATTTACGAAATTCTGGATATTCAATTTCTCTGCAAATCCAGACATTCCGTACAATTAATGTACACAATTTCCGTTGAATTTACATAATTCTTGATATTCAATTTTTTCTGCAAAACCAGACATTCCGTACATATATAGTGTACACAATTTCAGGCTGAATTTACGAAATTCTGGATATTCAATTTCTCTGCAAATCCAGACATTTCGTAAACATAACCTACCCAATTTTCCATTGAATTCTGGATATTTAACTTCTCTGCAAATCCAGATATTCCGTACAATTAATGTACACAATTTCCCATTGAATTTACAAAGTTCGGGATGTTCAATTTCTCCGCAAATCCAGACATTCCAAAAACTTAACCTACCTAATTTCCCGCTGAATATACATAGTTCTGGATATTTAATTTCTCCGCAAATCCAGATATTTAGTACATATATAATGTACACAATTTCAGGCTGAATTTAAGAAATTCTGGATTTTCAATTTCTCTGCCAATCCAGACATTCCGTACATACACAATTTCCGTTGAATTTACATAATTCTTGAAATTCAATTTTTTCTGCAAACCCAGACAATCCGTACATATATAGTGTACGCAATTTCAGGCTGAATTTACGAAATTCTGGATATTCAATTTCTCTGCAAATCCAGACATTCCATAAACTTAACCTACCCAATTTTCCGTTGAATTCTGGATATTCAACTTCTCTGCAAATCCAGACATTCCGTACAATTAATGTACACAATTTCCCGTTGAATTTACATAATTCTTGATATTCAATTTTTTCTGCAAAACCAGACATTCCGTACATATATAGTGTACACAACTTCAGGTCGAATTTACGAAATTCTGGATATTCAATTTCTCTACAAATCCAGACATTCCGTAAACTTAACCTACCCAATTTTCCGTTGAATTCTGGATATTCAGCTTCTCTGTAAATCCAGATATTCCGTATAATTAGTGTACAGAATTTCCCATTGAATTTACAAAGTTCTGGATGTTCAATTTCTCCGCAAATCCAGACATTCCAAAAACTTAACCTACGCAATTTCCCGCTGAATATACATAGTTCTAGATATTTAATTTCTCCGCAAATCCAGATATTCAGTACATATATAATGTACACAATTTCAGGCTGAATTTAAGAAATTCTGGATATTCAATTTCTCTGCCAATCCAGACATTCCGTACAATTAATGTACACAATTTCCATTGAATTTACATAATTCTTGAAATTCAATTTTTTCTGCAAATCCAGACATTCCGTACATATATAGTGTACACAATTTCAGGCTGAATTTACGAAATTCAGGATATTCAATTTCTCTGCAAATCCAGACATTCCGTAAACTTCACCTACCCAATTTTCCGTTGAATTCTGGATATTCAACTTCTCTGCAAATCCAGACATTCCGTACAATTAATGTACACAATCTCCCGTTGAATTTACAAACTTCTGGATATTCAATTTCTCTGCAAATTTAGATATTCCGTACACATATAATGTACACCATTTTTGGATAAATTTACGAGATTCTGGATATTCAATTTCTTTGTAAATCCTGACATTCCGTAAATTTAACCTACCCAATTTCTCGTTGAATTCTGGATATTCAATTTCTCTGTAAATCCAGACATTCTGTACAAATAATGTACACAATTTCCCCTTGAATTTACATAGTTCTGGATATTCAATTTCTCTGCAAATCTAGACATTCCGTAAACTTAACCTGCCCAATTTCCTGTTGAATTCTGGATATTCAATTTCTCTGCAAATCCAGACATTCCGTGCAATTAATGTACACAATTTCCGTTGAATTTACATAATTCTTGAAATTCAATTTTTTCTGCAAATCCAGACATTCCGTACGTATATAGTGTACACAATTTCAGGCTGAATTTACGAAATTCTGGATATTCAACTTCTCTGCAAATCCAGACATTCCGTACAATTAATGTACACAATTTCCCGTTGAATTTACATAATTCTTGATATTCAATTTTTTCTGCAAAACCAGACATTCCGTACATATATAGTGTACACAACTTCGGGTTGAATTTACGAAATTCTGGATATTCAATTTCTCGACAAATCCAGACATTCCGAAAACTTAACCTACCCAATTTTCCGTTGAATTCTGGATATTCAACTTCTCTGCAAATCCAGATATTCCGTATAATTAATGTACACAATTTCCCATTGAATTTACAATGTTCTGGATGTTCAATTTCTCTGCAAATCCTGACATTCCAAAAACATAACCTTCCCAATTTCCCGCTGAATATACATAGTTCTAGATATGTAATTTCTCCACAAATCCAGATATTCAGTACATATATAATGTACACAATTTCAGGCTGAATTTAAGAAATTCTTGATATTCAATTTCTCTGCCAATCCAGACATTCCGTACAATTAATGTACACAATTTCCGTTGAATTTACATAATTCTTGAAATTGAATTTTTTCTGCAAATCCAGACATTCCGTACATATATAGTGTACACAATTTCAGGCTGAATTTACGAAATTCTAGATATTCAATTTCTCTGCAAATCCAGACATTCCGTAAACTTAACCTACCCAATTTTCCGTTGAATTCTGGATATTCAACTTCTCTGCAAATCCAGACATTCCGTACAATTAATGTACACAATTTCCCGTTGAATTTACATAATTCTTGATATTCAATTTTTTCTGCAAAACCAGACATTCCGTACATATATAGTGTACACAACTTCAGGCTGAATTTACGAAATTCTGGATATTCAATTTTTCTGCAAATCCAGACATTCCGTAAACTTAACCTACCCAATTGTCCGTTGAATTCTGGATATTCAGCTTCTCTGTAAATCCAGATATTCCGTATAATTAGTGTACAGAATTTCCCATTCAATTTCTCTGCAAATCCAGACATTCCGTAAACTTAACCTACCCAATTTTCCGTTGAATTCTGGATATTTAACTTCTCTGCAAATCCAGATATTCCGTATAATTAATGTACACAATTTCCCATTGAATTTACAAAGTTCTGGTTGTTCAATTTCTCCGCAAATCCAGACATTCCAAAAACTTAACCTACCCAATTTCCCGCTGAATATACATAGTTCTGGATATTTAATTTCTCCGCAAATCCAGATATTCAGTACATATATAATATACACAATTTCAGGCTGAATTTAAGAAATTCTGGATATTCAATTTCTCTGCCAATCCAGACATTCCGTACAATTAATGTACACAATTTCCGTTGAATTTACATAATTCTTGAAATTCAATTTTTTCTGCAAATCCAGACATTCCGTACATATATAGTGTACACAATTTCAGGCTGAATTTACGAAATTCTGGATATTCAATTTCTCTACAAATCCAGACATTCCGTAAACTTAACCTACCCAATTTTCCGTTGAATTCTGGATATTCAACTTCTCTGCAAATCTAGACATTCCGTACAATTAATGTACACAATTTCCCGTTGAATTTACATAATTCTTGATATTCAATTTTTTCTGCAAAACTAGACATTCCGTACATATATAGTGTACACAATTTCAGGCTGAATTTACGAAATTCTGGATATTCAATTTCTCTGCAAATCCAGACATTCCGTAAACTTAACCTACCCAATTTTCCGTAGAATTCTGGATATTCAACTTCTCTGCAAATCCAGATATTCCGTAGAATTAATGTACACAATTTCCCATTGAATTTACAAAGTTCTGGATGTTCAATTTCTCTGCAAATCCAGACATTCCAAAAACTTAACCTACCCAATTTCCCGCTGAATATACATACTTCTAGATATTTAATTTCTCCGCAAATCCAGATATTCAGTACATATATAATGTACACAATTTCAGGCTGAATTTAAGAAATTCTGGATATTCAATTTCTCTGCCAATCCAGACATTCCGTACAATTAATATACACAATTTCCGTTGAATTTACATAATTCTTGAAATTCAATTTTTTCTGTAAATCCAGATATTCCGTACATATATAGTGTACACAATTTCAGGCTGAATTTACGAAATTCTGGATATTCAATTTCTCTGCAAATCCAGACATTCCGTAAACTTCACCTACCCAATTTTCCGTTGAATTCTGGATACCCAACTTCTCTGCAAGTCCAGACATTCCGTACAATTAATGTACACAATTTCCCGTTGAATTTACAAACTTCTGGATATTCAATTTCTCTGCAAATCTAGATATTCCGTACACATATAATGTACACAATTTTAGGATAAATTTACGAGATTCTGGATATTGAATTTCTTTGTAAATCCTGACATTCCGTAAATTTAACCTACCCAATTTCTCGTTGAATTCTGGATATTCAATTTCTCTGCAAATCCAGACATTCTGTACAAATAATGTACACAATTTCCCCTTGAATTTACATTGTTCTGGATATTCAATTTCTCTGCAAATCTAGACATTCCGTAAACTTAACCTACCCAATTTCCCGTTGAATTCTGGATATTCAATTTCTCTGCAAATCCAGACATTCCGTACAATTAATATACACAATTTCCGTTGAATTTACATAATTCTTGAAATTCAATTTTTTCTGCAAATCCAGACATTCCGTACATATATAGTTTACACAATTTCAGGCTGAATTTATGAAATTCTGGATATTCAATTTCTCTGCAAATCCAGATATTCCGTAAACTTAACCTACCCAATTTTCCGTTGAATTCTGGATATTCAACTTCTCTGCAAATCCAGACATTCCGTACAATTAATGTACACAATTTCCCGTTGAATTTACATAATTCTTGATATTCAATTTTTTCTGCAAAACCAGACATTCCGTACATATATAGTGTACACAATTTCAGGTTGAATTTACAAAATTCTGCATATTCAATTTCTCTGCAAATCCAGACATTCCGTAAACTTAACCTACCCAATTTTCCGTTGAATTCTGGATATTTAACTTCTCTGCAAATCGAGATATTCCGTACAATTAATGTACACAATTTCCCATTGAATTTACAAAGTTCTTGATGTTCAATTTCTCCGCAAATCCAGACATTCCAAAAACTTAACCTACCCAATTTCCCGCTGAATATACATAGTTCTGGATATTTAATTTCTCCGCAAATCCAGATATTCAGTACATATATTATGTACACAATTTCAGGCTGAATTTAAGAAATTCTGGATATTCAATTTCTCTGCCAATCCAGACATTCCGTACAATTAATATACACAATTTCCGTTGAATTTACATAATTCTTGAAATTCAATTTTTTCTGTAAATCCAGACATTCCGTGCATATATAGTGTACACAATTTCAGGCTGAATTTACGAAATTCTGGATATTCAATTTCTCTGCAAATCTAGACATTCCGTAAACTTCACCTACCCAATTTTCCGTTGAATTCTGGATATTCAACTTCTCTGCAAATCCAGATATTCCGTATAATTAATGTACACAATTTCCCATTGAATTTATAAAGTTCTGGATGTTCAATTTCTCTGCAAATCCAGACATTCCAAAAACTTAACCAACCAAATTTCCCGCTGAATATACATAGTTCTAGATATTTAATTTTTCCACAAATCCAGATATTCAATACATATATAATGTACACAATTTCAGGCTGAATTTAAGAAATTCTGGATATTCAATTTCTCTGCCAATCCAGACATTCTATACAATTAATGTACACAATTTCCGTTGAATTTACATAATTCGTGAAATTCAATTTTTTCTGCAAATCCAGACATTCCATACATATATAGTGTACACAATTTCAGGCTGAATATACGAAATTCTGGATATTCAATTTCTCTGCAAATCCAGACATTCCGTAAACTTAACCTACCCAATTTTCCGTTGAATTCTGGATATTTAACTTCTCTGCAAATCCAGATATTCCGTACAATTAATGTACACAATTTCCCATTGAATTTACAAAGTTCTGGATGTTCAATTTCTCCGCAAATCCAGACATTCCAAAAACTTAACCTACCCAATTTCCCGCTGAATATACATAGTTCTGGATATTTAATTTCTCCGCAAATCCAGATATTCAGTACATATATAATGTACACAATTTCAGGCTGAATTTAAGAAATTCTGGATATTCAATTTCTCTGCCAATCCAGACATTCCGTACAATTAATGTACACAAATTCCGTTGAATTTACATAATTCTTGAAATTCAATTTTTTCTGTAAATCCAGACATTCCGTGCATATATAGTGTACACAATTTCAGGCTGAATTTACGAAATTCTGGATATTCAATTTCTCTGCAAATCTAGACATTCCGTAAACTTCACCTACCCAATTTTCCGTTGAATTCTGGATATTCAACTTCTCTGCAAATCCAGATATTCCGTATAATTAATGTACACAATTTCCCATTGAATTTTTAAAGTTCTGGATGTTCAATTTCTCTGCAAATCTAGACATTCCAAAAACTTAACCTACCAAATTTCCCGCTGAATATACATAGTTCTAGATATTTAATTTTTCCACAAATCCAGATATTCAATACATATATAATGTACACAATTTCAGGCTGAATTTAAGAAATTCTGGATATTCAATTTCTCTGCCAATCCAGACATTCCGTACAATTAATGTACACAATTTCCGTTGAATTTACATAATTCTTGAAATTCAATTTTTTCTGCAAATCCAGACATTCCGTGCATATATAGTGTACACAATTTCAGGCTGAATTTACGAAATTCTGGATAGTCAATTTCTCTGCAAATCCAGACATTCCGTAAACTTAACCTACCCAATTTTCCGTTGAATTCTGGATATTCAACTTCTCTGCAAATCTAGACATTCCGTACAATTAATGTACACAATTTCCCGTTGAATTTACATAATTCTTGATATTCAATTTTTTCTGCAAAACCAGACATTCCGTACATATATAGTGTACACAATTTCAGGTTGAATTTACGAAATTCTGCATATTCAATTTCTCTGCAAATCCAGACATTCCGTAAACTTAACCTACCCAATTTTCCGTTGAATTCTGGATATTTAACTTCTCTGCAAATCCAGATATTCCGTACAATTAATGTACACAATTTCCCATTGAATTTACAAAGTTCTGGATGTTCAATTTCTCCGCAAATCCAGACATTCCAAAAACTTAACCTACCCAATTTCCCGCTGAATATACATAGTTCTGGATATTTAATTTTTCCACAAATCCAGATATTCAATACATATATAATGTACACAATTTCAGGCTGAATTTAAGAAATTCTGGATATTCAACTTCTCTGCCAATCCAGACATTCCGTACAATTAATGTACACAATTTCCGTTGAATTTACATAATTCTTGAAATTCAATTTTTTCTGCAAATCCAGACATTCCGTACATATATAGTGTACACAATTTCAGGCTGAATTTACGAAATTCTGGATATTCAATTTCTCTGCAAATCCAGACATTCCGTAAACTTAACCTACCCAATTTTCCGTTGAATTCTGGATATTCAACTTCTCTGCAAATCTAGACATTCCGTACAATTAATGTACACAATTTCCCGTTGAATTTACAAACTTCTGGATATTCAATTTCTCTACAAATCTAGATATTCCGTACACATATAATGTACACGATTTTAGGATAAATTTACGAGATTCTGGATATTCAATTTCTCTGTAGATCCTGACATTCCGTAAATTTAACCTACCCAATTTCCCGTAGAATTCTGGATATTCAATTTCTCTGCAAATCAAGACATTCTGTACAAATAATGTACACAATTTCCCCTTGAATTTACATAGTTCTGGATATTCAATTTCTCTGCAAATCCAGACATTCCGTAAACTTAACCTACCAAATTTCCCGTTAAATTTACACACCTCTGGATATTCAATTTTTCGGCAAATATAGACATTCCATCCAATTAATGTACACAATTTCCCGTTGAATTTAAAAAGTTCTAGATATTCAATTTCTCTGTAAATCCAGACATTCCGTGCGTATATAATGTACACAATTTCAGGCTGAATTTACGAAATTCTGGATATTCAATTTCTCTGCAAATCCAGACATTCCGTACAATTAATGTACCCAATTTCCGTTGAATTTACATAATTCTTGATATTCAATTTTTTTTTCTGCAAAACCAGACATTCCGTACATATATAGTGTACACAACTTCAGGCTGAATTTACGAAATTCTGCATATTCAATTTCTCTGCAAATCCAGACATTCCGTAAACTTAACCTACCCAATTTTCCGTTGAATTCTGGATATTTAACTTCTCTGCAAATCCAGATATTCCGTATAATTAATGTACACAATTTCCCATTGAATTTACAAAGTTCTGGATGTTCAATTTCTCCGCAAATCCAGACATTCCAAAAACTTAACCTACCCAATTTCCCACTGAATATACATAGTTCTGGATATTTAATTTCTCCGCAAATCCAGATATTCAGTACATATATAATGTACTCAATTTCAGGCTGAATTTAAGAAATTCTGGATATTCAATTTCTCTGCCAATCCAGACATTCCGTACAATTAATGTACACAATTTCCGTTGAATTTACATAATTCTTGAAATTCAATTTTTTCTGCAAATCCAGACATTCCGTACATATATAGTGTACACAATTTCAGGCTGAATTTACGAAATTCTGGATATTCAATTTCTCTACAAATCCAGACATTCCGTAAACTTAACCTACCCAATTTTCCGTTGAATTCTGGATATTCAACTTCTCTGCAAATCTAGACATTCCGTACAATTAATGTACACAATTTCCCGTTGAATTTACATAATTCTTGATATTCAATTTTTTCTGCAAAACCAGACATTCCGTACATATATAGTGTACACAATTTCAGGCTGAATTTACGAAATTCTGGATATTCAATTTCTCTGCAAATCCAGACATTCCGTAAACTTAACCTACCCAATTTTCCGTTGAATTCTGGATATTCAACTTCTCTGCAAATCCAGATATTCCGTATAATTAATGTACACGATTTCCCATTGAATTTACAAAGTTCTGGATGTTCAATTTCTCTGCAAATCCAGACATTCCAAAAACTTAACCTACCCAATTTCCCGCTGAATATACATAGTTCTAGATATTTAATTTCTCGGCAAATCCAGATATTCAGTACATATATAATGTACACAATTTCAGGCTGAATTTAAGAAATTCTGGATATTCAACTTCTCTGCCAATCCAGACATTCCGTACAATTAACGTACACAATTTCCGTTGAATTTACATAATTCTTGAAATTCAATTTTTTCTGCAAATCCAGACATTCCGTACATATATAGTGTACACAATTTCAGGCTGAATTTACGAAATTCTGGATATTCAATTTCTCTGCAAATCCTGACATTCCGTAAACTTAACCTACCCAATTTTCCGTTGAATTCTGGATATTCAACTTCTCTGCAAATCTAGACATTCCGTACAATTAATGTACACAATTTCCCGTTGAATTTATAAACTTCTGGATATTCAATTTCTCTACAAATCTAGATATTCCGTACACATATAACGTACACAATTTTAGGATAAATTTACGAGATTCTGGATATTCAATTTCTCTGTAGATCCTGACATTCCGCAAATTTAACCTACCCAATTTCCCGTAGAATTCTGGATATTCAATTTCTCTGCAAATCAAGACATTCTGTACAAATAATGTACACAATTTCCCCTTGAATTTACATAGTTCTGGATATTCAATTTCTCTGCAAATCCAGACATTCCGTAAACTTAACCTACCAAATTTCCCGTTAAATTTACACACCTCTGGATATTCAATTTTTCGGCAAATATAGACATTCCATCCAATTAATGTACACAATTTCCCGTTGAATTTAAAAAGTTCTGGATATTCAATTTCTCTGTAATTCCAGACATTCCGTGCGTATATAATGTACACAATTTCAGGCTGAATTTACGAAATTCTGGATATTCAATTTCTCTGCAAATCCAGACATTCCGTAAACTTAACCTACCCAATTTTCCGTTGAATTCTGGATATTCAACTTCTCTGCAAATCCAGACATTCCGTACAATTAATGTACACAATTTCCCGTTGAATTTACAAACTTCTGGATATTCAATTTCTCTGCAAATCTAGATATTCCGTACACATATGATGTACACAATTTTAGGATAAATTTACGAGATTCTGGATATTCAATTTCTTCGTAAATCCTGACATTCCGTAAATTTAACCTACCCAATTTCCCGTTGAATTCTGGATATTCAATTTCTCTGTAAATCCAGACATTCTGTACAAATAATGTACACAATTTCCCCTTGAATTTACATAGTTCTGGATATTCAATTTCTCTGCAAATCCAGACATTCCGTAAACTTAACCTACCAAATTTCCCGTTAAATTTACGCACCTCTGGATATTCAATTTTTCGGCAAATATAGACATTCCATCCAATTAATGTACACAATTTCCCGTTGAATTTAAAAAGTTCTGGATATTCAATTTCTCTGTAATTCCAGACATTCCGTGCGTATATAATGTACACAATTTCAGGCTGAATTTACGAAATTCTGGATATTCAATTTCTCTGCAAATCCAGACATTCCGTACAATTAATGTACACAATTTCCGTTGAATTTACATAATTCTTGATATTCAATTTTTTTTTCTGCAAAACCAGACATTCCGTACATATATAGTGTACACAATTTCAGGCTGAATTTACGAAATTCTGGATATTCAATTTCTCTACAAATCCAGACATTCCGTAAACTTAACCTACCCAATTTTCCGTTGAATTCTGGATATTCAACTTCTCTGCAAATCTAGACATTCCGTACAATTAATGTACACAATTTCCCGTTGAATTTACAAACTTCTGGATATTCAATTTCTCTACAAATCTAGATATTCCGTACACATATAATGTACACAATTTTAGGATAAATTTACGAGATTCTGGATATTCAATTTCTCTGTAGATCCTGACATTCCGTAAATTTAACCTACCCAATTTCCCGTAGAATTCTGGATATTCAATTTCTCTGCAAATCAAGACATTCTGTACAAATAATGTACACAATTTCCCCTTGAATTTACATAGTTCTGGATATTCAATTTCTCTGCAAATCCAGACATTCCGTAAACTTAACCTACCAAATTTCCCGTTAAATTTACACACCTCTGGATATTCAATTTTTCGGCAAATATAGACATTCCATCCAATTAATGTACACAATTTCCCGTTGAATTTAAAAAGTTCTAGATATTCAATTTCTCTGTAAATCCAGACATTCCGTGCGTATATAATGTACACAATTTCAGGCTGAATTTACGAAATTCTGGATATTCAATTTCTCTGCAAATCCAGACATTCCGTACAATTAATGTACACAACTTCCGTTGAATTTACATAATTCTTGATATTCAATTTTTTTTTCTGCAAAACCAGACATTCCGTACATATATAGTGTACACAACTTCAGGCTGAATTTACGAAATTCTGCATATTCAATTTCTCTGCAAATCCAGACATTCCGTAAACTTAACCTACCCAATTTTCCGTTGAATTCTGGATATTTAACTTCTCTGCAAATCCAGATATTCCGTATAATTAATGTACACAATTTCCCATTGAATTTACAAAGTTCTGGATGTTCAATTTCTCCGCAAATCCAGACATTCCAAAAACTTAACCTACCCAATTTCCCGCTGAATATACATAGTTCTGGATATTTAATTTCTCCGCAAATCCAGATATTCAGTACATATATAATGTACTCAATTTCAGGCTGAATTTAAGAAATTCTGGATATTCAATTTCTCTGCCAATCCAGACATTCCGTACAATTAATGTACACAATTTCCGTTGAATTTACATAATTCTTGAAATTCAATTTTTTCTGCAAATCCAGACATTCCGTACATATATAGTGTACAGAATTTCAGGCTGAATTTACGAAATTCTGGATATTCAATTTCTCTACAAATCCAGACATTCCGTAAACTTAACCTACCCAATTTTCCGTTGAATTCTGGATATTCAACTTCTCTGCAAATCTAGACATTCCGTACAATTAATGTACACAATTTCCCGTTGAATTTACATAATTCTTGATATTCAATTTTTTCTGCAAAACCAGACATTCCGTACATATATAGTGTACACAATTTCAGGCTGAATTTACGAAATTCTGGATATTCAATTTCTCTGCAAATCCAGACATTCCGTAAACTTAACCTACCCAATTTTCCGTTGAATTCTGGATATTCAACTTCTCTGCAAATCCAGATATTCCGTATAATTAATGTACACGATTTCCCATTGAATTTACAAAGTTCTGGATGTTCAATTTCTCTGCAAATCCAGACATTCCAAAAACTTAACCTACCCAATTTCCCGCTGAATATACATTGTTCTAGATATTTAATTTCTCCGCAAATCCAGATATTCTGTACATATATAATGTACACAATTTCAGGCTGAATTTAAGAAATTCTGGATATTCAATTTCTCTGCCAATCCAGACATTCCATACAATTAATGTACACAATTTCCGTTGAATTTACATAATTCTTGAAATTCAATTTTTTCTGCAAATCCAGATATTCCGTACATATATAGTGTACACAATTTCAGGCTGAATTTACGAAATTCTGGATATTCAATTTGTCTGCAAATCCAGACATTTCGTAAACTTCACCTACCCAATTTTCCGTTGAATTCTGGATACTCAACTTCTCTGCAAGTCCAGACATTCCGTACAAGTAATGTACACAATTTCCCGTTGAATTTACAAACTTCTGGATATTCAATTTCTCTGCAAATCTAGATATTCCGTACACATATAATGTACACAATTTTAGGATAAATTTACGAGATTCTGGATATTGAATTTCTTTGTAAATCCTGACATTCCGTAAATTTAACCTACCCAATTTCTCGTTGAATTCTGGATATTCAATTTCTTTACAAATCCAGACATTCTGTACAAATAATGTACACAATTTCCCCTTGAATTTACGTAGTTCTGGATATTCAATTTCTCTGCAAATCTAGACATTCCGTAAACTTAACCTACCCAATTTCCCGTTGAATTCTGGATATTCAATTTCTCTGCAAATCCAGACATTCCGTACAATTAATATACACAATTTCCGTTGAATTTACATAATTCTTGAAATTCAATTTTTTCTGCAAATCCAGACATTCCGTAGATATATAGTTTACACAATTTCAGGCTGAATTTATGAAATTCTGGATATTCAATTTCTCTGCAAATCCAGACATTCCGTAAACTTAACCTACCCAATTTTCCGTTGAATTCTGGATATTCAACTTCTCTGCAAATCCAGACATTCCGTACAATTAATGTACACAATTTCCCGTTGAATTTACAAACTTCTGGATATTCAATTTCTCTGCAAATCTAGATATTCCGTACACATATAATGTACACAATTTTAGGATAAATTTACGAGATTCTGGATATTGAATTTCTTTGTAAATCCTGACATTCCGTAAATTTAACCTACCCAATTTCTCGTTGAATTCTTGATATTCAATTTCTTTGCAAATCCAGACATTCTATGCAAATAATGTACACAATTTCCCCTTGAATTTACATAGTTCTGGATATTCAATTTCTCTGCAAATCTAGACATTCCGTAAACTTAACCTACCCAATTTCCCGTAGAATTCTGGATATTCAATTTCTCTGCAAATCCAGACATTCCGTACAATTAATATACACAATTTCCGTTGAATTTACATAATTCTTGAAATTCAATTTTTTCTGCAAATCCAGACATTCCGTACATATATAGTTTACACAATTTCAGGCTGAATTTATGAAATTCTGGATATTCAATTTCTCTGCCAATCCAGACATTCCGTACAATTAATGTACACAATTTCCGTTGAATTTACATAATTCTTGAAATTCAATTTTTTCTGTAAATCCAGACATTCCGTGCATATATAGTATACACAATTTCAGGCTGAATTTACGAAATTCTGGATATTCAATTTCTCTGCAAATCTAGACATTCCGTAAACTTCACCTACCCAATTTTCCGTTGAATTCTGGATATTCAACTTCTCTGCAAATCCAGATATTCCGTATAATTAATGTACACAATTTCCCATTGAATTTATAAAGTTCTGGATGTTCAATTTCTCTGCAAATCTAGACATTCCAAAAACTTAACCTACCAAATTTCCCGCTGAATATACATAGTCCTAGATATTTAATTTTTCCACAAATCCAGATATTTAATACATATATAATGTACACAATTTCAGGCTGAATTTAAGAAATTCTGGATATTCAATTTCTCTGCCAATCCAGACATTCCATACAATTAATGTACACAATTTCCGTTGAATTTACATAATTCGTGAAATTCAATTTTTTCTGCAAATCCAGACATTCCGTACATATATAGTGTACAGAATTTCAGGCTGAATTTACGAAATTCTGGATATTCAATTTCTCTGCAAATCCAGACATTCCGTAAACTTAACCTACCCAATTTTCCGTTGACTTCTGGATATTCAACTTCTCAGCAAATCCAGATATTCCGTATAATTAATGTACACAATTTCCCATTGAATTTACAAAGTTCTGGATGTTCAATTTCTCCGCAAATCCAGACATTCCAAAAACTTAACCTACCCAATTTCCCGCTGAATATACATAGTTCTGGATATTTAATTTCTCCGCAAATCCAGATATTCAGTACATATATAATGTACACAATTTCAGGCTGAATTTAAGAAATTCTGGATATTCAATTTCTCTGCCAATCCAGACATTCCGTACAATTAATGTACACAATTTCCGTTGAATTTACATAATTCTTGAATTTCAATTTTTTCTGTAAATCCAGACATTCCGTACATATATAGTGTACACAATTTCAGGTTGAATTTACGAAATTCTGGATATTCAATTTCTCTGCAAATCCAGACATTCCGTAAACTTAACCTACCCAATTTTCCGTTGAATTCTGGATATTTAACTTCTCTGCAAATCCAGATATTCCGTATAATTAATGTACACAATTTCCCATTGAATTTACAAAGTTCTGGATGTTCAATTTCTCCGCAAATCCAGACATTCCGTACATATATAGTGTACACAATTTCAGGCTGAATTTACGAAATTCTGGATATTCAATTTCACTGCAAATCCAGACATTCCGTACAATTAATGTACACAATTTCCGTTGAATTTACATAATTCTTGCTATTCAATTTTTTTTCTGCAAAACCAGACATTCCGTACATATATAGTGTACACAATTTCAGGCTGAATTTACGAAATTCTGGATATTCAATTTCTCTGCAAATCCAGACATTCCGTAAACTTAACCTACCCAATTTTCCGTTGAATTCTGGATATTTAACTTCTCTGCAAATCCAGATATTTCGTATAATTAATGTACACAATTTCCCATTGAATTTACAAAGTTCTGGATGTTCAATTTCTCCGCAAATCCAGACATTCCAAAAACTTAACCTACCCAATTTCCCGCTGAATATACATAGTTCTGGATATTTAATTTCTCCGCAAATCCAGATATTCAGTACATATATGATGTACACAATTTCAGGCTGAATTTAAGAAATTCTGGATATTCAATTTCTCTGCCAATCCAGACATTCCGTACAATTAATGTACACAATTTCCGTTGAATTTACATAATTCTTGAAATTCAATTTTTTCTGCAAATCCAGACATTCCGTACATATATAGTGTACACAATTTCAGGCTGAATTTACGAAATTCTGGATATTCAATTTCTCTACAAATCCAGACATTCCGTAAACTTAACCTACCCAATTTTCCGTTGAATTCTGGATATTCAACTTCTCTGCAAATCTAGACATTCCGTACAATTAATGTACACAATTTCCCGTTGAATTTACATAATTCTTGATATTCAATTTTTTCTGCAAAACCAGACATTCCGTACAATATAGTGTACACAATTTCAGGCTGAATTTACGAAATTCTGGATATTCAATTTCTCTGCAAATCCAGACATTCCGTAAACCTAACCTACCCAATTTTCCGTTGAATTCTGGATATTCAACTTCTCTGCAAATCCAGATATTCCGTATAATTAATGTACACAATTTCCCATTGAATTTACAAAGTTCTGGATGTTCAATTTCTCTGCAAATCCAGACATTCCTAAAACTTAACCTACCCAATTTCCCGCTGAATATACATAGTTCTAGATATTTAATTTCTCCGCAAATCCAGATATTCGGTACATATATAATGTACACAATTTCAGGCTGAATTTAAGAAATTCTGGATATTCAATTTCTCTGCAAATCCAGACATTCCGTACAATTAATGTACACTATTTCCGTTGAATTTACATAATTCTTGAAATTCAATTTTTTCTGCAAATCCAGATATTCCGTACATATATAGTGTACACAATTTCAGGCTGAATTTCCGAAATTCTGGATATTCAATTTCTCTGCAAATCCAGACATTCCGTAAACTTCACATACCCAATTTTCCGTTGAATTCTGGATATTCAACTTCTCTGCAAGTCCAGACATTCCGTACAATTAATGTACACAATTTCCCGTTGAATTTACAAACTTCTGGATATTCAATTTCTCTGCAAATCTAGATATTCCGTACACATATAATGTACACAATTTTAGGTTGAATTTACGAAATTCTGGATATTCAATTTCTCTGCAAATCCAGACATTCCGTAAACTTAACCTACCCAATTTTCCGTTGAATTCTGGATATTTAACTTCTCTGCAAATCGAGATATTCCGTACAATTAATGTACACAATTTCCCATTGAATTTATAAAGTTCTGGATGTTCAATTTCTCTGCAAATCTAGACATTCCAAAAACTTAACCTACCAAATTTCCCGCTGAATATACATAGTTCTAGATATTTAATTTTACCACAAATCCAGATATTTAATACATATATAATGTACACAATTTCAGGCTGAATTTAAGAAATTCTGGATATTCAATTTCTCTGCCAATCCAGACATTCCGTACAATTAATGTACACAATTTCCGTTGAATTTACATAATTCTTGAAATTC
Organism: Quercus tomentella; assembly: GCA_028535165.1. Lineage (NCBI taxonomy): Eukaryota > Viridiplantae > Streptophyta > Magnoliopsida > Fagales > Fagaceae > Quercus > Quercus tomentella. The sequence continues at coordinate 51,153,076 of JAPQVY010000156.1, forward strand.
AATTTTTTCTGCAAATCCAGACATTCCGTACATATATAGTGTACACAATTTCAGGCTGAATTTACGAAATTCTGGATATTCAATTTCTCTACAAATCCAGACATTCCGTAAACTTAACCTACCCAATTTTCCGTTGAATTCTGGATATTCAACTTCTCTGCAAATCTAGACATTCCGTACAAGTAATGTACACAATTTCCCGTTGAATTTACATAATTCTTGATATTCAATTTTTTCTGCAAAACCAGACATTCCGTACATATATAGTGTACACAATTTCAGGCTGAATTTACGAAATTCTGGATATACAATTTCTCTGCAAATCCAGACATTCCGTAAACTTAACCTACCCAATTTTCCGTTGAATTCTGGATATTCAACTTCTCTGCAAATCCAGATATTCCGTATAATTAATGTACACAATTTCCCATTGAATTTACAAAGTTCTGGATGTTCAATTTCTCTGCAAATCCAGACATTCCAAAAACTTAACCTACCCAATTTCCCGCTGAATATACATAGTTCTAGATATTTAATTTCTCCGCAAATCCAGATATTCGGTACATATATAATGTACACAATTTCAGGCTGAATTTAAGAAATTCTGGATATTCAATTTCTCTGCAAATCCAGACATTCCGTACAATTAATGTACACAATTTCCGTTGAATTTACATAATTCTTGAAATTCAATTTTTTCTGCAAATCCAGATATTCCGTACATATATAGTGTACACAATTTCAGGCTGAATTTCCGAAATTCTGGATATTCAATTTCTCTGCAAATCCAGACATTCCGTAAACTTCACATACCCAATTTTCCGTTGAATTCTGGATATTCAACTTCTCTGCAAGTCCAGACATTCCGTACAATTAATGTACACAATTTCCCGTTGAATTTACAAACTTCTGGATATTCAATTTCTCTGCAAATCTAGATATTCCGTACACATATAATGTACACAATTTTAGGATAAATTTACGAGATTCTGGATAATCAATTTCTTTGTAAATCCTGACATTCCGTAAATTTAACCTACCCAATTTCTCGTTGAATTCTGGATATTCAATGTCTCTGCAAATCCAGACATTCTGTACAAATAATGTACACAATTTCCCCTTGAATTTACATAGTTCTGGATATTCAATTTCTCTGCAAATCTAGACATTCCGTAAACTTAACCTACCCAATTTCCCGTTGAATTCTGGATATTCAATTTCTCTGTAAATCCAGACATTCCGTACAATTAATATACACAATTTCCGTTGAATTTACATAATTCTTGAAATTCAATTTTTTCTGCAAATCCAGACATTCCGTACATATATAGTGTACACAATTTCAGGCTGAATTTACGAAATTCTGGATATTCAATTTCTCTGCAAATCCAGACATTCCGTAAACTTAACCTACCCAATTTTCCGTTGAATTCTGGATATTCAACATCTCTGCAAATCCAGACATTCCGTACAATTAATGTACACAATTTCCCGTTGAATTTCCATAATTCTTGATATTCAATTTTTTCTGCAAAACCAGACATTCCGTACATATATAGTGTACACAATTTCAGGTTGAATTTACGAAATTCAGGATATTCAATTTCTCTGCAAATCCAGACATTCCGTAAACTTAACCTACCCAATTTTCCGTTGAATTCTGGATATTTAACTTCTCTGCAAATCGAGATATTCCGTACAATTAATGTACACAATTTCCCATTGAATTTACAAAGTTCTGGATGTTCAATTTCTCCGCAAATCCAGACATTCCAAAAACTTAACCTACCCAATTTCCCGCTGAATATACATAGTTCTGGATATTTAATTTCTCCGCAAATCCAGATATTCAGTACATATATTATGTACACAATTTCAGGCTGAATTTAAGAAATTCTGGATATTCAATTTCTCTGCCAATCCAGACATTCCGTACAATTAATGTACACAATTTCCGTTGAATTTACATAATTCTTGAAATTCAATTTTTTCTGCAAATCCAGATATTCCGTACATATATAGTGTACACAATTTCAGGCTGAATTTCCGAAATTCTGGATATTCAATTTCTCTGCAAATCCAGACATTCCGTAAACTTCACATACCCAATTTTCCGTTGAATTCTGGATATTCAACTTCTCTGCAAGTCCAGACATTCCGTACAATTAATGTACACAATTTCCCGTTGAATTTACAAACTTCTGGATATTCAATTTCTCTGCAAATCTAGATATTCCGTACACATATAATGTACACAATTTTAGGATAAATTTACGAGATTCTGGATAATCAATTTCTTTGTAAATCCTGACATTCCGTAAATTTAACCTACCCAATTTCTCGTTGAATTCTGGATATTCAATGTCTCTGCAAATCCAGACATTCTGTACAAATAATGTACACAATTTCCCCTTGAATTTACATAGTTCTGGATATTCAATTTCTCTGCAAATCTAGACATTCCGTAAACTTAACCTACCCAATTTCCCGTTGAATTCTGGATATTCAATTTCTCTGTAAATCCAGACATTCCGTACAATTAATATACACAATTTCCGTTGAATTTACATAATTCTTGAAATTCAATTTTTTCTGCAAATCCAGACATTCCGTACATATATAGTGTACACAATTTCAGGCTGAATTTACGAAATTCTGGATATTCAATTTCTCTGCAAATCCAGACATTCCGTAAACTTAACCTACCCAATTTTCCGTTGAATTCTGGATATTCAACATCTCTGCAAATCCAGACATTCCGTACAATTAATGTACACAATTTCCCGTTGAATTTCCATAATTCTTGATATTCAATTTTTTCTGCAAAACCAGACATTCCGTACATATATAGTGTACACAATTTCAGGTTGAATTTACGAAATTCAGGATATTCAATTTCTCTGCAAATCCAGACATTCCGTAAACTTAACCTACCCAATTTTCCGTTGAATTCTGGATATTTAACTTCTCTGCAAATCGAGATATTCCGTACAATTAATGTACACAATTTCCCATTGAATTTACAAAGTTCTGGATGTTCAATTTCTCCGCAAATCCAGACATTCCAAAAACTTAACCTACCCAATTTCCCGCTGAATATACATAGTTCTGGATATTTAATTTCTCCGCAAATCCAGATATTCAGTACATATATTATGTACACAATTTTAGGCTGAATTTAAGAAATTCTGGATATTCAATTTCTCTGCCAATCCAGACATTCCGTACAATTAATGTACACAATTTCCGTTGAATTTACATAATTCTTGAAATTCAATTTTTTCTGCAAATCCAGACATTCCGTGCATATATAGTGTACACAATTTCAGGCTGAATTTACGAAATTCTGGATATTCAATTTCTCTGCAAATCTAGACATTCCGTAAACTTCACCTACCCAATTTTCCGTTTAATTCTGGATATTCAACTTCTCTGCAAATCCAGATATTCCGTATAATTAATGTACACAATTTCCCATTGAATTTATAAAGTTCTGGATGTTCAATTTCTCTGTAAATCTAGACATTCCAAAAACTTAACCTACCAAATTTCCCGCTGAATATACATAGTTCTAGATATTTAATTTTTCCACAAATCCAGATATTTAATACATATATAATGTACACAATTTCAGGCTGAATTTAAGAAATTCTGGATATTCAATTTCTCTGCCAATCCAGACATTCCATACAATTAATGTACACAATTTCCGTTGAATTTACATAATTCGTGAAATTCAATTTTTTCTGCAAATCCAGACATTCCGTACATATATAGTGTACACAATTTCAGGCTGAATTTACGAAATTCTGGATATTCAATTTCTCTGCAAATCCAGACATTCCGTAAACTTAACCTACCCAATTTTCCGTTGAATTCTGGATATTCAACTTCTCTGCAAATCTAGACATTCCGTACAATTAATGTACACAATTTCCCGTTGAATTTACATAATTCTTGATATTCAATTTTTTCTGCAAAACCAGACATTCCGTACATATATAGTGTACACAATTTCAGGTTGAATTTACGAAATTCTGCATATTCAATTTCTCTACAAATCCAGACATTCCGTAAACTTAACCTACCCAATTTTCCGTTAAATTCTGGATATTTAACTTCTCTGCAAATCCAGATATTCCGTACAATTAATGTACACAATTTCCCATTGAATTTACAAAGTTCTGGATGTTCAATTTCTCCGCAAATCCAGACATTCCAAAAACTTAACCTACCCAATTTCCCGCTGAATATACATAGTTCTGGATATTTAATTTCTCCGCAAATCCAGATATTCAGTACATATATAATGTACACAATTTCAGGCTGAATTTAAGAAATTCTGGATATTCAATTTCTCTGCCAATCCAGACATTCCGTACAATTAATGTACACAATTTCCGTTGAATTTACATAATTCTTGAAATTCAATTTTTTCTGTAAATCCAGACATTCCGTGCATATATAGTGTACACAATTTCAGGCTGAATTTACGAAATTCTGGATATTTAATTTCTCTGCAAATCTAGACATTCCGTAAACTTCACCTACCCAATTTTCCGTTGAATTCTGGATATTCAACTTCTCTGCAAATCCAGATATTCCGTATAATTAATGTACACAATTTCCCATTGAATTTTTAAAGTTCTGGATGTTCAATTTCTCTGCAAATCTAGACATTCCAAAAACTTAACCTACCAAATTTCCCGCTGAATATACATAGTTCTAGATATTTAATTTTTCCACAAATCCAGATATTCAATACATATATAATGCACACAATTTCAGGCTGAATTTAAGAAATTCTGGATATCAACTTCTCTGCCAATCCAGACATTCCGTACAATTAATGTACACAATTTCCGTTGAATTTACATAATTCTTGAAATTCAATTTTTTCTGCAAATCCAGACATTCCGTACATATATAGTGTACACAATTTCAGGCTGAATTTACGAAATTCTGGATATTCAATTTCTCTGCAAATCCAGACATTCCGTAAACTTAACCTACCCAATTTTCTGTTGAATTCTGGATATTCAACTTCTCTGCAAATCTAGACATTCCGTACAATTAATGTACACAATTTCCCGTTGAATTTACAAACTTCTGGATATTCAATTTCTCTACAAATCTAGATATTCCGTACACATATAATGTACACAATTTTAGGATAAATTTACGAGATTCTGGATATTCAATTTCTCTATAGATCCTGAGATTCCGTAAATTTAACCTACCCAATTTCCCGTAGAATTCTGGATATTCAATTTCTCTGCAAATCAAGACATTCTGTACAAATAATGTACACAATTTCCCCTTGAATTTACATAGTTCTGGATATTCAATTTCTCTGCAAATCCAGACATTCCGTAAACTTAACCTACCAAATTTCCCGTTAAATTTACACACCTCTGGATATTCAATTTTTCGGCAAATATAGACATTCCATCCAATTAATGTACACAATTTCCCGTTGAATTTAAAAAGTTCTAGATATTCAATTTCTCTGTAAATCCAGACATTCCGTGCGTATATAGTGTACACAATTTCAGGCTGAATTTACGAAATTCTGGATATTCAATTTCTCTGCAAATCCAGACATTCCGTAAACCTAACCTACCCAATTTTCCGTTGAATTCTGGATATTCAACTTCTCTGCAAATCCAGATATTCCGTATAATTAATGTACACAATTTCCCATTGAATTTTTAAAGTTCTGGATGTTCAATTTCTCTGCAAATCTAGACATTCCAAAAACTTAACCTACCAAATTTCCCGCTGAATATACATAGTTCTAGATATTTAATTTTTCCACAAATCCAGATATTCAATACATATATAATGTACACAATTTCAGGCTGAATTTAAGAAATTCTGGATATTCAACTTCTCTGCAAATCCAGATATTCCGTATAATTAATGTACACAATTTCCCATTGAATTTACAAAGTTCTGGATGTTCAATTTCTCTGCAAATCCAGACATTCCTAAAACTTAACCTACCCAATTTCCCGCTGAATATACATAGTTCTAGATATTTAATTTCTCCGCAAATCCAGATATTCGGTACATATATAATGTACACAATTTCAGGCTGAATTTAAGAAATTCTGGATATTCAATTTCTCTGCAAATCCAGACATTCCGTACAATTAATGTACACTATTTCCGTTGAATTTACATAATTCTTGAAATTCAATTTTTTCTGAAAATCCAGATATTCCGTACATATATAGTGTACACAATTTCAGGCTGAATTTCCGAAATTCTGGATATTCAATTTCTCTGCAAATCCGGACATTCCGTAAACTTCACATACCCAATTTTCCGTTGAATTCTGGATATTCAACTTCTCTGCAAGTCCAGACATTCCGTACAATTAATGTACACAATTTCCCGTTGAATTTACAAACTTCTGGATATTCAATTTCTCTGCAAATCTAGATATTCCGTACACATATAATGTACACAATTTTAGGTTGAATTTACGAAATTCTGGATATTCAATTTCTCTGCAAATCCAGACATTCCGTAAACTTAACCTACCCAATTTTCCGTTGAATTCTGGATATTTAACTTCTCTGCAAATCGAGATATTCCGTACAATTAATGTACACAATTTCCCATTGAATTTATAAAGTTCTGGATGTTCAATTTCTCTGCAAATCTAGACATTCCAAAAACTTAACCTACCAAATTTCCCGCTGAAAATACATAGTTCTAGATATTTAATTTTTCCACAAATCCAGATATTTAATACATATATAATGTACACAATTTCAGGCTGAATTTAAGAAATTCTGGATATTCAATTTCTCTGCCAATCCAGACATTCCGTACAATTAATGTACACAATTTCCGTTGAATTTACATAATTCTTGAAATTCAATTTTTTCTGCAAATCCAGACATTCCGTACATATATAGTGTACACAATTTCAGGCTGAATTTACGAAATTCTGGATATTCAATTTCTCTACAAATCCAGACATTCCGTAAACTTAACCTACCCAATTTTCCGTTGAATTCTGGATATTCAACTTCTCTGCAAATCTAGACATTCCGTACAAGTAATGTACACAATTTCCCGTTGAATTTACATAATTCTTGATATTCAATTTTTTCTGCAAAACCAGACATTCCGTACATATATAGTGTACACAATTTCAGGCTGAATTTACGAAATTCTGGATATACAATTTCTCTGCAAATCCAGACATTCCGTAAACTTAACCTACCCAATTTTCCGTTGAATTCTGGATATTCAACTTCTCTGCAAATCCAGATATTCCGTATAATTAATGTACACAATTTCCCATTGAATTTACAAAGTTCTGGATGTTCAATTTCTCTGCAAATCCAGACATTCCAAAAACTTAACCTACCCAATTTCCCGCTGAATATACATAGTTCTAGATATTTAATTTCTCCGCAAATCCAGATATTCGGTACATATATAATGTACACAATTTCAGGCTGAATTTAAGAAATTCTGGATATTCAATTTCTCTGCAAATCCAGACATTCCGTACAATTAATGTACACAATTTCCGTTGAATTTACATAATTCTTGAAATTCAATTTTTTCTGCAAATCCAGATATTCCGTACATATATAGTGTACACAATTTCAGGCCGAATTTCCGAAATTCTGGATATTCAATTTCTCTGCAAATCCAGACATTCCGTAAACTTCACATACCCAATTTTCCGTTGAATTCTGGATATTCAACTTCTCTGCAAGTCCAGACATTCCGTACAATTAATGTACACAATTTCCCGTTGAATTTACAAACTTCTGGATATTCAATTTCTCTGCAAATCTAGATATTCCGTACACATATAATGTACACAATTTTAGGATAAATTTACGAGATTCTGGATAATCAATTTCTTTGTAAATCCTGACATTCCGTAAATTTAACCTACCCAATTTCTCGTTGAATTCTGGATATTCAATGTCTCTGCAAATCCAGACATTCTGTACAAATAATGTACACAATTTCCCCTTGAATTTACATAGTTCTGGATATTCAATTTCTCTGCAAATCTAGACATTCCGTAAACTTAACCTACCCAATTTCCCGTTGAATTCTGGATATTCAATTTCTCTGTAAATCCAGACATTCCGTACAATTAATATACACAATTTCCGTTGAATTTACATAATTCTTGAAATTCAATTTTTTCTGCAAATCCAGACATTCCGTACATATATAGTGTACACAATTTCAGGCTGAATTTACGAAATTCTGGATATTCAATTTCTCTGCAAATCCAGACATTCCGTAAACTTAACCTACCCAATTTTCCGTTGAATTCTGGATATTCAACATCTCTGCAAATCCAGACATTCCGTACAATTAATGTACACAATTTCCCGTTGAATTTCCATAATTCTTGATATTCAATTTTTTCTGCAAAACCAGACATTCCGTACATATATAGTGTACACAATTTCAGGTTGAATTTACGAAATTCTGGATATTCAATTTCTCTGCAAATCCAGACATTCCGTAAACTTAACCTACCCAATTTTCCGTTGAATTCTGGATATTTAACTTCTCTGCAAATCGAGATATTCCGTACAATTAATGTACACAATTTCCCATTGAATTTACAAAGTTCTGGATGTTCAATTTCTCCGCAAATCCAGACATTCCAAAAACTTAACCTACCCAATTTCCCGCTGAATATACATAGTTCTGGATATTTAATTTCTCCGCAAATCCAGATATTCAGTACATATATTTTGTACACAATTTCAGGCTGAATTTAAGAAATTCTGGATATTCAATTTCTCTGCCAATCCAGACATTCCGTACAATTAATGTACACAATTTCCGTTGAATTTACATAATTCTTGAAATTCAATTTTTTCTGCAAATCCAGACATTCCGTGCATATATAGTGTACACAATTTCAGGCTGAATTTACGAAATTCTGGATATTCAATTTCTCTGCAAATCTAGACATTCCGTAAACTTCACCTACCCAATTTTCCGTTGAATTCTGGATATTCAACTTCTCTGCAAATCCAGATATTCCGTATAATTAATGTACACAATTTCCCATTGAATTTATAAAGTTCTGGATGTTCAATTTCTCTGCAAAACTAGACATTCCAAAAACTTAACCTACCAAATTTCCCGCTGAATATACATAGTTCTAGATATTTAATTTTTCCACAAATCCAGATATTTAATACATATATAATGTACACAATTTCAGGCTGAATTTAAGAAATTCTGGATATTCAATTTCTCTGCCAATCCAGACATTCCATACAATTAATGTACACAATTTCCGTTGAATTTACATAATTCGTGAAATTCAATTTTTTCTGCAAATCCAGACATTCCGTACATATATAGTGTACACAATTTCAGGCTGAATTTACGAAATTCTGGATATTCAATTTCTCTGCAAATCCAGACATTCCGTAAACTTAACCTACCCAATTTTCCGTTGAATTCTGGATATTCAACTTCTCTGCAAATCTAGACATTCCGTACAATTAATGTACACAATTTCCCGTTGAATTTACATAATTCTTGATATTCAATTTTTTCTGCAAAACCAGACATTCCGTACATATATAGTGTACACAATTTCAGGTTGAATTTACGAAATTCTGCATATTCAATTTCTCTACAAATCCAGACATTCCGTAAACTTAACCTACCCAATTTTCCGTTGAATTCTGGATATTTAACTTCTCTGCAAATCCAGATATTCCGTACAATTAATGTACACAATTTCCCATTGAATTTACAAAGTTCTGGATGTTCAATTTCTCCGCAAATCCAGACATTCCAAAAACTTAACCTACCCAATTTCCCGCTGAATATACATAGTTCTGGATATTTAATTTCTCCGCAAATCCAGATATTCAGTACATATATAATGTACACAATTTCAGGCTGAATTTTAGAAATTCTGGATATTCAATTTCTCTGCCAATCCAGACATTCCGTACAATTAATGTACACAATTTCCGTTGAATTTACATAATTCTTGAAATTCAATTTTTTCTGTAAATCCAGACATTCCGTGCATATATAGTGTACACAATTTCAGGCTGAATTTACGAAATTCTGGATATTTAATTTCTCTGCAAATCTAGACATTCCGTAAACTTCACCTACCCAATTTTCCGTTGAATTCTGGATATTCAACTTCTCTGCAAATCCAGATATTCCGTATAATTAATGTACACAATTTCCCATTGAATTTTTAAAGTTCTGGATGTTCAATTTCTCTGCAAATCTAGACATTCCAAAAACTTAACCTACCAAATTTCCCGCTGAAAATACATAGTTCTAGATATTTAATTTTTCCACAAATCCAGATATTTAATACATATATAATGTACACAATTTCAGGCTGAATTTAAGAAATTCTGGATATTCAATTTCTCTGCCAATCCAGACATTCCGTACAATTAATGTACACAATTTCCGTTGAATTTACATAATTCTTGAAATTCAATTTTTTCTGCAAATCCAGACATTCCGTACATATATAGTGTACACAATTTCAGGCTGAATTTACGAAATTCTGGATATTCAATTTCTCTACAAATCCAGACATTCCGTAAACTTAACCTACCCAATTTTCCGTTGAATTCTGGATATTCAACTTCTCTGCAAATCTAGACATTCCGTACAAGTAATGTACACAATTTCCCGTTGAATTTACATAATTCTTGATATTCAATTTTTTCTGCAAAACCAGACATTCCGTACATATATAGTGTACACAATTTCAGGCTGAATTTACGAAATTCTGGATATACAATTTCTCTGCAAATCCAGACATTCCGTAAACTTAACCTACCCAATTTTCCGTTGAATTCTGGATATTCAACTTCTCTGCAAATCCAGATATTCCGTATAATTAATGTACACAATTTCCCATTGAATTTACAAAGTTCTGGATGTTCAATTTCTCTGCAAATCCAGACATTCCAAAAACTTAACCTACCCAATTTCCCGCTGAATATACATAGTTCTAGATATTTAATTTCTCCGCAAATCCAGATATTCGGTACATATATAATGTACACAATTTCAGGCTGAATTTAAGAAATTCTGGATATTCAATTTCTCTGCAAATCCAGACATTCCGTACAATTAATGTACACAATTTCCGTTGAATTTACATAATTCTTGAAATTCAATTTTTTCTGCAAATCCAGATATTCCGTACATATATAGTGTACACAATTTCAGGCCGAATTTCCGAAATTCTGGATATTCAATTTCTCTGCAAATCCAGACATTCCGTAAACTTCACATACCCAATTTTCCGTTGAATTCTGGATATTCAACTTCTCTGCAAGTCCAGACATTCCGTACAATTAATGTACACAATTTCCCGTTGAATTTACAAACTTCTGGATATTCAATTTCTCTGCAAATCTAGATATTCCGTACACATATAATGTACACAATTTTAGGATAAATTTACGAGATTCTGGATAATCAATTTCTTTGTAAATCCTGACATTCCGTAAATTTAACCTACCCAATTTCTCGTTGAATTCTGGATATTCAATGTCTCTGCAAATCCAGACATTCTGTACAAATAATGTACACAATTTCCCCTTGAATTTACATAGTTCTGGATATTCAATTTCTCTGCAAATCTAGACATTCCGTAAACTTAACCTACCCAATTTCCCGTTGAATTCTGGATATTCAATTTCTCTGTAAATCCAGACATTCCGTACAATTAATATACACAATTTCCGTTGAATTTACATAATTCTTGAAATTCAATTTTTTCTGCAAATCCAGACATTCCGTACATATATAGTGTACACAATTTCAGGCTGAATTTACGAAATTCTGGATATTCAATTTCTCTGCAAATCCAGACATTCCGTAAACTTAACCTACCCAATTTTCCGTTGAATTCTGGATATTCAACATCTCTGCAAATCCAGACATTCCGTACAATTAATGTACACAATTTCCCGTTGAATTTCCATAATTCTTGATATTCAATTTTTTCTGCAAAACCAGACATTCCGTACATATATAGTGTACACAATTTCAGGTTGAATTTACGAAATTCTGGATATTCAATTTCTCTGCAAATCCAGACATTCCGTAAACTTAACCTACCCAATTTTCCGTTGAATTCTGGATATTTAACTTCTCTGCAAATCGAGATATTCCGTACAATTAATGTACACAATTTCCCATTGAATTTACAAAGTTCTGGATGTTCAATTTCTCCGCAAATCCAGACATTCCAAAAACTTAACCTACCCAATTTCCCGCTGAATATACATAGTTCTGGATATTTAATTTCTCCGCAAATCCAGATATTCAGTACATATATTTTGTACACAATTTCAGGCTGAATTTAAGAAATTCTGGATATTCAATTTCTCTGCCAATCCAGACATTCCGTACAATTAATGTACACAATTTCCGTTGAATTTACATAATTCTTGAAATTCAATTTTTTCTGCAAATCCAGACATTCCGTGCATATATAGTGTACACAATTTCAGGCTGAATTTACGAAATTCTGGATATTCAATTTCTCTGCAAATCTAGACATTCCGTAAACTTCACCTACCCAATTTTCCGTTGAATTCTGGATATTCAACTTCTCTGCAAATCCAGATATTCCGTATAATTAATGTACACAATTTCCCATTGAATTTATAAAGTTCTGGATGTTCAATTTCTCTGCAAAACTAGACATTCCAAAAACTTAACCTACCAAATTTCCCGCTGAATATACATAGTTCTAGATATTTAATTTTTCCACAAATCCAGATATTTAATACATATATAATGTACACAATTTCAGGCTGAATTTAAGAAATTCTGGATATTCAATTTCTCTGCCAATCCAGACATTCCATACAATTAATGTACACAATTTCCGTTGAATTTACATAATTCGTGAAATTCAATTTTTTCTGCAAATCCAGACATTCCGTACATATATAGTGTACACAATTTCAGGCTGAATTTACGAAATTCTGGATATTCAATTTCTCTGCAAATCCAGACATTCCGTAAACTTAACCTACCCAATTTTCCGTTGAATTCTGGATATTCAACTTCTCTGCAAATCTAGACATTCCGTACAATTAATGTACACAATTTCCCGTTGAATTTACATAATTCTTGATATTCAATTTTTTCTGCAAAACCAGACATTCCGTACATATATAGTGTACACAATTTCAGGTTGAATTTACGAAATTCTGCATATTCAATTTCTCTACAAATCCAGACATTCCGTAAACTTAACCTACCCAATTTTCCGTTGAATTCTGGATATTTAACTTCTCTGCAAATCCAGATATTCCGTACAATTAATGTACACAATTTCCCATTGAATTTACAAAGTTCTGGATGTTCAATTTCTCCGCAAATCCAGACATTCCAAAAACTTAACCTACCCAATTTCCCGCTGAATATACATAGTTCTGGATATTTAATTTCTCCGCAAATCCAGATATTCAGTACATATATAATGTACACAATTTCAGGCTGAATTTAAGAAATTCTGGATATTCAATTTCTCTGCCAATCCAGACATTCCGTACAATTAATGTACACAATTTCCGTTGAATTTACATAATTCTTGAAATTCAATTTTTTCTGTAAATCCAGACATTCCGTGCATATATAGTGTACACAATTTCAGGCTGAATTTACGAAATTCTGGATATTTAATTTCTCTGCAAATCTAGACATTCCGTAAACTTCACCTACCCAATTTTCCGTTGAATTCTGGATATTCAACTTCTCTGCAAATCCAGATATTCCGTATAATTAATGTACACAATTTCCCATTGAATTTTTAAAGTTCTGGATGTTCAATTTCTCTGCAAATCTAGACATTCCAAAAACTTAACCTACCAAATTTCCCGCTGAATATACATAGTTCTAGATATTTAATTTTTCCACAAATCCAGATATTCAATACATATATAATGTACACAATTTCAGGCTGAATTTAAGAAATTCTGGATATTCAACTTCTCTGCCAATCCAGACATTCCGTACAATTAATGTACACAATTTCCGTTGAATTTACATAATTCTTGAAATTCAATTTTTTCTGCAAATCCAGACATTCCGTACATATATAGTGTACACAATTTCAGGCTGAATTTACGAAATTCTGGATATTCAATTTCTCTGCAAATCCAGACATTCCGTAAACTTAACCTACCCAATTTTCTGTTGAATTCTGGATATTCAACTTCTCTGCAAATCTAGACATTCCGTACAATTAATGTACACAATTTCCCGTTGAATTTACAAACTTCTGGATATTCAATTTCTCTACAAATCTAGATATTCCGTACACATATAATGTACACAATTTTAGGATAAATTTACGAGATTCTGGATATTCAATTTCTCTGTAGATCCTGAGATTCCGTAAATTTAACCTACCCAATTTCCCGTAGAATTCTGGATATTCAATTTCTCTGCAAATCAAGACATTCTGTACAAATAATGTACACAATTTCCCCTTGAATTTACATAGTTCTGGATATTCAATTTCTCTGCAAATCCAGACATTCCGTAAACTTAACCTACCAAATTTCCCGTTAAATTTACACACCTCTGGATATTCAATTTTTCGGCAAATATAGACATTCCATCCAATTAATGTACACAATTTCCCGTTGAATTTAAAAAGTTCTAGATATTCAATTTCTCTGTAAATCCAGACATTCCGTGCGTATATAGTGTACACAATTTCAGGCTGAATTTACGAAATTCTGGATATTCAATTTCTCTGCAAATCCAGACATTCCGTAAACCTAACCTACCCAATTTTCCGTTGAATTCTGGATATTCAACTTCTCTGCAAATCCAGATATTCCGTATAATTAATGTACACAATTTCCCATTGAATTTACAAAGTTCTGGATGTTCAATTTCTCTGCAAATCCAGACGTTCCTAAAACTTAACCTACCCAATTTCCCGCTGAATATACATAGTTCTAGATATTTAATTTCTCCGCAAATCCAGATATTCGGTACATATATAATGTACACAATTTCAGGCTGAATTTAAGAAATTCTGGATATTCAATTTCTCTGCAAATCCAGACATTCCGTACAATTAATGTACACTATTTCCGTTGAATTTACATAATTCTTGAAATTCAATTTTTTCTGAAAATCCAGATATTCCGTACATATATAGTGTACACAATTTCAGGCTGAATTTCCGAAATTCTGGATATTCAATTTCTCTGCAAATCCGGACATTCCGTAAACTTCACATACCCAATTTTCCGTTGAATTCTGGATATTCAACTTCTCTGCAAGTCCAGACATTCCGTACAATTAATGTACACAATTTCCCGTTGAATTTACAAACTTCTGGATATTCAATTTCTCTGCAAATCTAGATATTCCGTACACATATAATGTACACAATTTTAGGTTGAATTTACGAAATTCTGGATATTCAATTTCTCTGCAAATCCAGACATTCCGTAAACTTAACCTACCCAATTTTCCGTTGAATTCTGGATATTTAACTTCTCTGCAAATCGAGATATTCCGTACAATTAATGTACACAATTTCCCATTGAATTTATAAAGTTCTGGATGTTCAATTTCTCTGCAAATCTAGACATTCCAAAAACTTAACCTACCAAATTTCCCGCTGAAAATACATAGTTCTAGATATTTAATTTTTCCACAAATCCAGATATTTAATACATATATAATGTACACAATTTCAGGCTGAATTTAAGAAATTCTGGATATTCAATTTCTCTGCCAATCCAGACATTCCGTACAATTAATGTACACAATTTCCGTTGAATTTACATAATTCTTGAAATTCAATTTTTTCTGCAAATCCAGACATTCCGTACATATATAGTGTACACAATTTCAGGCTGAATTTACGAAATTCTGGATATTCAATTTCTCTACAAATCCAGACATTCCGTAAACTTAACCTACCCAATTTTCCGTTGAATTCTGGATATTCAACTTCTCTGCAAATCTAGACATTCCGTACAAGTAATGTACACAATTTCCCGTTGAATTTACATAATTCTTGATATTCAATTTTTTCTGCAAAACCAGACATTCCGTACATATATAGTGTACACAATTTCAGGCTGAATTTACGAAATTCTGGATATACAATTTCTCTGCAAATCCAGACATTCCGTAAACTTAACCTACCCAATTTTCCGTTGAATTCTGGATATTCAACTTCTCTGCAAATCCAGATATTCCGTATAATTAATGTACACAATTTCCCATTGAATTTACAAAGTTCTGGATGTTCAATTTCTCTGCAAATCCAGACATTCCAAAAACTTAACCTACCCAATTTCCCGCTGAATATACATAGTTCTAGATATTTAATTTCTCCGCAAATCCAGATATTCGGTACATATATAATGTACACAATTTCAGGCTGAATTTAAGAAATTCTGGATATTCAATTTCTCTGCAAATCCAGACATTCCGTACAATTAATGTACACAATTTCCGTTGAATTTACATAATTCTTGAAATTCAATTTTTTCTGCAAATCCAGATATTCCGTACATATATAGTGTACACAATTTCAGGCCGAATTTCCGAAATTCTGGATATTCAATTTCTCTGCAAATCCAGACATTCCGTAAACTTCACATACCCAATTTTCCGTTGAATTCTGGATATTCAACTTCTCTGCAAGTCCAGACATTCCGTACAATTAATGTACACAATTTCCCGTTGAATTTACAAACTTCTGGATATTCAATTTCTCTGCAAATCTAGATATTCCGTACACATATAATGTACACAATTTTAGGATAAATTTACGAGATTCTGGATAATCAATTTCTTTGTAAATCCTGACATTCCGTAAATTTAACCTACCCAATTTCTCGTTGAATTCTGGATATTCAATGTCTCTGCAAATCCAGACATTCTGTACAAATAATGTACACAATTTCCCCTTGAATTTACATAGTTCTGGATATTCAATTTCTCTGCAAATCTAGACATTCCGTAAACTTAACCTACCCAATTTCCCGTTGAATTCTGGATATTCAATTTCTCTGTAAATCCAGACATTCCGTACAATTAATATACACAATTTCCGTTGAATTTACATAATTCTTGAAATTCAATTTTTTCTGCAAATCCAGACATTCCGTACATATATAGTGTACACAATTTCAGGCTGAATTTACGAAATTCTGGATATTCAATTTCTCTGCAAATCCAGACATTCCGTAAACTTAACCAACCCAATTTTCCGTTGAATTCTGGATATTCAACATCTCTGCAAATCCAGACATTCCGTACAATTAATGTACACAATTTCCCGTTGAATTTCCATAATTCTTGATATTCAATTTTTTCTGCAAAACCAGACATTCCGTACATATATAGTGTACACAATTTCAGGTTGAATTTACGAAATTCTGGATATTCAATTTCTCTGCAAATCCAGACATTCCGTAAACTTAACCTACCCAATTTTCCGTTGAATTCTGGATATTTAACTTCTCTGCAAATCGAGATATTCCGTACAATTAATGTACACAATTTCCCATTGAATTTACAAAGTTCTGGATGTTCAATTTCTCCGCAAATCCAGACATTCCAAAAACTTAACCTACCCAATTTCCCGCTGAATATACATAGTTCTGGATAT
Source organism: Quercus tomentella (assembly GCA_028535165.1). Taxonomy (NCBI): domain Eukaryota; kingdom Viridiplantae; phylum Streptophyta; class Magnoliopsida; order Fagales; family Fagaceae; genus Quercus; species Quercus tomentella. Next base: position 51,170,753 of record JAPQVY010000156.1, read on the forward strand.
TTAATTTCTCCGCAAATCCAGATATTCAGTACATATATTTTGTACACAATTTCAGGCTGAATTTAAGAAATTCTGGATATTCAATTTCTCTGCCAATCCAGACATTCCGTACAATTAATGTACACAATTTCCGTTGAATTTACATAATTCTTGAAATTCAATTTTTTCTGCAAATCCAGACATTCCGTGCATATATAGTGTACACAATTTCAGGCTGAATTTACGAAATTCTGGATATTCAATTTCTCTGCAAATCTAGACATTCCGTAAACTTCACCTACCCAATTTTCCGTTGAATTCTGGATATTCAACTTCTCTGCAAATCCAGATATTCCGTATAATTAATGTACACAATTTCCCATTGAATTTATAAAGTTCTGGATGTTCAATTTCTCTGCAAAACTAGACATTCCAAAAACTTAACCTACCAAATTTCCCGCTGAATATACATAGTTCTAGATATTTAATTTTTCCACAAATCCAGATATTTAATACATATATAATGTACACAATTTCAGGCTGAATTTAAGAAATTCTGGATATTCAATTTCTCTGCCAATCCAGACATTCCATACAATTAATGTACACAATTTCCGTTGAATTTACATAATTCGTGAAATTCAATTTTTTCTGCAAATCCAGACATTCCGTACATATATAGTGTACACAATTTCAGGCTGAATTTACGAAATTCTGGATATTCAATTTCTCTGCAAATCCAGACATTCCGTAAACTTAACCTACCCAATTTTCCGTTGAATTCTGGATATTCAACTTCTCTGCAAATCTAGACATTCCGTACAATTAATGTACACAATTTCCCGTTGAATTTACATAATTCTTGATATTCAATTTTTTCTGCAAAACCAGACATTCCGTACATATATAGTGTACACAATTTCAGGTTGAATTTACGAAATTCTGCATATTCAATTTCTCTACAAATCCAGACATTCCGTAAACTTAACCTACCCAATTTTCCGTTGAATTCTGGATATTTAACTTCTCTGCAAATCTAGATATTCCGTACAATTAATGTACACAATTTCCCATTGAATTTACAAAGTTCTGGATGTTCAATTTCTCCGCAAATCCAGACATTCCAAAAACTTAACCTACCCAATTTCCCGCTGAATATACATAGTTCTGGATATTTAATTTCTCCGCAAATCCAGATATTCAGTACATATATAATGTACACAATTTCAGGCTGAATTTAAGAAATTCTGGATATTCAATTTCTCTGCCAATCCAAACATTCCGTACAATTAATGTACACAATTTCCGTTGAATTTACATAATTCTTGAAATTCAATTTTTTCTGTAAATCCAGACATTCCGTGCATATATAGTGTACACAATTTCAGGCTGAATTTACGAAATTCTGGATATTTAATTTCTCTGCAAATCTAGACATTCCGTAAACTTCACCTACCCAATTTTCCGTTGAATTCTGGATATTCAACTTCTCTGCAAATCCAGATATTCCGTATAATTAATGTACACAATTTCCCATTGAATTTTTAAAGTTCTGGATGTTCAATTTCTCTGCAAATCTAGACATTCCAAAAACTTAACCTACCAAATTTCCCGCTGAATATACATAGTTCTAGATATTTAATTTTTCCACAAATCCAGATATTCAATACATATATAATGTACACAATTTCAGGCTGAATTTAAGAAATTCTGGATATTCAACTTCTCTGCCAATCCAGACATTCCGTACAATTAATGTACACAATTTCCGTTGAATTTACATAATTCTTGAAATTCAATTTTTTCTGCAAATCCAGACATTCCGTACATATATAGTGTACACAATTTCAGGCTGAATTTACGAAATTCTGGATATTCAATTTCTCTGCAAATCCAGACATTCCGTAAACTTAACCTACCCAATTTTCTGTTGAATTCTGGATATTCAACTTCTCTGCAAATCTAGACATTCCGTACAATTAATGTACACAATTTCCCGTTGAATTTACAAACTTCTGGATATTCAATTTCTCTACAAATCTAGATATTCCGTACACATATAATGTACACAATTTTAGGATAAATTTACGAGATTCTGGATATTCAATTTCTCTGTAGATCCTGAGATTCCGTAAATTTAACCTACCCAATTTCCCGTAGAATTCTGGATATTCAATTTCTCTGCAAATCAAGACATTCTGTACAAATAATGTACACAATTTCCCCTTGAATTTACATAGTTCTGGATATTCAATTTCTCTGCAAATCCAGACATTCCGTAAACTTAACCTACCAAATTTCCCGTTAAATTTACACACCTCTGGATATTCAATTTTTCGGCAAATATAGACATTCCATCCAATTAATGTACACAATTTCCCGTTGAATTTAAAAAGTTCTAGATATTCAATTTCTCTGTAAATCCAGACATTCCGTGCGTATATAGTGTACACAATTTCAGGCTGAATTTACGAAATTCTGGATATTCAATTTCTCCACAAATCCAGACATTCCGTAAACTTAACCTACCCAATTTTCCGTTGAATTCTGGATATTCAACTTCTCTGCAAATCTAGACATTCCGTACAAGTAATGTACACAATTTCCCGTTGAATTTACATAATTCTTGATATTCAATTTTTTCTGCAAAACCAGACATTCCGTACATATATAGTGTACACAATTTCAGGCTGAATTTACGAAATTCTGGATATACAATTTCTCTTCAAATCCAGACATTCCGTAAACTTAACCTACCCAATTTTCCGTTGAATTCTGGATATTCAACTTCTCTGCAAATCCAGATATTCCGTATAATTAATGTACACAATTTCCCATTGAATTTACAAAGTTCTGGATGTTCAATTTCTCTGCAAATCCAGACATTCCAAAAACTTAACCTACCCAATTTCCCGCTGAATATACATAGTTCTAGATATTTAATTTCTCCGCAAATCCAGATATTCGGTACATATATAATGTACACAATTTCAGGCTGAATTTAAGAAATTCTGGATATTCAATTTCTCTGCAAATCCAGACATTCCGTACAATTAATGTACACAAATTCCGTTGAATTTACATAATTCTTGAAATTCAATTTTTTCTGCAAATCCAGATATTCCGTACATATATAGTGTACACAATTTCAGGCTGAATTTCCGAAATTCTGGATATTCAATTTCTCTGCAAATCCAGACATTCCGTAAACTTCACATACCCAATTTTCCGTTGAATTCTGGATATTCAACTTCTCTGCAAGTCCAGACATTCCGTACAATTAATGTACACAATTTCCCGTTGAATTTACAAACTTCTGGATATTCAATTTCTCTGCAAATCTAGATATTCCGTACACATATAATGTACACAATTTTAGGATAAATTTACGAGATTCTGGATAATCAATTTCTTTGTAAATCCTGACATTCCGTAAATTTAACCTACCCAATTTCTCGTTGAATTCTGGATATTCAATGTCTCTGCAAATCCAGACATTCTGTACAAATAATGTACACAATTTCCCCTTGAATTTACATAGTTCTGGATATTCAATTTCTCTGCAAATCTAGACATTCCGTAAACTTAACCTACCCAATTTCCCGTTGAATTCTGGATATTCAATTTCTCTGTAAATCCAGACATTCCGTACAATTAATATACACAATTTCCGTTGAATTTACATAATTCTTGAAATTCAATTTTTTCTGCAAATCCAGACATTCCGTACATATATAGTGTACACAATTTCAGGCTGAATTTACGAAATTCTGGATATTCAATTTCTCTGCAAATCCAGACATTCCGTAAACTTAACCTACCCAATTTTCCGTTGAATTCTGGATATTCAACATCTCTGCAAATCCAGACATTCCGTACAATTAATGTACACAATTTCCCGTTGAATTTCCATAATTCTTGATATTCAATTTTTTCTGCAAAACCAGACATTCCGTACATATATAGTGTACACAATTTCAGGTTGAATTTACGAAATTCTGGATATTCAATTTCTCTGCAAATCCAGACATTCCGTAAACTTAACCTACCCAATTTTCCGTTGAATTCTGGATATTTAACTTCTCTGCAAATCGAGATATTCCGTACAATTAATGTACACAATTTCCCATTGAATTTACAAAGTTCTGGATGTTCAATTTCTCCGCAAATCCAGACATTCCAAAAACTTAACCTACCCAATTTCCCGCTGAATATACATAGTTCTGGATATTTAATTTCTCCGCAAATCCAGATATTCAGTACATATATTTTGTACACAATTTCAGGCTGAATTTAAGAAATTCTGGATATTCAATTTCTCTGCCAATCCAGACATTCCGTACAATTAATGTACACAATTTCCGTTGAATTTACATAATTCTTGAAATTCAATTTTTTCTGCAAATCCAGACATTCCGTGCATATATAGTGTACACAATTTCAGGCTGAATTTACGAAATTCTGGATATTCAATTTCTCTGCAAATCTAGACATTCCGTAAACTTCACCTACCCAATTTTCCGTTGAATTCTGGATATTCAACTTCTCTGCAAATCCAGATATTCCGTATAATTAATGTACACAATTTCCCATTGAATTTATAAAGTTCTGGATGTTCAATTTCTCTGCAAAACTAGACATTCCAAAAACTTAACCTACCAAATTTCCCGCTGAATATACATAGTTCTAGATATTTAATTTTTCCACAAATCCAGATATTTAATACATATATAATGTACACAATTTCAGGCTGAATTTAAGAAATTCTGGATATTCAATTTCTCTGCCAATCCAGACATTCCATACAATTAATGTACACAATTTCCGTTGAATTTACATAATTCGTGAAATTCAATTTTTTCTGCAAATCCAGACATTCCGTACATATATAGTGTACACAATTTCAGGCTGAATTTACGAAATTCTGGATATTCAATTTCTCTGCAAATCCAGACATTCCGTAAACTTAACCTACCCAATTTTCCGTTGAATTCTGGATATTCAACTTCTCTGCAAATCTAGACATTCCGTACAATTAATGTACACAATTTCCCGTTGAATTTACATAATTCTTGATATTCAATTTTTTCTGCAAAACCAGACATTCCGTACATATATAGTGTACACAATTTCAGGTTGAATTTACGAAATTCTGCATATTCAATTTCTCTACAAATCCAGACATTCCGTAAACTTAACCTACCCAATTTTCCGTTGAATTCTGGATATTTAACTTCTCTGCAAATCTAGATATTCCGTACAATTAATGTACACAATTTCCCATTGAATTTACAAAGTTCTGGATGTTCAATTTCTCCGCAAATCCAGACATTCCAAAAACTTAACCTACCCAATTTCCCGCTGAATATACATAGTTCTGGATATTTAATTTCTCCGCAAATCCAGATATTCAGTACATATATAATGTACACAATTTCAGGCTGAATTTAAGAAATTCTGGATATTCAATTTCTCTGCCAATCCAGACATTCCGTACAATTAATGTACACAATTTCCGTTGAATTTACATAATTCTTGAAATTCAATTTTTTCTGTAAATCCAGACATTCCGTGCATATATAGTGTACACAATTTCAGGCTGAATTTACGAAATTCTGGATATTTAATTTCTCTGCAAATCTAGACATTCCGTAAACTTCACCTACCCAATTTTCCGTTGAATTCTGGATATTCAACTTCTCTGCAAATCCAGATATTCCGTATAATTAATGTACACAATTTCCCATTGAATTTTTAAAGTTCTGGATGTTCAATTTCTCCGCAAATCCAGACATTCCAAAAACTTAACCTACCCAATTTCCCGCTGAATATACATAGTTCTGGATATTTAATTTCTCCGCAAATCCAGATATTCAGTACATATATTTTGTACACAATTTCAGGCTGAATTTAAGAAATTCTGGATATTCAATTTCTCTGCCAATCCAGACATTCCGTACAATTAATGTACACAATTTCCGTTGAATTTACATAATTCTTGAAATTCAATTTTTTCTGCAAATCCAGACATTCCGTGCATATATAGTGTACACAATTTCAGGCTGAATTTACGAAATTCTGGATATTCAATTTCTCTGCAAATCTAGACATTCCGTAAACTTCACCTACCCAATTTTCCGTTGAATTCTGGATATTCAACTTCTCTGCAAATCCAGATATTCCGTATAATTAATGTACACAATTTCCCATTGAATTTATAAAGTTCTGGATGTTCAATTTCTCTGCAAAACTAGACATTCCAAAAACTTAACCTACCAAATTTCCCGCTGAATATACATAGTTCTAGATATTTAATTTTTCCACAAATCCAGATATTTAATACATATATAATGTACACAATTTCAGGCTGAATTTAAGAAATTCTGGATATTCAATTTCTCTGCCAATCCAGACATTCCATACAATTAATGTACACAATTTCCGTTGAATTTACATAATTCGTGAAATTCAATTTTTTCTGCAAATCCAGACATTCCGTACATATATAGTGTACACAATTTCAGGCTGAATTTACGAAATTCTGGATATTCAATTTCTCTGCAAATCCAGACATTCCGTAAACTTAACCTACCCAATTTTCCGTTGAATTCTGGATATTCAACTTCTCTGCAAATCTAGACATTCCGTACAATTAATGTACACAATTTCCCGTTGAATTTACATAATTCTTGATATTCAATTTTTTCTGCAAAACCAGACATTCCGTACATATATAGTGTACACAATTTCAGGTTGAATTTACGAAATTCTGCATATTCAATTTCTCTACAAATCCAGACATTCCGTAAACTTAACCTACCCAATTTTCCGTTGAATTCTGGATATTTAACTTCTCTGCAAATCCAGATATTCCGTACAATTAATGTACACAATTTCCCATTGAATTTACAAAGTTCTGGATGTTCAATTTCTCCGCAAATCCAGACATTCCAAAAACTTAACCTACCCAATTTCCCGCTGAATATACATAGTTCTGGATATTTAATTTCTCCGCAAATCCAGATATTCAGTACATATATAATGTACACAATTTCAGGCTGAATTTAAGAAATTCTGGATATTCAATTTCTCTGCCAATCCAGACATTCCGTACAATTAATGTACACAATTTCCGTTGAATTTACATAATTCTTGAAATTCAATTTTTTCTGTAAATCCAGACATTCCGTGCATATATAGTGTACACAATTTCAGGCTGAATTTACGAAATTCTGGATATTTAATTTCTCTGCAAATCTAGACATTCCGTAAACTTCACCTACCCAATTTTCCGTTGAATTCTGGATATTCAACTTCTCTGCAAATCCAGATATTCCGTATAATTAATGTACACAATTTCCCATTGAATTTTTAAAGTTCTGGATGTTCAATTTCTCTGCAAATCTAGACATTCCAAAAACTTAACCTACCAAATTTCCCGCTGAATATACATAGTTCTAGATATTTAATTTTTCCACAAATCCAGATATTCAATACATATATAATGTACACAATTTCAGGCTGAATTTAAGAAATTCTGGATATTCAACTTCTCTGCCAATCCAGACATTCCGTACAATTAATGTACACAATTTCCGTTGAATTTACATAATTCTTGAAATTCAATTTTTTCTGCAAATCCAGACATTCCGTACATATATAGTGTACACAATTTCAGGCTGAATTTACGAAATTCTGGATATTCAATTTCTCTGCAAATCCAGACATTCCGTAAACTTAACCTACCCAATTTTCTGTTGAATTCTGGATATTCAACTTCTCTGCAAATCTAGACATTCCGTACAATTAATGTACACAATTTCCCGTTGAATTTACAAACTTCTGGATATTCAATTTCTCTACAAATCTAGATATTCCGTACACATATAATGTACACAATTTTAGGATAAATTTACGAGATTCTGGATATTCAATTTCTCTGTAGATCCTGAGATTCCGTAAATTTAACCTACCCAATTTCCCGTAGAATTCTGGATATTCAATTTCTCTGCAAATCAAGACATTCTGTACAAATAATGTACACAATTTCCCCTTGAATTTACATAGTTCTGGATATTCAATTTCTCTGCAAATCCAGACATTCCGTAAACTTAACCTACCAAATTTCCCGTTAAATTTACACACCTCTGGATATTCAATTTTTCGGCAAATATAGACATTCCATCCAATTAATGTACACAATTTCCCGTTGAATTTAAAAAGTTCTAGATATTCAATTTCTCTGTAAATCCAGACATTCCGTGCGTATATAGTGTACACAATTTCAGGCTGAATTTACGAAATTCTGGATATTTAATTTCTCTACAAATCCAGACATTCCGTAAACTTAACCTACCCAATTTTCCGTTGAATTCTTGATATTCAACTTCTCTGCAAATCTAGACATTCCGTACAAGTAATGTACACAATTTCCCGTTGAATTTACATAATTCTTGATATTCAATTTTTTCTGCAAAACCAGACATTCCGTACATATATAGTGTACACAATTTCAGGCTGAATTTACGAAATTCTGGATATACAATTTCTCTTCAAATCCAGACATTCCGTAAACTTAACCTACCCAATTTTCCGTTGAATTCTGGATATTCAACTTCTCTGCAAATCCAGATATTCCGTATAATTAATGTACACAATTTCCCATTGAATTTACAAAGTTCTGGATGTTCAATTTCTCTGCAAATCCAGACATTCCAAAAACTTAACCTACCCAATTTCCCGCTGAATATACATAGTTCTAGATATTTAATTTCTCCGCAAATCCAGATATTCGGTACATATATAATGTACACAATTTCAGGCTGAATTTAAGAAATTCTGGATATTCAATTTCTCTGCAAATCCAGACATTCCGTACAATTAATGTACACAAATTCCGTTGAATTTACATAATTCTTGAAATTCAATTTTTTCTGCAAATCCAGATATTCCGTACATATATAGTGTGCACAATTTCAGGCTGAATTTCCGAAATTCTGGATATTCAATTTCTCTGCAAATCCAGACATTCCGTAAACTTCACATACCCAATTTTCCGTTGAATTCTGGATATTCAACTTCTCTGCAAGTCCAGACATTCCGTACAATTAATGTACACAATTTCCCGTTGAATTTACAAACTTCTGGATATTCAATTTCTCTGCAAATCTAGATATTCCGTACACATATAATGTACACAATTTTAGGATAAATTTACGAGATTCTGGATAATCAATTTCTTTGTAAATCCTGACATTCCGTAAATTTAACCTACCCAATTTCTCGTTGAATTCTGGATATTCAATGTCTCTGCAAATCCAGACATTCTGTACAAATAATGTACACAATTTCCCCTTGAATTTACATAGTTCTGGATATTCAATTTCTCTGCAAATCTAGACATTCCGTAAACTTAACCTACCCAAATTCCCGTTGAATTCTGGATATTCAATTTCTCTGTAAATCCGGACATTCCGTACAATTAATATACACAATTTCCGTTGAATTTACATAATTCTTGAAATTCAATTTTTTCTGCAAATCCAGACATTCCGTACATATATATTGTACACAATTTCAGGCTGAATTTACGAAATTCTGGATATTCAATTTCTCTGCAAATCCAGACATTCCGTAAACTTAACCTACCCAATTTTCCGTTGAATTCTGGATATTCAACATCTCTGCAAATCCAGACATTCCGTACAATTAATGTACACAATTTCCCGTTGAATTTCCATAATTCTTGATATTCAATTTTTTCTGCAAAACCAGACATTCCGTACATATATAGTGTACACAATTTCAGGTTGAATTTACGAAATTCTGGATATTCAATTTCTCTGCAAATCCAGACATTCCGTAAACTTAACCTACCCAATTTTCCGTTGAATTCTGGATATTTAACTTCTCTGCAAATCGAGATATTCCGTACAATTAATGTACACAATTTCCCATTGAATTTACAAAGTTCTGGATGTTCAATTTCTCCGCAAATCCAGACATTCCAAAAACTTAACCTACCCAATTTCCCGCTGAATATACATAGTTCTGGATATTTAATTTCTCCGCAAATCCAGATATTCAGTACATATATTTTGTACACAATTTCAGGCTGAATTTAAGAAATTCTGGATATTCAATTTCTCTGCCAATCCAGACATTCCGTACAATTAATGTACACAATTTCCGTTGAATTTACATAATTCTTGAAATTCAATTTTTTCTGCAAATCCAGACATTCCGTGCATATATAGTGTACACAATTTCAGGCTGAATTTACGAAATTCTGGATATTCAATTTCTCTGCAAATCTAGACATTCCGTAAACTTCACCTACCCAATTTTCCGTTGAATTCTGGATATTCAACTTCTCTGCAAATCCAGATATTCCGTATAATTAATGTACACAATTTCCCATTGAATTTATAAAGTTCTGGATGTTCAATTTCTCTGCAAAACTAGACATTCCAAAAACTTAACCTACCAAATTTCCCGCTGAATATACATAGTTCTAGATATTTAATTTTTCCACAAATCCAGATATTTAATACATATATAATGTACACAATTTCAGGCTGAATTTAAGAAATTCTGGATATTCAATTTCTCTGCCAATCCAGACATTCCATACAATTAATGTACACAATTTCCGTTGAATTTACATAATTCGTGAAATTCAATTTTTTCTGCAAATCCAGACATTCCGTACATATATAGTGTACACAATTTCAGGCTGAATTTACGAAATTCTGGATATTCAATTTCTCTGCAAATCCAGACATTCCGTAAACTTAACCTACCCAATTTTCCGTTGAATTCTGGATATTCAACTTCTCTGCAAATCTAGACATTCCGTACAATTAATGTACACAATTTCCCGTTGAATTTACATAATTCTTGATATTCAATTTTTTCTGCAAAACCAGACATTCCGTACATATATAGTGTACACAATTTCAGGTTGAATTTACGAAATTCTGCATATTCAATTTCTCTACAAATCCAGACATTCCGTAAACTTAACCTACCCAATTTTCCGTTGAATTCTGGATATTTAACTTCTCTGCAAATCCAGATATTCCGTACAATTAATGTACACAATTTCCCATTGAATTTACAAAGTTCTGGATGTTCAATTTCTCCGCAAATCCAGACATTCCAAAAACTTAACCTACCCAATTTCCCGCTGAATATACATAGTTCTGGATATTTAATTTCTCCGCAAATCCAGATATTCAGTACATATATAATGTACACAATTTCAGGCTGAATTTAAGAAATTCTGGATATTCAATTTCTCTGCCAATCCAGACATTCCGTACAATTAATGTACACAATTTCCGTTGAATTTACATAATTCTTGAAATTCAATTTTTTCTGTAAATCCAGACATTCCGTGCATATATAGTGTACACAATTTCAGGCTGAATTTACGAAATTCTGGATATTTAATTTCTCTGCAAATCTAGACATTCCGTAAACTTCACCTACCCAATTTTCCGTTGAATTCTGGATATTCAACTTCTCTGCAAATCCAGATATTCCGTATAATTAATGTACACAATTTCCCATTGAATTTTTAAAGTTCTGGATGTTCAATTTCTCTGCAAATCTAGACATTCCAAAAACTTAACCTACCAAATTTCCCGCTGAATATACATAGTTCTAGATATTTAATTTTTCCACAAATCCAGATATTCAATACATATATAATGTACACAATTTCAGGCTGAATTTAAGAAATTCTGGATATTCAACTTCTCTGCCAATCCAGACATTCCGTACAATTAATGTACACAATTTCCGTTGAATTTACATAATTCTTGAAATTCAATTTTTTCTGCAAATCCAGACATTCCGTACATATATAGTGTACACAATTTCAGGCTGAATTTACGAAATTCTGGATATTCAATTTCTCTGCAAATCCAGACATTCCGTAAACTTAACCTACCCAATTTTCTGTTGAATTCTGGATATTCAACTTCTCTGCAAATCTAGACATTCCGTACAATTAATGTACACAATTTCCCGTTGAATTTACAAACTTCTGGATATTCAATTTCTCTACAAATCTAGATATTCCGTACACATATAATGTACACAATTTTAGGATAAATTTACGAGATTCTGGATATTCAATTTCTCTGTAGATCCTGAGATTCCGTAAATTTAACCTACCCAATTTCCCGTAGAATTCTGGATATTCAATTTCTCTGCAAATCAAGACATTCTGTACAAATAATGTACACAATTTCCCCTTGAATTTACATAGTTCTGGATATTCAATTTCTCTGCAAATCCAGACATTCCGTAAACTTAACCTACCAAATTTCCCGTTAAATTTACACACCTCTGGATATTCAATTTTTCGGCAAATATAGACATTCCATCCAATTAATGTACACAATTTCCCGTTGAATTTAAAAAGTTCTAGATATTCAATTTCTCTGTAAATCCAGACATTCCGTGCGTATATAGTGTACACAATTTCAGGCTGAATTTACGAAATTCTGGATATTCAATTTCTCTACAAATCCAGACATTCCGTAAACTTAACCTACCCAATTTTCCGTTGAATTCTGGATATTCAACTTCTCTGCAAATCTAGACATTCCGTACAAGTAATGTACACAATTTCCCGTTGAATTTACATAATTCTTGATATTCAATTTTTTCTGCAAAACCAGACATTCCGTACATATATAGTGTACACAATTTCAGGCTGAATTTACGAAATTCTGGATATACAATTTCTCTTCAAATCCAGACATTCCGTAAACTTAACCTACCCAATTTTCCGTTGAATTCTGGATATTCAACTTCTCTGCAAATCCAGATATTCCGTATAATTAATGTACACAATTTCCCATTGAATTTACAAAGTTCTGGATGTTCAATTTCTCTGCAAATCCAGACATTCCAAAAACTTAACCTACCCAATTTCCCGCTGAATATACATAGTTCTAGATATTTAATTTCTCCGCAAATCCAGATATTCGGTACATATATAATGTACACAATTTCAGGCTGAATTTAAGAAATTCTGGATATTCAATTTCTCTGCAAATCCAGACATTCCGTACAATTAATGTACACAAATTCCGTTGAATTTACATAATTCTTGAAATTCAATTTTTTCTGCAAATCCAGATATTCCGTACATATATAGTGTACACAATTTCAGGCTGAATTTCCGAAATTCTGGATATTCAATTTCTCTGCAAATCCAGACATTCCGTAAACTTCACATACCCAATTTTCCGTTGAATTCTGGATATTCAACTTCTCTGCAAGTCCAGACATTCCGTACAATTAATGTACACAATTTCCCGTTGAATTTACAAACTTCTGGATATTCAATTTCTCTGCAAATCTAGATATTCCGTACACATATAATGTACACAATTTTAGGATAAATTTACGAGATTCTGGATAATCAATTTCTTTGTAAATCCTGACATTCCGTAAATTTAACCTACCCAATTTCTCGTTGAATTCTGGATATTCAATGTCTCTGCAAATCCAGACATTCTGTACAAATAATGTACACAATTTCCCCTTGAATTTACATAGTTCTGGATATTCAATTTCTCTGCAAATCTAGACATTCCGTAAACTTAACCTACCCAATTTCCCGTTGAATTCTGGATATTCAATTTCTCTGTAAATCCAGACATTCCGTACAATTAATATACACAATTTCCGTTGAATTTACATAATTCTTGAAATTCAATTTTTTCTGCAAATCCAGACATTCCGTACATATATAGTGTACACAATTTCAGGCTGAATTTACGAAATTCTGGATATTCAATTTCTCTGCAAATCCAGACATTCCGTAAACTTAACCTACCCAATTTTCCGTTGAATTCTGGATATTCAACATCTCTGCAAATCCAGACATTCCGTACAATTAATGTACACAATTTCCCGTTGAATTTCCATAATTCTTGATATTCAATTTTTTCTGCAAAACCAGACATTCCGTACATATATAGTGTACACAATTTCAGGTTGAATTTACGAAATTCTGGATATTCAATTTCTCTGCAAATCCAGACATTCCGTAAACTTAACCTACCCAATTTTCCGTTGAATTCTGGATATTTAACTTCTCTGCAAATCGAGATATTCCGTACAATTAATGTACACAATTTCCCATTGAATTTACAAAGTTCTGGATGTTCAATTTCTCCGCAAATCCAGACATTCCAAAAACTTAACCTACCCAATTTCCCGCTGAATATACATAGTTCTGGATATTTAATTTCTCCGTAAATCCAGATATTCAGTACATATATTATGTACACAATTTCAGGCTGAATTTAAGAAATTCTGGATATTCAATTTCTCTGCCAATCCAGACATTCCGTACAATTAATGTACACAATTTCCGTTGAATTTACATAATTCTTGAAATTCAATTTTTTCTGCAAATCCAGACATTCCGTGCATATATAGTGTACACAATTTCAGGCTGAATTTACGAAATTCTGGATATTCAATTTCTCTGCAAATCTAGACATTCCGTAAACTTAACCTACCCAATTTCCCGTTGAATTCTGGATATTCAATTTCTCTGTAAATCCAGACATTCCGTACAATTAATATACACAATTTCCGTTGAATTTACATAATTCTTGAAATTCAATTTTTTCTGCAAATCCAGACATTCCGTACATATATAGTGTACACAATTTCAGGCTGAATTTACGAAATTCTGGATATTCAATTTCTCTGCAAATCCAGACATTCCGTAAACTTAACCTACCCAATTTTCCGTTGAATTCTGGATATTCAACTTCTCTGCAAATCCAGATATTCCGTATAATTAATGTACACAATTTCCCATTGAATTTATGAAGTTCTGGATGTTCAATTTCTCTGCAAATCTAGACATTCCAAAAACTTAACCTACCAAATTTCCCGCTGAATATACATAGTTCTAGATATTTAATTTTTCCACAAATCCAGATATTGAATACATATATAATGTACACAATTTCAGGCTGAATTTAAGAAATTCTGGATATTCAATTTCTCTGCCAATCTAGACATTCCATACAATTAATGTACACAATTTCCGTTGAATTTACATAATTCGTGAAATTCAATTTTTTCTGCAAATCCAGACATTCCGTACATATATAGTGTACACAATTTCAGGCTGAATTTACGAAATTCTGGATATTCAATTTCTCTGCAAATCCAGACATTCCGTAAACTTAACCTACCCAATTTTCCGTTGAATTCTGGATATTCAACTTCTCTGCAAATCTAGACATTCCGTACAAGTAATGTACACAATTTCCCGTTGAATTTACATAATTCTTGATATTCAATTTTTTCTGCAAAACCAGACATTCCGTACATATATAGTGTACACAATTTCAGGTTGAATTTACGAAATTCTGCATATTCAATTTCTCTTCAAATCCAGACATTCCGTAAACTTAACCTACCCAATTTTCCGTTGAATTCTGGATATTTAACTTCTCTGCAAATCCAGATATTCCGTACAATTAATGTACACAATTTCCCATTGAATTTACAAAGTTCTGGATGTTCAATTTCTCCGCAAATCCAGACATTCCAAAAACTTAACCTACCCAATTTCCCGCTGAATATACATAGTTCTGGATATTTAATTTCTCCGCAAATCCAGATATTCAGTACATATATAATGTACACAATTTCAGGCTGAATTTAAGAAATTCTGGATATTCAATTTCTCTGCCAATCCAGACATTCCGTACAATTAATGTACACAATTTCCGTTGAATTTACATAATTCTTGAAATTCAATTTTTTCTGTAAATCCAGACATTCCGTGCATATATAGTGTACACAATTTCAGGCTGAATTTACGAAATTCTGGATATTTAATTTCTCTGCAAATCTAGACATTCCGTAAACTTCACCTACCCAATTTTCCGTTGAATTCTGGATATTCAACTTATCTGCAAATCCAGATATTCCGTATAATTAATGTACACAATTTCCCATTGAATTTTTAAAGTTCTGGATGTTCAATTTCTCTGCAAATCTAGACATTCCAAAAACTTAACCTACCAAATTTCCCGCTGAATATACATAGTTCTAGATATTTAATTTTTCCACAAATCCAGATATTCAATACATATATAATGTACACAATTTCAGGCTGAATTTAAGAAATTCTGGATATTCAACTTCTCTGCCAATCCAGACATTCCGTACAATTAATGTACACAATTTCCGTTGAATTTACATAATTCTTGAAATTCAATTTTTTCTGCAAATCCAGACATTCCGTACATATATAGTGTACACAATTTCAGGCTGAATTTACGAAATTCTGGATATTCAATTTCTCTGCAAATCCAGACATTCCGTAAACTTAACCTACCCAATTTTCTGTTGAATTCTGGATATTCAACTTCTCTGCAAATCTAGACATTCCGTACAATTAATATACACAATTTCCCGTTGAATTTACAAACTTCTGGATATTCAATTTCTCTACAAATCTAGATATTCCGTACACATATAATGTACACAATTTTAGGATAAATTTACGAGATTCTGGATATTCAATTTCTCTGTAGATCCTGAGATTCCGTAAATTTAACCTACCCAATTTCCCGTAGAATTCTGGATATTCAATTTCTCTGCAAATCAAGACATTCTGTACAAATAATGTACACAATTTCCCCTTGAATTTACATAGTTCTGGATATTCAATTTCTCTGCAAATCCAGACATTCCGTAAACTTAACCTACCAAATTTCCCGTTAAATTTACACACCTCTGGATATTCAATTTTTCGGCAAATATAGACATTCCATCCAATTAATGTACACAATTTCCCGTTGAATTTAAAAAGTTCTAGATATTCAATTTCTCTGTAAATCCAGACATTCCGTGCGTATATAGTGTACACAATTTCAGGCTGAATTTACGAAATTCTGGATATTCAATTTCTCTACAAATCCAGACATTCCGTAAACTTAACCTACCCAATTTTCCGTTGAATTCTGGATATTCAACTTCTCTGCAAATCTAGACATTCCGTACAAGTAATGTACACAATTTCCCGTTGAATTTACATAATTCTTGATATTCAATTTTTTCTGCAAAACCAGACATTCCGTACATATATAGTGTACACAATTTCAGGCTGAATTTACATAATTCTGGATATACAATTTCTCTTCAAATCCAGACATTCCGTAAACTTAACCTACCCAATTTTCCGTTGAATTCTGGATATTCAACTTCTCTGCAAATCCAGATATTCCGTATAATTAATGTACACAATTTCCCATTGAATTTACAAAGTTCTGGATGTTCAATTTCTCTGCAAATCCAGACATTCCAAAAACTTAACCTACCCAATTTCCCGCTGAATATACATAGTTCTAGATATTTAATTTCTCCGCAAATCCAGATATTCGGTACATATATAATGTACACAATTTCAGGCTGAATTTAAGAAATTCTGGATATTCAATTTCTCTGCAAATCCAGACATTCCGTACAATTAATGTACACAATTTCCGTTGAATTTACATAATTCTTGAAATTCAATTTTTTCTGCAAATCCAGATATTCCGTACATATATAGTGTACACAATTTCAGGCTGAATTTCCGAAATTCTGGATATTCAATTTCTCTGCAAATCCAGACATTCCGTAAACTTCACATACCCAATTTTCCGTTGAATTCTGGATATTCAACTTCTCTGCAAGTCCAGACATTCCGTACAATTAATGTACACAATTTCCCGTTGAATTTACAAACTTCTGGATATTCAATTTCTCTGCAAATCTAGATATTCCGTACACATATAATGTACACAATTTTAGGATAAATTTACGAGATTCTGGATAATCAATTTCTTTGTAAATCCTGACATTCCGTAAATTTAACCTACCCAATTTCTCGTTGAATTCTGGATATTCAATGTCTCTGCAAATCCAGACATTCTGTACAAATAATGTACACAATTTCCCCTTGAATTTACATAGTTCTGGATATTCAATTTCTCTGCAAATCTAGACATTCCGTAAACTTAACCTACCCAATTTCCCGTTGAATTCTGGATATTCAATTTCTCTGTAAATCCAGACATTCCGTACAATTAATATACACCATTTCCGTTGAATTTACATAATTCTTGAAATTCAATTTTTTCTGCAAATCCAGACATTCCGTACATATATAGTGTACACAATTTCAGGCTGAATTTACAAAATTCTGGATATTCAATTTCTCTGCAAATCCAGACATTCCGTAAACTTAACCTACCCAATTTTCCGTTGAATTCTGGATATTCAACATCTCTGCAAATCCAGACATTCCGTACAATTAATGTACACAATTTCCCGTTGAATTTCCATAATTCTTGATATTCAATTTTTTCTGCAAAACCAGACATTCCGTACATATATAGTGTACACAATTTCAGGTTGAATTTACGAAATTCTGGATATTCAATTTCTCTGCAAATCCAGACATTCCGTAAACTTAACCTACCCAATTTTCCGTTGAATTCTGGATATTTAACTTCTCTGCAAATCGAGATATTCCGTACAATTAATGTACACAATTTCCCATTGAATTTACAAAGTTCTGGATGTTCAATTTCTCCGCAAATCCAGACATTCCAAAAACTTAACCTACCCAATTTCCCGCTGAATATACATTGTTCTAGATATTTAATTTCTCCGCAAATCCAGATATTCAGTACATATATTATGTACACAATTTCAGGCTGAATTTAAGAAATTCTGGATATTCAATTTCTCTGCCAATCCAAACATTCCGTACAATTAATGTACACAATTTCCGTTGAATTTACATAATTCTTGAAATTCAATTTTTTCTGCAAATCCAGACATTCCGTGCATATATAGTGTACACAATTTCAGGCTGAATTTACGAAATTCTGGATATTCAATTTCTCTGCAAATCTAGACATTCCGTAAACTTCACCTACCCAATTTTCCGTTGAATTCTGGATATTCAACTTCTCTGCAAATCCAGATATTCCGTATAATTAATGTACACAATTTCCCATTGAATTTATAAAGTTCTGGATGTTCAATTTCTCTGCAAATCTAGACATTCCAAAAACTTAACCTACCAAATTTCCCGCTGAATATACATAGTTCTAGATATTTAATTTTTCCACAAATCCAGATATTTAATACATATATAATGTACACAATTTCAGGCTGAATTTAAGAAATTCTGGATATTCAATTTCTCTGCCAATCCAGACATTCCATACAATTAATGTACACAATTTCCGTTGAATTTACATAATTCGTGAAATTCAATTTTTTCTGCAAATCCAGACATTCCGTACATATATAGTGTACACAATTTCAGGCTGAATTTACGAAATTCTGGATATTCAATTTCTCTGCAAATCCAGACATTCCGTAAACTTAACCTACCCAATTTTCCGTTGAATTCTGGATATTCAACTTCTCTGCAAATCTAGACATTCCGTACAAGTAATGTACACAATTTCCCGTTGAATTTACATAATTCTTGATATTCAATTTTTTCTGCAAAACCAGACATTCCGTACATATATAGTGTACACAATTTCAGGTTGAATTTACGAAATTCTGGATATTCAATTTCTCTGCAAATCCAGACATTCCGTAAACTTAACCTACCCAATTTTCCGTTGAATTCTGGATATTTAACTTCTCTGCAAATCCAGATATTCCGTACAATTAATGTACACAATTTCCCATTGAATTTACAAAGTTCTGGATGTTCAATTTCTCCGCAAATCCAGACATTCCAAAAACTTAACCTACCCAATTTCCCGCTGAATATACATAGTTCTGGATATTTAATTTCTCCGCAAATCCAGATATTCAGTACATATATAATGTACACAATTTCAGGCTGAATTTAAGAAATTCTGGATATTCTATTTCTCTGCCAATCCAGACATTCCGTACAATTAATGTACACAATTTCCGTTGAATTTACATAATTCTTTAAATTCAATTTTTTCTGTAAATCCAGACATTCCGTGCATATATAGTGTACACAATTTCAGGCTGAATTTACGAAATTCTGGATATTTAATTTCTCTGCAAATCTAGACATTCCGTAAACTTCACCTACCCAATTTTCCGTTGAATTCTGGATATTCAACTTCTCTGCAAATCCAGATATTCCGTATAATTAATGTACACAATTTCCCATTGAATTTTTAAAGTTCTGGATGTTCAATTTCTCTGCAAATCTAGACATTCCAAAAACTTAACCTACCAAATTTCCCGCTGAATATACATAGTTCTAGATATTTAATTTTTCCACAAATCCAGATATTCAATACATATATAATGTACACAATTTCAGGCTGAATTTAAGAAATTCTGGATATTCAACTTCTCTGCCAATCCAGACATTCCGTACAATTAATGTACACAATTTCCGTTGAATTTACATAATTCTTGAAATTCAATTTTTTCTGCAAATCCAGACATTCCGTACATATATAGTGTACACAATTTCAGGCTGAATTTACGAAATTCTGGATATTCAATTTCTCTGCAAATCCAGACATTCCGTAAACTTAACCTACCCAATTTTCTGTTGAATTCTGGATATTCAACTTCTCTGCAAATCTAGACATTCCGTACAATTAAAGTACACAATTTCCCGTTGAATTTACAAACTTCTGGATATTCAATTACTCTACAAATCTAGATATTCCGTACACATATAATGTACACAATTTTAGGATAAATTTACGAGATTCTGGATATTCAATTTCTCTGTAGATCCTGAGATTCCGTAAATTTAACCTACCCAATTTCCCGTAGAATTCTGGATATTCAATTTCTCTGCAAATCAAGACATTCTGTACAAATAATGTACACAATTTCCCCTTGAATTTACATAGTTCTGGATATTCAATTTCTCTGCAAATCCAGACATTCCGTAAACTTAACCTACCAAATTTCCCGTTAAATTTACACACCTCTGGATATTCAATTTTTCGGCAAATATAGACATTCCATCCAATTAATGTACACAATTTCCCGTTGAATTTAAAAAGTTCTAGATATTCAATTTCTCTGTAAATCCAGACATTCCGTGCGTATATAATGTACACAATTTCAGGCTGAATTTACGAAATTCTGGATATTCAATTTCTCTGCAAATCCAGACATTCCGTACAATTAATGTACACAATTTCCGTTGAATTTACATAATTCTTGATATTCAATTTTTTTTTCTGCAAAACCAGACATTCCGTACATATATAGTGTACACAACTTCAGGCTGAATTTACGAAATTCTGCATATACAATTTCTCTGCAAATCCAGACATTCCGTAAACTTAACCTACCCAATTTTCCGTTGAATTCTGGATATTTAACTTCTCTGGAAATCCAGATATTCCGTATAATTAATGTACACAATTTCCCATTGAATTTACAAAGTTCTGGATGTTCAATTTCTCCGCAAATCCAGACATTCCAAAAACTTAACCTACCCAATTTCCCGCTGAATATACATAGTTCTGGATATTTAATTTCTCCGCAAATCCAGATATTCAGTACATATATAATGTACTCAATTTCAGGCTGAATTTAAGAAATTCTGGATATTCAATTTCTCTGCCAATCCAGACATTCCGTACAATTAATGTACACAATTTCCGTTGAATTTACATAATTCTTGAAATTCAATTTTTTCTGCAAATCCAGACATTCCGTACATATATAGTGTACACAATTTCAGGCTGAATTTACGAAATTCTGGATATTCAATTTCTCTACAAATCCAGACATTCCGTAAACTTAACCTACCCAATTTTCCGTTGAATTCTGGATATTCAACTTCTCTGCAAATCTAGACATTCCGTACAATTAATGTACACAATTTCCCGTTGAATTTACATAATTCTTGATATTCAATTTTTTCTGCAAAACCAGACATTCCGTACATATATAGTGTACACAATTTCAGGCTGAATTTACGAAATTCTGGATATTCAATTTCTCTGCAAATCCAGACATTCCGTAAACTTAACCTACCCAATTTTCCGTTGAATTCTGGATATTCAACTTCTCTGCAAATCCAGATATTCCGTATAATTAATGTACACGATTTCCCATTGAATTTACAAAGTTCTGGATGTTCAATTTCTCTGCAAATCCAGACATTCCAAAAACTTAACCTACCCAATTTCCCGCTGAATATACATAGTTCTAGATATTTAATTTCTCGGCAAATCCAGATATTCAGTACATATATAATGTACACAATTTCAGGCTGAATTTAAGAAATTCTGGATATTCAACTTCTCTGCCAATCCAGACATTCCGTACAATTAACGTACACAATTTCCGTTGAATTTACATAATTCTTGAAATTCAATTTTTTCTGCAAATCCAGACATTCCGTACATATATAGTGTACACAATTTCAGGCTGAATTTACGAAATTCTGGATATTCAATTTCTCTGCAAATCCTGACATTCCGTAAACTTAACCTACCCAATTTTCCGTTGAATTCTGGATATTCAACTTCTCTGCAAATCTAGATATTCCGTACAATTAATGTACACAATTTCCCGTTGAATTTATAAACTTCTGGATATTCAATTTCTCTACAAATCTAGATATTCCGTACACATATAACGTACACAATTTTAGGATAAATTTACGAGATTCTGGATATTCAATTTCTCTGTAGATCCTGACATTCCGCAAATTTAACCTACCCAATTTCCCGTAGAATTCTGGATATTCAATTTCTCTGCAAATCAAGACATTCTGTACAAATAATGTACACAATTTCCCCTTGAATTTACATAGTTCTGGATATTCAATTTCTCTGCAAATCCAGACATTCCGTAAACTTAACCTACCAAATTTCCCGTTAAATTTACACACCTCTGGATATTCAATTTTTCGGCAAATATAGACATTCCATCCAATTAATGTACACAATTTCCCGTTGAATTTAAAAAGTTCTAGATATTCAATTTCTCTGTAAATCCAGACATTCCGTGCGTATATAATGTACACAATTTCAGGCTGAATTTACGAAATTCTGGATATTCAATTTCTCTGCAAATCCAGACATTCCGTACAATTAATGTACACAATTTCCGTTGAATTTACATAATTCTTGATATTCAATTTTTTTTTCTGCAAAACCAGACATTCCGTACATATATAGTGTACACAACTTCAGGCTGAATTTACGAAATTCTGCATATTCAATTTCTCTGCAAATCCAGACATTCCGTAAACTTAACCTACCCAATTTTCCGTTGAATTCTGGATATTTAACTTCTCTGCAAATCCAGATATTCCGTATAATTAATGTACACAATTTCCAATTGAATTTACAAAGTTCTGGATGTTCAATTTCTCCGCAAATCCAGACATTCCAAAAACTTAACCTACCCAATTTCCCGCTGAATATACATAGTTCTGGATATTTAATTTCTCCGCAAATCCAGATATTCAGTACATATATAATGTACTCAATTTCAGGCTGAATTTAAGAAATTCTGGATATTCAATTTCTCTGCCAATCCAGACATTCCGTACATTTAATGTACACAATTTCCGTTGAATTTACATAATTCTTGAAATTCAATTTTTTCTGCAAATCCAGACATTCCGTACATATATAGTGTACACAATTTCAGGCTGAATTTACGAAATTCTGGATATTCAATTTCTCTACAAATCCAGACATTCCGTAAACTTAACCTACCCAATTTTCCGTTGAATTCTGGATATTCAACTTCTCTGCAAATCTAGACATTCCGTACAATTAATGTACACAATTTCCCGTTGAATTTACATAATTCGTGATATTCAATTTTTTCTGCAAAACCAGACATTCCGTACATATATAGTGTACACAATTTCAGGCTGAATTTACGAAATTCTGGATATTCAATTTCTCTGCAAATCCAGACATTCCGTAAACTTAACCTACCCAATTTTCCGTTGAATTCTGGATATTCAACTTCTCTGCAAATCCAGATATTCCGTATAATTAATGTACACGATTTCCCATTGAATTTACAAAGTTCTGGATGTTCAATTTCTCTGCAAATCCAGACATTCCAAAAACTTAACCTACCCAATTTCCCGCTGAATATACATTGTTCTAGATATTTAATTTCTCCGCAAATCCAGATATTCTGTACATATATAATGTACACAATTTCAGGCTGAATTTAAGAAATTCTGGATATTCAATTTCTCTGCCAATCCAGACATTCCGAACAATTAATGTACACAATTTCCGTTGAATTTACATAATTCTTGAAATTCAATTTTTTCTGCAAATCCAGATATTCCGTACATATATAGTGTACACAATTTCAGGCTGAATTTACGAAATTCTGGATATTCAATTTCTCTGCAAATCCAGACATTTCGTAAACTTCACCTACCCAATTTTCCGTTGAATTCTGGATACTCAACTTCTCTGCAAGTCCAGACATTCCGTACAATTAATGTACACAATTTCCCGTTGAATTTACAAACTTCTGGATATTCAATTTCTCTACAAATCTAGATATTCCGTACACATATAATGTACACAATTTTAGGATAAATTTACGAGATTCTGGATATTCAATTTCTCTGTAGATCCTGACATTCCGCAAATTTAACCTACCCAATTTCCCGTAGAATTCTGGATATTCAATTTCTCTGCAAATCAAGACATTCTGTACAAATAATGTACACAATTTCCCCTTGAATTTACATAGTTCTGGATATTCAATTTCTCTGCAAATCCAGACATTCCGTAAACTTAACCTACCAAATTTCCCGTTAAATTTACACACCTCTGGATATTCAATTTTTCGGCAAATATAGACATTCCATCCAATTAATGTACACAATTTCCCGTTGAATTTAAAAAGTTCTAGATATTCAATTTCTCTGTAAATCCAGACATTCCGTGCGTATATAATGTACACAATTTCAGGCTGAATTTACGAAATTCTGGATATTCAATTTCTCTGCAAATCCAGACATTCCGTACAATTAATGTACACAATTTCCGTTGAATTTACATAATTCTTGATATTCAATTTTTTTTTCTGCAAAACCAGACATTCCGTACATATATAGTGTACACAACTTCAGGCTGAATTTACGAAATTCTGCATATTCAATTTCTCTGCAAATCCAGACATTCCGTAAACTTAACCTACCCAATTTTCCGTTGAATTCTGGATATTTAACTTCTCTGCAAATCCAGATATTCCGTATAATTAATGTACACAATTTCCAATTGAATTTACAAAGTTCTGGATGTTCAATTTCTCCGCAAATCCAGACATTCCAAAAACTTAACCTACCCAATTTCCCGCTGAATATACATAGTTCTGGATATTTAATTTCTCCGCAAATCCAGATATTCAGTACATATATAATGTACTCAATTTCAGGCTGAATTTAAGAAATTCTGGATATTCAATTTCTCTGCCAATCCAGACATTCCGTACATTTAATGTACACAATTTCCGTTGAATTTACATACTTCTTGAAATTCAATTTTTTCTGCAAATCCAGACATTCCGTACATATATAGTGTACACAATTTCAGGCTGAATTTACGAAATTCTGGATATTCAATTTCTCTACAAATCCAGACATTCCGTAAACTTAACCTACCCAATTTTCCGTTGAATTCTGGATATTCAACTTCTCTGCAAATCTAGACATTCCGTACAATTAATGTACACAATTTCCCGTTGAATTTACATAATTCGTGATATTCAATTTTTTCTGCAAAACCAGACATTCCGTACATATATAGTGTACACAATTTCAGGCTGAATTTACGAAATTCTGGATATTCAATTTCTCTGCAAATCCAGACATTCCGTAAACTTAACCTACCCAATTTTCCGTTGAATTCTGGATATTCAACTTCTCTGCAAATCCAGATATTCCGTATAATTAATGTACACGATTTCCCATTGAATTTACAAAGTTCTGGATGTTCAATTTCTCTGCAAATCCAGACATTCCAAAAACTTAACCTACCCAATTTCCCGCTGAATATACATTGTTCTAGATATTTAATTTCTCCGCAAATCCAGATATTCTGTACATATATAATGTACACAATTTCAGGCTGAATTTAAGAAATTCTGGATATTCAATTTCTCTGCCAATCCAGACATTCCGTACAATTAATGTACACAATTTCCGTTGAATTTACATAATTCTTGAAATTCAATTTTTTCTGCAAATCCAGATATTCCGTACATATATAGTGTACACAATTTCAGGCTGAATTTACGAAATTCTGGATATTCAATTTCTCTGCAAATCCAGACATTTCGTAAACTTCACCTACCCAATTTTCCGTTGAATTCTGGATACTCAACTTCTCTGCAAGTCCAGACATTCCGTACAATTAATGTACACAATTTCCCGTTGAATTTACAAACTTCTGGATATTCAATTTCTCTGCAAATCTAGATATTCCGTACACATATAATGTACACAATTTTAGGATAAATTTACGAGATTCTGGATATTGAATTTCTTTGTAAATCCTAACATTCCGTAAATTTAACCTACCCAATTTCTCGTTGAATTCTGGATATTCAATTTCTTTACAAATCCAGACATTCTGTACAAATAATGTACACAATTTCCCCTTGAATTTACATAGTTCTGGATATTCAATTTCACTGCAAATCTAGACATTCCGTAAACTTAACCTACCCAATTTCCCGTTGAATTCTGGATATTCAATTTCTCTGCAAATCCAGACATTCCGTACAATTAATATACACAATTTCCGTTGAATTTACATAATTCTTGAAATTCAATTTTTTCTGCAAATCCAGACATTCCGTAGATATATAGTTTACACAATTTCAGGCTGAATTTATGAAATTCTGGATATTCAATTTCTCTGCAAATCCAGACATTCCGTAAACTTAACCTACCCAATTTTCCGTTGAATTCTGGATATTCAACTTCTCTGCAAATCCAGACATTCCGTACAATTAATGTACACAATTTCCCGTTGAATTTACAAACTTCTGGATATTCAATTTCTCTGCAAATCTAGATATTCCGTACACATATAATGTACACAATTTTAGGATAAATTTACGAGATTCTGGATATTGAATTTCTTTGTAAATCCTGACATTCCGTAAATTTAACCTACCCAATTTCTCGTTGAATTCTGGATATTCAATTTCTTTGCAAATCCAGACATTCTGTGCAAATAATGTACACAATTTCCCCTTGAATTTACATAGTTCTGGATATTCAATTTCTCTGCAAATCTAGACATTCCGTAAACTTAACCTACCCAATTTCCCGTAGAATTCTGGATATTCAATTTCTCTGCAAATCCAGACATTCCGTACAATTAATATACACAATTTCCGTTGAATTTACATAATTCTTGAAATTCAATTTTTTCTGCAAATCCAGACATTCCGTACATATATAGTTTACACAATTTCAGGCTGAATTTATGAAATTCTGGATATTCAATTTCTCTGCCAATCCAGACATTCCGTACAATTAATGTACACAATTTCCGTTGAATTTACATAATTCTTGAAATTCAATTTATTCTGTAAATCAAGACATTCCGTGCATATATAGTATACAAAATTTCAGGCTGAATTTACGAAATTCTGGATATTCAATTTCTCTCCAAATCTAGACATTCCGTAAACTTCACCTACCCAATTTTCCGTTGAATTCTGGATATTCAACTTCTCTGCAAATCCAGATATTCCGTATAATTAATGTACACAATTTCCCATTGAATTTATAAAGTTCTGGATGTTCAATTTCTCTGCAAATCTAGACATTCCAAAAACTTAACCTACCAAATTTCCCGCTGAATATACATAGTTCTAGATATTTAATTTTTCCACAAATCCAGATATTTAATACATATATAATGTACACGATTTCAGGCTGAATTTAAGAAATTCTGGATATTCAATTTCTCTGCCAATCCAGACATTCCATACAATTAATGTACACAATTTCCGTTGAATTTACATAATTCGTGAAATTCAATTTTTTCTGCAAATCCAGACATTCCGTACATATATAGTGTACAGAATTTCAGGCTGAATTTACGAAATTCTGGATATTCAATTTCTCTGCAAATCCAGACATTCCGTAAACTTAACCTACCCAATTTTCCGTTGAATTCTGGATATTCAACTTCTCAGCAAATCCAGATATTCCGTATAATTAATGTACACAATTTCCCATTGAATTTACAAAGTTCTGAATATTCAATTTCTCCGCAAATCCAGACATTCCAAAAACTTAACCTACCCAATTTCCCACTGAATATACATAGTTCTGGATATTTAATTTCTCCGCAAATCCAGATATTCAGTACATATATAATGTACACAATTTCAGGCTGAATTTAAGAAATTCTGGATATTCAATTTCTCTGCCAATCCAGACATTCCGTACAATTAATGTACACAATTTCCGTTGAATTAACATAATTCTTGAAATTCAATTTTTTCTGTAAATCCAGACATTCCGTACATATATAGTGTACACAATTTCAGGTTGAATTTACGAAATTGTGGATATTCAATTTCTCTGCAAATCCAGACATTCCGTAAACTTAACCTACCCAATTTTCCGTTGAATTCTGGATATTTAACTTCTCTGCAAATCCAGATATTCCGTATAATTAATGTACACAATTTCCCATTGAATTTACAAAGTTCTGGATGTTCAATTTCTCCGCAAATCCAGACATTCCGTACATATATAGTGTACACAATTTCAGGCTGAATTTACGAAATTCTGGATATTCAATTTCACTGCAAATCCAGACATTCCGTACAATTAATGTACACAATTTCCGTTGAATTTACATAATTCTTGATATTCAATTTTTTTTCTGCAAAACCAGACATTCCGTACATATATAGTGTACACAATTTCAGGCTGAATTTACGAAATTCTGGATATTCAATTTCTCTGCAAATCCAGACATTCCGTAAACTTAACCTACCCAATTTTCCGTTGAATTCTGGATATTTAACTTCTCTGCAAATCCAGATATTCCGTATAATTAATGTACACAATTTCCCATTGAATTTACAAAGTTCTGGATGTTCAATTTCTCCGCAAATTCAGACATTCCAAAAACTTAACCTACCCAATTTCCCGCTGAATATACATAGTTCTGGATATTTAATTTCTCCGCAAATCCAGATATTCAGTACATATATAATGTACACAATTTCAGGCTGAATTTAAGAAATTCTGGATATTCAATTTCTCTGCCAATCCAGACATTCCGAACAATTAATGTACACAATTTCCGTTGAATTTACATAATTCTTGAAATTCAATTTTTTCTGCAAATCCAGACATTCCGTGCATATATAGTGTACACAATTTCAGGCTGAATTTACGAAATTCTGGATATTCAATTTCTCTGCAAATCTAGACATTCCGTAAACTTCACCTACCCAATTTTCCGTTGAATTCTGGATATTCAACTTCTCTGCAAATCCAGATATTCCGTATAATTAATGTACAATTTCCCATTGAATTTATAAAGTTCTGGATGTTCAATTTCTCTGCAAATCAAGACATTCCAAAAACTTAACCTACCAAATTTCCCGCTGAATATACATAGTTCTAGATATTTAATTTTTCCACAAATCCAGATATTTAATACATATATAATGTACACAATTTCAGGCTGAATTTAAGAAATTCTGGATATTCAATTTCTCTGCCAATACAGACATTCCATACAATTAATGTACACAATTTCCGTTGAATTTACATAATTCGTGAAATTCAATTTTTTCTGCAAATCCAGACATTCCGTACATATATAGTGTACACAATTTCAGGATGAATTTACGAAATTCTGGATATTCAATTTCTCTGCAAATCCAGACATTCCGTAAACTTAACCTACCCAATTTTCCGTTGAATTCTGGATATTCAACTTCTCTGCAAATCTAGACATTCCGTACAAGTAATGTACACAATTTCCCGTTGAATTTACATAATTCTTGATATTCAATTTTTTCTGCAAAACCAGACATTCCGTACATATATAGTGTACACAATTTCAGGTTGAATTTACGAAATTCAGCATATTCAATTTCTCTACAAATCCAGACATTCCGTAAACTTAACCTACCCAATTTTCCGTTGAATTCTGGATATTTAACTTCTCTGCAAATCCAGATATTCCGTACAATTAATGTACACAATTTCCCATTGAATTTACAAAGTTCTGGATGTTCAATTTCTCCGCAAATCCAGACATTCCAAAAACTTAACCTACCCAATTTCCCGCTGAATATACATAGTTCTGGATATTTAATTTCTCCGCAAATCCAGATATTCAGTACATATATAATGTACACAATTTCAGGCTGAATTTAAGAAATTCTGGATATTCAATTTCTCTGCCAATCCAGACATTCCGTACAATTAATGTACACAATTTCCGTTGAATTTACATAATTCTTGAAATTCAATTTTTTCTGTAAATCCAGACATTCCGTCCATATATAGTGTACACAATTTCAGGCTGAATTTACGAAATTCTGGATATTTAATTTCTCTGCAAATCTAGACATTCCGTAAACTTCACCTACCCAATTTTCCATTGAATTCTGGATATTCAACTTCTCTGCAAATCCAGATATTCCGTATAATTAATGTACACAATTTCCCATTGAATTTTTAAAGTTCTGGATGTTCAATTTCTCTGCAAATCTAGACATTCCAAAAACTTAACCTACCAAATTTCCCGCTGAATATACATAGTTCTAGATATTTAATTTTTCCACAAATCCAAATATTCAATACATATATAATGTACACAATTTCAGGCTGAATTTAAGAAATTCTGGATATTCAACTTCTCTGCCAATCCAGACATTCCGTACAATTAATGTACACAATTTCCGTTGAATTTACATAATTCTTGAAATTCAATTTTTTCTGCAAATCCAGACATTCCGTACATATATAGTGTACACAATTTCAGGCTGAATTTACGAAATTCTGGATATTCAATTTCTCTGCAAATCCAGACATTCCGTAAACTTAACCTACCCAATTTTCTGTTGAATTCTGGATATTCAACTTCTCTGCAAATCTAGACATTCCGTACAATTAATGTACACAATTTCCCGTTGAATTTACAAACTTCTGGATATTCAATTTCTCTACAAATCTAGATATTCCGTACACATATAATGTACACAATTTTAGGATAAATTTACGAGATTCTGGATATTCAATTTCTCTGTAGATCCTGAGATTCCGTAAATTCAACCTACCCAATTTCCCGTAGAATTCTGGATATTCAATTTCTCTGCAAATCAAGACATTCTGTACAAATAATGTACACAATTTCCCCTTGAATTTACATAGTTCTGGATATTCAATTTCTCTGCAAATCCAGACATTCCGTAAACTTAACCTACCAAATTTCCCGTTAAATTTACACACCTCTGGATATTCAATTTTTCGGCAAATATAGACATTCCATCCAATTAATGTACACAATTTCCCGTTGAATTTAAAAAGTTCTAGATATTCAATTTCTCTGTAAATCCAGACATTCCGTGCGTATATAATGTACACAATTTCAGGCTGAATTTACGAAATTCTGGATATTCAATTTCTCTGCAAATCCAGACATTCCGTACAATTAATGTACACAATTTCCGTTGAATTTACATAATTCTTGATATTCAATTTTTTTTTCTGCAAAACCAGACATTCCGTACATATATAGTGTACACAACTTCAGGCTGAATTTACGAAATTCTGCATATTCAATTTCTCTGCAAATCCAGACATTCCGTAAACTTAACCTACCCAATTTTCCGTTGAATTCTGGATATTTAACTTCTCTGCAAATCCAGATATTCCGTATAATTAATGTACACAATTTCCCATTGAATTTACAAAGTTCTGGATGTTCAATTTCTCCGCAAATCCAGACATTCCAAAAACTTAACCTACCCAATTTCCCGCTGAATATACATAGTTCTGGATATTTAATTTCTCCGCAAATCCAGATATTCAGTACATATATAATGTACTCAATTTCAGGCTGAATTTAAGAAATTCTGGATATTCAATTTCTCTGCCAATCCAGACATTCCGTACAATTAATGTACACAATTTCCGTTGAATTTACATAATTCTTGAAATTCAATTTTTTCTGCAAATCCAGACATTCCGTACATATATAGTGTACACAATTTCAGGCTGAATTTACGAAATTCTGGATATTCAATTTCTCTACAAATCCAGACATTCCGTAAACTTAACCTACCCAATTTTCCGTTGAATTCTGGATATTCAACTTCTCTGCAAATCTAGACATTCCGTACAATTAATGTACACAATTTCCCGTTGAATTTACATAATTCTTGATATTCAATTTTTTCTGCAAAACCAGACATTCCGTACATATATAGTGTACACAATTTCAGGCTGAATTTACGAAATTCTGGATATTCAATTTCTCTGCAAATCCAGACATTCCGTAAACTTAACCTACCCAATTTTCCGTTGAATTCTGGATATTCAACTTCTCTGCAAATCCAGATATTCCGTATAATTAATGTACACGATTTCCCATTGAATTTACAAAGTTCTGGATGTTCAATTTCTCTGCAAATCCAGACATTCCAAAAACTTAACCTACCCAATTTCCCGCTGAATATACATAGTTCTAGATATTTAATTTCTCGGCAAATCCAGATATTCAGTACATATATAATGTACACAATTTCAGGCTGAATTTAAGAAATTCTGGATATTCAACTTCTCTGCCAATCCAGACATTCCGTACAATTAATGTACACAATTTCCGTTGAATTTACATAATTCTTGAAATTCAATTTTTTCTGCAAATCCAGACATTCCGTACATATATAGTGTACACAATTTCAGGCTGAATTTACGAAATTCTGGATATTCAATTTCTCTGCAAATCCTGACATTCCGTAAACTTAACCTACCCAATTTTCCGTTGAATTCTGGATATTCAACTTCTCTGCAAATCTAGACATTCCGTACAATTAATGTACACAATTTCCCGTTGAATTTACAAACTTCTGGATATTCAATTTCTCTACAAATCTAGATATTCCGTACACATATAATGTACACAATTTTAGGATAAATTTACGAGATTCTGGATATTCAATTTCTCTGTAGATCCTGACATTCCGCAAATTTAACCTACCCAATTTCCCGTAGAATTCTGGATATTCAATTTCTCTGCAAATCAAGACATTCTGTACAAATAATGTACACAATTTCCCCTTGAATTTACATAGTTCTGGATATTCAATTTCTCTGCAAATCCAGACATTCCGTAAACTTAACCTACCAAATTTCCCGTTAAATTTACACACCTCTGGATATTCAATTTTTCGGCAAATATAGACATTCCATCCAATTAATGTACACAATTTCCCGTTGAATTTAAAAAGTTCTAGATATTCAATTTCTCTGTAAATCCAGACATTCCGTGCGTATATAATGTACACAATTTCAGGCTGAATTTACGAAATTCTGGATATTCAATTTCTCTGCAAATCCAGACATTCCGTACAATTAATGTACACAATTTCCGTTGAATTTACATAATTCTTGATATTCAATTTTTTTTTCTGCAAAACCAGACATTCCGTACATATATAGTGTACACAACTTCAGGCTGAATTTACGAAATTCTGCATATTCAATTTCTCTGCAAATCCAGACATTCCGTAAACTTAACCTACCCAATTTTCCGTTGAATTCTGGATATTTAACTTCTCTGCAAATCCAGATATTCCGTATAATTAATGTACACAATTTCCAATTGAATTTACAAAGTTCTGGATGTTCAATTTCTCCGCAAATCCAGACATTCCAAAAACTTAACCTACCCAATTTCCCGCTGAATATACATAGTTCTGGATATTTAATTTCTCCGCAAATCCAGATATTCAGTACATATATAATGTACTCAATTTCAGGCTGAATTTAAGAAATTCTGGATATTCAATTTCTCTGCCAATCCAGACATTCCGTACATTTAATGTACACAATTTCCGTTGAATTTACATAATTCTTGAAATTCAATTTTTTCTGCAAATCCAGACATTCCGTACATATATAGTGTACACAATTTCAGGCTGAATTTACGAAATTCTGGATATTCAATTTCTCTACAAATCCAGACATTCCGTAAACTTAACCTACCCAATTTTCCGTTGAATTCTGGATATTCAACTTCTCTGCAAATCTAGACATTCCGTACAATTAATGTACACAATTTCCCGTTGAATTTACATAATTCGTGATATTCAATTTTTTCTGCAAAACCAGACATTCCGTACATATATAGTGTACACAATTTCAGGCTGAATTTACGAAATTCTGGATATTCAATTTCTCTGCAAATCCAGACATTCCGTAAACTTAACCTACCCAATTTTCCGTTGAATTCTGGATATTCAACTTCTCTGCAAATCCAGATATTCCGTATAATTAATGTACACGATTTCCCATTGAATTTACAAAGTTCTGGATGTTCAATTTCTCTGCAAATCCAGACATTCCAAAAACTTAACCTACCCAATTTCCCGCTGAATATACATTGTTCTAGATATTTAATTTCTCCGCAAATCCAGATATTCTGTACATATATAATGTACACAATTTCAGGCTGAATTTAAGAAATTCTGGATATTCAATTTCTCTGCCAATCCAGACATTCCGTACAATTAATGTACACAATTTCCGTTGAATTTACATAATTCTTGAAATTCAATTTTTTCTGCAAATCCAGATATTCCGTACATATATAGTGTACACAATTTCAGGCTGAATTTACGAAATTCTGGATATTCAATTTCTCTGCAAATCCAGACATTTCGTAAACTTCACCTGCCCAATTTTCCGTTGAATTCTGGATACTCAACTTCTCTGCAAGTCCAGACATTCCGTACAATTAATGTACACAATTTCCCGTTGAATTTACAAACTTCTGGATATTCAATTTCTCTGCAAATCTAGATATTCCGTACACATATAATGTACACAATTTTAGGATAAATTTACGAGATTCTGGATATTGAATTTCTTTGTAAATCCTAACATTCCGTAAATTTAACCTACCCAATTTCTCGTTGAATTCTGGATATTCAATTTCTTTACAAATCCAGACATTCTGTACAAATAATGTACACAATTTCCCCTTGAATTTACATAGTTCTGGATATTCAATTTCACTGCAAATCTAGACATTCCGTAAACTTAACCTACCCAATTTCCCGTTGAATTCTGGATATTCAATTTCTCTGCAAATCCAGACATTCCGTACAATTAATATACACAATTTCCGTTGAATTTACATAATTCTTGAAATTCAATTTTTTCTGCAAATCCAGACATTCCGTAGATATATAGTTTACACAATTTCAGGCTGAATTTATGAAATTCTGGATATTCAATTTCTCTGCAAATCCAGACATTCCGTAAACTTAACCTACCCAATTTTCCGTTGAATTCTGGATATTCAACTTCTCTGCAAATCCAGACATTCCGTACAATTAATGTACACAATTTCCCGTTGAATTTACAAACTTCTGGATATTCAATTTCTCTGCAAATCTAGATATTCCGTCCACATATAATGTACACAATTTTAGGATAAATTTACGAGATTCTGGATATTGAATTTCTTTGTAAATCCTGACATTCCGTAAATTTAACCTACCCAATTTCTCGTTGAATTCTGGATATTCAATTTCTTTGCAAATCCAGACATTCTGTGCAAATAATGTACACAATTTCCCCTTGAATTTACATAGTTCTGGATATTCAATTTCTCTGCAAATCTAGACATTCCGTAAACTTAACCTACCCAATTTCCCGTAGAATTCTGGATATTCAATTTCTCTGCAAATCCAGACATTCCGTACAATTAATATACACAATTTCCGTTGAATTTACATAATTCTTGAAATTCAATTTTTTCTGCAAATCCAGACATTCCGTACATATATAGTTTACACAATTTCAGGCTGAATTTATGAAATTCTGGATATTCAATTTCTCTGCCAATCCAGACATTCCGTACAATTAATGTACACAATTTCCGTTGAATTTACATAATTCTTGAAATTCAATTTTTTCTGTAAATCCAGACATTCCGTGCATATATAGTATACAAAATTTCAGGCTGAATTTACGAAATTCTGGATATTCAATTTCTCTCCAAATCTAGACATTCCGTAAACTTCACCTACCCAATTTTCCGTTGAATTCTGGATATTCAACTTCTCTGCAAATCCAGATATTCCGTATAATTAATGTACACAATTTCCCATTGAATTTATAAAGTTCTGGATGTTCAATTTCTCTGCAAATCTAGACATTCCAAAAACTTAACCTACCAAATTTCCCGCTGAATATACATAGTTCTAGATATTTAATTTTTCCACAAATCCAGATATTTAATACATATATAATGTACACGATTTCAGGCTGAATTTAAGAAATTCTGGATATTCAATTTCTCTGCCAATCCAGACATTCCATACAATTAATGTACACAATTTCCGTTGAATTTACATAATTCGTGAAATTCAATTTTTTCTGCAAATCCAGACATTCCGTACATATATATTGTACAGAATTTCAGGCTGAATTTACGAAATTCTGGATATTCAATTTCTCTGCAAATCCAGACATTCCGTAAACTTAACCTACCCAATTTTCCGTTGAATTCTGGATATTCAACTTCTCAGCAAATCCAGATATTCCGTATAATTAATGTACACAATTTCCCATTGAATTTACAAAGTTCTGAATATTCAATTTCTCCGCAAATCCAGACATTCCAAAAACTTAACCTACCCAATTTCCCACTGAATATACATAGTTCTGGATATTTAATTTCTTCGCAAATCCAGATATTCAGTACATATATAATGTACACAATTTCAGGCTGAATTTAAGAAATTCTGGATATTCAATTTCTCTGCCAATCCAGACATTCCGTACAATTAATGTACACAATTTCCGTTGAATTTACATAATTCTTGAAATTCAATTTTTTCTGTAAATCCAGACAATCAGTACATATATAGTGTACACAATTTCAGGTTGAATTTACGAAATTCTGGATATTCAATTTCTCTGCAAATCCAGACATTCCGTAAACTTAACCTACCCAATTTTCCGTTGAATTCTGGATATTTAACTTCTCTGCAAATCCAGATATTCCGTATAATTAATGTACACAATTTCCCATTGAATTTACAAAGTTCTGGATGTTCAATTTCTCCGCAAATCCAGACATTCCGTACATATATAGTGTACACAATTTCAGGCTGAATTTACGAAATTCTGGATATTCAATTTCACTGCAAATCCAGACATTCCGTACAATTAATGTACACAATTTCCGTTGAATTTACATAATTCTTGATATTCAATTTTTTTTCTGCAAAACCAGACATTCCGTACATATATAGTGTACACAATTTCAGGCTGAATTTACGAAATTCTGGATATTCAATTTCTCTGCAAATCCAGACATTCCGTAAACTTAACCTACCCAATTTTCCGTTGAATTCTGGATATTTAACTTCTCTGCAAATCCAGATATTCCGTATAATTATTGTACACAATTTCCCATTGAATTTACAAAGTTCTGGATGTTCAATTTCTCCGCAAATTCAGACATTCCAAAAACTTAACCTACCCAATTTCCCGCTGAATATACATAGTTCTGGATATTTAATTTCTCCGCAAATCCAGATATTCAGTACATATATAATGTACACAATTTCAGGCTGAATTTAAGAAATTCTGGATATTCAATTTCTCTGCCAATCCAGACATTCCGTACAACTAATTTACACAATTTCCGTTGAATTTACATAATTCTTGAAATTCAATTTTTTCTGCAAATCCAGACATTCCGTACATATATAGTGTACACAATTTCAGGCTGAATTTACGTAATTCTGGATATTCAATTTCTCTACAAATCCAGACATTCCGTAAACTTAACCTACCCAATTTTCCGTTGAATTCTGGATATTCAACTTCTCTGCAAATCTAGACATTCCGTACAATTAATGTACACAATTTCCCGTTGAATTTACATAATTCGTGATATTCAATTTTTTCTGCAAAACCAGACATTCCGTACATATATAGTGTACACAATTTCAGGCTGAATTTACGAAATTCTGGATATTCAATTTCTCTGCAAATCCAGACATTCCGTAAACTTAACCTACCCAATTTTCCGTTGAATTCTGGATATTCAACTTCTCTGCAAATCCAGATATTCCGTATAATTAATGTACACGATTTCCCATTGAATTTACAAAGTTCTGGATGTTCAATTTCTCTGCAAATCCAGACATTCCAAAAACTTAACCTACCCAATTTCCCGCTGAATATACATTGTTCTAGATATTTAATTTCTCCGCAAATCCAGATATTCTGTACATATATAATGTACACAATTTCAGGCTGAATTTAAGAAATTCTGGATATTCAATTTCTCTGCCAATCCAGACATTCCGTACAATTAATGTACACAATTTCCGTTGAATTTACATAATTCTTGAAATTCAATTTTTTCTGCAAATCCAGATATTCCGTACATATATAGTGTACACAATTTCAGGCTGAATTTACGAAATTCTGGATATTCAATTTCTCTGCAAATCCAGACATTTCGTAAACTTCACCTACCCAATTTTCCGTTGAATTCTGGATACTCAACTTCTCTGCAAGTCCAGACATTCCGTACAATTAATGTACACAATTTCCCGTTGAATTTACAAACATCTGGATATTCAATTTCTCTGCAAATCTAGATATTCCGTACACATATAATGTACACAATTTTAGGATAAATTTACGAGATTCTGGATATTGAATTTCTTTGTAAATCCTGACATTCCGTAAATTTAACCTACCCAATTTCTCGTTTAATTCTGGATATTCAATTTCTTTACAAATCCAGACATTCTGTACAAATAATGTACACAATTTCCCCTTGAATTTACATAGTTCTGGATATTCAATTTCACTGCAAATCTAGACATTCCATAAACTTAACCTACCCAATTTCCCGTTGAATTCTGGATATTCAATTTCTCTGCAAATCCAGACATTCCGTACAATTAATATACACAATTTCCGTTGAATTTACATAATTCTTGAAATTCAATTTTTTCTGCAAATCCAGACATTCCGTAGATATATAGTTTACACAATTTCAGGCTGAATTTATGAAATTCTGGATATTCAATTTCTCTGCAAATCCAGACATTCCGTAAACTTAACCTACCCAATTTTCCGTTGAATTCTGGATATTCAACTTCTCTGCAAATCCAGACATTCCGTACAATTAATGTACACAATTTCCCGTTGAATTTACAAACTTCTGGATATTCAATTTCTCTGCAAATCTAGATATTCCGTACACATATAATGTACACAATTTTAGGATAAATTTACGAGATTCTGGATATTGAATTTCTTTGTAAATCCTGACATTCCGTAAATTTAACCTACCCAATTTCTCGTTGAATTCTGGATATTCAATTTCTTTGCAAATCCAGACATTCTGTGCAAATAATGTACACAATTTCCCCTTGAATTTACATAGTTCTGGATATTCAATTTCTCTGCAAATCTAGACATTCCGTAAACTTAACCTACCCAATTTCCCGTAGAATTCTGGATATTCAATTTCTCTGCAAATCCAGACATTCCGTACAATTAATATACACAATTTCCGTTGAATTTACATAATTCTTGAAATTCAATTTTTTCTGCAAATCCAGACATTCCGTAGATATATAGTTTACACAATTTCAGGCTGAATTTATGAAATTCTGGATATTCAATTTCTCTGCAAATCCAGACATTCCGTAAACTTAACCTACCCAATTTTCCGTTGAATTCTGGATATTTAACTTCTCTGCAAATCCAGATATTCCGTATAATTAATGTACACAATTTCCCATTGAATTTACAAAGTTCTGGATGTTCAATTTCTCCGCAAATCCAGACATTCCGTACATATATAGTGTACACAATTTCAGGCTGAATTTACGAAATTCTGGATATTCAATTTCACTGCAAATCCAGACATTCCGTACAATTAATGTACACAATTTCCGTTGAATTTACATAATTCTTGATATTCAATTTTTTTTCTGCAAAACCAGACATTCCGTACATATATAGTGTACACAATTTCAGGCTGAATTTACGAAATTCTGGATATTCAATTTCTCTGCAAATCCAGACATTCCGTAAACTTAACCTACCCAATTTTCCGTTGAATTCTGGATATTTAACTTCTCTGCAAATCCAGATATTCCGTATAATTATTGTACACAATTTCCCATTGAATTTACAAAGTTCTGGATGTTCAATTTCTCCGCAAATTCAGACATTCCAAAAACTTAACCTACCCAATTTCCCGCTGAATATACATAGTTCTGGATATTTAATTTCTCCGCAAATCCAGATATTCAGTACATATATAATGTACACAATTTCAGGCTGAATTTAAGAAATTCTGGATATTCAATTTCTCTGCCAATCCAGACATTCCGTACAACTAATTTACACAATTTCCGTTGAATTTACATAATTCTTGAAATTCAATTTTTTCTGCAAATCCAGACATTCCGTACATATATAGTGTACACAATTTCAGGCTGAATTTACGTAATTCTGGATATTCAATTTCTCTACAAATCCAGACATTCCGTAAACTTAACCTACCCAATTTTCCGTTGAATTCTGGATATTCAACTTCTCTGCAAATCTAGACATTCCGTACAATTAATGTACACAATTTCCCGTTGAATTTACATAATTCGTGATATTCAATTTTTTCTGCAAAACCAGACATTCCGTACATATATAGTGTACACAATTTCAGGCTGAATTTACGAAATTCTGGATATTCAATTTCTCTGCAAATCCAGACATTCCGTAAACTTAACCTACCCAATTTTCCGTTGAATTCTGGATATTCAACTTCTCTGCAAATCCAGATATTCCGTATAATTAATGTACACGATTTCCCATTGAATTTACAAAGTTCTGGATGTTCAATTTCTCTGCAAATCCAGACATTCCAAAAACTTAACCTACCCAATTTCCCGCTGAATATACATTGTTCTAGATATTTAATTTCTCCGCAAATCCAGATATTCTGTACATATATAATGTACACAATTTCAGGCTGAATTTAAGAAATTCTGGATATTCAATTTCTCTGCCAATCCAGACATTCCGTACAATTAATGTACACAATTTCCGTTGAATTTACATAATTCTTGAAATTCAATTTTTTCTGCAAATCCAGATATTCCGTACA
Source organism: Quercus tomentella (assembly GCA_028535165.1). NCBI lineage: Eukaryota > Viridiplantae > Streptophyta > Magnoliopsida > Fagales > Fagaceae > Quercus > Quercus tomentella. Next base: position 51,212,191 of record JAPQVY010000156.1, read on the forward strand.
TATATAGTGTACACAATTTCAGGCTGAATTTACGAAATTCTGGATATTCAATTTCTCTGCAAATCCAGACATTTCGTAAACTTCACCTACCCAATTTTCCGTTGAATTCTGGATACTCAACTTCTCTGCAAGTCCAGACATTCCGTACAATTAATGTACACAATTTCCCGTTGAATTTACAAACATCTGGATATTCAATTTCTCTGCAAATCTAGATATTCCGTACACATATAATGTACACAATTTTAGGATAAATTTACGAGATTCTGGATATTGAATTTCTTTGTAAATCCTGACATTCCGTAAATTTAACCTACCCAATTTCTCGTTTAATTCTGGATATTCAATTTCTTTACAAATCCAGACATTCTGTACAAATAATGTACACAATTTCCCCTTGAATTTACATAGTTCTGGATATTCAATTTCACTGCAAATCTAGACATTCCATAAACTTAACCTACCCAATTTCCCGTTGAATTCTGGATATTCAATTTCTCTGCAAATCCAGACATTCCGTACAATTAATATACACAATTTCCGTTGAATTTACATAATTCTTGAAATTCAATTTTTTCTGCAAATCCAGACATTCCGTAGATATATAGTTTACACAATTTCAGGCTGAATTTATGAAATTCTGGATATTCAATTTCTCTGCAAATCCAGACATTCCGTAAACTTAACCTACCCAATTTTCCGTTGAATTCTGGATATTCAACTTCTCTGCAAATCCAGACATTCCGTACAATTAATGTACACAATTTCCCGTTGAATTTACAAACTTCTGGATATTCAATTTCTCTGCAAATCTAGATATTCCGTACACATATAATGTACACAATTTTAGGATAAATTTACGAGATTCTGGATATTGAATTTCTTTGTAAATCCTGACATTCCGTAAATTTAACCTACCCAATTTCTCGTTGAATTCTGGATATTCAATTTCTTTGCAAATCCAGACATTCTGTGCAAATAATGTACACAATTTCCCCTTGAATTTACATAGTTCTGGATATTCAATTTCTCTGCAAATCTAGACATTCCGTAAACTTAACCTACCCAATTTCCCGTAGAATTCTGGATATTCAATTTCTCTGCAAATCCAGACATTCCGTACAATTAATATACACAATTTCCGTTGAATTTACATAATTCTTGAAATTCAATTTTTTCTGCAAATCCAGACATTCCGTACATATATAGTTTACACAATTTCAGGCTGAATTTATGAAATTCTGGATATTCAATTTCTCTGCCAATCCAGACATTCCGTACAATTAATGTACACAATTTCCGTTGAATTTACATAATTCTTGAAATTCAATTTTTTCTGTAAATCCAGACATTCCGTGCATATATAGTATACAAAATTTCATGCTGAATTTACGAAATTCTGGATATTCAATTTCTCTCCAAATCTAGACATTCCGTAAACTTCACCTACCCAATTTTCCGTTGAATTCTGGATATTCAACTTCTCTGCAAATCCAGATATTCCGTATAATTAATGTACACAATTTCCCATTGAATTTATAAAGTTCTGGATGTTCAATTTCTCTGCAAATCTAGACATTCCAAAAACTTAACCTACCAAATTTCCCGCTGAATATACATAGTTCTAGATATTTAATTTTTCCACAAATCCAGATATTTAATACATATATAATGTACACGATTTCAGGCTGAATTTAAGAAATTCTGGATATTCAATTTCTCTGCCAATCCAGACATTCCATACAATTAATGTACACAATTTCCGTTGAATTTACATAATTCGTGAAATTCAATTTTTTCTGCAAATCCAGACATTCCGTACATATATAGTGTACAGAATTTCAGGCTGAATTTACGAAATTCTGGATATTCAATTTCTCTGCAAATCCAGACATTCCGTAAACTTAACCTACCCAATTTTCCGTTGAATTCTGGATATTCAACTTCTCAGCAAATCCAGATATTCCGTATAATTAATGTACACAATTTCCCATTGAATTTACAAAGTTCTGAATATTCAATTTCTCCGCAAATCCAGACATTCCAAAAACTTAACCTACCCAATTTCCCACTGAATATACATAGTTCTGGATATTTAATTTCTCCGCAAATCCAGATATTCAGTACATATATAATGTACACAATTTCAGGCTGAATTTACGAAATTCTGGATATTCAATTTCTCTGCCAATCCAGACATTCCGTACAATTAATGTACACAATTTCCGTTGAATTTACATAATTCTTGAAATTCAATTTTTTCTGTAAATCCAGACATTCCGTACATATATAGTGTACACAATTTCAGGTTGAATTTACGAAATTCTGGATATTCAATTTCTCTGCAAATCCAGACATTCTGTAAACTTAACCTACCCAATTTTCCGTTGAATTCTGGATATTTAACTTCTCTGCAAATCCAGATATTCCGTATAATTAATGTACACAATTTCCCATTGAATTTACAAAGTTCTGGATGTTCAATTTCTCCGCAAATCCAGACATTCCGTACATATATAGTGTACACAATTTCAGGCTGAATTTACGAAATTCTGGATATTCAATTTCACTGCAAATCCAGACATTCCGTACAATTAATGTACACAATTTCCGTTGAATTTACATAATTCTTGATATTCAATTTTTTTTCTGCAAAACCAGACATTCCGTACATATATAGTGTACACAATTTCAGGCTGAATTTACGAAATTCTGGATATTCAATTTCTCTGCAAATCCAGACATTCCGTAAACTTAACCTACCCAATTTTCCGTTGAATTCTGGATATTTAACTTCTCTGCAAATCCAGATATTCCGTATAATTAATGTACACAATTTCCCATTGAATTTACAAAGTTCTGGATGTTCAATTTCTCCGCAAATTCAGACATTCCAAAAACTTAACCTACCCAATTTCCCGCTGAATATACATAGTTCTGGATATTTAATTTCTCCGCAAATCCAGATATTCAGTACATATATAATGTACACAATTTCAGGCTGAATTTAAGAAATTCTGGATATTCAATTTCTCTGCCAATCCAGACATTCCGTACAACTAATTTACACAATTTCCGTTGAATTTACATAATTCTTGAAATTCAATTTTTTCTGCAAATCCAGACATTCCGTACATATATAGTGTACACAATTTCAGGCTGAATTTACGTAATTCTGGATATTCAATTTCTCTACAAATCCAGACATTCCGTAAACTTAACCTACCCAATTTTCCGTTGAATTCTGGATGTTCAACTTCTCTGCAAATCTAGACATTCCGTACAATTAATGTACACAATTTCCCGTTGAATTTACATAATTCTTGATATTCAATTTTTTCTGCAAAACCAGACATTCCGTACAATATAGTGTACACAATTTCAGGCTGAATTTACGAAATTCTGGATATTCAATTTCTCTGCAAATCCAGACATTCCGTAAACCTAACCTACCCAATTTTCCGTTGAATTCTGGATATTCAACTTCTCTGCAAATCCAGATATTCCGTATAATTAATGTACACAATTTCCCATTGAATTTACAAAGTTCTGGATGTTCAATTTCTCTGCAAATCCAGACATTCCAAAAACTTAACCTACCCAATTTCCCGCTGAATATACATAGTTCTAGATATTTAATTTCTCCGCAAATCCAGATATTCGGTACATATATAATGTACACAATTTCAGGCTGAATTTAAGAAATTCTGGATATTCAATTTCTCTGCAAATCCAGACATTCCGTACAATTAATGTACACAATTTCCGTTGAATTTACATAATTCTTGAAATTCAATTTTTTCTGCAAATCCAGATATTCCGTACATATATAGTGTACACAATTTCAGGCTGAATTTCCGAAATTCTGGATATTCAATTTCTCTGCAAATCCAGACATTCCGTAAACTTCACATACCCAATTTTCCGTTGAATTCTGGATATTCAACTTCTCTGCAAGTCCAGACATTCCGTACAATTAATGTACACAATTTCCCGTTGAATTTACAAACTTCTGGATATTCAATTTCTCTGCAAATCTAGATATTCCGTACACATATAATGTACACAATTTTAGGATAAATTTACGAGATTCTGGATAATCAATTTCTTTGTAAATCCTGACATTCCGTAAATTTAACCTACCCAATTTCTCGTTGAATTCTGGATATTCAATGTCTCTACAAATCCAGACATTCTGTACAAATAATGTACACAATTTCCCCTTGAATTTACATAGTTCTGGATATTCAATTTCTCTGCAAATCTAGACATTCCGTAAACTTAACCTACCCAATTTCCCGTTGAATTCTGGATATTCAATTTCTCTGTAAATCCAGACATTCCGTACAATTAATATACACAATTTCCGTTGAATTTACATAATTCTTGAAATTCAATTTTTTCTGCAAATCCAGACATTCCGTACATATATAGTGTACACAATTTCAGGCTGAATTTACGAAATTCTGGATATTCAATTTCTCTGCAAATCCAGACATTCCGTAAACTTAACCTACCCAATTTTCCGTTGAATTCTGGATATTCAACATCTCTGCAAATCCAGACATTCCGTACAATTAATGTACACAATTTCCCGTTGAATTTCCATAATTCTTGATATTCAATTTTTTCTGCAAAACCAGACATTCCGTAAACTTAACCTACCCAATTTTCCGTTGAATTCTGGATATTTAACTTCTCTGCAAATCGAGATATTCCGTACAATTAATGTAGACAATTTCCCATTGAATTTACAAAGTTCTGGATGTTCAATTTCTCCTCAAATCCAGACATTCCAAAAACTTAACCTACCCAATTTCCCGCTGAATATACATAGTTCTGGATATTTAATTTCTCCGCAAATCCAGATATTCAGTACATATATTATGTACACAATTTCAGGCTGAATTTAAGAAATTCTGGATATTCAATTTCTCTGCCAATCCAGACATTCCGTACAATTAATGTACAAAATTTCCGTTGAATTTACATAATTCTTGCAATTCAATTTTTTCTGCAAATCCAGACATTCCGTGCATATATAGTGTACACAATTTCAGGCTGAATTTACGAAATTCTGGATATTCAATTTCTCTGCAAATCTAGACATTCCGTAAACTTCACCTACCCAATTTTCCGTTGAATTCTGGATATTCAACTTCTCTGCAAATCCAGATATTCCGTATAATTAATGTACACAATTTCCCATTGAATTTATAAAGTTCTGGATGTTCAATTTCTCTGCAAATCTAGACATTCCAAAAACTTAACCTACCAAATTTCCCGCTGAATATACATAGTTCTAGATATTTAATTTTTCCACAAATCCAGATATTTAATACATATAAAATGTACACAATTTCAGGCTGAATTTAAGAAATTCTGGATATTCAATTTCTCTGCCAATCCAGACATTCCATACAATTAATGTACACAATTTCCGTTGAATTTACATAATTCGTGAAATTCAATTTTTTCTGCAAATCCAGACATTCCGTACATATATAGTGTACACAATTTCAGGCTGAATTTACGAAATTCTGGATATTCAATTTCTCTGCAAATCCAGACATTCCGTAAACTTAACCTACCCAATTTTCCGTTGAATTCTGGATATTCAACTTCTCTGCAAATCTAGACATTCCGTACAATTAATGTACACAATTTCCCGTTGAATTTACTTAATTCTTGATATTCAATTTTTTCTGCAAAACCAGACATTCCGTACATATATAGTGTACACAATTTCAGGTTGAATTTACGAAATTCTGCATATTCAATTTCTCTGCAAATCCAGACATTTCGTAAACTTAACCTACCCAATTTTCCGTTGAATTCTGGATATTTAACTTCTCTGCAAATCCAGATATTCCGTACAATTAATGTACACAATTTCCCATTGAATTTACAAAGTTCTGGATGTTCAATTTCTCCGCAAATCCAGACATTCCAAAAACTTAACCTACCCAATTTCCCGCTGAATATACATAGTTCTGGATATTTAATTTCTCCGCAAATCCAGATATTCAGTACATATATAATGTACACAATTTCAGGCTGAATTTAAGAAATTCTGGATATTCAATTTCTCTGCCAATCCAGACATTCCGTACAATTAATGTACACAATTTCCGTTGAATTTACATAATTCTTGAAATTCAATTTTTTCTGTAAATCCAGACATTCCGTGCATATATAGTGTACACAATTTCAGGCTGAATTTACGAAATTCTGGATATTCAATTTCTCTGCAAATCTAGACATTCCGTAAACTTCACCTACCCAATTTTCCGTTGAATTCTGGATATTCAACTTCTCTGCAAATCCAGATATTCCGTATAATTAATGTACACAATTTCCCATTGAATTTATAAAGTTCTGGATGTTCAATTTCTCTGCAAATCTAGACATTCCAAAAACTTAACCTACCAAATTTCCCGCTGAATATACATAGTTCTAGATATTTAATTTTTCCACAAATCCAGATATTCAATACATATATAATGTACACAATTTCAGGCTGAATTTAAGAAATTCTGGATATTCAATTTCTCTGCCAATCCAGACATTCCGTACAATTAATGTACACAATTTCCGTTGAATTTACATAATTCTTGAAATTCAATTTTTTCTGTAAATCCAGACATTCCGTGCATATATAGTGTACACAATTTCAGGCTGAATTTACGAAATTCTGGATATTCAATTTCTCTGCAAATCTAGACATTCCGTAAACTTCACCTACCCAATTTTCCGTTGAATTCTGGATATTCAACTTCTCTGCAAATCCAGATATTCCGTATAATTAATGTACACAATTTCCCATTGAATTTATAAAGTTCTGGATGTTAAATTTCTCTGCAAATCTAGACATTCCAAAAACTTAACCTACCAAATTTCCCGCTTAATATACATAGTTCTAGATATTTAATTTTTCCACAAATCCAGAGATTCAGTACATATATAATGTACACAATTTCAGGCTGAATTTAAGAAATTCTGGATATTCAATTTCTCTGCCAATCCAGACATTCCGTACAATTAATGTACACAATTTCCGTTGAATTTACATAATTCGTGAAATTCAATTTTTTCTGCAAATCCAGACATTCCGTACATATATAGTGTACACAATTTCAGGCTGAATTTACGAAATTCTGGATATTCAATTTCTCTGCAAATCCAGACATTCCGTAAACTTAACCTACCCAATTTTCCGTTGAATTCTGGATATTCAACTTCTCTGCAAATCTAGACATTCCGTACAATTAATGTACACAATTTCCCGTTGAATTTACTTAATTCTTGATATTCAATTTTTTCTGCAAAACCAGACATTCCGTACATATATAGTGTACACAATTTCAGGTTGAATTTACGAAATTCTGCATTTTCAATTTCTCTGCAAATCCAGACATTCCGTAAACTTAACCTACCCAATTTTCCGTTGAATTCTGGATATTTAACTTCTCTGCAAATCCAGATATTCCGTACAATTAATGTACACAATTTCCCATTGAATTTACAAAGTTCTGGATGTTCAATTTCTCCGCAAATCCAGACATTCCAAGAACTTAACCTACCCAATTTCCCGCTGAATATACATAGTTCTGGATATTTAATTTCTCCGCAAATCCAGATATTCAGTACATATATAATGTATACAATTTCAGGCTGAATTTAAGAAATTCTGGATATTCAATTTCTCTGCCAATCCAGACATTCCGTACAATTAATGTACACAATTTCCGTTGAATTTACATAATTCTTGAAATTCAATTTTTTCTGTAAATCCAGACTTTCCGTACATATATAGTGTACACAATTTCAGGTTGAATTTACGAAATTCTGGATATTCAATTTCTCTGCAAATCCAGACATTCCGTAAACTTAACCTACCCAATTTTCCGTTGAATTCTGGATATTTAACTTCTCTGCAAATCCAGATATTCCGTATAATTAATGTACACAATTTCCCATTGAATTTACAAAGTTCTGGATGTTCAATTTCTCCGCAAATCCAGACATTCCGTACATATATAGTGTACACAATTTCAGGATGAATTTACGAAATTCTGGATATTCAATTTCACTGCAAATCCAGACATTCCGTACAATTAATGTACACAATTTCCGTTGAATTTACATAATTCTTGATATTCAATTTTTTTTCTGCAAAACCAGACATTCCGTACATATATAGTGTACACAATTTCAGGCTGAATTTACGAAATTCTGGATATTCAATTTCTCTGCAAATCCAGACATTCCGTAAACTTAACTTACCCAATTTTCCGTTGAATTCTGGATATTCAACTTCTCTGCAAATCTAGACATTCCGTACAATTAATGTACACAATTTCCCGTTGAATTTACATAATTCTTGATATTCAATTTTTTCTGCAAAACCAGACATTCCGTACATATATAGTGTACACAATTTCAGGTTGAATTTACGAAATTCTGCATATTCAATTTCTCTGCAAATCCAGACATTTCGTAAACTTAACCTACCCAATTTTCCGTTGAATTCTGGATATTTAACTTCTCTGCAAATCCAGATATTCCGTACAATTAATGTACACAATTTCCCATTGAATTTACAAAGTTCTGGATGTTCAATTTCACAGCAAATCCAGACATTCCAAAAACTTAACCTACCCAATTTCCCGCTGAATATACATAGTTCTGGATATTTAATTTCTCCGCAAATCCAGATATTCAGTACATATATAATGTACACAATTTCAGGCTGAATTTAAGAAATTCTGGATATTCAATTTCTCTGCCAATCCAGACATTCCGTACAATTAATGTACACAATTTCCGTTGAATTTACAAAATTCTTGAAATTCAATTTTTTCTGTAAATCCAGACATTCCGAGCATATATAGTGTACACAATTTCAGGCTGAATTTAAGAAATTCTGGATATTCAATTTCTCTGCCAATCCAGACATTCCGTACAATTAATGTACACAATTTCCGTTGAATTTACATAATTCTTGAAATTCAATTTTTTCTGCAAATCCAGACATTCCGTACATATATAGTGTACACAATTTCAGGCTGAATTTACGAAATTCTGGATATTCAATTTCTCTGCAACTCCAGACATTCCGTAAACTTAACCTACCCAATTTTCCGTTGAATTCTGGATATTCAACTTCTCTGCAAATCCAGATATTCCGTATAATTAATGTACACGATTTCCCATTGAATTTACAAAGTTCTGGATGTTCAATTTCTCTGCAAATCCAAACATTCCAAAAACTTAACCTACCCAATTTCCCGCTGAATATACATTGTTCTAGATATTTAATTTCTCCGCAAATCCAGATATTCAGTACATATATAATGTACACAATTTCAGGCTGAATTTAAGAAATTTTGGATATTCAATTTCTCTGCCAATCCAGACATTCCGTACAATTAATGTACACAATTTCCGTTGAATTTACATAATTCTTGAAATTCAATTTTTTCTGCAAATCCAGATATTCCGTACAAATATAGTGTACACAATTTCAGGCTCAATTTACGAAATTCTGGATATTCAATTTCTCTGCAAATCCAGACATTTCGTAAACTTCACCTACCCAATTTTCCGTTGAATTCTGGATACTCAACTTCTCTGCAAGTCCAGACATTCCGTACAATTAATGTACACAATTTCCCGTTGAATTTACAAACTTCTGTATATTCAATTTCTCTGCAAATCTAGATATTCCGTACACATATAATGTACACAATTTTAGGATAAATTTACGAGATTCTGGATATTGAATTTCTTTGTAAATCCTGACATTCCGTAAATTTAACCTACCCAATTTCTCGTTGAATTCTGGATATTCAATTTCTTTGCAAATCCAGACATTCTGTGCAAATAATGTACACAATTTCCCCTTGAATTTACATAGTTCTGGATATTCAATTTCTCTGCAAATCTAGACATTCCGTAAACTTACCCTACCCAATTTCCCGTTGAATTCTGGATATTCAATTTCTCTGCAAATCCAGACATTCCGTACAATTAATATACACAATTTCCGTTGAATTTACATAATTCTTGAAATTCAATTTTTTCTGCAAATCCAGACATTCCGTAGATATATAGTTTACACAATTTCAGGCTGAATTTATGAAATTCTGGATATTCAATTTCTCTGCAAATCCAGACATTCCGTAAACTTAACCTACCCAATTTTTCGTTGAATTCTGGATATTCAACTTCTCTGCAAATCCAGACATTCCGTACAATTAATGTACACAATTTCCCGTTGAATTTACAAACTTCTGGATATTCAATTTCTCTGCAAATCTAGATATTCCGTACACATATAATGTACACAATTTTAGGATAAATTTACGAGATTCTGGATATTGAATTTCTTTGTAAATCCTGACATTCCGTAAATTTAACCTACCCAATTTCTCGTTGAATTCTGGATATTCAATTTCTCTGCAAATCCAGACATTCTGTGCAAATAATGTAAACAATTTCCCCTTGAATTTACATAGTTCTGGATATTCAATTTCTCTGCAAATCTAGACATTCCGTAAACTTAACCTACCCAATTTCCCGTAGAATTCTGGATATTCAATTTCTCTGCAAATCCAGACATTCCGTACAATTAATATACACAATTTCCGTTGAATTTACATAATTCTTGAAATTCAATTTTTTCTGCAAATCCAGACATTCCGTACATATATAGTTTACACAATTTCAGGCTGAATTTATGAAATTCTGGATATTCAATTTCTCTGGCAATCCAGACATTCCGTACAATTAATGTACACAATTTCCGTTGAATTTACATAATTCTTGAAATTCAATTTTTTCTGTAAATCCAGACATTCCGTGCATATATAGTATACACAATTTCAGGCTGAATTTACGAAATTCTGGATATTCAATTTCTCTGCAAATCTAGACATTCCGTAAACTTCACCTACCCAATTTTCCGTTGAATTCTGGATATTCAAGTTCTCTGCAAATCCAGATATTCCGTATAATTAATGTACACAATTTCCCATTGAATTTATAAAGTTCTGGATGTTCAATTTCTCTGCAAATCTAGACATTCCAAAAACTTAACCTACCAAATTTCCCGCTGAATATACATAGTTCTAGATATTTAATTTTTCCACAAATCCAGATATTTAATACATATATAATGTACACAATTTCAGGCTGAATTTAAGAAATTCTGGATATTCAATTTCTCTGCCAATCCAGACATTCCATACAATTAATGTACACAATTTCCGTTGAATTTACATAATTCGTGAAATTCAATTTTTTCTGCAAATACAGACATTCCGTACATATATAGTGTGCAGAATTTCAGGCTGAATTTACGAAATTCTGGATATTCAATTTCTCTGCAAATCCAGACATTCCGTAAACTTAACCTACCCAATTTTCCGTTGAATTCTGGATATTCAACTTCTCTGCAAATCTAGACATTCCGTACAATTAATGTACACAATTTCCCGTTGAATTTACATAATTCTTGATATTCAATTTTTTCTGCAAAACCAGACATTCCGTACATATATAGTGTACACAATTTCAGGTTGAATTTACGAAATTCTGCATATTCAATTTCTCTGCAAATCCAGACATTCCGTAAACTTAACCTACCCAATTTTCCGTTGAATTCTGGATATTTAACTTCTCATAAAAATCCAGATATTCCGTACAATTAATGTACACAATTTCCCATTGAATTTACAAAGTTCTGGATGTTCAATTTCTCCGCAAATCCAGACATTCCAAAAACTTAACCTACCCAATTTCCCGCTGAATATACATAGTTCTGGATATTTAATTTCTCCGCAAATCCAGATATTCAGTACATATATAATGTACACAATTTCAGGCTGAATTTAAGAAATTCTGGATATTCAATTTCTCTGCCAATCCAGACATTCCGTACAATTAATGTACACAATTTCCGTTGAATTTACATAATTCTTGAAATTCAATTTTTTCTGTAAATCCAGACATTCCGTGCATATATAGTGTACACAATTTCAGGCTGAATTTACGAAATTCTGGATATTCAATTTCTCTGCAAATCTAGACATTCCGTAAACTTCACCTACCCAATTTTCCGTTGAATTCTGGATATTCAACTTCTCTGCAAATCCAGATATTCCGTATAATTAATGTACACAATTTCCCATTGAATTTATAAAGTTCTGGATGTTCAATTTCTCTGCAAATCTAGACATTCCAAAAACTTAACCTACCAAATTTCCCGCTGAATATACATAGTTCTAGATATTTAATTTTTCCACAAATCCAGATATTCAATACATATATAATGTACACAATTTCAGGCTGAATTTAAGAAATTCTGGATATTCAATTTCTCTGCCAATCCAGACATTCCGTACAATTAATGTACACAATTTCCGTTGAATTTACATAATTCTTGAAATTCAATTTTTTCTGCAAATCCAGACATTCCGTACATATATAGTGTACACAATTTCAGGCTGAATTTACGAAATTCTGGATATTCAATTTCTCTGCAAATCCAGACATTCCGTAAACTTAACCTACCCAATTTTCCGTTGAATTCTGCATATTCAACTTCTCTGCAAATCTAGACATTCCGTAAACTTAACCTACCAAATTTCCCGTTGAATTTACAAACTTCTGGATATTCAATTTCTCTGCAAATCTAGATATTCCGTACACATATAATGTACACAATTTTAGGATAAATTTACGAGATTCTGGATATTCAATTTCTCTGTAGATCCTGACATTCCGTAAATTTAACCTACCCAATTTCCCGTAGAATTCTGGATATTCAATTTCTCTGCAAATCAAGACATTCTGTACAAATAATGTACACAATTTCCCCTTGAATTTACATAGTTCTGGATATTCAATTTCTCTGCAAATCCAGACATTCCGTAAACTTAACCTACCCAATTTTCCGTTGAATTCTGGATATTCAACTTCTCTACAAATCCAGACATTCCGTACAATTAATGTACACAATTTCCCGTTGAATTTACATAATTCTTGATATTCAATTTTTTCTGCAAAACCAGACATTCCGTACATATATAGTGTACACAATTTCAGGCTGAATTTACGAAATTCTGGATATTCAATTTCTCTGCAAATCCAGACATTCTGTAAACTTAACCTACCCAATTTTCCGTTGAATTCTGGATATTCAATTTCTCTGCAAATCCAGACATTCCGTAAACTTAACCTACCAAATTTCCCGTTAAATTTACACACCTCTGGATATTCAATTTTTCGGCAAATATAGACATTCCATCCAATTAATGTACACAATTTCCCGTTGAATTTAAAAAGTTCTAGATATTCAATTTCTCTGTAAATCCAGACATTCCGTGCACATATAATGTACACAATTTCAGGCTGAATTTACGAAATTCTGGATATTCAATTTCACTGCAAATCCAGACATTCCGTACAATTAATGTACACAATTTCCGTTGAATTTACATAATTCTTGATATTCAATTTTTTTTCTGCAAAACCAGACATTCCGTACATATGTAGTGTACACAATTTCAGGCTGAATTTACGAAATTCTGGATATTCAATTTCTCTGCAAATCCAGACATTCCGTAAACTTAACCTACCCAATTTTCCGTTGAATTCTGGATATTTAACTTCTCTGCAAATCCAGATATTCCGTATAATTAATGTACACAATTTCCCATTGAATTTACAAAGTTCTGGATGTTCAATTTCTCCGCAAATCCAGACATTCCAAAAACTTAACCTACCCAATTTCCCGCTGAATATACATAGTTCTGGATATTTAATTTCTCCGCAAATCCAGATATTCAGTACATATATAATGTACACAATTTCAGGCTGAATTTAAGAAATTCTGGATATTCAATTTCTCTGCCAATCCAGACATTCCGTACAATTAATGTACACAATTTCCGTTGAATTTACATAATTCTTGAAATTCAATTTTTTCTGCAAATCCAGACATTCCGTACATATATAGTGTACAGAATTTCAGGCTGAATTTACGAAATTCTGGATATTCAATTTCTCTGCAAATCCAGACATTCCGTAAACTTAACCTACCCAATTTTCCGTTGAATTCTGGATATTCAACTTCTCTGCAAATCTAGACATTCCGTACAATTAATGTACACAATTTCCCGTTGAATTTACATAATTCTTGATATTCAATTTTTTCTGCAAAACCAGACATTCCGTACATATATAGTGTACACAATTTCAGGTTGAATTTACGAAATTCTGCATATTCAATTTCTCTGCAAATCCAGACATTCCGTAAACTTAACCTACCCAATTTTCCGTTGAATTCTGGATATTTAACTTCTCTGCAAATCCAGATATTCCGTACAATTAATGTACACAATTTCCCATTGAATTTACAAAGTTCTGGATGTTCAATTTCTCCGCAAATCCAGACATTCCAAAAACTTAACCTACCCAATTTCCCGCTGAATATACATAGTTCTGGATATTTAATTTCTCCGCAAATCCAGATATTCAGTACATATATAATGTACACAATTTCAGGCTGAATTTAAGAAATTCTGGATATTCAATTTCTCTGCCAATCCAGACATTCCGTACAATTAATGTACACAATTTCCGTTGAATTTACATAATTCTTGAAATTCAATTTTTTCTGTAAATCCAGACATTCCGTGCATATATAGTGTACACAATTTCAGGCTGAATTTACGAAATTCTGGATATTCAATTTCTCTGCAAATCTAGACATTCCGTAAACTTCACCTACCCAATTTTCCGTTGAATTCTGGATATTCAACTTCTCTGCAAATCCAGATATTCCGTATAATTAATGTACACAATTTCCCATTGAATTTATAAAGTTCTGGATGTTCAATTTCTCTGCAAATCTAGACATTCCAAAAACTTAACCTACCAAATTTCTCGCTGAATATACATAGTTCTAGATATTTAATTTTTCCACAAATCCAGATATTCAATACATATATAATGTACACAATTTCAGGCTGAATTTAAGAAATTCTGGATATTCAATTTCTCTGCCAATCCAGACATTCCGTACAATTAATTTACACAATTTCCGTTGAATTTACATAATTCTTGAAATTCAATTTTTTTTGCAAATCCAGACATTCCGTACATATATAGCGTACACAATTTCAGGCTGAATTTACGAAATTCTGGATATTCAATTTCTCTGCAAATCCAGACATTCCGTAAACTTAACCTACCCAATTTTCCGTTGAATTCTGGATATTCAACTTCTCTGCAAATCTAGACATTCCGTACAATTAATGTACACAATTTCCCGTTGAATTTACAAACTTCTGGATATTCAATTTCTCTGCAAATCTAGATATTCCGTACACATATAATGTACACAATTTTAGGATAAATTTACGAGATTCTGGATATTCAATTTCTCTGTAGATCCTGACATTCTGTAAATTTGACCTACCCAATTTCCCGTAGAATTCTGGATATTCAATTTCTCTGCAAATTAAGACATTCTGTACAAATAATGTACACAATTTCCCCTTGAATTTACATAGTTCTGGATATTCAATTTCTCTGCAAATCCAGACATTCCGTAAACTTAACCTACCCAATTTTCCGTTGAATTCTGGATATTCAACTTCTCTACAAATCCAGACATTCCGTACAATTAATGTACACAATTTCCCGTTGAATTTACATAATTCTTGATATTCAATTTTTTCTGCAAAACCAGACATTCCGTACATATATAGTGTACACAATTTCAGGCTGAATTTACGAAATTCTGGATATTCAATTTCTCTGCAAATCCAGACATTCTGTAAACTTAACCTACCCAATTTTCCGTTGAATTCTGGATATTCAACTTCTCTGCAAATCCAGATATTCCGTATAATTAATGTACACAATTTCCCATTGAATTTACAAAGTTCTGGATGTTCAATTTCTCCGCAAATCCAGACATTCCAAAAACTTAACCTACCCAATTTTCCGCTGAATATACATAGTTCTAGATATTTAATTTCTCCGCAAATCCAGATATTCAGTACGTATATAATGTACACAATTTCAGGCTGAATTTAAGAAATTCTGGATATTCAATTTCTCTGCCAATCCAGACATTCCGTACAATTAATGTACACAATTTCCGTTGAATTTACATAATTCTTGAAATTCAATTTTTTCTGCAAATCCAGACATTCCGTACATATATAGTGTACACAATTTCAGGCTGAATTTACGAAATTTTGGAAATTCAATTTCTCTGCAAATCCAGACATTCCGTAAACTTCACCTACCCAATTTTCCGTTGAATTCTGGATATTCAACTTCTCTGCAAATCCAGACATTCCGTACAATTAATGTACACAATTTCCCGTTGAATTTACAAACTTCTGGATATTCAATTTCTCTGCAAATCTAGATATTCCGTACACATATAATGTACACAATTTTAGGATAAATTTACGAGATTCTAGATATTCAATTTCTTTGTAAATCCTGACATTCCGTAAATTTAACCTACCCTATTTCTCGTTGAATTCTGGATATTCTATTTCTCTGCAAATCCAGACATTCTGTACAAACAATGGACACAATTTCCCCTTGAATTTACATTGTTCTGGATATTCAACTTCTCTACAAATCTAGACATTCCGTAAACTTAACCTACCCAATTTCCCGTAGAATTCTGGATATTCAATTTCTCTGCAAATCAAGACATTCTGTACAAATAATGTACACAATTTCCCCTTGAATTTACATAGTTCTGGATATTCAATTTCTCTGCAAATCCAGACATTCCGTAAACTTAACCTACCCAATTTTCCGTTGAATTCTGGATATTCAACTTCTCTACAAATCCAGACATTCCGTACAATTAATGTACACAATTTCCCGTTGAATTTACATAATTCTTGATATTCAATTTTTTCTGCAAAACCAGACATTCCGTACATATATAGTGTACACAATTTCAGGCTGAATTTACGAAATTCTGGATATTCAATTTCTCTGCAAATCCAGACATTCTGTAAACTTCACCTACCCAATTTTCCGTTGAATTCTGGATATTCAACTTCTCTGCAAATCCAGATATTCCGTATAATTAATGTACACAATTTCCCATTGAATTTATAAAGTTCTGGATGTTCAATTTCTCTGCAAATCAAGACATTCCAAAAACTTAACCTACCAAATTTCCCGCTGAATATACATAGTTCTAGATATTTAATTTTTCCACAAATCCAGATATTTAATACATATATAATGTACACAATTTCAGGCTGAATTTAAGAAATTCTGGATATTCAATTTCTCTGCCAATCCAGACATTCCATACAATTAATGTACACAATTTCCGTTGAATTTACATAATTCGTGAAATTCAATTTTTTCTGCAAATACAGACATTCCGTACATATATAGTGTGCAGAATTTCAGGCTGAATTTACGAAATTCTGGATATTCAATTTCTCTGCAAATCCAGACATTCCGTAAACTTAACCTACCCAATTTTCCGTTGAATTCTGGATATTCAACTTCTCTGCAAATCTAGACATTCCGTACAATTAATGTACACAATTTCCCGTTGAATTTACATAATTCTTGATATTCAATTTTTTCTGCAAAACCAGACATTCCGTACATATATAGTGTACACAATTTCAGGTTGAATTTACGAAATTCTGCATTTTCAATTTCTCTGCAAATCCAGACATTCCGTAAACTTAACCTACCCAATTTTCCGTTGAATTCTGGATATTTAACTTCTCATAAAAATCCAGATATTCCGTACAATTAATGTACACAATTTCCCATTGAATTTACAAAGTTCTGGATGTTCAATTTCTCCGCAAATCCAGACATTCCAAAAACTTAACCTACCCAATTTCCCGCTGAATATACATAGTTCTGGATATTTAATTTCTCCGCAAATCCAGATATTCAGTACATATATAATGTACACAATTTCAGGCTGAATTTAAGAAATTCTGGATATTCAATTTCTCTGCCAATCCAGACATTCCGTACAATTAATGTACACAATTTCCGTTGAATTTACATAATTCTTGAAATTCAATTTTTTCTGTAAATCCAGACATTCCGTGCATATATAGTGTACACAATTTCAGGCTGAATTTACGAAATTCTGGATATTCAATTTCTCTGCAAATCTAGACATTCCGTAAACTTCACCTACCCAATTTTCCGTTGAATTCTGGATATTCAACTTCTCTGCAAATCCAGATATTCCGTATAATTAATGTACACAATTTCCCATTGAATTTATAAAGTTCTGGATGTTCAATTTCTCTGCAAATCTAGACATTCCAAAAACTTAACCTACCAAATTTCCCGCTGAATATACATAGTTCTAGATATTTAATTTTTCCACAAATCCAGATATTCAATACATATATAATGTACACAATTTCAGGCTGAATTTAAGAAATTCTGGATATTCAATTTCTCTGCCAATCCAGACATTCCGTACAATTAATGTACACAATTTCCGTTGAATTTACATAATTCTTGAAATTCAATTTTTTCTGCAAATCCAGACATTCCGTACATATATAGTGTACACAATTTCAGGCTGAATTTACGAAATTCTGGATATTCAATTTCTCTGCAAATCCAGACATTCCGTAAACTTAACCTACCCAATTTTCCGTTGAATTCTGCATATTCAACTTCTCTGCAAATCTAGACATTCCGTAAACTTAACCTACCAAATTTCCCGTTGAATTTACAAACTTCTGGATATTCAATTTCTCTGCAAATCTAGATATTCCGTACACATATAATGTACACAATTTTAGGATAAATTTACGAGATTCTGGATATTCAATTTCTCTGTAGATCCTGACATTCCGTAAATTTAACCTACCCAATTTCCCGTAGAATTCTGGATATTCAATTTCTCTGCAAATCAAGACATTCTGTACAAATAATGTACACAATTTCCCCTTGAATTTACATAGTTCTGGATATTCAATTTCTCTGCAAATCCAGACATTCCGTAAACTTAACCTACCCAATTTTCCGTTGAATTCTGGATATTCAACTTCTCTACAAATCCAGACATTCCGTACAATTAATGTACACAATTTCCCGTTGAATTTACATAATTCTTGATATTCAATTTTTTCTGCAAAACCAGACATTCCGTACATATATAGTGTACACAATTTCAGGCTGAATTTACGAAATTCTGGATATTCAATTTCTCTGCAAATCCAGACATTCTGTAAACTTAACCTACCCAATTTTCCGTTGAATTCTGGATATTCAATTTCTCTGCAAATCCAGACATTCCGTAAACTTAACCTACCAAATTTCCCGTTAAATTTACACACCTCTGGATATTCAATTTTTCGGCAAATATAGACATTCCATCCAATTAATGTACACAATTTCCCGTTGAATTTAAAAAGTTCTAGATATTCAATTTCTCTGTAAATCCAGACATTCCGTGCACATATAATGTACACAATTTCAGGCTGAATTTACGAAATTCTGGATATTCAATTTCACTGCAAATCCAGACATTCCGTACAATTAATGTACACAATTTCCGTTGAATTTACATAATTCTTGATATTCAATTTTTTTTCTGCAAAACCAGACATTCCGTACATATGTAGTGTACACAATTTCAGGCTGAATTTACGAAATTCTGGATATTCAATTTCTCTGCAAATCCAGACATTCCGTAAACTTAACCTACCCAATTTTCCGTTGAATTCTGGATATTTAACTTCTCTGCAAATCCAGATATTCCGTATAATTAATGTACACAATTTCCCATTGAATTTACAAAGTTCTGGATGTTCAATTTCTCCGCAAATCCAGACATTCCAAAAACTTAACCTACCCAATTTCCCGCTGAATATACATAGTTCTGGATATTTAATTTCTCCGCAAATCCAGATATTCAGTACATATATAATGTACACAATTTCAGGCTGAATTTAAGAAATTCTGGATATTCAATTTCTCTGCCAATCCAGACATTCCGTACAATTAATGTACACAATTTCCGTTGAATTTACATAATTCTTGAAATTCAATTTTTTCTGCAAATCCAGACATTCCGTACATATATAGTGTACAGAATTTCAGGCTGAATTTACGAAATTCTGGATATTCAATTTCTCTGCAAATCCAGACATTCCGTAAACTTAACCTACCCAATTTTCCGTTGAATTCTGGATATTCAACTTCTCTGCAAATCTAGACATTCCGTACAATTAATGTACACAATTTCCCGTTGAATTTACATAATTCTTGATATTCAATTTTTTCTGCAAAACCAGACATTCCGTACATATATAGTGTACACAATTTCAGGTTGAATTTACGAAATTCTGCATATTCAATTTCTCTGCAAATCCAGACATTCCGTAAACTTAACCTACCCAATTTTCCGTTGAATTCTGGATATTTAACTTCTCTGCAAATCCAGATATTCCGTACAATTAATGTACACAATTTCCCATTGAATTTACAAAGTTCTGGATGTTCAATTTCTCCGCAAATCCAGACATTCCAAAAACTTAACCTACCCAATTTCCCGCTGAATATACATAGTTCTGGATATTTAATTTCTCCGCAAATCCAGATATTCAGTACATATATAATGTACACAATTTCAGGCTGAATTTAAGAAATTCTGGATATTCAATTTCTCTGCCAATCCAGACATTCCGTACAATTAATGTACACAATTTCCGTTGAATTTACATAATTCTTGAAATTCAATTTTTTCTGTAAATCCAGACATTCCGTGCATATATAGTGTACACAATTTCAGGCTGAATTTACGAAATTCTGGATATTCAATTTCTCTGCAAATCTAGACATTCCGTAAACTTCACCTACCCAATTTTCCGTTGAATTCTGGATATTCAACTTCTCTGCAAATCCAGATATTCCGTATAATTAATGTACACAATTTCCCATTGAATTTATAAAGTTCTGGATGTTCAATTTCTCTGCAAATCTAGACATTCCAAAAACTTAACCTACCAAATTTCTCGCTGAATATACATAGTTCTAGATATTTAATTTTTCCACAAATCCAGATATTCAATACATATATAATGTACACAATTTCAGGCTGAATTTAAGAAATTCTGGATATTCAATTTCTCTGCCAATCCAGACATTCCGTACAATTAATTTACACAATTTCCGTTGAATTTACATAATTCTTGAAATTCAATTTTTTTTGCAAATCCAGACATTCCGTACATATATAGCGTACACAATTTCAGGCTGAATTTACGAAATTCTGGATATTCAATTTCTCTGCAAATCCAGACATTCCGTAAACTTAACCTACCCAATTTTCCGTTGAATTCTGGATATTCAACTTCTCTGCAAATCTAGACATTCCGTACAATTAATGTACACAATTTCCCGTTGAATTTACAAACTTCTGGATATTCAATTTCTCTGCAAATCTAGATATTCCGTACACATATAATGTACACAATTTTAGGATAAATTTACGAGATTCTGGATATTCAATTTCTCTGTAGATCCTGACATTCTGTAAATTTGACCTACCCAATTTCCCGTAGAATTCTGGATATTCAATTTCTCTGCAAATTAAGACATTCTGTACAAATAATGTACACAATTTCCCCTTGAATTTACATAGTTCTGGATATTCAATTTCTCTGCAAATCCAGACATTCCGTAAACTTAACCTACCCAATTTTCCGTTGAATTCTGGATATTCAACTTCTCTACAAATCCAGACATTCCGTACAATTAATGTACACAATTTCCCGTTGAATTTACATAATTCTTGATATTCAATTTTTTCTGCAAAACCAGACATTCCGTACATATATAGTGTACACAATTTCAGGCTGAATTTACGAAATTCTGGATATTCAATTTCTCTGCAAATCCAGACATTCTGTAAACTTAACCTACCCAATTTTCCGTTGAATTCTGGATATTCAACTTCTCTGCAAATCCAGATATTCCGTATAATTAATGTACACAATTTCCCATTGAATTTACAAAGTTCTGGATGTTCAATTTCTCCGCAAATCCAGACATTCCAAAAACTTAACCTACCCAATTTTCCGCTGAATATACATAGTTCTAGATATTTAATTTCTCCGCAAATCCAGATATTCAGTACGTATATAATGTACACAATTTCAGGCTGAATTTAAGAAATTCTGGATATTCAATTTCTCTGCCAATCCAGACATTCCGTACAATTAATGTACACAATTTCCGTTGAATTTACATAATTCTTGAAATTCAATTTTTTCTGCAAATCCAGACATTCCGTACATATATAGTGTACACAATTTCAGGCTGAATTTACGAAATTTTGGAAATTCAATTTCTCTGCAAATCCAGACATTCCGTAAACTTCACCTACCCAATTTTCCGTTGAATTCTGGATATTCAACTTCTCTGCAAATCCAGACATTCCGTACAATTAATGTACACAATTTCCCGTTGAATTTACAAACTTCTGGATATTCAATTTCTCTGCAAATCTAGATATTCCGTACACATATAATGTACACAATTTTAGGATAAATTTACGAGATTCTAGATATTCAATTTCTTTGTAAATCCTGACATTCCGTAAATTTAACCTACCCTATTTCTCGTTGAATTCTGGATATTCTATTTCTCTGCAAATCCAGACATTCTGTACAAACAATGGACACAATTTCCCCTTGAATTTACATTGTTCTGGATATTCAACTTCTCTACAAATCTAGACATTCCGTAAACTTAACCTACCCAATTTCCCGTAGAATTCTGGATATTCAATTTCTCTGCAAATCAAGACATTCTGTACAAATAATGTACACAATTTCCCCTTGAATTTACATAGTTCTGGATATTCAATTTCTCTGCAAATCCAGACATTCCGTAAACTTAACCTACCCAATTTTCCGTTGAATTCTGGATATTCAACTTCTCTACAAATCCAGACATTCCGTACAATTAATGTACACAATTTCCCGTTGAATTTACATAATTCTTGATATTCAATTTTTTCTGCAAAACCAGACATTCCGTACATATATAGTGTACACAATTTCAGGCTGAATTTACGAAATTCTGGATATTCAATTTCTCTGCAAATCCAGACATTCTGTAAACTTAACCTACCCAATTTTCCGTTGAATTCTGGATATTCAATTTCTCTGCAAATCCAGACATTCCGTAAACTTAACCTACCAAATTTCCCGTTAAATTTACACACCTCTGGATATTCAATTTTTCGGCAAATATAGACATTCCATCCAATTAATGTACACAATTTCCCGTTGAATTTAAAAAGTTCTAGATATTCAATTTCTCTGTAAATCCAGACATTCCGTGCACATATAATGTACACAATTTCAGGCTGAATTTACGAAATTCTGGATATTCAATTTCACTGCAAATCCAGACATTCCGTACAATTAATGTACACAATTTCCGTTGAATTTACATAATTCTTGATATTCAATTTTTTTTCTGCAAAACCAGACATTCCGTACATATGTAGTGTACACAATTTCAGGCTGAATTTACGAAATTCTGGATATTCAATTTCTCTGCAAATCCAGACATTCCGTAAACTTAACCTACCCAATTTTCCGTTGAATTCTGGATATTTAACTTCTCTGCAAATCCAGATATTCCGTATAATTAATGTACACAATTTCCCATTGAATTTACAAAGTTCTGGATGTTCAATTTCTCCGCAAATCCAGACATTCCAAAAACTTAACCTACCCAATTTCCCGCTGAATATACATAGTTCTGGATATTTAATTTCTCCGCAAATCCAGATATTCAGTACATATATAATGTACACAATTTCAGGCTGAATTTAAGAAATTCTGGATATTCAATTTCTCTGCCAATCCAGACATTCCGTACAATTAATGTACACAATTTCCGTTGAATTTACATAATTCTTGAAATTCAATTTTTTCTGCAAATCCAGACATTCCGTACATATATAGTGTACAGAATTTCAGGCTGAATTTACGAAATTCTGGATATTCAATTTCTCTGCAAATCCAGACATTCCGTAAACTTAACCTACCCAATTTTCCGTTGAATTCTGGATATTCAACTTCTCTGCAAATCTAGACATTCCGTACAATTAATGTACACAATTTCCCGTTGAATTTACATAATTCTTGATATTCAATTTTTTCTGCAAAACCAGACATTCCGTACATATATAGTGTACACAATTTCAGGTTGAATTTACGAAATTCTGCATATTCAATTTCTCTGCAAATCCAGACATTCCGTAAACTTAACCTACCCAATTTTCCGTTGAATTCTGGATATTTAACTTCTCTGCAAATCCAGATATTCCGTACAATTAATGTACACAATTTCCCATTGAATTTACAAAGTTCTGGATGTTCAATTTCTCCGCAAATCCAGACATTCCAAAAACTTAACCTACCCAATTTCCCGCTGAATATACATAGTTCTGGATATTTAATTTCTCCGCAAATCCAGATATTCAGTACATATATAATGTACACAATTTCAGGCTGAATTTAAGAAATTCTGGATATTCAATTTCTCTGCCAATCCAGACATTCCGTACAATTAATGTACACAATTTCCGTTGAATTTACATAATTCTTGAAATTCAATTTTTTCTGTAAATCCAGACATTCCGTGCATATATAGTGTACACAATTTCAGGCTGAATTTACGAAATTCTGGATATTCAATTTCTCTGCAAATCTAGACATTCCGTAAACTTCACCTACCCAATTTTCCGTTGAATTCTGGATATTCAACTTCTCTGCAAATCCAGATATTCCGTATAATTAATGTACACAATTTCCCATTGAATTTATAAAGTTCTGGATGTTCAATTTCTCTGCAAATCTAGACATTCCAAAAACTTAACCTACCAAATTTCTCGCTGAATATACATAGTTCTAGATATTTAATTTTTCCACAAATCCAGATATTCAATACATATATAATGTACACAATTTCAGGCTGAATTTAAGAAATTCTGGATATTCAATTTCTCTGCCAATCCAGACATTCCGTACAATTAATTTACACAATTTCCGTTGAATTTACATAATTCTTGAAATTCAATTTTTTTTGCAAATCCAGACATTCCGTACATATATAGCGTACACAATTTCAGGCTGAATTTACGAAATTCTGGATATTCAATTTCTCTGCAAATCCAGACATTCCGTAAACTTAACCTACCCAATTTTCCGTTGAATTCTGGATATTCAACTTCTCTGCAAATCTAGACATTCCGTACAATTAATGTACACAATTTCCCGTTGAATTTACAAACTTCTGGATATTCAATTTCTCTGCAAATCTAGATATTCCGTACACATATAATGTACACAATTTTAGGATAAATTTACGAGATTCTGGATATTCAATTTCTCTGTAGATCCTGACATTCTGTAAATTTGACCTACCCAATTTCCCGTAGAATTCTGGATATTCAATTTCTCTGCAAATTAAGACATTCTGTACAAATAATGTACACAATTTCCCCTTGAATTTACATAGTTCTGGATATTCAATTTCTCTGCAAATCCAGACATTCCGTAAACTTAACCTACCCAATTTTCCGTTGAATTCTGGATATTCAACTTCTCTACAAATCCAGACATTCCGTACAATTAATGTACACAATTTCCCGTTGAATTTACATAATTCTTGATATTCAATTTTTTCTGCAAAACCAGACATTCCGTACATATATAGTGTACACAATTTCAGGCTGAATTTACGAAATTCTGGATATTCAATTTCTCTGCAAATCCAGACATTCTGTAAACTTAACCTACCCAATTTTCCGTTGAATTCTGGATATTCAACTTCTCTGCAAATCCAGATATTCCGTATAATTAATGTACACAATTTCCCATTGAATTTACAAAGTTCTGGATGTTCAATTTCTCCGCAAATCCAGACATTCCAAAAACTTAACCTACCCAATTTTCCGCTGAATATACATAGTTCTAGATATTTAATTTCTCCGCAAATCCAGATATTCAGTACGTATATAATGTACACAATTTCAGGCTGAATTTAAGAAATTCTGGATATTCAATTTCTCTGCCAATCCAGACATTCCGTACAATTAATGTACACAATTTCCGTTGAATTTACATAATTCTTGAAATTCAATTTTTTCTGCAAATCCAGACATTCCGTACATATATAGTGTACACAATTTCAGGCTGAATTTACGAAATTTTGGATATTCAATTTCTCTGCAAATCCAGACATTCCGTAAACTTCACCTACCCAATTTTCCGTTGAATTCTGGATATTCAACTTCTCTGCAAATCCAGACATTCCGTACAATTAATGTACACAATTTCCCGTTGAATTTACAAACTTCTGGATATTCAATTTCTCTGCAAATCTAGATATTCCGTACACATATAATGTACACAATTTTAGGATAAATTTACGAGATTCTAGATATTCAATTTCTTTGTAAATCCTGACATTCCGTAAATTTAACCTACCCTATTTCTCGTTGAATTCTGGATATTCTATTTCTCTGCAAATCCAGACATTCTGTACAAACAATGGACACAATTTCCCCTTGAATTTACATTGTTCTGGATATTCAACTTCTCTACAAATCTAGACATTCCGTAAACTTAACCTACCCAATTTCCCGTAGAATTCTGGATATTCAATTTCTCTGCAAATCCAGACATTCTGTACAAATAATGTACACAATTTCCCCTTGAATTTACATAGTTCTGGATATTCAATTTCTCTGCAAATCCAGACAATCCGTAAACTTAACCTACCAAATTTCCCGTTAAATTTACACACCTCTGGATATTCAATTTTTCGGCAAATATAGACATTCCATCCAATTAATGTACACAATTTCCTGTTGAATTTAAAAAGTTCTGGATATTCAATTTCTCTGTAAATCCAGACATTCCGTGCATATATAATGTACACAATTTCAGGCTGAATTTACGAAATTCTGGATATTCAATTTCTCTGCAAATCTAGACATTCCGTAAACTTCACCTACCCAATTTTCCGTTGAATTCTGGATATTCAACTTCTCTGCAAATCCAGATATTCCGTATAATTAATGTACACAATTTCCCATTGAATTTATAAAGTTCTGGATGTTCAATTTCTTTGCAAATCTAGACATTCCAAAAACTTAACCTACCAAATTTCCCGCTGAATATACATAGTTCTAGATATTTAATTTTTCCACAAATCCAGATATTCAATACATATATAATGTACACAATTTCAGGCTGAATTTACGAAATTCTGGATATTCAATTTCTCTGCAAATCTAGACTTTCCGTAAACTTAACCTACCCAATTTTCCGTTGAATTCTGGATATTAAATTTCTCTGCCAATCCAGACATTCCGTACAATTAATGTACACAATTTCCGTTGAATTTACATAATTTTTGAAATTCAATTTTTTCTGCAAATCCAGACATTCCGTACATATATAGTGTACACAATTTCAGGCTGAATTTACGAAATTCTGGATATTCAATTTCTCTGCAAATCCAGACATTCCGTAAACTTAACCTACCCAATTTTCCGTTGAATTCTGGATATTCAACTTCTCTGCAAATCTAGACATTCCGTACAATTAATGTACACAACTTCCCGTACACAATTTCAGGCTGAATTTACGAAATTCTGGATATTCAATTTCTCTGCAAATCCAGACATTCCGTAAACTTAACCTACCCAATTTTCCGTTGAATTCTGGATATTCAATTTCTCTGCAAATCTAGACATTCCGTACAATTAATGTACACAACTTCCCGTACACAATTTCAGGCTGAATTTACGAAATTCTGGATATTCAATTTCTCTGCAAATCCAGACATTCCGTAAACTTAACCTACCCAATTTTCCTTTGAATTCTAGATATTCAACTTCTCTGCAAATCCAGACATTCCGTACAATTAATGTACACAATTTCCCGTTGAATTTACATAATTCTTGATATTCAATTTTTTCTATAAAACCAGACATTCCGTACATATATAGTGTACACAATTTCAGGCTGAATTTACGAAATTCTGGATATTCAATTTCTCTGCAAATCCAGACATTCCGTAAACTTAACCTACCCAATTTTCCGTTGAATTCTAGATATTCAACTTCTCTGCAAATCCAGACATTCCGTACAATTAATGTACACAATTTCCCGTTGAATTTACATAATTCTTGATATTCAATTTTTTCTTCAAAACCAGACATTCCGTTCATATATAGTGTACACAAGTTCAGGCTGAATTTACGAAATTCTAGATATTCAATTTCTCTGCAAATCCAGACATTCCGTAAACTTAACCTACCCAATTTTCCGTTGAATTCTGGATATTCAACTTCTCTGCAAATCCAGATATTCCGTATAATTAATGTACACAATTTCCCATTGAATTTACAAAGTTCTGGATGTTCAATTTCTCTGCAAATCTAGACATTCCAAAAACTTAACCTACCCAATTTCCCGCTGAATATACATAGTTCTAGATATTTAATTTCTCCGCAAATCCAGATATTCAGTACATATATAATGTACACAATTTCAGGCTGAATTTAAGAAATTCTGGATATTCAATTTCTCTGCCAATCCAGACATTCCGTACAATTAATGTACACAATTTCCGTTGAATTTACATAATTCTTGAAATTCAATTTTTTCTGCAAATCCAGACATTCCGTACATATATGGTGTACACAATTTCAGGCTGAATTTACGAAATTCTGGATATTCAATTTCTCTACAAATCCAGACATTCCGTAAACTTAACCTACCCAATTTTCCGTTGAATTCTGGATATTCAACTTCTCTGCAAATTTAGACATTCCGTACAATTAATGTACACAATTTCCCGTTGAATTTACATAATTCTTGATATTCAATTTTTTCTGCAAAACCAGACATTCCGTACATATATAGTGTACACAATTTCAGGCTGAATTTACGAAATTCTGGATATTCAATTTCTCTGCAAATCCAGACATTCCGTAAACTTAACCTACCCAATTTTCCGTTGAATTCTGGATATTCAACTTCTCTGCAAATCCAGATATTCCGTACAATTAATGTACACAATTTACGTTGAATTTACATAATTCTTGATATTCAATTTTTTCTGCAAAACCAGACATTCCGTACATATATAGTGTACACAATTTCAGGCTAAATTTACGAAATTCTGGATATTCAATTTCTCTGCAAATCCAGACAATCCGTAAACTTAACCTACCCAATTTTCCGTTGAATTCTGGATATTTAACTTCTCTGCAAATCCAGATATTCCGTACAATTAATGTACACAATTTCCCATAGAATTTACAAAGTTCTGGATGTTCAATTTCTCCGCAAATCCAGACATTCCAAAAACTTAACCTACCCAATTTCCCGCTGAATATACATAGTTCTGGATATTTAATTTCTCCGCAAATCCAGATATTCAGTACATATATAATGTACACAATTTCAGGCTGAATTTAAGAAATTCTGGATATTCAATTTCTCTGCCAATCCAGACATTCCGTACAATTAATGTACACAATTTCCGTTGAATTTACATAATTCATGAAATTCAATTTTTTCTGCAAATCCAGACATTCCGTACATATATAGTGTACACAATTTCAGGCTGAATTTACGAAATTCTGGATATTCAATTTCTCTGCAAATCCAGACATTCCGTAAACTTAACCTACCCAATTTTCCTTTGAATTCTGGATATTCAACTTCTCTGCAAATCCAGACATTCCGTACAATTAATGTACACAATTTCCGGTTGAATTTACATAATTCTTGATATTCAATTTTTTCTGTAAAACCAGACATTCCGTACATATATAGTGTACACAATTTCAGGCTGAATTTACGAAATTCTGGATATTCAATTTCTCTGCAAATCCAGACATTCCGTAAACTTAACCTACCCAATTTTCCGTTGAATTCTGGATATTCAACTTCTCTGCAAATCCAGATATTCCGTATAATTAATGTACACAATTTCCCATTGAATTTACAAAGTTCTGGATGTTCAATTTCTCTGCAAATCTAGACATTCCAAAAACTTAACCTACCCAATTTCCCGCTGAATATACATAGTTCTAGATATTTAATTTCTCCGCAAATCCAGATATTCAGTACATATATAATGTACACAATTTCAGGCTGAATTTAAGAAATTCTGGATATTCAATTTCTCTGCCAATCCAGACATTCCGTACAATTAATGTACACAATTTCCGTTGAATTTACATAATTCTTGAAATTCAATTTTTTCTGCAAATCCAGACATTCCGTACATATATAGTGTACACAATTTCAGGCTGAATTTACGAAATTCTGGATACTCAATTTCTCTGGAAATCCAGACATTCCGTAAACTTAACCTACCCAATTTTCCGTTGAATTCTGGATATTCAACTTCTCTGCAAATCCAGACATTCCGTACTATTAATGTACACAATTTCCTGTTGAATTTACATAATTCTTGATATTCAATTTTTTCTGCAAAACCAGACATTCCGTACATATATAGTGTACACAATTTCAGGCTGAATTTACGAAATTCTGGATATTCAATTTCTCTGCAAATCCAGACATTCCGTAAACTTAACCTACCCAATTTTCCGTTGAATTCTGGATATTCAACTTCTCTGCAAATCCAGATATTCCGTACAATTAATGTACACAATTTACGTTGAATTTACATAATTCTTGATATTCAATTTTTTCTTCAAAACCAGACATTCCGTACATATATAGTGTACACAATTTCAGGCTGAATTTACGAAATTCTGGATATTCAATTTCTCTGCAAATCCAGACAATCCGTAAACTTAACCTACCCAATTTTCCGTTGAATTCTGGATATTTAACTTCTCTGCAAATCCAGATATTCCGTACAATTAATGTACACAATTTCCCATAGAATTTACAAAGTTCTGGATGTTCAATTTCTCCGCAAATCCAGACATTCCAAAAACTTAACCTACCCAATTTCCCGCAGAATATACATAGTTCTGGATATTTAATTTCTCCGCAAATCCAGATATTCAGTACATATATAATGTACACAATTTCAGGCTGAATTTAAGAAATTCTGGATATTCAATTTCTCTGCCAATCCAGACATTCCGTACAATTAATGTACACAATTTCCGTTGAATTTACATAATTCTTGAAATTCAATTTTTTCTGCAAATCCAGACATTCCGTACATATATAGTGTACACAATTTCAGGCTGAATTTACGAAATTCTGGATATTCAATTTCTCTGCAAATCCAGACATTCCGTAAACTTAACCTACCCAATTTTCCTTTGAATTCTGGATATTCAACTTCTCTGCAAATCCAGACATTCCGTACAATTAATGTACACAATTTCCGGTTGAATTTACATAATTCTTGATATTCAATTTTTTCTGTAAAACCAGACATTCCGTACA
Source organism: Quercus tomentella (assembly GCA_028535165.1). Classification (NCBI taxonomy): domain Eukaryota; kingdom Viridiplantae; phylum Streptophyta; class Magnoliopsida; order Fagales; family Fagaceae; genus Quercus; species Quercus tomentella. Next base: position 51,243,723 of record JAPQVY010000156.1, read on the forward strand.
TATATAGTGTACACAATTTCAGGCTGAATTTACGAAATTCTGGATATTCAATTTCTCTGCAAATCCAGACATTCCGTAAACTTAACCTACCCAATTTTCCGTTGAATTCTGGATATTCAACTTCTCTGCAAATCCAGATATTCCGTATAATTAATGTACACAATTTCCCATTGAATTTACAAAGTTCTGGATGTTCAATTTCTCTGCAAATCTAGACATTCCAAAAACTTAACCTACCCAATTTCCCGCTGAATATACATAGTTCTAGATATTTAATTTCTCCGCAAATCCAGATATTCAGTACATATATAATGTACACAATTTCAGGCTGAATTTAAGAAATTCTGGATATTCAATTTCTCTGCCAATCCAGACATTCCGTACAATTAATGTACACAATTTCCGTTGAATTTACATAATTCTTGAAATTCAATTTTTTCTGCAAATCCAGACATTCCGTACATATATAGTGTACACAATTTCAGGCTGAATTTACGAAATTCTGGATATTCAATTTCTCTGCAAATCCAGACATTCCGTAAACTTAACCTACCCAATTTTCCGTTGAATTCTGGATATTCAACTTCTCTGCAAATCCAGACATTCCGTACTATTAATGTACACAATTTCCTGTTGAATTTACATAATTCTTGATATTCAATTTTTTCTGCAAAACCAGACATTCCGTACATATATAGTGTACACAATTTCAGGCTGAATTTACGAAATTCTGGATATTCAATTTCTCTGCAAATCCAGACATTCCGTAAACTTAACCTACCCAATTTTCCGTTGAATTCTGGATATTCAACTTCTCTGCAAATCCAGATATTCCGTACAATTAATGTACACAATTTACGTTGAATTTACATAATTCTTGATATTCAATTTTTTCTTCAAAACCAGACATTCCGTACATATATAGTGTACACAATTTCAGGCTGAATTTACGAAATTCTGGATATTCAATTTCTCTGCAAATCCAGACAATCCGTAAACATAACCTACCCAATTTTCCGTTGAATTCTGGATATTTAACTTCTCTGCAAATCCAGATATTCCGTACAATTAATGTACACAATTTCCCATAGAATTTACAAAGTTCTGGATGTTCAATTTCTCCGCAAATCCAGACATTCCAAAAACTTAACCTACCCAATTTCCCGCAGAATATACATAGTTCTGGATATTTAATTTCTCCGCAAATCCAGATATTCAGTACATATATAATGTACACAATTTCAGGCTGAATTTAAGAAATTCTGGATATTCAATTTCTCTGCCAATCCAGACATTCCGTACAATTAATGTACACAATTTCCGTTGAATTTACATAATTCTTGAAATTCAATTTTTTCTGCAAATCCAGACATTCCGTACATATATAGTGTACACAATTTCAGGCTGAATTTACGAAATTCTGGATATTCAATTTCTCTGCAAATCCAGACATTCCGTAAACTTAACCTACCCAATTTTCCTTTGAATTCTGGATATTCAACTTCTCTGCAAATCCAGACATTCCGTACAATTAATGTACACAATTTCCCGTTGAATTTACATAATTCTTGATATTCAATTTTTTCTATAAAACCAGACATTCCGTACATATATAGTGTACACAATTTCAGGCTGAATTTACGAAATTCTGGATATTCAATTTCTCTGCAAATCCAGACATTCCGTAAACTTAACCTACCCAATTTTCCGTTGAATTCTAGATATTCAACTTCTCTGCAAATCCAGACATTCCGTACAATTAATGTACACAATTTCCCGTTGAATTTACATAATTCTTGATATTCAATTTTTTCTTCAAAACCAGACATTCCGTTCATATATAGTGTACACAATTTCAGGCTGAATTTACGAAATTCTGGATATTCAATTTCTCTGCAAATCCAGACATTCCGTAAACTTAACCTACCCAATTTTCCGTTGAATTCTGGATATTCAACTTTTCTGCAAATCCAGATATTCCGTATAATTAATGTACACAATTTCCCATTGAATTTACAAAGTTCTGGATGTTCAATTTCTCTGCAAATCTAGACATTCCAAAAACTTAACCTACCCAATTTCCCGCTGAATATACATAGTTCTAGATATTTAATTTCTCCGCAAATCCAGATATTCAGTACATATATAATGTACACAATTTCAGGCTGAATTTAAGAAATTCTGGATATTCAATTTCTCTGCCAATCCAGACATTCCGTACAATTAATGTACACAATTTCCGTTGAATTTACATAATTCTTGAAATTCAATTTTTTCTGCAAATCCAGACATTCCGTACATATATGGTGTACACAATTTCAGGCTGAATTTACGAAATTCTGGATATTCAATTTCTCTACAAATCCAGACATTCCGTAAACTTAACCTACCCAATTTTCCGTTGAATTCTGGATATTCAACTTCTCTGCAAATTTAGACATTCCGTACAATTAATGTACACAATTTCCCGTTGAATTTACATAATTCTTGATATTCAATTTTTTCTGCAAAACCAGACATTCCGTACATATATAGTGTACACAATTTCAGGCTGAATTTACGAAATTCTGGATATTCAATTTCTCTGCAAATCCAGACATTCCGTAAACTTAACCTACCCAATTTTCCGTTGAATTCTGGATATTCAACTTCTCTGCAAATCCAGATATTCCGTACAATTAATGTACACAATTTACGTTGAATTTACATAATTCTTGATATTCAATTTTTTCTGCAAAACCAGACATTCCGTACATATATAGTGTACACAATTTCAGGCTAAATTTACGAAATTCTGGATATTCAATTTCTCTGCAAATCCAGACAATCCGTAAACTTAACCTACCCAATTTTCCGTTGAATTCTGGATATTTAACTTCTCTGCAAATCCAGATATTCCGTACAATTAATGTACACAATTTCCCATAGAATTTACAAAGTTCTGGATGTTCAATTTCTCCGCAAATCCAGACATTCCAAAAACTTAACCTACCCAATTTCCCGCTGAATATACATAGTTCTGGATATTTAATTTCTCCGCAAATCCAGATATTTAGTACATATATAATGTACACAATTTCAGGCTGAATTTAAGAAATTCTGGATATTCAATTTCTCTGCCAATCCAGACATTCCGTACAATTAATGTACACAATTTCCGTTGAATTTACATAATTCATGAAATTCAATTTTTTCTGCAAATCCAGACATTCCGTACATATATAGTGTACACAATTTCAGGCTGAATTTACGAAATTCTGGATATTCAATTTCTCTGCAAATCCAGACATTCCGTAAACTTAACCTACCCAATTTTCCTTTGAATTCTGGATATTCAACTTCTCTGCAAATCCAGACATTCCGTACAATTAATGTACACAATTTCCGGTTGAATTTACATAATTCTTGATATTCAATTTTTTCTGTAAAACCAGACATTCCGTACATATATAGTGTACACAATTTCAGGCTGAATTTACGAAATTCTGGATATTCAATTTCTCTGCAAATCCAGACATTCCGTAAACTTAACCTACCCAATTTTCCGTTGAATTCTGGATATTCAACTTCTCTGCAAATCCAGATATTCCGTATAATTAATGTACACAATTTCCCATTGAATTTACAAAGTTCTGGATGTTCAATTTCTCTGCAAATCTAGACATTCCAAAAACTTAACCTACCCAATTTCCCGCTGAATATACATAGTTCTAGATATTTAATTTCTCCGCAAATCCAGATATTCAGTACATATATAATGTACACAATTTCAGGCTGAATTTAAGAAATTCTGGATATTCAATTTCTCTGCCAATCCAGACATTCCGTACAATTAATGTACACAATTTCCGTTGAATTTACATAATTCTTGAAATTCAATTTTTTCTGCAAATCCAGACATTCCGTACATATATAGTGTACACAATTTCAGGCTGAATTTACGAAATTCTGGATACTCAATTTCTCTGGAAATCCAGACATTCCGTAAACTTAACCTACCCAATTTTCCGTTGAATTCTGGATATTCAACTTCTCTGCAAATCCAGACATTCCGTACTATTAATGTACACAATTTCCTGTTGAATTTACATAATTCTTGATATTCAATTTTTTCTGCAAAACCAGACATTCCGTACATATATAGTGTACACAATTTCAGGCTGAATTTACGAAATTCTGGATATTCAATTTCTCTGCAAATCCAGACATTCCGTAAACTTAACCTACCCAATTTTCCGTTGAATTCTGGATATTCAACTTCTCTGCAAATCCAGATATTCCGTACAATTAATGTACACAATTTACGTTGAATTTACATAATTCTTGATATTCAATTTTTTCTTCAAAACCAGACATTCCGTACATATATAGTGTACACAATTTCAGGCTGAATTTACGAAATTCTGGATATTCAATTTCTCTGCAAATCCAGACAATCCGTAAACTTAACCTACCCAATTTTCCGTTGAATTCTGGATATTTAACTTCTCTGCAAATCCAGATATTCCGTACAATTAATGTACACAATTTCCCATAGAATTTACAAAGTTCTGGATGTTCAATTTCTCCGCAAATCCAGACATTCCAAAAACTTAACCTACCCAATTTCCCGCAGAATATACATAGTTCTGGATATTTAATTTCTCCGCAAATCCAGATATTCAGTACATATATAATGTACACAATTTCAGGCTGAATTTAAGAAATTCTGGATATTCAATTTCTCTGCCAATCCAGACATTCCGTACAATTAATGTACACAATTTCCGTTGAATTTACAAAATTCTTGAAATTCAATTTTTTCTGCAAATCCAGACATTCCGTACATATATAGTGTACACAATTTCAGGCTGAATTTACGAAATTCTGGATATTCAATTTCTCTGCAAATCCAGACATTCCGTAAACTTAACCTACCCAATTTTCCTTTGAATTCTGGATATTCAACTTCTCTGCAAATCCAGACATTCCGTACAATTAATGTACACAATTTCCGGTTGAATTTACATAATTCTTGATATTCAATTTTTTCTGTAAAACCAGACATTCCGTACATATATAGTGTACACAATTTCAGGCTGAATTTACGAAATTCTGGATATTCAATTTCTCTGCAAATCCAGACATTCCGTAAACTTAACCTACCCAATTTTCCGTTGAATTCTGGATATTCAACTTCTCTGCAAATCCAGATATTCCGTATAATTAATGTACACAATTTCCCATTGAATTTACAAAGTTCTGGATGTTCAATTTCTCTGCAAATCTAGACATTCCAAAAACTTAACCTACCCAATTTCCCGCTGAATATACATAGTTCTAGATATTTAATTTCTCCGCAAATCCAGATATTCAGTACATATATAATGTACACAATTTCAGGCTGAATTTAAGAAATTCTGGATATTCAATTTCTCTGCCAATCCAGACATTCCGTACAATTAATGTACACAATTTCCGTTGAATTTACATAATTCTTGAAATTCAATTTTTTCTGCAAATCCAGACATTCCGTACATATATAGTGTACACAATTTCAGGCTGAATTTACGAAATTCTGGATATTCAATTTCTCTGCAAATCCAGACATTCCGTAAACTTAACCTACCCAATTTTCCGTTGAATTCTGGATATTCAACTTCTCTGCAAATCCAGACATTCCGTACTATTAATGTACACAATTTCCTGTTGAATTTACATAATTCTTGATATTCAATTTTTTCTGCAAAACCAGACATTCCGTACATATATAGTGTACACAATTTCAGGCTGAATTTACGAAATTCTGGATATTCAATTTCTCTGCAAATCCAGACATTCCGTAAACTTAACCTACCCAATTTTCCGTTGAATTCTGGATATTCAACTTCTCTGCAAATCCAGATATTCCGTACAATTAATGTACACAATTTACGTTGAATTTACATAATTCTTGATATTCAATTTTTTCTTCAAAACCAGACATTCCGTACATATATAGTGTACACAATTTCAGGCTGAATTTACGAAATTCTGGATATTCAATTTCTCTGCAAATCCAGACAATCCGTAAACATAACCTACCCAATTTTCCGTTGAATTCTGGATATTTAACTTCTCTGCAAATCCAGATATTCCGTACAATTAATGTACACAATTTCCCATAGAATTTACAAAGTTCTGGATGTTCAATTTCTCCGCAAATCCAGACATTCCAAAAACTTAACCTACCCAATTTCCCGCAGAATATACATAGTTCTGGATATTTAATTTCTCCGCAAATCCAGATATTCAGTACATATATAATGTACACAATTTCAGGCTGAATTTAAGAAATTCTGGATATTCAATTTCTCTGCCAATCCAGACATTCCGTACAATTAATGTACACAATTTCCGTTGAATTTACATAATTCTTGAAATTCAATTTTTTCTGCAAATCCAGACATTCCGTACATATATAGTGTACACAATTTCAGGCTGAATTTACGAAATTCTGGATATTCAATTTCTCTGCAAATCCAGACATTCCGTAAACTTAACCTACCCAATTTTCCTTTGAATTCTGGATATTCAACTTCTCTGCAAATCCAGACATTCCGTACAATTAATGTACACAATTTCCCGTTGAATTTACATAATTCTTGATATTCAATTTTTTCTATAAAACCAGACATTCCGTACATATATAGTGTACACAATTTCAGGCTGAATTTACGAAATTCTGGATATTCAATTTCTCTGCAAATCCAGACATTCCGTAAACTTAACCTACCCAATTTTCCGTTGAATTCTAGATATTCAACTTCTCTGCAAATCCAGACATTCCGTACAATTAATGTACACAATTTCCCGTTGAATTTACATAATTCTTGATATTCAATTTTTTCTTCAAAACCAGACATTCCGTTCATATATAGTGTACACAATTTCAGGCTGAATTTACGAAATTCTGGATATTCAATTTCTCTGCAAATCCAGACATTCCGTAAACTTAACCTACCCAATTTTCCGTTGAATTCTGGATATTCAACTTTTCTGCAAATCCAGATATTCCGTATAATTAATGTACACAATTTCCCATTGAATTTACAAAGTTCTGGATGTTCAATTTCTCTGCAAATCTAGACATTCCAAAAACTTAACCTACCCAATTTCCCGCTGAATATACATAGTTCTAGATATTTAATTTCTCCGCAAATCCAGATATTCAGTACATATATAATGTACACAATTTCAGGCTGAATTTAAGAAATTCTGGATATTCAATTTCTCTGCCAATCCAGACATTCCGTACAATTAATGTACACAATTTCCGTTGAATTTACATAATTCTTGAAATTCAATTTTTTCTGCAAATCCAGACATTCCGTACATATATGGTGTACACAATTTCAGGCTGAATTTACGAAATTCTGGATATTCAATTTCTCTACAAATCCAGACATTCCGTAAACTTAACCTACCCAATTTTCCGTTGAATTCTGGATATTCAACTTCTCTGCAAATTTAGACATTCCGTACAATTAATGTACACAATTTCCCGTTGAATTTACATAATTCTTGATATTCAATTTTTTCTGCAAAACCAGACATTCCGTACATATATAGTGTACACAATTTCAGGCTGAATTTACGAAATTCTGGATATTCAATTTCTCTGCAAATCCAGACATTCCGTAAACTTAACCTACCCAATTTTCCGTTGAATTCTGGATATTCAACTTCTCTGCAAATCCAGATATTCCGTACAATTAATGTACACAATTTACGTTGAATTTACATAATTCTTGATATTCAATTTTTTCTGCAAAACCAGACATTCCGTACATATATAGTGTACACAATTTCAGGCTGAATTTACGAAATTCTGGATATTCAATTTCTCTGCAAATCCAGACAATCCGTAAACTTAACCTACCCAATTTTCCGTTGAATTCTGGATATTTAACTTCTCTGCAAATCCAGATATTCCGTACAATTAATGTACACAATTTCCCATAGAATTTACAAAGTTCTGGATGTTCAATTTCTCCGCAAATCCAGACATTCCAAAAACTTAACCTACCCAATTTCCCGCTGAATATACATAGTTCTGGATATTTAATTTCTCCGCAAATCCAGATATTCAGTACATATATAATGTACACAATTTCAGGCTGAATTTAAGAAATTCTGGATATTCAATTTCTCTGCCAATCCAGACATTCCGTACAATTAATGTACACAATTTCCGTTGAATTTACATAATTCTTGAAATTCAATTTTTTCTGCAAATCCAGACATTCCGTACATATATAGTGTACACAATTTCAGGCTGAATTTACGAAATTCTGGATATTCAATTTCTCTGCAAATCCAGACATTCCGTAAACTTAACCTACCCAATTTTACTTTGAATTCTGGATATTCAACTTCTCTGCAAATCCAGACATTCCGTACAATTAATGTACACAATTTCCGGTTGAATTTACATAATTCTTGATATTCAATTTTTTCTGTAAAACCAGACATTCCGTACATATATAGTGTACACAATTTCAGGCTGAATTTACGAAATTCTGGATATTCAATTTCTCTGCAAATCCAGACAATCCGTAAACTTAACCTACCCAATTTTCCGTTGAATTCTAGATATTCAACTTCTCTGCAAATCCAGACATTCCGTACAATTAATGTACACAATTTCCCGTTGAATTTACATAATTCTTGATATTCAATTTTTTCTTCAAAACCAGACATTCCGTACATATATAGTGTACACAATTTCAGGCTGAATTTACGAAATTCTGGATATTCAATTTCTCTGCAAATCCAGACATTCCGTAAACTTAACCTACCCAATTTTCCGTTGAATTCTAGATATTCAACTTCTCTGCAAATCCAGACATTCCGTACAATTAATGTACACAATTTCCCGTTGAATTTACATAATTCTTGATATTCAATTTTTTCTTCAAAACCAGACATTCCGTTCATATATAGTGTACACAATTTCAGGCTGAATTTACGAAATTCTGGATATTCAATTTCTCTGCAAATCCAGACATTCCGTAAACTTAACCTACGCAATTTTCCGTTGAATTCTGGATATTCAACTTCTCTGCAAATCCAGATATTCCGTATAATTAATGTACACAATTTCCCATTGAATTTACAAAGTTCTGGATGTTCAATTTCTCTACAAATCTAGACATTCCAAAAACTTATCCTACCCAATTTCCCGCTGAATATACATAGTTCTAGATATTTAATTTCTCCGCAAATCCAGATATTCAGTACATATATAATGTACACAATTTCAGGCTGAATTTAAGAAATTCTGGATATTCAATTTCTCTGCCAATCCAGACATTCCGTACAATTAATGTACACAATTTCCGTTGAATTTACATAATTCTTGAAATTCAATTTTTTCTGCAAATCCAGACATTCCGTACATATATAGTGTACACAATTTCAGGCTGAATTTACGAAATTCTGGATATTCAATTTCTCTGGAAATCCAGACATTCCGTAAACTTAACCTACCCAATTTTCCGTTGAATTCTGGATATTCAACTTCTCTGCAAATCCAGACATTCCGTACTATTAATGTACACAATTTCCTGTTGAATTTACATAATTCTTGATATTCAATTTTTTCTGCAAAACCAGACATTCCGTACATATATAGTGTACACAATTTCAGGCTGAATTTACGAAATTCTGGATATTCAATTTCTTTGCAAATCCAGACATTCCGTAAACTTAACCTACCCAATTTTCCGTTGAATTCTGGATATTTAACTTCTCTGCAAATCCAGATATTCCGTACAATTAATGTACACAATTTCCCATAGAATTTACAAAGTTCTGGATGTTCAATTTCTCCGCAAATCCAGACATTCCAAAAACTTAACCTACCCAATTTCCCGCTGAATATACATAGTTCTGGATATTTAATTTCTCCGCAAATCCAGATATTCAGTACATATATAATGTACACAATTTCTGGCTGAATTTAAGAAATTCTGGATATTCAATTTCTCGGCCAATCCAGACATTCCGTACAATTAATGTACACAATTTCCGTTGAATTTACATAATTCTTGAAATTCAATTTTTTCTGCAAATCCAGACATTCCGTACATATATAGTGTACACAATTTCAGGCTGAATTTACGAAATTCTGGATATTCAATTTCTCTGCAAATCCAGACATTCCGTAAACTTAACCTACCCAATTTTCCTTTGAATTCTGGATATTCAACTTCTCTGCAAATCTAGACATTCCGTACAATTAATGTACACAATTTCCGGTTGAATTTACATAATTCTTGATATTCAATTTTTTCTGTAAAACCAGACATTCCGTACATATATAGTGTACACAATTTCAGGCTGAATTTACGAAATTCTGGATATTCAATTTCTCTGCAAATCCAGACATTCCGTAAACTTAACCTACCCAATTTTCCGTTGAATTCTGGATATTCAACTTCTCTGCAAATCCAGATATTCCGTATAATTAATGTACACAATTTCCCATTGAATTTACAAAGTTCTGGATGTTCAATTTCTCTGCAAATCTAGACATTCCAAAAACTTAACCTACCCAATTTCCCGCTGAATATACATAGTTCTAGATATTTAATTTCTCCGCAAATCCAGATATTCAGTACATATATAATGTACACAATTTCAGGCTGAATTTAAGAAATTCTGGATATTCAATTTCTCTGCCAATCCAGACATTCCGTACAATTAATGTACACAATTTCCGTTGAATTTACATAATTCTTGAAATTCAATTTTTTCTGCAAATCCAGACATTCCGTACATATATAGTGTACACAATTTCAGGCTGAATTTACGAAATTCTGGATATTCAATTTCTCTGGAAATCCAGACATTCCGTAAACTTAACCTACCCAATTTTCCGTTGAATTCTGGATATTCAACTTCTCTGCAAATCCAGACATTCCGTACTATTAATGTACACAATTTCCTGTTGAATTTACATAATTCTTGATATTCAATTTTTTCTGCAAAACCAGACATTCCGTACATATATAGTGTACACAATTTCAGGCTGAATTTACGAAATTCTGGATATTCAATTTCTCTGCAAATCCAGACATTCCGTAAACTTAACCTACCCAATTTTCCGTTGAATTCTGGATATTCAACTTCTCTGCAAATCCAGACATTCCGTACAATTAATGTACACAATTTCCCGTTGAATTTACATAATTCTTGATATTCAATTTTTTCTGCAAAACCAGACATTCCGTACATATATACTGTACACAATTTCAGGTTGAATTTACGAAATTCTGGATATTCAATTTCTCTGCAAATCCAGACATTCCGTAAACTTAACCTACCCAATTTTCCGTTGAATTCTGGATATTCAACTTCTCTGCAAATCCAGATATTCCGTACAATTAATGTACACAATTTACGTTGAATTTACATAATTCTTGATATTCAATTTTTTCTGCAAAACCAGACATTCCGTACATATATAGTGTACACAATTTCAGGCTGAATTTACGAAATTCTGGATATTCAATTTCTCTGCAAATCCAGACAATCCGTAAACTTAACCTACCCAATTTTCCGTTGAATTCTGGATATTTAACTTCTCTGCAAATCCAGATATTCCGTACAATTAATGTACACAATTTCCCATAGAATTTACAAAGTTCTGGATGTTCAATTTCTCCGCAAATCCAGACATTCCAAAAACTTAACCTACCCAATTTCCCGCTGAATATACATAGTTCTGGATATTTAATTTCTCCGCAAATCCAGATATTCAGTACATATATAATGTACACAATTTCAGGCTGAATTTAAGAAATTCTGGATATTCAATTTCTCTGCCAATCCAGACATTCCGTACAATTAATGTACACAATTTCCGTTGAATTTACATAATTCTTGAAATTCAATTTTTTCTGCAAATCCAGACATTCCGTACATATATAGTGTACACAATTTCAGGCTGAATTTACGAAATTCTGGATATTCAATTTCTCTGGAAATCCAGACATTCCGTAAACTTAACCTACCCAATTTTCCGTTGAATTCTGGATATTCAACTTCTCTGCAAATCCAGACATTCCGTACTATTAATGTACACAATTTCCTGTTGAATTTACATAATTCTTGATATTCAATTTTTTCTGCAAAACCAGACATTCCGTACATATATAGTGTACACAATTTCAGGCTGAATTTACGAAATTCTGGATATTCAATTTCTCTGCAAATCCAGACATTCCGTAAACTTAACCTACCCAATTTTCCGTTGAATTCTGGATATTCAACTTCTCTGCAAATCCAGACATTCCGTACAATTAATGTACACAATTTCCCGTTGAATTTACATAATTCTTGATATTCAATTTTTTCTGCAAAACCAGACATTCCGTACATATATACTGTACACAATTTCAGGTTGAATTTACGAAATTCTGGATATTCAATTTCTCTGCAAATCCAGACATTCCGTAAACTTAACCTACCCAATTTTCCGTTGAATTCTGGATATTCAACTTCTCTGCAAATCCAGATATTCCGTACAATTAATGTACACAATTTACGTTGAATTTACATAATTCTTGATATTCAATTTTTTCTGCAAAACCAGACATTCCGTACATATATAGTGTACACAATTTCAGGCTGAATTTACGAAATTCTGGATATTCAATTTCTCTGCAAATCCAGACAATCCGTAAACTTAACCTACCCAATTTTCCGTTGAATTCTGGATATTCAACTTTTCTGCAAATCCAGATATTCCGTATAATTAATGTACACAATTTCCCATTGAATTTACAAAGTTCTGGATGTTCAATTTCTCTGCAAATCTAGACATTCCAAAAACTTAACCTACCCAATTTCCCGCTGAATATACATAGTTCTAGATATTTAATTTCTCCGCAAATCCAGATATTCAGTACATATATAATGTACACAATTTCAGGCTGAATTTAAGAAATTCTGGATATTCAATTTCTCTGCCAATCCAGACATTCCGTACAATTAATGTACACAATTTCCGTTGAATTTACATAATTCTTGAAATTCAATTTTTTCTGCAAATCCAGACATTCCGTACATATATGGTGTACACAATTTCAGGCTGAATTTACGAAATTCTGGATATTCAATTTCTCTACAAATCCAGACATTCCGTAAACTTAACCTACCCAATTTTCCGTTGAATTCTGGATATTCAACTTCTCTGCAAATTTAGACATTCCGTACAATTAATGTACACAATTTCCCGTTGAATTTACATAATTCTTGATATTCAATTTTTTCTGCAAAACCAGACATTCCGTACATATATAGTGTACACAATTTCAGGCTGAATTTACGAAATTCTGGATATTCAATTTCTCTGCAAATCCAGACATTCCGTAAACTTAACCTACCCAATTTTCCGTTGAATTCTGGATATTCAACTTCTCTGCAAATCCAGATATTCCGTACAATTAATGTACACAATTTACGTTGAATTTACATAATTCTTGATATTCAATTTTTTCTGCAAAACCAGACATTCCGTACATATATAGTGTACACAATTTCAGGCTGAATTTACGAAATTCTGGATATTCAATTTCTCTGCAAATCCAGACAATCCGTAAACTTAACCTACCCAATTTTCCGTTGAATTCTGGATATTTAACTTCTCTGCAAATCCAGATATTCCGTACAATTAATGTACACAATTTCCCATAGAATTTACAAAGTTCTGGATGTTCAATTTCTCCGCAAATCCAGACATTCCAAAAACTTAACCTACCCAATTTCCCGCTGAATATACATAGTTCTGGATATTTAATTTCTCCGCAAATCCAGATATTCAGTACATATATAATGTACACAATTTCAGGCTGAATTTAAGAAATTCTGGATATTCAATTTCTCTGCCAATCCAGACATTCCGTACAATTAATGTACACAATTTCCGTTGAATTTACATAATTCTTGAAATTCAATTTTTTCTGCAAATCCAGACATTCCGTACATATATAGTGTACACAATTTCAGGCTGAATTTACGAAATTCTGGATATTCAATTTCTCTGCAAATCCAGACATTCCGTAAACTTAACCTACCCAATTTTACTTTGAATTCTGGATATTCAACTTCTCTGCAAATCCAGACATTCCGTACAATTAATGTACACAATTTCCGGTTGAATTTACATAATTCTTGATATTCAATTTTTTCTGTAAAACCAGACATTCCGTACATATATAGTGTACACAATTTCAGGCTGAATTTACGAAATTCTGGATATTCAATTTCTCTGCAAATCCAGACAATCCGTAAACTTAACCTACCCAATTTTCCGTTGAATTCTAGATATTCAACTTCTCTGCAAATCCAGACATTCCGTACAATTAATGTACACAATTTCCCGTTGAATTTACATAATTCTTGATATTCAATTTTTTCTTCAAAACCAGACATTCCGTACATATATAGTGTACACAATTTCAGGCTGAATTTACGAAATTCTGGATATTCAATTTCTCTGCAAATCCAGACATTCCGTAAACTTAACCTACCCAATTTTCCGTTGAATTCTAGATATTCAACTTCTCTGCAAATCCAGACATTCCGTACAATTAATGTACACAATTTCCCGTTGAATTGACATAATTCTTGATATTCAATTTTTTCTTCAAAACCAGACATTCCGTTCATATATAGTGTACACAATTTCAGGCTGAATTTACGAAATTCTGGATATTCAATTTCTCTGCAAATCCAGACATTCCGTAAACTTAACCTACGCAATTTTCCGTTGAATTCTGGATATTCAACTTCTCTGCAAATCCAGACATTCCGTACAATTAATGTACACAATTTCCCGTTGAATTTACATAATTCTTGATATTCAATTTTTTCTGCAAAACCAGACATTCCGTACATATATACTGTACACAATTTCAGGTTGAATTTACGAAATTCTGGATATTCAATTTCTCTGCAAATCCAGACATTCCGTAAACTTAACCTACCCAATTTTCCGTTGAATTCTGGATATTCAACTTCTCTGCAAATCCAGATATTCCGTACAATTAATGTACACAATTTACGTTGAATTTACATAATTCTTGATATTCAATTTTTTCTGCAAAACCAGACATTCCGTACATATATAGTGTACACAATTTCAGGCTGAATTTACGAAATTCTGGATATTCAATTTCTCTGCAAATCCAGACAATCCGTAAACTTAACCTACCCAATTTTCCGTTGAATTCTGGATATTTAACTTCTCTGCAAATCCAGATATTCCGTACAATTAATGTACACAATTTCCCATAGAATTTACAAAGTTCTGGATGTTCAATTTCTCCGCAAATCCAGACATTCCAAAAACTTAACCTACCCAATTTCCCGCTGAATATACATAGTTCTGGATATTTAATTTCTCCGCAAATCCAGATATTCAGTACATATATAATGTACACAATTTCAGGCTGAATTTAAGAAATTCTGGATATTCAATTTCTCTGCCAATCCAGACATTCCGTACAATTAATGTACACAATTTCCGTTGAATTTACATAATTCTTGAAATTCAATTTTTTCTGCAAATCCAGACATTCCGTACATATATAGTGTACACAATTTCAGGCTGAATTTACGAAATTCTGGATATTCAATTTCTCTGGAAATCCAGACATTCCGTAAACTTAACCTACCCAATTTTCCGTTGAATTCTGGATATTCAACTTCTCTGCAAATCCAGACATTCCGTACTATTAATGTACACAATTTCCTGTTGAATTTACATAATTCTTGATATTCAATTTTTTCTGCAAAACCAGACATTCCGTACATATATAGTGTACACAATTTCAGGCTGAATTTACGAAATTCTGGATATTCAATTTCTCTGCAAATCCAGACATTCCGTAAACTTAACCTACCCAATTTTCCGTTGAATTCTGGATATTCAACTTCTCTGCAAATCCAGACATTCCGTACAATTAATGTACACAATTTCCCGTTGAATTTACATAATTCTTGATATTCAATTTTTTCTGCAAAACCAGACATTCCGTACATATATACTGTACACAATTTCAGGTTGAATTTACGAAATTCTGGATATTCAATTTCTCTGCAAATCCAGACATTCCGTAAACTTAACCTACCCAATTTTCCGTTGAATTCTGGATATTCAACTTCTCTGCAAATCCAGATATTCCGTACAATTAATGTACACAATTTACGTTGAATTTACATAATTCTTGATATTCAATTTTTTCTGCAAAACCAGACATTCCGTACATATATAGTGTACACAATTTCAGGCTGAATTTACGAAATTCTGGATATTCAATTTCTCTGCAAATCCAGACAATCCGTAAACTTAACCTACCCAATTTTCCGTTGAATTCTGGATATTCAACTTTTCTGCAAATCCAGATATTCCGTATAATTAATGTACACAATTTCCCATTGAATTTACAAAGTTCTGGATGTTCAATTTCTCTGCAAATCTAGACATTCCAAAAACTTAACCTACCCAATTTCCCGCTGAATATACATAGTTCTAGATATTTAATTTCTCCGCAAATCCAGATATTCAGTACATATATAATGTACACAATTTCAGGCTGAATTTAAGAAATTCTGGATATTCAATTTCTCTGCCAATCCAGACATTCCGTACAATTAATGTACACAATTTCCGTTGAATTTACATAATTCTTGAAATTCAATTTTTTCTGCAAATCCAGACATTCCGTACATATATGGTGTACACAATTTCAGGCTGAATTTACGAAATTCTGGATATTCAATTTCTCTACAAATCCAGACATTCCGTAAACTTAACCTACCCAATTTTCCGTTGAATTCTGGATATTCAACTTCTCTGCAAATTTAGACATTCCGTACAATTAATGTACACAATTTCCCGTTGAATTTACATAATTCTTGATATTCAATTTTTTCTGCAAAACCAGACATTCCGTACATATATAGTGTACACAATTTCAGGCTGAATTTACGAAATTCTGGATATTCAATTTCTCTGCAAATCCAGACATTCCGTAAACTTAACCTACCCAATTTTCCGTTGAATTCTAGATATTCAACTTCTCTGCAAATCCAGACATTCCGTACAATTAATGTACACAATTTCCCGTTGAATTTACATAATTCTTGATATTCAATTTTTTCTTCAAAACCAGACATTCCGTTCATATATAGTGTACACAATTTCAGGCTGAATTTACGAAATTCTGGATATTCAATTTCTCTGCAAATCCAGACATTCCGTAAACTTAACCTACCCAATTTTCCGTTGAATTCTGGATATTCAACTTCTCTGCAAATCCAGATATTCCGTATAATTAATGTACACAATTTCCCATTGAATTTACAAAGTTCTGGATGTTCAATTTCTCTGCAAATCTAGACATTCCAAAAACTTAACCTACCCAATTTCCCGCTGAATATACATAGTTCTAGATATTTAATTTCTCCGCAAATCCAGATATTCAGTACATATATAATGTACACAATTTCAGGCTGAATTTAAGAAATTCTGGATATTCAATTTCTCTGCCAATCCAGACATTCCGTACAATTAATGTACACAATTTCCGTTGAATTTACATAATTCTTGAAATTCAATTTTTTCTGCAAATCCAGACATTCCGTACATATATGGTGTACACAATTTCAGGCTGAATTTACGAAATTCTGGATATTCAATTTCTCTACAAATCCAGACATTCCGTAAACTTAACCTACCCAATTTTCCGTTGAATTCTGGATATTCAACTTCTCTGCAAATTTAGACATTCCGTACAATTAATGTACACAATTTCCCGTTGAATTTACATAATTCTTGATATTCAATTTTTTCTGCAAAACCAGACATTCCGTACATATATAGTGTACACAATTTCAGGCTGAATTTACGAAATTCTGGATATTCAATTTCTCTGCAAATCCAGACATTCCGTAAACTTAACCTACCCAATTTTCCGTTGAATTCTGGATATTCAACTTCTCTGCAAATCCAGATATTCCGTACAATTAATGTACACAATTTACGTTGAATTTACATAATTCTTGATATTCAATTTTTTCTGCAAAACCAGACATTCCGTACATATATAGTGTACACAATTTCAGGCTGAATTTACGAAATTCTGGATATTCAATTTCTCTGCAAATCCAGACAATCCGTAAACTTAACCTACCCAATTTTCCGTTGAATTCTGGATATTTAACTTCTCTGCAAATCCAGATATTCCGTACAATTAATGTACACAATTTCCCATAGAATTTACAAAGTTCTGGATGTTCAATTTCTCCGCAAATCCAGACATTCCAAAAACTTAACCTACCCAATTTCCCGCTGAATATACATAGTTCTGGATATTTAATTTCTCCGCAAATCCAGATATTCAGTACATATATAATGTACACAATTTCAGGCTGAATTTAAGAAATTCTGGATATTCAATTTCTCTGCCAATCCAGACATTCCGTACAATTAATGTACACAATTTCCGTTGAATTTACATAATTCTTGAAATTCAATTTTTTCTGCAAATCCAGACATTCCGTACATATATAGTGTACACAATTTCAGGCTGAATTTACGAAATTCTGGATATTCAATTTCTCTGCAAATCCAGACATTCCGTAAACTTAACCTACCCAATTTTCCTTTGAATTCTGGATATTCAACTTCTCTGCAAATCCAGACATTCCGTACAATTAATGTACACAATTTCCGGTTGAATTTACATAATTCTTGATATTCAATTTTTTCTGTAAAACCAGACATTCCGTACATATATAGTGTACACAATTTCAGGCTGAATTTACGAAATTCTGGATATTCAATTTCTCTGCAAATCCAGACATTCCGTAAACTTAACCTACCCAATTTTCCGTTGAATTCTAGATATTCAACTTCTCTGCAAATCCAGACATTCCGTACAATTAATGTACACAATTTCCCGTTGAATTTACATAATTCTTGATATTCAATTTTTTCTTCAAAACCAGACATTCCGTTCATATATAGTGTACACAATTTCAGGCTGAATTTACGAAATTCTGGATATTCAATTTCTCTGCAAATCCAGACATTCCGTAAACTTAACCTACGCAATTTTCCGTTGAATTCTGGATATTCAACTTCTCTGCAAATCCAGATATTCCGTATAATTAATGTACACAATTTCCCATTGAATTTACAAAGTTCTGGATGTTCAATTTCTCTACAAATCTAGACATTCCAAAAACTTATCCTACCCAATTTCCCGCTGAATATACATAGTTCTAGATATTTAATTTCTCCGCAAATCCAGATATTCAGTACATATATAATGTACACAATTTCAGGCTGAATTTAAGAAATTCTGGATATTCAATTTCTCTGCTAATCCAGACATTCCGTACAATTAATGTACACAATTTCCGTTGAATTTACATAATTCTTGAAATTCAATTTTTTCTGCAAATCCAGACATTCCGTACATATATAGTGTACACAATTTCAGGCTGAATTTACGAAATTCTGGATATTCAATTTCTCTGGAAATCCAGACATTCCGTAAACTTAACCTACCCAATTTTCCGTTGAATTCTGGATATTCAACTTCTCTGCAAATCCAGACATTCCGTACTATTAATGTACACAATTTCCTGTTGAATTTACATAATTCTTGATATTCAATTTTTTCTGCAAAACCAGACATTCCGTACATATATAGTGTACACAATTTCAGGCTGAATTTACGAAATTCTGGATATTCAATTTCTTTGCAAATCCAGACATTCCGTAAACTTAACCTACCCAATTTTCCGTTGAATTCTGGATATTTAACTTCTCTGCAAATCCAGATATTCCGTACAATTAATGTACACAATTTCCCATAGAATTTACAAAGTTCTGGATGTTCAATTTCTCCGCAAATCCAGACATTCCAAAAACTTAACCTACCCAATTTCCCGCTGAATATACATAGTTCTGGATATTTAATTTCTCCGCAAATCCAGATATTCAGTACATATATAATGTACACAATTTCTGGCTGAATTTAAGAAATTCTGGATATTCAATTTCTCGGCCAATCCAGACATTCCGTACAATTAATGTACACAATTTCCGTTGAATTTACATAATTCTTGAAATTCAATTTTTTCTGCAAATCCAGACATTCCGTACATATATAGTGTACACAATTTCAGGCTGAATTTACGAAATTCTGGATATTCAATTTCTCTGCAAATCCAGACATTCCGTAAACTTAACCTACCCAATTTTCCTTTGAATTCTGGATATTCAACTTCTCTGCAAATCTAGACATTCCGTACAATTAATGTACACAATTTCCGGTTGAATTTACATAATTCTTGATATTCAATTTTTTCTGTAAAACCAGACATTCCGTACATATATAGTGTACACAATTTCAGGCTGAATTTACGAAATTCTGGATATTCAATTTCTCTGCAAATCCAGACATTCCGTAAACTTAACCTACCCAATTTTCCGTTGAATTCTAGATATTCAACTTCTCTGCAAATCCAGACATTCCGTACAATTAATGTACACAATTTCCCGTTGAATTTACATAATTCTTGATATTCAATTTTTTCTTCAAAACCAGACATTCCGTTCATATATAGTGTACACAATTTCAGGCTGAATTTACGAAATTCTGGATATTCAATTTCTCTGCAAATCCAGACATTCCGTAAACTTAACCTACCCAATTTTCCGTTGAATTCTGGATATTCAACTTCTCTGCAAATCCAGATATTCCGTATAATTAATGTACACAATTTCCCATTGAATTTACAAAGTTCTGGATGTTCAATTTCTCTGCAAATCTAGACATTCCAAAAACTTAACCTACCCAATTTCCCGCTGAATATACATAGTTCTAGATATTTAATTTCTCCGCAAATCCAGATATTCAGTACATATATAATGTACACAATTTCAGGCTGAATTTAAGAAATTCTGGATATTCAATTTCTCTGCCAATCCAGACATTCCGTACAATTAATGTACACAATTTCCGTTGAATTTACATAATTCTTGAAATTCAATTTTTTCTGCAAATCCAGACATTCCGTACATATATAGTGTACACAATTTCAGGCTGAATTTACGAAATTCTGGATATTCAATTTCTCTGGAAATCCAGACATTCCGTAAACTTAACCTACCCAATTTTCCGTTGAATTCTGGATATTCAACTTCTCTGCAAATCCAGACATTCCGTACTATTAATGTACACAATTTCCTGTTGAATTTACATAATTCTTGATATTCAATTTTTTCTGCAAAACCAGACATTCCGTACATATATAGTGTACACAATTTCAGGCTGAATTTACGAAATTCTGGATATTCAATTTCTCTGCAAATCCAGACATTCCGTAAACTTAACCTACCCAATTTTCCGTTGAATTCTGGATATTCAACTTCTCTGCAAATCCAGACATTCCGTACAATTAATGTACACAATTTCCCGTTGAATTTACATAATTCTTGATATTCAATTTTTTCTGCAAAACCAGACATTCCGTACATATATACTGTACACAATTTCAGGTTGAATTTACGAAATTCTGGATATTCAATTTCTCTGCAAATCCAGACATTCCGTAAACTTAACCTACCCAATTTTCCGTTGAATTCTGGATATTCAACTTCTCTGCAAATCCAGATATTCCGTACAATTAATGTACACAATTTACGTTGAATTTACATAATTCTTGATATTCAATTTTTTCTGCAAAACCAGACATTCCGTACATATATAGTGTACACAATTTCAGGCTGAATTTACGAAATTTTGGATATTCAATTTCTCTGCAAATCCAGACAATCCGTAAACTTAACCTACCCAATTTTCCGTTGAATTCTGGATATTTAACTTCTCTGCAAATCCAGATATTCCGTACAATTAATGTACACAATTTCCCATAGAATTTACAAAGTTCTGGATGTTCAATTTCTCCGCAAATCCAGACATTCCAAAAACTTAACCTACCCAATTTCCCGCTGAATATACATAGTTCTGGATATTTAATTTCTCCGCAAATCCAGATATTCAGTACATATATAATGTACACAATTTCAGGCTGAATTTAAGAAATTCTGGATATTCAATTTCTCTGCCAATCCAGACATTCCGTACAATTAATGTACACAATTTCCGTTGAATTTACATAATTCTTGAAATTCAATTTTTTCTGCAAATCCAGACATTCCGTACATATATAGTGTACACAATTTCAGGCTGAATTTACGAAATTCTGGATATTCAATTTCTCTGGAAATCCAGACATTCCGTAAACTTAACCTACCCAATTTTCCGTTGAATTCTGGATATTCAACTTCTCTGCAAATCCAGACATTCCGTACTATTAATGTACACAATTTCCTGTTGAATTTACATAATTCTTGATATTCAATTTTTTCTGCAAAACCAGACATTCCGTACATATATAGTGTACACAATTTCAGGCTGAATTTACGAAATTCTGGATATTCAATTTCTCTGCAAATCCAGACATTCCGTAAACTTAACCTACCCAATTTTCCGTTGAATTCTGGATATTCAACTTCTCTGCAAATCCAGACATTCCGTACAATTAATGTACACAATTTCCCGTTGAATTTACATAATTCTTGATATTCAATTTTTTCTGCAAAACCAGACATTCCGTACATATATACTGTACACAATTTCAGGTTGAATTTACGAAATTCTGGATATTCAATTTCTCTGCAAATCCAGACATTCCGTAAACTTAACCTACCCAATTTTCCGTTGAATTCTGGATATTCAACTTCTCTGCAAATCCAGATATTCCGTACAATTAATGTACACAATTTACGTTGAATTTACATAATTCTTGATATTCAATTTTTTCTGCAAAACCAGACATTCCGTACATATATAGTGTACACAATTTCAGGCTGAATTTACGAAATTCTGGATATTCAATTTCTCTGCAAATCCAGACAATCCGTAAACTTAACCTACCCAATTTTCCGTTGAATTCTGGATATTTAACTTCTCTGCAAATCAAGATATTCCGTACAATTAATGTACACAATTTCCCATAGAATTTACAAAGTTCTGGATGTTCAATTTCTCCGCAAATCCAGACATTCCAAAAACTTAACCTACCCAATTTCCCGCTGAATATACATAGTTCTGGATATTTAATTTCTCCGCAAATCCAGATATTCAGTACATATATAATGTACACAATTTCAGGCTGAATTTAAGAAATTCTGGATATTCAATTTCTCTGCCAATCCAGACATTCCGTACAATTAATGTACACAATTTCCGTTGAATTTACATAATTCTTGAAATTCAATTTTTTCTGCAAATCCAGACATTCCGTACATATATAGTGTACACAATTTCAGGCTGAATTTACGAAATTCTGGATATTCAATTTCTCTGGAAATCCAGACATTCCGTAAACTTAACCTACCCAATTTTCCGTTGAATTCTGGATATTCAACTTCTCTGCAAATCCAGACATTCCGTACTATTAATGTACACAATTTCCTGTTGAATTTACATAATTCTTGATATTCAATTTTTTCTGCAAAACCAGACATTCCGTACATATATAGTGTACACAATTTCAGGCTGAATTTACGAAATTCTGGATATTCAATTTCTTTGCAAATCCAGACATTCCGTAAACTTAACCTACCCAATTTTCCGTTGAATTCTGGATATTTAACTTCTCTGCAAATCCAGATATTCCGTACAATTAATGTACACAATTTCCCATAGAATTTACAAAGTTCTGGATGTTCAATTTCTCCGCAAATCCAGACATTCCAAAAACTTAACCTACCCAATTTCCCGCTGAATATACATAGTTCTGGATATTTAATTTCTCCGCAAATCCAGATATTCAGTACATATATAATGTACACAATTTCTGGCTGAATTTAAGAAATTCTGGATATTCAATTTCTCGGCCAATCCAGACATTCCGTACAATTAATGTACACAATTTCCGTTGAATTTACATAATTCTTGAAATTCAATTTTTTCTGCAAATCCAGACATTCCGTACATATATAGTGTACACAATTTCAGGCTGAATTTACGAAATTCTGGATATTCAATTTCTCTGCAAATCCAGACATTCCGTAAACTTAACCTACCCAATTTTCCTTTGAATTCTGGATATTCAACTTCTCTGCAAATCTAGACATTCCGTACAATTAATGTACACAATTTCCGGTTGAATTTACATAATTCTTGATATTCAATTTTTTCTGTAAAACCAGACATTCCGTACATATATAGTGTACACAATTTCAGGCTGAATTTACGAAATTCTGGATATTCAATTTCTCTGCAAATCCAGACATTCCGTAAACTTAACCTACCCAATTTTCCGTTGAATTCTAGATATTCAACTTCTCTGCAAATCCAGACATTCCGTACAATTAATGTACACAATTTCCCGTTGAATTTACATAATTCTTGATATTCAATTTTTTCTTCAAAACCAGACATTCCGTTCATATATAGTGTACACAATTTCAGGCTGAATTTACGAAATTCTGGATATTCAATTTCTCTGCAAATCCAGACATTCCGTAAACTTAACCTACCCAATTTTCCGTTGAATTCTGGATATTCAACTTCTCTGCAAATCCAGATATTCCGTATAATTAATGTACACAATTTCCCATTGAATTTACAAAGTTCTGGATGTTTAATTTCTCTGCAAATCTAGACATTCCAAAAACTTAACCTACCCAATTTCCCGCTGAATATACATAGTTCTAGATATTTAATTTCTCCGCAAATCCAGATATTCAGTACATATATAATGTACACAATTTCAGGCTGAATTTAAGAAATTCTGGATATTCAATTTCTCTGCCAATCCAGACATTCCGTACAATTAATGTACACAATTTCCGTTGAATTTACATAATTCTTGAAATTCAATTTTTTCTGCAAATCCAGACATTCCGTACATATATAGTGTACACAATTTCAGGCTGAATTTACGAAATTCTGGATATTCAATTTCTCTGGAAATCCAGACATTCCGTAAACTTAACCTACCCAATTTTCCGTTGAATTCTGGATATTCAACTTCTCTGCAAATCCAGACATTCCGTACTATTAATGTACACAATTTCCTGTTGAATTTACATAATTCTTGATATTCAATTTTTTCTGCAAAACCAGACATTCCGTACATATATAGTGTACACAATTTCAGGCTGAATTTACGAAATTCTGGATATTCAATTTCTCTGCAAATCCAGACATTCCGTAAACTTAACCTACCCAATTTTCCGTTGAATTCTGGATATTCAACTTCTCTGCAAATCCAGACATTCCGTACAATTAATGTACACAATTTCCCGTTGAATTTACATAATTCTTGATATTCAATTTTTTCTGCAAAACCAGACATTCCGTACATATATACTGTACACAATTTCAGGTTGAATTTACGAAATTCTGGATATTCAATTTCTCTGCAAATCCAGACATTCCGTAAACTTAACCTACCCAATTTTCCGTTGAATTCTGGATATTCAACTTCTCTGCAAATCCAGATATTCCGTACAATTAATGTACACAATTTACGTTGAATTTACATAATTCTTGATATTCAATTTTTTCTGCAAAACCAGACATTCCGTACATATATAGTGTACACAATTTCAGGCTGAATTTACGAAATTTTGGATATTCAATTTCTCTGCAAATCCAGACAATCCGTAAACTTAACCTACCCAATTTTCCGTTGAATTCTGGATATTTAACTTCTCTGCAAATCCAGATATTCCGTACAATTAATGTACACAATTTCCCATAGAATTTACAAAGTTCTGGATGTTCAATTTCTCCGCAAATCCAGACATTCCAAAAACTTAACCTACCCAATTTCCCGCTGAATATACATAGTTCTGGATATTTAATTTCTCCGAAATCCAGATATTCAGTACATATATAATGTACACAATTTCAGGCTGAATTTAAGAAATTCTGGATATTCAATTTCTCTGCCAATCCAGACATTCCGTACAATTAATGTACACAATTTCCGTTGAATTTACATAATTCTTGAAATTCAATTTTTTCTGCAAATCCAGACATTCCGTACATATATAGTGTACACAATTTCAGGCTGAATTTACGAAATTCTGGATATTCAATTTCTCTGGAAATCCAGACATTCCGTAAACTTAACCTACCCAATTTTCCGTTGAATTCTGGATATTCAACTTCTCTGCAAATCCAGACATTCCGTACTATTAATGTACACAATTTCCTGTTGAATTTACATAATTCTTGATATTCAATTTTTTCTGCAAAACCAGACATTCCGTACATATATAGTGTACACAATTTCAGGCTGAATTTACGAAATTCTGGATATTCAATTTCTCTGCAAATCCAGACATTCCGTAAACTTAACCTACCCAATTTTCCGTTGAATTCTGGATATTCAACTTCTCTGCAAATCCAGACATTCCGTACAATTAATGTACACAATTTCCCGTTGAATTTACATAATTCTTGATATTCAATTTTTTCTGCAAAACCAGACATTCCGTACATATATACTGTACACAATTTCAGGTTGAATTTACGAAATTCTGGATATTCAATTTCTCTGCAAATCCAGACATTCCGTAAACTTAACCTACCCAATTTTTCGTTGAATTCTGGATATTCAACTTCTCTGCAAATCCAGATATTCCGTACAATTAATGTACACAATTTACGTTGAATTTACATAATTCTTGATATTCAATTTTTTCTGCAAAACCAGACATTCCGTACATATATAGTGTACACAATTTCAGGCTGAATTTACGAAATTCTGGATATTCAATTTCTCTGCAAATCCAGACAATCCGTAAACTTAACCTACCCAATTTTCCGTTGAATTCTGGATATTTAACTTCTCTGCAAATCAAGATATTCCGTACAATTAATGTACACAATTTCCCATAGAATTTACAAAGTTCTGGATGTTCAATTTCTCCGCAAATCCAGACATTCCAAAAACTTAACCTACCCAATTTCCCGCTGAATATACATAGTTCTGGATATTTAATTTCTCCGCAAATCCAGATATTCAGTACATATATAATGTACACAATTTCAGGCTGAATTTAAGAAATTCTGGATATTCAATTTCTCTGCCAATCCAGACATTCCGTACAATTAATGTACACAATTTCCGTTGAATTTACATAATTCTTGAAATTCAATTTTTTCTGCAAATCCAGACATTCCGTACATATATAGTGTACACAATTTCAGGCTGAATTTACGAAATTCTGGATATTCAATTTCTCTGCAAATCCAGACATTCCGTAAACTTAACCTACCCAATTTTCCTTTGAATTCTGGATATTCAACTTCTCTGCAAATCCAGACATTCCGTACAATTAATGTACACAATTTCCGGTTGAATTTACATAATTCTTGATATTCAATTTTTTCTGTAAAACCAGACATTCCGTACATATATAGTGTACACAATTTCAGGCTGAATTTACGAAATTCTGGATATTCAATTTCTCTGCAAATCCAGACATTCCGTAAACTTAACCTACCCAATTTTCCGTTGAATTCTAGATATTCAACTTCTCTGCAAATCCAGACATTCCGTACAATTAATGTACACAATTTCCCGTTGAATTTACATAATTCTTGATATTCAATTTTTTCTTCAAAACCAGACATTCCGTTCATATATAGTGTACACAATTTCAGGCTGAATTTACGAAATTCTGGATATTCAATTTCTCTGCAAATCCAGACATTCCGTAAACTTAACCTACCCAATTTTCCGTTGAATTCTGGATATTCAACTTCTCTGCAAATCCAGATATTCCGTATAATTAATGTACACAATTTCCCATTGAATTTACAAAGTTCTGGATGTTCAATTTCTCTGCAAATCTAGACATTCCAAAAACTTAACCTACCCAATTTCCCGCTGAATATACATAGTTCTAGATATTTAATTTCTCCGCAAATCCAGATATTCATTACATATATAATGTACACAATTTCAGGCTGAATTTAAGAAATTCTGGATATTCAATTTCTCTGCCAATCCAGACATTCCGTACAATTAATGTACACAATTTCCGTTGAATTTACATAATTCTTGAAATTCAATTTTTTCTGCAAATCCAGACATTCCGTACATATATAGTGTACACAATTTCAGGCTGAATTTACGAAATTCTGGATATTCAATTTCTCTGGAAATCCAGACATTCCGTAAACTTAACCTACCCAATTTTCCGTTGAATTCTGGATATTCAACTTCTCTGCAAATCCAGACATTCCGTACTATTAATGTACACAATTTCCTGTTGAATTTACATAATTCTTGATATTCAATTTTTTCTGCAAAACCAGACATTCCGTACATATATAGTGTACACAATTTCAGGCTGAATTTACGAAATTCTGGATATTCAATTTCTTTGCAAATCCAGACATTCCGTAAACTTAACCTACCCAATTTTCCGTTGAATTCTGGATATTCAACTTCTCTGCAAATCCAGATATTCCGTACAATTAATGTACACAATTTACGTTGAATTTACATAATTCTTGATATTCAATTTTTTCTGCAAAACCAGACATTCCGTACATATATAGTGTACACAATTTCAGGCTGAATTTACGAAATTCTGGATATTCAATTTCTCTGCAAATCCAGACATTCCGTAAACTTAACCTACCCAATTTTCCGTTGAATTCTGGATATTTAACTTCTCTGCAAATCCAGATATTCCGTACAATTAATGTACACAATTTCCCATAGAATTTACAAAGTTCTGGATGTTCAATTTCTCCGCAAATCCAGACATTCCAAAAACTTAACCTACCCAATTTCCCGCTGAATATACATAGTTCTGGATATTTAATTTCTCCGCAAATCCAGATATTCAGTACGTATATAATGTACACAATTTCAGGCTGAATTTAAGAAATTCTGGATATTCAATTTCTCTGCCAATCCAGACATTCCGTACAATTAATGTACACAATTTCCGTTGAATTTACATAATTCTTGAAATTCAATTTTTTCTGCAAATCCAGACATTCCGTACATATATAGTGTACACAATTTCAGGCTGAATTTACGAAATTCTGGATATTCAATTTCTCTGCAAATCCAGACATTCCGTAAACTTAACCTACCCAATTTTCCTTTGAATTCTGGATATTCAACTTCTCTGCAAATCCAGACATTCCGTACAATTAATGTACACAATTTCCGGTTGAATTTACATAATTCTTGATATTCAATTTTTTCTGTAAAACCAGACATTCCGTACATATATAGTGTACACAATTTCAGGCTGAATTTACGAAATTCTGGATATTCAATTTCTCTGCAAATCCAGACATTCCGTAAACTTAACCTACCCAATTTTCCGTTGAATTCTAGATATTCAACTTCTCTGCAAATCCAGACATTCCGTACAATTAATGTACACAATTTCCCGTTGAATTTACATAATTCTTGATATTCAATTTTTTCTTCAAAACCAGACATTCCGTTCATATATAGTGTACACAATTTCAGGCTGAATTTACGAAATTCTGGATATTCAATTTCTCTGGAAATCCAGACATTCCGTAAACTTAACCTACCCAATTTTCCGTTGAATTCTGGATATTCAACTTCTCTGCAAATCCAGATATTCCGTATAATTAATGTACACAATTTCCCATTGAATTTACAAAGTTCTGGATGTTCAATTTCTCTGCAAATCTAGACATTCCAAAAACTTAACCTACCCAATTTCCCACTGAATATACAAAGTTCAAGATATTTAATTTCTCCGCAAATCCAGATATTCAGTACATATATAATGTACTCAATTTCAGGCTGAATTTAAGAAATTCTGGATATTCAATTTCTCTGCCAATCCAGACATTCCGTACAATTAATGTACACAATTTCCGTTGAATTTACATAATTCTTGAAATTCAATTTTTTCTGCAAATCCAGACATTCCGTACATATATAGTGTACACAATTCCAGGCTGAATTTACGAAATTCTGGATATTCAATTTCTCTGGAAATCCAGACATTCCGTAAACTTAACCTACCCAATTTTCCGTTGAATTCTGGATATTCAACTTCTCTGCAAATCCAGACATTCCGTACTATTAATGTACACAATTTCCTGTTGAATTTACATAATTCTTGATATTCAATTTTTTCTGCAAAACCAGACATTCCGTACATATATAGTGTACACAATTTCAGGCTGAATTTACGAAATTCTGGATATTCAATTTCTCTGCAAATCCAGACATTCCGTAAACTTAACCTACCCAATTTTCCGTTGAATTCTGGATATTTAACTTCTCTGCAAATCTAGATATTCCGTACAATTAATGTACACAATTTCCCATAGAATTTACAAAGTTCTGGATGTTCAATTTCTCCGCAAATCCAGACATTCAAAAAACTTAACCTACCCAATTTCCCGCTGAATATACATAGTTCTGGATATTTAATTTCTCCGCAAATCCAGATATTCAGTACTTATATAATGTAAACAATTTCAGGCTGAATTTAAGAAATTCTGGATATTCAATTTCTCTGCCAATCCAGACATTTCGTACAATTAATGTACACAATTTCCGTTGAATTTACATAATTCTTGAAATTCAATTTTTTCTGCAAATCCAGACATTCCGTACATATATAGTGTACACAATTTCAGGCTGAATTTACGAAATTCTGGATATTCAATTTCTCTGCAAATCCAGACATTCCGTAAACTTAACCTACCCAATTTTCCTTTGAATTCTGGATATTCAACTTCTCTGCAAATCCAGACATTCCGTACAATTAATGTACACAATTTCCGGTTGAATTTACATAATTCTTGATATTCAATTTTTTCTGTAAAACCAGACATTCCGTACATATATAGTGTACACAATTTCAGGCTGAATTTACGAAATTCTGGATATTCAATATCTCTGCAAATCCAGACATTCCGTAAACTTAACCTACCCAATTTTCCGTTGAATTCTAGATATTCAACTTCTCTGCAAATCCAGACATTCCGTACAATTAATGTACACAATTTCCCGTTGAATTTACATAATTCTTGATATTCAATTTTTTCTTCAAAACCAGACATTCCGTTCATATATAGTGTACACAATTTCAGGCTGAATTTACGAAATTCTGGATATTCAATTTCTCTGCAAATCCAGACATTCCGTAAACTTAACCTACCCAATTTTCCGTTGAATTCTGGATATTCAACTTCTCTGCAAATCCAGATATTCCGTATAGTTAATGTACACAATTTCCCATTGAATTTACAAAGTTCTGGATGTTCAATTTCTCTGCAAATCTAGACATTCCAAAAACTTAACCTACCCAATTTCCCGCTGAATATACATAGTTCTAGATATTTAATTTCTCCGCAAATCCAGATATTCAGTACATATATAATGTACACAATTTCAGGCTGAATTTAAGAAATTCTGGATATTCAATTTCTCTGCCAATCCAGACATTCCGTACAATTAATGTACACAATTTCCGTTGAATTTACATAATTCTTGAAATTCAATTTTTTCTGCAAATCCAGACATTCCGTACATATATAGTGTACACAATTTCAGGCTGAATTTACGAAATTCTGGATATTCAATTTCCCTGGAAATCCAGACATTCCGTAAACTTAACCTACCCAATTTTCCGTTGAATTCTGGATATTCAACTTCTCTGCAAATCCAGACATTCCGTACTATTAATGTACACAATTTCCTGTTGAATTTACATAATTCTTGATATTCAATTTTTTCTGCAAAACCAGACATTCCGTACATATATAGTGTACACAATTTCAGGCTGAATTTACGAAATTCTGGATAATCAATTTCTCTGCAAATCCAGACATTCCGTAAACTTAACCTACCCAATTTTCCGTTGAATTCTGGATATTCAGCGTCTCTGCAAATCCAGGTATTCCGTATAATTAATGTACACAATATCCCTTTGAATTTACAAAGTTCTGGATGTGCAATTTCTCCGCAAATCCAGACATTCCAAAAACTTAACCTACCCAATTTCCCGCTGAATATACATAGTTCTGGATATTTAATTTCTCCGCAAATCCAGATATTCAGTACATATATAATGTACACAATTTCAGGCTGAATTTAAGAAATTCTGGATGTTCAATTTCTCTGCCAATCCAGACATTCCGTACAATTAATGTACACAATTTCCGTTGAATTTACATAATTCTTGAAATTCAATTTTTTCTTCAAAACCAGACATTCCGTTCATATATAGTGTACACAATTTCAGGCTGAATTTACGAAATTCTGGATATTCAATTTCTCTGCAAATCCAGACATTCCGTAAACTTAACCTACCCAATTTTCCGTTGAATTCTGGATATTCAACTTCTCTGCAAATCCAGATATTCCGTATAATTAATGTACACAATTTCCCATTGAATTTACAAAGTTCTGGATGTTCAATTTCTCTGCAAATCCAGACATTCCAAAAACTTAACCTACCCAATTTCCCGCTGAACATACATAGTTCTAGATATTTAATTTCTCCGCAAATCCAGATATTCAGTACATATATAATGTACACAATTTCAGGCTGAATTTAAGAAATTCTGGATATTCAATTTCTCTGCCAATCTAGACATTCCGTACAATTAATGTACACAATTTCCGTTGAATTTACATAATTCTTGAAATTCAATTTTTTCTGCAAATCCAGATATTCCGTACATATATAGTGTACACAATTTCAGGCTGAATTTACGAAATTCTGGATATTCAATTTCTCTGCAAATCCAGACATTCCGTAAACTTCACCTACCCAATTTTCCGTTGAATTCTGGATATTCAACTTCACTGCAAGTCCAGACATTCCGTACAATTAATGTACACAATTTCCCGTTGAATTTACAAACTTCTGGATATTCAATTTCTCTGCAAATCTAGATATTCCGTACACAAATAATGTACACAATTTTAGGATAAATTTACGAGATTCTGGATATTCAATTTCTTTGTAAATCCTGACATTCTGTAAATTTAACCTACCCAATTTCTCGTTGAATTCTGGATATTCAATTTCTCTGCAAATCCAGACATTCTGTACAAATAATGTACACAATTTCCCCTTGAATTTACATAGTTCTGGATATTCAATTTCTCTGCAAATCTAGACATTCTGTAAACTTAACCTACCCAATTTCCCGTTGAATTCTGGATATTCAATTTCTCTGCAAATCCAGACATTCAGTACAATTAATATACACAATTTCCGTTGAATTTACATAATTCTTGAAATTCAATTTTTTCTGCAAATCCAGACATTCCGTACATATATAGTGTACACAATTTCAGGCTGAATTTACGAAATTCAGGATATTCAATTTCTCTGCAAATCCAGACATTCCATAAACTTAACCTACCCAATTTTCCGTTGAATTCTGGATATTCAACTTCTCTGCAAATCCAGACATTTCGTACAATTAATGTACACAATTTCCCGTTGAATTTACATAATTCTTGATATTCAATTTTTTCTGCAAAACCAGACATTCCGTACATATATAGTGTACACAATTTCAGGTTGAATTTACGAAATTCTGCATATTCAATTTCTCTGCAAATCCAGACATTCCGTAAACTTAACCTACCCAATTTTCCGTTGAATTCCGGATATTTAACTTCTCTGCAAATCCAGATATTCCGTACAATTAATGTACACAATTTCCCATTGAATTTACAAAGTTTTGGATGTTCAATTTCTCCGCAAATCCAGACATTCCAAAAACTTAACCTACCCAATTTCCCGCTGAATATACATAGTTCTGGATATTTAATTTCTCCGCAAATCCAGATATTCAGTACATATATAATGTACACAATTTCAGGCTGAATTTAAGAAATTCTGGATATTCAATTTCTCTGCCAATCCAGACATTCCGTACAATTAATGTACACAATTTCCGTTGAATTTACATAATTCTTGAAATTCAATTTTTTCTGCAAATCCAGACATTCCGTACATATATAGTGTACACAATTTCCGGCTGAATTTACGAAATTCTGGATATTCAATTTCTCTGCAAATCCAGACATTCCGTAAACTTAACCTACCCAATTTTCCGTTGAATTCTGGATATTCAACTTCTCTGCAAATCCAGACATTCCGTACAATTAATGTACACAATTTCCCGTTGAATTTACATAATTCTTGATATTCAATTTTTTTTGCAAAACCAGACATTCCGTACAAATATAGTGTACACAATTTCAGGCTGAATTTACGAAATTCTGGATATTCAATTTCTCTGCAAATCCAGACATTCCGTAAACTTAACCTACCCAATTTTCCGTTGAATTCTGGATATTCTACTTCTCTGCAAATCCAGATATTCCGTATAATTAATGTACACAATTTCCCATTGAATTTACAAAGTTCTGGATGTTCAATTTCTCCGCAAATCCAGACATTCCAAAAACTTAACCTACCCAATTTCCCGCAGAATATACATAGTTCTAGATATTTAATTTCTCCGCAAATCCAGATATTCAGTACGTATATAATGTACACAATTTCAGGCTGAATTTAAGAAATTCTGGATATTCAATTTCTCTGCCAATCCAGACATTCCGTACAATTAATGTACACAATTTCCGTTGAATTTACATAATTCTTGAAATTCAATTTTTTTTGCAAAACCAGACATTCCGTACATATATAGTGTACACAATTTCAGGCTGAATTTACGAAATTCTGGATATTCAATTTCTCTGCAAATCCAGACATTCCGTAAACTTCACCTACCCAATTTTCCGTTGAATTCTGGATATTCAACTTCTCTGCAAATTCAGACATTCCGTACAATTAATGTACACAATTTCCCGTTGAATTTACAAACTTCTGGATATTCAATTCCTCTGCAAATCTAGATATTCCGTACACGTATAATGTACACAATTTTAGGATAAATTTACGAGATTCTGGATATTCAATTTCTTTGCAAATCCTGACATTCCGTAAATTTAACCTACCGTATTTCCCGTTGAATTCGGGATATTCAATTTTTCTGCAAATCCAGACATTCCGTAAACTTAACCTACCCAATTTTCCGTTGAATTCTGGATATTCAACTTCTCTGCAAATCCAGACATTCCGTACAATTAATGTACACAATTTCCCGTTGAATTTACACACTTCTGGATATTCAATTTCTCTGCAAATTTAGATATTCCGTACACATATAATGTACACAATTTTAGGATAAATTTACGAGATTCTGGATATTCAATTTCTCTGTAGATCCTGACATTCCGTAAATTTAACCTACCCAATTTCCCGTAGAATTCTGGATATTCAATTTCTCTGCAAATCCAGACATACTGTACAAATAATGTACACAATTTCCCCTTGAATTTACATAGTTCTGGATATTCAATTTCTCTGCATATCCAGACATTCCGTAAACTTAACCCACCAACTTTCCCGTTAAATTTACACACCTCTGGATATTCAATTTTTCGGCAAATATAGACATTCCATCCAATTAATGTACACAATTTCCCGTTGAATTTAAAAAGTTCTGGATATTCAATTTCTCTGTAAATCCAGACATTCCGTGCATATATAATGTATACAATTTCAGGCTGAATTTACGAAATTCTGGATATTCAATTTCTCTGCAAATCCAGACATTCCATACAATTAATGTACACAATTTCCGTTGAATTTACATAATTCTTGATATTCAATTTTTTTCTGCAAAACCAAACATTCCGTACATATATAGTGTACACAATTTCAGGCTGAATTTACGAAATTCTGGATATTCAATTTCTCTGCAAATCCAGACATTCCGTAAACTTAACCTACCCAGTTTTCCGTTGAATTCTGGATATTCAACTTCTCTGCAAATCCAGATATTCCGTATAATTAATGTACACAATTTGCCATTGAATTTACAAAGTTCTGGATGTTCAATTTCTCCGCAAATCCAGACATTCCAAAAACTTAACCTACCCAACTTCCCGCTGAATATACATAGTTCTGGATATTTAATTTCTCCGCAAATCCAGATATTCAGTACATATATAATGTACACAATTTCAGGCTGAATTTAAGAAATTCTGGATATTCAATTTCTCTGCCAATCCAGACATTCCGTACAATTAATGTACACAATTTCCGTTGAATTTACATAATTCTTGAAATTCAATTTTTTCTGCAAATCCAGACATTCCGTACATATATAATGTACACAATTTCAGGCTGAATTTACGAAATTCTAGATATTCAATTTCTCTGCAAATCCAGACATTCCGTAAACTTAACCTGCCCAATTTTCCTTTGAATTCTGGATATTCAACTTCTCTGCAAATCCAGACATTCCGTACAATTAATGTACACAATTTCCGGTTGAATTTACATAATTCTTGATATTCAATTTTTTCTGCAAAACCAGACATTCCGTACATATATAGTGTACACAATTTCAGGCTGAATTTACGAAATTCTGGATATTCAATTTCTCTGCAAATCCAGACATTCCGTAAACTTAACCTACCCAATTTTCCGTTGAATTCGGGATATTCAGCGTCTCTGCAAATCCAGGTATTCCGTATAATTAATGTACACAATTTCCCATTGAATTTACAAAGTTCTGGATGTTCAATTTCTCCGCAAATCCAGACATTCCAAAAACTTAACCTACCCAATTTCCCGCTGAATATACATAGTTCTAGATATTTAATTTCTCCGCAAATCCAGATATTCAGTACATATATAATGTACACAATTTCAGGCTGAATTTAAGAAATTCTGGATATTCAATTTCTCTGCCAATCCAGACATTCCGTACAATTAATGTACACAATTTCCGTTGAATTTACATAATTCTTGAAATTCAATTTTTTCTGCAAATCCAAACATTCCGTACATATATAGTGTACACAATTTCAGGCTGAATTTACGAAATTCTGGATATTCAATTTCTCTGCAAATCTAGACATTCCGTAAACTTCACCTACCCAATTTTCCGTTGAATTCTGGATTTTCAACTTCTCTGCAAATCCAGACATTCCGTACAATAAATGTACACAATTTCCCGTTGAATTTACAAACTTCTGGATATTCAATTTCTCTGCAAATCTAGATATTCCGTACACATATAATGTACGCAATTTTAGAATAAATTTACGAGATTCTGGATATTCAATTTCTTTGTAAATCCTGACATTCCGTAAATTTAACCTACCCAATTTCTCGTTGAATTCTGGATATTCAATTTCTCTGCAAATCCAGACATTCTGTACAAATAATGTACACAATTTCCCCTTGAATTTACATAGTTCTTGATATTCAATTTCTCTGCAAATCTAGACATTCCGTAAACTTAACCTACCCAATTTCCGTTGAATTCTGGATATTCAATTTCTCTGCAAATCAATACATTCCGTACAATTAATGTACACAATTTCCGTTGAATTTACATAATTCTTGAAATTCAATTTTTTCTGCAAATCCAGACATTCCGTACATATATAGTTTACACAATTTCAGGCTGAATTTACGAAATTCTGGATATTCAATTTCTCTGCAAATCCAGACATTCCGTAAACTTAACCTACCCAATTTTCCGTTGAATTCTGGATATTCAACTTCTCTGCAAATCCAGACATTCCGTACAATTAATGTACACAATTTCCCGTTGAATTTACATAATTCTTGATATTCAATTTTTTCTGCAAAACCAGACATTCCGTTCATATATAGTGTACACAATTTCAGGCTGAATTTACGAAATTCTGGATATTCAATTTCTCTGCAAATCCAGACATTCCGTAAACTTAACCTACCCAATTTTCCGTTGAATTCTGGATATTCAACTTCTCTGCAAATCCAGATATTCCGTATAATTAATGTACACAATTTCCCATTGAATTTACAAAGTTCTGGATGTTCAATTTCTCTGCAAATCTAGACATTCCAAAAACTTAACCTACCCAATTTCCCGCTGAATATACATAGTTCTAGATATTTAATTTCTCCGCAAATCCAGATATTCAATACATATATAATGTACACAATTTCAGGCTGAATTTAAGAAATTCTGGATATTCAATTTCTCTGCCAATCCAGACATTCCGTACAATTAACGTACACAATTTCCGTTGAATTTACATAATTCTTGAAATTCAATTTTTTCTGCAAATCCAGACATTCCGTACATATATAGTGTACACAATTTCAGGCTGAATTTACGAAATTCTGGATATTCAATTTCTCTGCAAATCCAGACATTCCGTAAACTTAACCTATCCAATTTTCCGTTGAATTCTGGATATTCAACTTCTCTGCAAATCCAGACATTTCGTACAATTAATGTACACAATTTCCTGTTGAATTTACAAACTTCTGGATATTCAATTTCTCTGCAAATCTAGATATTCCGTACACATATAATGTACACAATTTTAGGATAAATTTACGAGATTCTGGATATTCAATTTCTCTGTAGATCCTGACATTCCGTAAATTTAATCTACCCAATTTCCCGTAGAATTCGGGATATTCAATTTCTATGAAAATCCAGACATTCTGTACAAATAATGTACACAATTTCCCCTTGAATTTACATAGTTCTGGATATTCAATTTCTCTGCAAATCCAGACAATCCGTAAACTTAACTGACCAAATTTCCCGTTAAATTTACACACCTCTGGATATTCAATTTTTCGGCAAATATAGACATTCCATCCAATTAATGTACACAATTTCCCGTTGAATTTAAAAAGTTCTGGATATTCAATTTCTCTGTAAATCCAGACATTCCTTGCATATATAATGTACACAATTTCAGGCTGAATTTACGAAATTCTGGATATTCAATTTCTCTACAAATCTAGACATTCCGTAAACTTCACCTACCCAATTTTCCGTTGAATTCTGGATATTCAACTTCTCTGCAAATCCAGATATTCCGTATAATTAATGTACACAATTTCCCATTGAATTTATAAAGTTCTGGATGTTTAATTTCTCTGCAAATCTAGACATTCCAAAAACTTAACCTACCAAATTTCCCGCTGAATATACATAGTTCTAGATATGTAATTTTTCCACAAATCCAGATATTCAATACATATATAATGTACACAATTTCAGGCTGAATTTAAGAAATTCTGGATATTCAATTTCTCTGCCAATCCAGACATTCCGTACAATTAATGTACACAATTTCCGTTGAATTTACATAATTCTTGAAATTCAATTTTTTCTGCAAATCCAGACATTCCGTACATATATAGTGTACACAATTTCAGGCTGAATTTACGAAATTCTGGATATTCAATTTCTCTGCAAATCCAGACATTCCGTAAACTTAACCTACCCAATTTTCCGTTGAATTCTGGATATTCAACTTCTCTGCAAATCTAGACATTCCGTACAATTAATGTACACAATTTCCCGTTGAATTTACAAACTTCTGGATATTCAATTTCCCTGCAAATCTAGATATTCCGTACACATATAATGTACACAATTTTAGGATAAATTTACGAGATTCTGGATATTCAATTTCTCTGTAGATCCTGACATTCCGTAAATTTAACCTACCCAATTTCCCGTAGAATTCTGGATATTCAATTTCTCTGCAAGTCCAGACATTCTGTACAAATAATGTACACAATTTCCCCTTGAATTTACATAGTTCTGGATATTCAATTTCTCTGCAAATCCAGACATTCCGTAAACTTAACCTACCAAATTTCCCGTTAAATTTACACACCTCTGGATATTCAATTTTTCGGCAAATATAGACATTCCATTCAATTAATGTACACAATTTCCCGTTGAATTTTAAAAGTTCTAGATATTCAATTTCTCTGTAAATCCAGACATTCCGTGCATATATAATGTACACAATTTCAGGCTGAATTTACGAAATTCTGGATATTCAATTTCTCTGCAAATCCAGACATTCCGTACAATTAATGTACACAATTTCCGTTGAATTTACATAATTCTTGATATTCAATTTTTTTCTGCAAAACCAGACATTCCGTACATATATAGTGTACACAATTTCAGGCTGAATTTACGAAATTCTGGATATTCAATTTCTCTGCAAATCCAGACATTCCGTACACTTAACCTACCCAATTTTCCGTTGAATTCTAGATATTTAACTTCTCTGCAAATCCAGATATTCCGTATAATTAATGTACACAATTTCCCATTGAATTTACAAAGTTCTGGATGTTCAATTTCACCGCAAATCCAGACATTCCAAAAACATAACCTACCCAATTTCCTGCTGAATATACATAGTTCTGGATATTTAATTTCTCCGCAAATCCAGATATTCAGTACATATATAATGTACACAATTTCAGGCTGAATTTACGAAATTCTGGATATTCAATTTCTCTGCCAAACCAGACATTCCGTACAATTAATGTAGACAATTTCCGTTGAATTTACATAATTCTTGAAATTCAATTTTTTCTGCAAATCCAGACATTCCGTACATATATAGTGCACACAATTTCAGGCTGAATTTACGAAATTATGGATATTCAATTTCTCTACAAATCCAGACATTCCGTAAACTTAACCTACCCAATTTTCCGTTGAATTCTGGATATTCAACTTCTCTGCAAATCTACACATTCCGTACAATTAATGTACACAATTTCCCGTTGAATTTACATAATTCTTGATATTCAATTTTTTCTGCAAAACCAGACATTCCGTACATATATAGTGTACACAATTTCAGGCTGAATTTACGAAATTCTGGATATTCAATTTCTCTGCAAATCCAGACATTCCGTAAACTTAACCTACCCAATTTTCCGTTGAATTCTGGATATTCAACTTCTCTGCAAATCCAGATATTCCGTATAATTAATGTACACAATTTCCCATTGAATTTACAAAGTTCTGGATGTTCAATTTCTCTGCAAATCCAGACATTCCAAAAACTTAACCTACCCAATTTCCCGCTGAATATACATAGTTCTAGTTATTTAATTTCTCCGCAAATCCAGATATTCAGTACATATATAATGTACACAATTTAAGGCTGAATTTAAGAAATTCTGGATATTCAATTTCTCTGCCAATCCAGACATTCTGTACAATTAATGTACACAATTTCCGTTGAATTTACATAATTCTTGAAATTCAATTTTTTCTTCAAATCCAGAGATTCCGTACATATATAGTGTACACAATTTCAGGCTGAATTTACGAAATTCTGGATATTCAATTTCTCTGCAAATCCAGACATTCCGTAAACTTCACCTACCCAATTTTCCGTTGAATTCTGGATATCCAACTTCTCTGCAAATCTAGACATTCCGTACAATTAATGTACACAATTTCCCGTTGAATTTACAAACTTCTAGATATTCAATTTCTCTGCAATTCTAGATATTCCGAACACATATAACGTACACAATTTTAGGATAAATTTACGAGATTCTGGATATTCAATTTCTTTGTAAATCCTGACATTCCGTAAATTTAACCTACCCAATTTCTCGTCGAATTCTGGATATTCAATTTCTCTGCAAATCCAGACATTCTGTACAAATAATGTACACAATTTCCCCTTGAATTTGCATAGTTCTGGATATTCAATTTCTCTGCAAATCCAGACATTCCGTAAACTTAACCGACCCAATTTCCCGTTGAATTCTGGATATTCAATTTCTTTGCAAATCCAGACATTCCGTACAATTAATATACACAATTTCCGTTGAATTTACATAATTCTTGAAATTAAATTTTTTCTGCAAATCCAGACATTCCGTACATATATAGTGTACACAATTTCAGGCTGAATTTACGAAATTCTGGATATTCAATTTCTCTGCAAATCCAGACAATCCGTAAACTTAACCTACCAAATTTCCCGTTAAATTTACACACCTCTGGATATTCAATTTTTCGGCAAATATAGACATTCCATCCAATTAATGTACACAATTTCCCGTTGAATTTAAAAAGTTCTGGATATTCAATTTCTCTGTAAATCCAGACATTCCGTGCATAAATAATGTACACAATTTCAGGCTGAATTTACGAAATTCTGGATATTCAATTTCTCTGGAAATCTAGACATTCCGTAAACTTCACCTACCCAATTTTCCGTTGAATTCTGGATATTCAACTTCTCTGCAAATCCAGATATTCCGTATAATTAATGTACACAATTTCCCATTGAATTTATAAAGTTCTGGATGTTTAATTTCTCTGCAAATCTAGACATTCCAAAAACTTAACCTACCAAATTT
The DNA here is from genome assembly GCA_028535165.1 of Quercus tomentella. Taxonomy (NCBI): domain Eukaryota; kingdom Viridiplantae; phylum Streptophyta; class Magnoliopsida; order Fagales; family Fagaceae; genus Quercus; species Quercus tomentella. The sequence continues at coordinate 51,286,132 of JAPQVY010000156.1, forward strand.
CCCGCTGAATATACATAGTTCTAGATATTTAATTTTTCCACAAATCCAGATATTCAATACATATATAATGTACACAATTTCAGGCTGAATTTAAGAAATTCTGGATATTCAATTTCTCTGCCAATCCAGACATTCCGTACAATTAATGTACACAATTTCCGTTGAATTTACATAATTCTTGAAATTCAATTTTTTCTTCAAATCCAGACATTCCGTACATATATAGTGTACACAATTTCAGGCTGAATTTAAGAAATTCTGGATATTCAATTTCTCTGCAAATCCAGACATTCCGTAAACTTAACCTACCAAATTTCCCGTTAAATTTACACACCTCTGGATATTCAATTTTTCGGCAAATATAGACATTCCATCCAATTATTGTACACAATTTCCCGTTGAATTTTAAAAGTTCTAGATATTCAATTTCTCTGTAAATCCAGACATTCCGTGCATATATAATGTACACAATTTCAGGCTGAATTTACGAAATTCTGGATATTCAATTTCTCTGCAAATCCAGACATTCCGTACAATTAATGTACACAATTTCCGTTGAATTTACATAATTCTTGATATTCAATTTTTTTCTGCAAAACCAGACATTCCGTACATATATAGTGTTCACAATTTCAGGCTGAATTTACGAAATTCTGGATATTCAATTTCTCTGCAAATCCAGACATTCCGTAAACTTAACCTACCCAATTTTCCGTTGAATTCTGGATATTTAACTTCTTTGCAAATCCAGATATTCCGTATAATTAATGTACACAATTTCCCATTGAATTTACAAAGTTCTGGATGTTCAATTTCTCCGCAAATCCAGACATTCCAAAAACTTAACCTACCCAATTTCCTGCTGAATATACATAGTTCTGGATATTTAATTTCTCCGCAAATCCAGATATTCAGTACATATATAATGTACACAATTTCAGGCTGAATTTAAGAAATTCTGGATATTCAATTTCTCTGCCAATCCAGACATTCCGTACAATTAATGTAGACAATTTCCGTTGAATTTACATAATTCTTGAAATTCAATTTTTTTTGCAAATCCAGACATTCCGTACATATATAGTGTACACAATTTCAGGCTGAATTTACGAAATTCTGGATATTCAATTTCTCTGCAAATCCAGACATTCCGTAAACTTAACCTACCCAATTTTCCGTTGAATTCTGGATATTCAACTTCTCTACAAATCCAGATATTCCGTATAATTAATGTACACAATTTCCCATTGAATTTACAAAGTTCTGGATGTTCAATTTCTCTGCAAATCCAGACATTCCAAAAACTTAACCTTCCCAATTTCCCGCTGAATATACATAGTTCTAGATATTTAATTTCTCCGCAAATCCAGATATTCAGTACATATATAATGTACACAATTTCAGGCTGAATTTAAGAAATTCTGGATATTCAATTTCTCTGCCAATCCAGACATTCCGTACAATTAATGTACACAATTTCCGTTGAATTTACATAATTCTTGAAATTCAATTTTTTCTTCAAATGCAGATATTCCATACATATATAGTGTACACAATTTCAGGCTGAATTTACGAAATTCTGGATATTCAATTTCTCTGCATATCCAGACATTCCGTAAACTTCACCTACCCAATTTTCCGTTGAATTCTGGATATTCAACTTCTCTGCAAATCCAGACATTCCGTACAATTAATGTACACAATTTCCCGTTGAATTTACAAACTTCTGGATATTCAATTTCTCTGCAAATATAGATATTCCGTACACATATAATGTACACAATTTTAGGATAAATTTACGAGATTCTGGATATTCAATTTCTCTGTAGATCCTGACATTCCGTAAATTTAACCTACCCAATTTCCCGTAGAATTCTGGATATTCAATTTCTCTGCAAGTCCAGACATTTTGTACAAATAATGTACACAATTTCCCCTTGAATTTACATAGTTCTGGATATTCAATTTCTCTGCAAATCCAGACATTCCGTAAACTTAACCTACCAAATTTCCCGTTAAATTTACACACCTCTGGATATTCAATTTTTCGGCAAATATAGACATTCCATCCAATTAATGTACACAATTTCCCGTTGAATTTTAAAAGTTCTAGATATTCAATTTCTCTGTAAATCCAGACATTCCGTGCATATATAATGTACACAATTTCAGGCTGAATTTACGAAATTCTGGATATTCAATTTCTCTGCAAATCCAGACATTCCGTACAATTAATTTACACAATTTCCGTTGAATTTACATAATTCTTGATATTCAATTTTTTTCTGCAAAACCAGACATTCCGTACATATATAGTGTGCACAATTTCAGGCTGAATTTACGAAATTCTGGATATTCAATTTCTCTGCAAATCCAGACATTCCGTAAACTTAACCAACCCAATTTTCCGTTGAATTCTGGATATTTAACTTCTCTGCAAATCCAGATATTCCGTATAATTAATGTACACAATTTCCCATTGAATTTACAAAGTTCTGGATGTTCAATTTCTCCGCAAATCCAGACATTCCAAAAACTTAACCTACCCAATTTCCTGCTGAATATACATAGTTCTGGAGATTTAATTTCTCCGCAAATCCAGATATTCAGTACATATATAATGTACACAATTTCAGGCTGAATTTAAGAAATTCTGGATATTCAATTTCTCTGCCAATCCAGACATTCCGTACAATTAATGTAGACAATTTCCGTTGAATTTACATAATTCTTGAAATTCAATTTTTTTTGCAAATCCAGACATTCCGTACATATATAGTGTACACAATTTCAGGCTGAATTTACGAAATTATGGATATTCAATTTCTCTACAAATCCAGACATTCCGTAAACTTAACCTACCCAATTTTCCGTTGAATTCTGGATATTCAACTTCTCTGCAAATCTAGACATTCCGTACTATTAATGTACACAATTTCCCGTTGAATTTACATAATTCTTGATATTCAATTTTTTCTGCAAAACCAGACATTCCGTACATATATAGTGTACACAATTTCATGCTGAATTTACGAAATTCTGGATATTCAATTTCTCTGCAAATCCAGACATTCCGTAAACTTAACCTACCCAATTTTCCGTTGAATTCTGGATATTCAACTTCTCTACAAATCCAGATATTCCGTATAATTAATGTACACAATTTCCCATTGAATTTACAAAGTTCTGGATGTTCAATTTCTCTGCAAATCCAGACATTCCAAAAACTTAACCTACCCAATTTCCCGCTGAATATACATAGTTCTAGATATTTAATTTCTCCGCAAATCCAGATATTCAGTACATATATAATGTACACAATTTCAGGCTGAATTTAAGAAATTCTGGATATTCAATTTCTCTGCCAATCCAGACATTCCGTACAATTAATGTACACAATTTCCGTTGAATTTACATAATTCTTGAAATTCAATTTTTTCTTCAAATCCAGATATTCCATACATATATAGTGTACACAATTTCAGGCTGAATTTACGAAATTCTGGATATTCAATTTCTCTGCATATCCAGACATTCCGTAAACTTCACCTACCCAATTTTCCGTTGAATTCTGGATATTCAACTTCTCTGCAAATCCAGACATTCCGTACAATTAATGTACACAATTTCCCGTTGAATTTACAAACTTCTGGATATTCAATTTCTCTGCAAATCTAGATATTCCGTACACATATAATGTACACAATTTTAGGATAAATTTACGAGATTCTGGATATTCAATTTCTTTGTAAATCCTGACATTCCGTAAATTTAACCTACCCAATTTCTCGTTGAATTCTGGATATTCAATTTCTCTGCAAATCCAGACATTCTGTACAAATAATGTACACAATTTCCCCTTGAATTTGCATAGTTCTGGATATTCAATTTCTCTGCAAATCTAGACATTCCGTAAACTTAACCTACCCAATTTCCCGTTGAATTCTTGATATTCAATTTCTCTGCAAATCCAGACATTCCGTACAATTAATATACACAATTTCTGTTGAATTTACATAATTCTTGAAATTCAATTTTTTCTGCAAATCCAGACATTCCGTACATATATAGTGTACACAATTTCAGGCTGAATTTACGAAATTCTGGATATTCAATTTCTCTACAAATCCAGACATTCCGTAAACTTAACCTACCCAATTTTCCGTTGAATTCTGGATATTCAACTTCTATGCAAATCCAGACATTCCGTACAATTAATGTACACAATTTCCCGTTGAATTTACATAATTCTTGATATTCAATTTTTTCTGCAAAACCAGACATTCCGTACATATATAGTGTACACAATTTCAGGTTGAATTTACGAAATTATGCATATTCAATTTCTCTGCAAATCCAGACATTCCGTAAACTTAACCTACCCAATTTTCCGTTGAATTCTGGATATTTAACTTCTCTGCAAATCCAGATATTCCGTACAATTAATGTACACAATTTCCCATTGAATTTACAAAGTTCTGGATGTTCAATTTCTCTGCAAATCCAGACATTCCAAAAACTTAACCTACCCAATTTCCCGCTGAATATACATAGTTTTGGATATTTAATTTCTCCGCAAATCCAGATATTCTGTGCATATATAATGTACACAATTTCAGACTGAATTTAAGAAATTCTGGATATTCAATTTCTCTGCCAATCCAGACATTCTGTACAATTAATGTACACAATTTCCGTTGAATTTACATAATTCTTCAAATTCAATTTTTTCTGCAAATCCAGACATTCCGTAAACTTAAATTACCCAATTTTCCGTTGAATTCTGGATATTCAACTTCTCTGCAAATCCAGATATTCCGTATAATTAATGTACACAATTTCCCATTGAATTTACAAAGTTCTGGATGTTCAATTTCTCCGCAAATCCAGACATTCCCAAAACTTAACCTACCCAATTTCCCGCTGAATATACATAGTTCTAGATATTTAATTTCTCCGCAAATCCAGATATTCAGTACGTATATAATGTACACAATTTCAGGCTGAATTTAAGAAATTCTGGATATTCAATTTCTCTGCCAATCCAGACATTCCGTACAATTAATGTACACAATTTCCGTTGAATTTACATAATTCTTGAAATTCAATTTTTTCTGCAAATCCAGACATTCCGTACATATATAGTGTACACAATTTCAGGCTGAATTTACGAAATTCTGGATATTCAATTTCTCTGCAAATCCAGACATTCCGTAAACTTAACCTATCCAATTTTCCGTTGAATTCTGGATATTCATCTTCTCTGCTAATCCAGACATTCCGTACAATTAATGTACACAATTTCCCGTTGAATTTACATAATTCTTGATATTCAATTTTTTCTGTAAAACCAGACATTCCGTACATATATAGTGTACACAATTTCAGGTTGAATTTACGAAATTCTGTATATTCAATTTCTCTGCAAATCCAGACATTCCGTAAACTTAACCTACCCAATTTTCCGTTGAATTCTGGATATTTAACTTCTCTGCAAATCCAGATATTCCGTACAATTAATGTACACAATTTCCCGTTGAATTTACAAAGTTCTGGATGTTCAATTTCTCCGCAAATCCAGACATTCCAAAAACTTAACCTACCCAATTTCCCGCTGAATATACATAGTTCTAGATATTTAATTTCTCCGCAAATCCAGATATTCAGTACGTATATAATGTACACAATTTCAGGCTGAATTTAAGAAATTCTGGATATTCAATTTCTCTGCCAATCCAGACATTCCGTACAATTAATGTACACAATTTCCGTTGAATTTACATAATTCTTGAAATTCAATTTTTTCTGCAAATCCAGACATTCCGTACATATATAGTGTACACAATTTCAGGCTGAATTTACGAAATTCTGGATATTCAATTTCTCTGCAAATCCAGACATTCCGTAAACTTCACCTACCCAATTTTCCGTTGAATTCTGGATATTCAACTTCTCTGCAAATCCAGACATTCCGTACAATTAATGTACACAATTTCCCGTTGAATTTACAAACTTCTGGATATTCAATTTCTCTGCAAATCTAGATATTCCGTACACATATAATGTACACAATTTTAGGATAAATTTACGAGATTCTGGATATTCAATTTCTTTGTAAATCCTGACATTCCGTAAATTTAACCTATCCAATTTCTCGTTGAATTCTGGATATTCAATTTCTCTGCAAATCCAGACATTCTGTACAAATAATGTACACAATTTCCCCTTGAATTTACATAGTTCTGGATATTCAATTTCTCTGCAAATCTAGACATTCCGTAAACTTAACCTACCCAATTTCCCGTTGAATTCTGGATATTCAATTTCTCTGCAAATCCAGACATTCCGTACAATTAATATACACAATTTCCGTTGAATTTACATAATTCTTGAAATTCAATTTTTTCTGCAAATCCAGACATTCCGTACATATATAGTGTACACAATTTCAGGCTGAATTTACGAAATTCTGGATATTCAATTTCTCTGCAAATCCAGACATTCCGTAAACTTAACCTACCCAATTTTCCGTTGAATTCTGGATATTCAACTTCTCTGCAAATCCAGATATTCCGTGTAATTAATGTACACAATTTCCCATTGAATTTACAAAGTTCTGGATGTTCAATTTCTCCGCAAATCCAGACATTCCAAAAGCTTAACCTACCCAATTTCCCACTGAATATACATAGTTCTGGATATTTAATTTCTCCGCAAATCCAGATATTCAGTACATGTATAATGTACACAATTTCAGGCTGAATTTAAGAAATTCTGGATATTCAATTTCTCTGCCAATCCAGACATTCCGTACAATTAATGTACACAATTTCCGTTGAATTTACATATTTCTTGAAATTCAATTTTTTCTGCAAATCCAGACATTCCGTACATATATAGTGTACACAATTTCAGGCTGAATTTACGAAATTCTGGATATTCAATTTCTCTGCAAATCCAGACATTCCGTAAACTTAACCTACCCAATTTTCCGTTGAATTCTGGATATTCAACTTCTCTGCAAATCCAGACATTCCGTACAATGAATGTACACAATTTCCCGTTGAATTTACATAATTCTTGATATTCAATTTTTTCTGCAAAACCAGACATTCCGTACATATATAGTGTACACAATTTCAGGCTGAATTTACGAAATTCTGGATATTCAATTTCTCTGCAAATCCAGACATTCCGTAAACTTAACCTACCCAATTTTCCGTTGAATTCTGGATATTCAACTTCTCTGCAAATCCAGATATTCCGTGTAATTAATGTACACAATTTCCCATTGAATTTACAAAGTTCTGGATGTTCAATTTCTCCGCAAATCCAGACATTCCAAAAACTTAACCTACCCAATTTCCCGCTGAATATACATAGTTCTAGATATTTAATTTCTCCGCAAATCCAAATATTCAGTACGTATATAATGTACACAATTTCAGGCTGAATTTAAGAAATTCTGGATATTCAATTTCTCTGCCAATCCAGACATTCCGTACAATTAATGTACACAATTTCAGTTGAATTTACATAATTCTTGAAATTCAATTTTTTCTGCAAATCCAGACATTCCGTACATATATAGTGTACACAATTTCTGGCTGAATTTACGAAATTCTGGATATTCAATTTCTCTGCAAATCCAGACATTCCGTAAACTTCACCTACCCAATTTTCCGTTGAATTCTGGATATTCAACTTCTCTGCAAATCCAGACATTCCGTACAATTAATGTACACAATTTCCCGTTGAATTTACAAACTTCTGGATATTCAATTTCTCTGCAAATCTAGATATTCCGTACACATAAAATGTACACAATTTTAAGATAAATTTACGAGATTCTGGATATTCAATTTCTTTGTAAATCCTGACATTCCGTAAATTTAACCTACCCTATTTCTCGTTGAATTCTGGATATTCAATTTCTCTGCAAATCCAGACATTCCGTACAATTAATATGCACAATTTCTGTTGAATTTACATAATTCTTGAAATTCAATTTTTTCTGCAAATCCAGACATTCCGTACATATATAGTGTACACAATTTCAGGCTGAATTTACGAAATTCTGGATATTCAATTTCTCTACAAATCCAGACATTCCGTAAACTTAACCTACCAAATTTTCCGTTGAATTTTGGATATTCAACTTCTCTGCAAATCCAGACATTCCGTACAATTAATGTACACAATTTCCCGTTGAATTTACATAATTCTTGATATTCAATTTTTTCTGCAAAACCAGACATTCCGTACATATATAGTGTACACAATTTCAGGTTGAATTTACGAAATTCTGCATATTCAATTTCTCTGCAAATCCAGACATTCAGTAAACTTAACCCACCCAATTTTCCGTTGAATTCTGGATATTTAACTTCTCTGCAAATCCAGATATTCCGTACAATTAATGTACACAATTTCCCATTGAATTAACAAAGTTCTGGATGTTCAATTTCTCCGCAAATCCAGACATTCCAAAAACTTAACCTACCAATTTCCCGCTGAATATACATAGTTCTGGATATTTAATTTCTCCGCAAATCCAGATATTCTGTACATATATAATGTACACAATTTCAGGCTGAATTTAATAAATTCTGGATATTCAATTTCTCTGCCAATCCAGACATTCCGTACAATTAATGTACACAATTTCCGTTGAATTTACATAATTCTTGAAATTCAATTTTTTCTGCAAATCCAGACATTCCGTACATATATAGTGTACACAATTTCAGGCTGAATTTACGAAATTCTGGATATTCAATTTCTCTGCAAATCCAGACATTCCGTAAACTTCACCTACCCAATTTTCCGTTGAATTTTGGATATTCAGCTTCTCTGCAAATCCAGACATTCCGTACAATTAATGTACACAATTTCCCGTTGAATTTACAAACTTCTGGATATTCAATTTCTCTGCAAATCTAGATATTCCGTACACATATAATGTACACAATTTTAGGATAAATTTACGAGATTCTGGATATTCAATTTCTTTGTAAATCCTGACATTCCGTAAATTTAACCTATCCAATTTCTCGTTGAATTCTGGATATTCAATTTCTCTGCAAATCCAGACATTCTGTACAAATAATGTACACAATTTCCCCTTGAATTTACATAGTTCTGGATATTCAATTTCTCTGCAAATCTAGACATTCCGTAAACTTAACCTACCCAATTTCCCGTTGAATTCTGGATATTCAATTTCTCTGCAAATCCAGACATTCCGTACAATTAATATACACAATTTCCGTTGAATTTACATAATTCTTGAAATTCAATTTTTTCTGCAAATCCAGACATTCCGTACATATATAGTGTACACAATTTCAGGCTGAATTTACGAAATTCTGGATATTCAATTTCTCTGCAAATCCAGACATTCCGTAAACTTCACCTACCCAATTTTCCGTTGAATTCTGGATATTCAACTTCTCTGCAAATCCAGACATTCCGTACAATTAATGTACACAATTTCCCGTTGAATTTACAAACTTCTGGATATTCAATTTCTCTGCAAATCTAGATATTCCGTACACATATAATGTACACAATTTTAGGATAAATTTACGAGATTCTGGATATTCAATTTCTTTGTAAATCCTGACATTCCGTAAATTTAACCTATCCAATTTCTCGTTGAATTCTGGATATTCAATTTCTCTGCAAATCCAGACATTCTGTACAAATAATGTACACAATTTCCCCTTGAATTTACATAGTTCTGGATATTCAATTTCTCTGCAAATCTAGACATTCCGTAAACTTAACCTACCCAATTTCCCGTTGAATTCTGGATATTCAATTTCTCTGCAAATCCAGACATTCCGTACAATTAATATACACAATTTCCGTTGAATTTACATAATTCTTGAAATTCAATTTTTTCTGCAAATCCAGACATTCCGTACATATATAGTGTACACAATTTCAGGCTGAATTTACGAAATTCTGGATATTCAATTTCTCTGCAAATCCAGACATTCCGTAAACTTAACCTACCCAATTTTCCGTTGAATTCTGGATATTCAACTTCTCTGCAAATCCAGATATTCCGTGTAATTAATGTACACAATTTCCCATTGAATTTACAAAGTTCTGGATGTTCAATTTCTCCGCAAATCCAGACATTCCAAAAACATAACCTACCCAATTTCCCACTGAATATACATAGTTCTGGATATTTAATTTCTCCGCAAATCCAGATATTCAGTACATGTATAATGTACACAATTTCAGGCTGAATTTAAGAAATTCTGGATATTCAATTTCTCTGCCAATCCAGACATTCCGTACAATTAATGTACACAATTTCCGTTGAATTTACATATTTCTTGTAATTCAATTTTTTCTGCAAATCCAGACATTCCGTACATATATAGTGTACACAATTTCAGGCTGAATTTACGAAATTCTGGATATTCAATTTCTCTGCAAATCCAGACATTCCGTAAACTTAACCTACCCAATTTTCCGTTGAATTCTGGATATTCAACTTCTCTGCAAATCCAGACATTCCGTACAATTAATGTACACAATTTCCCGTTGAATTTACATAATTCTTGATATTCAATTTTTTCTGCAAAACCAGACATTCCGTACATATATAGTGTACACAATTTCAGGCTGAATTTACGAAATTCTGGATATTCAATTTCTCTGCAAATCCAGACATTCCGTAAACTTAACCTACCCAATTTTCCGTTGAATTCTGGATATTCAACTTCTCTGCAAATCCAGATATTCCGTGTAATTAATGTACACAATTTCCCATTGAATTTACAAAGTTCTGGATGTTCAATTTCTCCGCAAATCCAGACATTCCAAAAACTTAACCTACCCAATTTCCCGCTGAATATACATAGTTCTAGATATTTAATTTCTCCGCAAATCCAGATATTCAGTACGTATATAATGTACACAATTTCAGGCTGAATTTAAGAAATTCTGGATATTCAATTTCTCTGCCAATCCAGACATTCCGTACAATTAATGTACACAATTTCCGTTGAATTTACATAATTCTTGAAATTCAATTTTTTCTGCAAATCCAGACATTCCGTACATATATAGTGTACACAATTTCAGGCTGAATTTACGAAATTCTGGATATTCAATTTCTCTGCAAATCCAGACATTCCGTAAACTTCACCTACCCAATTTTCCGTTGAATTCTGGATATTCAACTTCTCTGCAAATCCAGACATTCCGTACAATTAATGTACACAATTTCCCGTTGAATTTACAAACTTCTGGATATTCAATTTCTCTGCAAATCTAGATATTCCGTACACATATAATGTACACAATTTTAGGATAAATTTACGAGATTCTGGATATTCAATTTCTTTGTAAATCCTGACATTCCGTAAATTTAACCTATCCAATTTCTCGTTGAATTCTGGATATTCAATTTCTCTGCAAATCCAGACATTCTGTACAAATAATGTACACAATTTCCCCTTGAATTTACATAGTTCTGGATATTCAATTTCTCTGCAAATCTAGACATTCCGTAAACTTAACCTACCCAATTTCCCGTTGAATTCTGGATATTCAATTTCTCTGCAAATCCAGACATTCCGTACAATTAATATACACAATTTCCGTTGAATTTACATAATTCTTGAAATTCAATTTTTTCTGCAAATCCAGACATTCCGTACATATATAGTGTACACAATTTCAGGCTGAATTTACGAAATTCTGGATATTCAATTTCTCTGCAAATCCAGACATTCCGTAAACTTCACCTACCCAATTTTCCGATGAATTCTGGATATTCAACTTCTCTGCAAATCCAGACATTCCGTACAATTAATGTACACAATTTCCCGTTGAATTTACAAACTTCTGGATATTCAATTTCTCTGCAAATCTAGATATTCCGTACACATATAATGTACACAATTTTAAGATAAATTTACGAGATTCTGGATATTCAATTTCTTTGTAAATCCTGACATTCCGTAAATTTAACCTACCCTATTTCTCGTTGAATTCTGGATATTCAATTTCTCTGCAAATCCAGACATTCCGTACAATTAATATGCACAATTTCTGTTGAATTTACATAATTCTTGAAATTCAATTTTTTCTGCAAATCCAGACATTCCGTACATATATAGTGTACACAATTTCAGGCTGAATTTACGAAATTCTGGATATTCAATTTCTCTACAAATCCAGACATTCCGTAAACTTAACCTACCCAATTTTCCGTTGAATTCTGGATATTCAACTTCTCTGCAAATCCAGACATTCCGTACAATTAATGTACACAATTTCCCGTTGAATTTACATAATTCTTGATATTCAATTTTTTCTGCAAAACCAGACATTCCGTACATATATAGTGTACACAATTTCAGGTTGAATTTACGAAATTCTGCATATTCAATTTCTCTGCAAATCCAGACATTCCGTAAACTTAACCCACCCAATTTTCCGTTGAATTCTGGATATTTAACTTCTCTGCAAATCCAGATATTCCGTACAATTAATGTACACAATTTCCCATTGAATTAACAAAGTTCTGGATGTTCAATTTCTCCGCAAATCCAGACATTCCAAAAACTTAACCTACCCAATTTCCCGCTGAATATACATAGTTCTGGATATTTAATTTCTCCGCAAATCCAGATATTCTATACATATATAATGTACACAATTTCAGGCTGAATTTAATAAATTCTGGATATTCAATTTCTCTGCCAATCCAGGCATTCCGTACAATTAATGTACACAATTTCCGTTGAATTTTCATAATTCTTGAAATTCAATTTTTTCTGCAAATCCAGACATTCCGTACATATATAGTGTACACAATTTCAGGCTGAATTTACGAAATTCTGGATATTCAATTTCTCTGCAAATCCAGACATACCGTAAACTTCACCTACCCAATTTTCCGTTGAATTTTGGATATTCAGCTTCTCTGCAAATCCAGACATTCCGTACAATTAATGTACACAATTTCCCGTTGAATTTACAAACTTCTGGATATTCAATTTCTCTGCAAATCTAGATATTCCGTACACATATAATGTACACAATTTTAGGATAAATTTACGAGATTCTGGATATTCAATTTCTTTGTAAATCCTGACATTCCGTAAATTTAACCTATCCAATTTCTCGTTGAATTCTGGATATTCAATTTCTCTGCAAATCCAGACATTCTGTACAAATAATGTACACAATTTCCCCTTGAATTTACATAGTTCTGGATATTCAATTTCTCTGCAAATCTAGACATTCCGTAAACTTAACCTACCCAATTTCCCGTTGAATTCTGGATATTCAATTTCTCTGCAAATCCAGACATTCCGTACAATTAATATACACAATTTCCGTTGAATTTACATAATTCTTGAAATTCAATTTTTTCTGCAAATCCAGACATTCCGTACATATATAGTGTACACAATTTCAGGCTGAATTTACGAAATTCTGGATATTCAATTTCTCTGCAAATCCAGACATTCCGTAAACTTCACCTACCCAATTTTCCGTTGAATTCTGGATATTCAACTTCTCTGCAAATCCAGACATTCCGTACAATTAATGTACACAATTTCCCGTTGAATTTACAAACTTCTGGATATTCAATTTCTCTGCAAATCTAGATATTCCGTACACATATAATGTACACAATTTTAGGATAAATTTACGAGATTCTGGATATTCAATTTCTTTGTAAATCCTGACATTCCGTAAATTTAACCTATCCAATTTCTCGTTGAATTCTGGATATTCAATTTCTCTGCAAATCCAGACATTCTGTACAAATAATGTACACAATTTCCCCTTGAATTTACATAGTTCTGGATATTCAATTTCTCTGCAAATCTAGACATTCCGTAAACTTAACCTACCCAATTTCCCGTTGAATTCTGGATATTCAATTTCTCTGCAAATCCAGACATTCCGTACAATTAATATACACAATTTCCGTTGAATTTACATAATTCTTGAAATTCAATTTTTTCTGCAAATCCAGACATTCCGTACATATATAGTGTACACAATTTCAGGCTGAATTTACGAAATTCTGGATATTCAATTTCTCTGCAAATCCAGACATTCCGTAAACTTCACCTACCCAATTTTCCGTTGAATTCTGGATATTCAACTTCTCTGCAAATCCAGACATTCCGTACAATTAATGTACACAATTTCTCGTTGAGTTTACAAACTTCTGGATATTCAATTTCTCTGCAAATCTAGATATTCCGTACACATATAATGTACACAATTTTAGGATAAATTTACGAGATTCTGGATATTCAATTTCTTTGTAAATCCTGACATTCCGTAAATTTAACCTATCCAATTTCTCGTTGAATTCTGGATATTCAATTTCTCTGCAAATCCAGACATTCTGTACAAATAATGTACACAATTTCCCCTTGAATTTACATAGTTCTGGATATTCAATTTCTCTGCAAATCTAGACATTCCGTAAACTTAACCTACCCAATTTCCCGTTGAATTCTGGATATTCAATTTCTCTGCAAATCCAGACATTCCGTACAATTAATATACACAATTTCCGTTGAATTTACATAATTCTTGAAATTCAATTTTTTCTGCAAATCCAGACATTCCGTACATATATAGTGTACACAATTTCAGGCTGAATTTACGAAATTCTGGATATTCAATTTCTCTGCAAATCCAGACATTCCGTAAACTTCACCTACCCAATTTTCCGTTGAATTCTGGATATTCAACTTCTCTGCAAATCCAGACATTCCGTACAATTAATGTACACAATTTCCCGTTGAATTTACAAACTTCTGGATATTCAATTTCTCTGCAAATCTAGATATTCCGTACACATATAATGTACACAATTTTAGGATAAATTTACGAGATTCTGGATATTCAATTTCTTTGTAAATCCTGACATTCCGTAAATTTAACCTATCCAATTTCTCGTTGAATTCTGGATATTCAATTTCTCTGCAAATCCAGACATTCTGTACAAATAATGTACACAATTTCCCCTTGAATTTACATAGTTCTGGATATTCAATTTCTCTGCAAATCTAGACATTCCGTAAACTTAACCTACCCAATTTCCCGTTGAATTCTGGATATTCAATTTCTCTGCAAATCCAGACATTCCGTACAATTAATATACACAATTTCCGTTGAATTTACATAATTCTTGAAATTCAATTTTTTCTGCAAATCCAGACATTCCGTACATATATAGTGTACACAATTTCAGGCTGAATTTACGAAATTCTGGATATTCAATTTCTCTGCAAATCCAGACATTCCGTAAACTTCACCTACCCAATTTTCCGTTGAATTCTGGATATTCAACTTCTCTGCAAATCCAGACATTCCGTACAATTAATGTACACAATTTCTCGTTGAGTTTACAAACTTCTGGATATTCAATTTCTCTGCAAATCTAGATATTCCGTACACATATAATGTACACAATTTTAGGATAAATTTACGAGATTCTGGATATTCAATTTCTTTGTAAATCCTGACATTCCGTAAATTTAACCTATCCAATTTCTCGTTGAATTCTGGATATTCAATTTCTCTGCAAATCCAGACATTCTGTACAAATAATGTACACAATTTCCCCTTGAATTTACATAGTTCTGGATATTCAATTTCTCTGCAAATCTAGACATTCCGTAAACTTAACCTACCCAATTTCCCGTTGAATTCTGGATATTCAATTTCTCTGCAAATCCAGACATTCCGTACAATTAATATACACAATTTCCGTTGAATTTACATAATTCTTGAAATTCAATTTTTTCTGCAAATCCAGACATTCCGTACATATATAGTGTACACAATTTCAGGCTGAATTTACGAAATTCTGGATATTCAATTTCTCTGCAAATCCAGACATTCCGTAAACTTAACCTATCCAATTTTCCGTTGAATTCTGGATATTCAACTTCTCTGCAAATCCAGATATTCCGTGTAATTAATGTACACAATTTCCCATTGAATTTACAAAGTTCTGGATGTTCAATTTCTCCGCAAATCCAGACATTCCAAAAACATAACCTACCCAATTTCCCACTGAATATACATAGTTCTGGATATTTAATTTCTCCGCAAATCCAGATATTCAGTACATGTATAATGTACACAATTTCAGGCTGAATTTAAGAAATTCTGGATATTCAATTTCTCTGCCAATCCAGACATTCCGTACAATTAATGTACACAATTTCCGTTGAATTTACATATTTCTTGAAATTCAATTTTTTCTGCAAATCCAGACATTCCGTACATATATAGTGTACACAATTTCAGGCTGAATTTACGAAATTCTGGATATTCAATTTCTCTGCAAATCCAGACATTCCGTAAACTTAACCTACCCAATTTTCCGTTGAATTCTGGATATTCAACTTCTCTGCAAATCCAGACATTCCGTACAATTAATGTACACAATTTCCCGTTGAATTTACATAATTCTTGATATTCAATTTTTTCTGCAAAACCAGACATTCCGTACATATATAGTGTACACAATTTCAGGCTGAATTTACGAAATTCTGGATATTCAATTTCTCTGCAAATCCAGACATTCCGTAAACTTAACCTACCCAATTTTCCGTTGAATTCTGGATATTCAACTTCTCTGCAAATCCAGATATTCCGTGTAATTAATGTACACAATTTCCCATTGAATTTACAAAGTTCTGGATGTTCAATTTCTCCGCAAATCCAGACATTCCAAAAACTTAACCTACCCAATTTCCCGCTGAATATACATAGTTCTAGATATTTAATTTCTCCGCAAATCCAAATATTCAGTACGTATATAATGTACACAATTTCAGGCTGAATTTAAGAAATTCTGGATATTCAATTTCTCTGCCAATCCAGACATTCCGTACAATTAATGTACACAATTTCAGTTGAATTTACATAATTCTTGAAATTCAATTTTTTCTGCAAATCCAGACATTCCGTACATATATAGTGTACACAATTTCAGGCTGAATTTACGAAATTCTGGATATTCAATTTCTCTGCAAATCCAGACATTCCGTAAACTTCACCTACCCAATTTTCCGTTGAATTCTGGATATTCAACTTCTCTGCAAATCCAGACATTCCGTACAATTAATGTACACAATTTCCCGTTGAATTTACAAACTTCTGGATATTCAATTTCTCTGCAAATCTAGATATTCCGTACACATATAATGTACACAATTTTAAGATAAATTTACGAGATTCTGGATATTCAATTTCTTTGTAAATCCTGACATTCCGTAAATTTAACCTACCCTATTTCTCGTTGAATTCTGGAAATTCAATTTCTCTGCAAATCCAGACATTCCGTACAATTAATATGCACAATTTCTGTTGAATTTACATAATTCTTGAAATTCAATTTTTTCTGCAAATCCAGACATTCCGTACATATATAGTGTACACAATTTCAGGCTGAATTTACGAAATTCTGGATATTCAATTTCTCTACAAATCCAGACATTCCGTAAACTTAACCTACCCAATTTTCCGTTGAATTCTGGATATTCAACTTCTCTGCAAATCCAGACATTCCGTACAATTAATGTACACAATTTCCCGTTGAATTTACATAATTCTTGATATTCAATTTTTTCTGCAAAACCAGACATTCCGTACATATATAGTGTACACAATTTCAGGTTGAATTTACGAAATTCTGCATATTCAATTTCTCTGCAAATCCAGACATTCCGTAAACTTAACCTACCCAATTTTCCGTTGAATTCTGGATATTTAACTTCTCTGCAAATCCAGATATTCCGTACAATTAATGTACACAATTTCCCATTGAATTAACAAAGTTCTGGATGTTCAATTTCTCCGCAAATCCAGACATTCCAAAAACTTAACCTACCCAATTTCCCGCTGAATATACATAGTTCTGGATATTTAATTTCTCCGCAAATCCAGATATTCTGTACATATATAATGTACACAATTTCAGGCTGAATTTAAGAAATTCTGGATATTCAATTTCTCTGCCAATCCAGACATTCCGTACAATTAATGTACACAATTTCCGTTGAATTTACATAATTCTTGAAATTCAATTTTTTCTGCAAATCCAGACATTCCGTACATATATAGTGTACACAATTTCAGGCTGAATTTACGAAATTCTGGATATTCAATTTCTCTGCAAATCCAGACATTCCGAAAACTTAACCTACCCAATTTTCCGTTGAATTCTGGATATTCAACTTCTCTGCAAATCCAGACATTCCGTACAATTAATGTACACAATTTCCCGTTGAATTTACATAATTCTTGATATTCAATTTTTTCTGCAAAACCAGACATTCCGTACATATATAGTGTACACAATTTCAGGCTGAATTTACGAAATTCTGGATATTCAATTTCTCTGCAAATCCAGACATTCCGTAAACTTAACCTACCCAATTTTCCGTTGAATTCTGGATCTTCAACTTCTCTGCAAATCCAGATATTCCGTATAATTAATGTACACAATTTCCCATTGAATTTACAAAGTTCTGGATGTTCAATTTCTCCGCAAATCCAGACATTCCAAAAACATAACCTACCCAATTTCCCGCTGAATATACATAGTTCTAGATATTTAATTTCTCCGCAAATCCAGATATTCAGTACGTATATAATGTACACAATTTCAGGCTGAATTTAAGAAATTCTGGATATTCAATTTCTCTGCCAATCCAGACATTCCGTACAATTAATGTACACAATTTCCGTTGAATTTACATAATTCTTGAAATTCAATTTTTTCTGCAAATCCAGACATTCCGTACATATATAGTGTACACAATTTCAGGCTGAATTTACGAAATTTTGGATATTCAATTTCTCTGCAAATCCAGACATTCCGTAAACTTAACCTACCCAATTTTCCGTTGAATTCTGGATATTCAACTTCTCTGCTAATCCAGACATTCCGTACAATTAATGTACACAATTTCCCGTTGAATTTACATAATTCTTGATATTCAATTTTTTCTGGAAAACCAGACATTCCGTACATATATAGTGTACACAATTTCAGGTTGAATTTACGAAATTCTGCATATTCAATTTCTCTGCAAATCCAGACATTCCGTAAACTTAACCTACCCAATTTTCCGTTGAATTCTGGATATTTAACTTCTCTGCAAATCCAGATATTCCGTACAATTAATGTACACAATTTCCCGTTGAATTTACAAAGTTCTGGATGTTCAATTTCTCCGCAAATCCAGACATTCCAAAAACTTAACCTACCCAATTTCCCGCTGAATATACATAGTTCTAGATATTTAATTTCTCCGCAAATCCAGATATTCAGTACGTATATAATGTACACAATTTCAGGCTGAATTTAAGAAATTCTGGATATTCAATTTCTCTGCCAATCCAGACATTCTGTACAATTAATGTACACAATTTCCGTTGAATTTACATAATTCTTGAAATTTAATTTTTTCTGCAAATCCAGACATTCTGTAAATATATAGTGTACACAATTTCAGGCTGAATTTACGAAATTCTGGATATTCAATTTCTCTGCAAATCCAGACATTCCGTAAACTTCACCTACCCAATTTTCCGTTGAATTCTGGATATTCAACTTCTCTGCAAATCCAGACATTCCGTACAATTAATGTACACAATTTCCCGTTGAATTTACAAACTTCTGGATATTCAATTTCTCTGCAAATCTAGATGTTCCGTACACATATAATGTACACAATTTTAGGATAAATTTACGAGATTCTGGATATTCAATTTCTTTGTAAATCCTGACATTCCGTAAATTTAACCTATCCAATTTCTCGTTGAATTCTGGATATTCAATTTCTCTGCAAATCCAGACATTCTGTACAAATAATGTACACAATTTCCCCTTGAATTTACATAGTTCTGGATATTCAATTTCTCTGCAAATCTAGACATTCCGTAAACTTAACCTACACAATTTCCCGTTGAATTCTGGATATTCAATTTCTCTGCAAATCCAGACATTCCGTACAATTAATATACACAATTTCCGTTGAATTTACATAATTCTTGAAATTCAATTTTTTCTGCAAATCCAGACATTCCGTACATATATAGTGTACACAATTTCAGGCTGAATTTACGAAATTCTGGATATTCAATTTCTCTGCAAATCCAGACATTCCGTAAACTTAACCTACCCAATTTTCCGTTGAATTCTGGATATTCAACTTCTCTGCAAATCCAGATATTCCGTGTAATTAATGTACACAATTTCCCATTGAATTTACAAAGTTCTGGATGTTCAATTTCTCCGCAAATCCAGACATTCCAAAAACTTAACCTACCCAATTTCCCACTGAATATACATAGTTCTGGATATTTAATTTCTCCACAAATCCAGATATTCAGTACATGTATAATGTACACAATTTCAGGCTGAATTTAAGAAATTCTGGATATTCAATTTCTCTGCCAATCCAGACATTCCGTACAATTAATGTACACAATTTCCGTTGAATTTACATATTTCTTGAAATTCAATTTTTTCTGCAAATCCAGACATTCCGTACATATATAGTGTACACAATTTCAGGCTGAATTTACGAAATTCTGGATATTCAATTTCTCTGCAAATCCAGACATTCCGTAAACTTAACCTACCCAATTTTCCGTTGAATTCTGGATATTCAACTTCTCTGCAAATCCAGACATTCCGTACAATTAATGTACACAATTTCCCGTTGAATTTACATAATTCTTGATATTCAATTTTTTCTGCAAAACCAGACATTCCGTACATATATAGTGTACACAATTTCAGGCTGAATTTACGAAATTCTGGATATTCAATTTCTCTGCAAATCCAGACATTCCGTAAACTTAACCTACCCAATTTTCCGTTGAATTCTGGATATTCAACTTCTCTGCAAATCCAGATATTCCGTGTAATTAATGTACACAATTTCCCATTGAATTTACAAAGTTCTGGATGTTCAATTTCTCCGCAAATCCAGACATTCCAAAAGCTTAACCTACCCAATTTCCCGCTGAATATACATAGTTCTAGATATTTAATTTCTCCGCAAATCCAAATATTCAGTACGTATATAATGTACACAATTTCAGGCTGAATTTAAGAAATTCTGGATATTCAATTTCTCTGCCAATCCAGACATTCCGTACAATTAATGTACACAATTTCAGTTGAATTTACATAATTCTTGAAATTCAATTTTTTCTGCAAATCCAGACATTCCGTACATATATAGTGTACACAATTTCAGGCTGAATTTACGAAATTCTGGATATTCAATTTCTCTGCAAATCCAGACATTCCGTAAACTTCACCTACCCAATTTTCCGTTGAATTCTGGATATTCAACTTCTCTGCAAATCCAGACATTCCGTACAATTAATGTACACAATTTCCCGTTGAATTTACAAACTTCTGGATATTCAATTTCTCTGCAAATCTAGATATTCCGTACACATATAATGTACACAATTTTAAGATAAATTTACGAGATTCTGGATATTCAATTTCTTTGTAAATCCTGACATTCCGTAAATTTAACCTACCCTATTTCTCGTTGAATTCTGGATATTCAATTTCTCTGCAAATCCAGACATTCCGTACAATTAATATGCACAATTTCTGTTGAATTTACATAATTCTTGAAATTCAATTTTTTCTGCAAATCCAGACATTCCGTACATATATAGTGTACACAATTTCAGGCTGAATTTACGAAATTCTGGATATTCAATTTCTCTACAAATCCAGACATTCCGTAAACTTAACCTACCCAATTTTCCGTTGAATTCTGGATATTCAACTTCTCTGCAAATCCAGACATTCCGTACAATTAATGTACACAATTTCCCGTTGAATTTACATAATTCTTGATATTCAATTTTTTCTGCAAAACCAGACATTCCGTACATATATAGTGTACACAATTTCAGGTTGAATTTACGAAATTCTGCATATTCAATTTCTCTGCAAATCCAGACATTCCGTAAACTTAACCTACCCAATTTTCCGTTGAATTCTGGATATTTAACTTCTCTGCAAATCCAGATATTCCGTACAATTAATGTACACAATTTCCCATTGAATTAACAAAGTTCCGGATGTTCAATTTCTCCGCAAATCCAGACATTCCAAAAACATAACCTACCCAATTTCCCGCTGAATATACATAGTTCTGGATATTTAATTTCTCCGCAAATCCAGATATTCTGTACATATATAATGTACACAATTTCAGGCTGAATTTAAGAAATTCTGGATATTCAATTTCTCTGCCAATCCAGACATTCCGTACAATTAATGTACACAATTTCCGTTGAATTTACATAATTCTTGAAATTCAATTTTTTCTGCAAATCCAGACATTCCGTACATATATAGTGTACCCAATTTCAGGCTGAATTTACGAAATTCTGGATATTCAATTTCTCTGCAAATCCAGACATTCCGAAAACTTAACCTACCCAATTTTCCGTTGAATTCTGGATATTCAACTTCTCTGCAAATCCAGATATTCCGTATAATTAATGTACACAATTTCCCATTGAATTTACAAAGTTCTGGATGTTCAATTTCTCCGCAAATCCAGACATTCCAAAAACATAACCTACCCAATTTCCCGCTGAATATACATAGTTCTAGATATTTAATTTCTCCGCAAATCCAGATATTCAGTACGTATATAATGTACACAATTTCAGGCTGAATTTAAGAAATTCTGGATATTCAATTTCTCTGCCAATCCAGACATTCCGTACAATTAATGTACACAATTTCCGTTGAATTTACATAATTCTTGAAATTCAATTTTTTCTGCAAATCCAGACATTCCGTACATATATAGTGTACACAATTTCAGGCTGAATTTATGAAATTCTGGATATTCAATTTCTCTGCAAATCCAGACATTCCGTAAACTTAACCTACCCAATTTTCCGTTGAATTCTGGATATTCAACTTCTCTGCTAATCCAGACATTCCGTACAATTAATGTACACAATTTCCCGTTGAATTTACATAATTCTTGATATTCAATTTTTTCTGTAAAACCAGACATTCCGTACATATATAGTGTACACAATTTCAGGTTGAATTTACGAAATTCTGCATATTCAATTTCTCTGCAAATCCAGACATTCCGTAAACTTAACCTACCCAATTTTCCGTTGAATTCTGGATATTCAACTTCTCTGCTAATCCAGACATTCCGTACAATTAATGTACACAATTTCCCGTTGAATTTACATAATTCTTGATATTCAATTTTTTCTGTAAAACCAGACATTCCGTACATATATAGTGTACACAATTTCAGGCTGAATTTACGAAATTCTGGATAATCAATTTCTCTGCAAATCCAGACATTCCGTAAACTTCACCTACCCAATTTTCCGTTGAATTCTGGATATTCAACTTCTCTGCAAATCCAGACATTCCGTACAATTAATGTACACAATTTCCCGTTGAATTTACAAACTTCTGGATATTCAATTTCTCTGCAAATCTAGATATTCCGTACACATATAATGTACACAATTTTAGGATAAATTTACGAGATTCTGGATATTCAATTTCTTTGTAAATCCTGACATTCCGTAAATGTAACCTATCCAATTTCTCGTTGAATTCTGGATATTCAATTTCTCTGCAAATCCAGACATTCTGTACAAATAATGTACACAATTTCCCCTTGAATTTACATAGTTCTGGATATTCAATTTCTCTGCAAATCTAGACATTCCGTAAACTTAACCTACCCAATTTCCCGTTGAATTCTGGATATTCAATTTCTCTGCAAATCCAGACATTCCGTACAATTAATATACACAATTTCCGTTGAATTTACATAATTCTTGAAATTCAATTTTTTCTGCAAATCCAGACATTCCGTACATATATAGTGTACACAATTTCAGGCTGAATTTACGAAATTCTGGATATTCAATTTCTCTGCAAATCCAGACATTCCGTAAACTTCACCTACCCAATTTTCCGTTGAATTCTGGATATTCAACTTCTCTGCAAATCCAGACATTCCGTACAATTAATGTACACAATTTCCCGTTGAATTTACAAACTTCTGGATATTCAATTTCTCTGCAAATCTAGATATTCCGTACACATATAATGTACACAATTTTAGGATAAATTTACGAGATTCTGGATATTCAATTTCTTTGTAAATCCTGACATTCCGTAAATGTAACCTATCCAATTTCTCGTTGAATTCTGGATATTCAATTTCTCTGCAAATCCAGACATTCTGTACAAATAATGTACACAATTTCCCCTTGAATTTACATAGTTCTGGATATTCAATTTCTCTGCAAATCTAGACATTCCGTAAACTTAACCTACCCAATTTCCCGTTGAATTCTGGATATTCAATTTCTCTGCAAATCCAGACATTCCGTACAATTAATATACACAATTTCCGTTGAATTTACATAATTCTTGAAATTCAATTTTTTCTGCAAATCCAGACATTCCGTACATATATAGTGTACACAATTTCAGGCTGAATTTACGAAATTCTGGAGATTCAATTTCTCTGCAAATCCAGACATTCCGTAAACTTAACCTACCCAATTTTCCGTTGAATTCTGGATATTCAACTTCTCTGCAAATCCAGATATTCCGTGTAATTAATGTACACAATTTCCCATTGAATTTACAAAGTTCTGGATGTTCAATTTCTCCGCAAATCCAGACATTCCAAAAACTTAACCTACCCAATTTCCCACTGAATATACATAGTTCTGGATATTTAATTTCTCCGCAAATCCAGATATTCAGTACATGTATAATGTACACAATTTCAGGCTGAATTTAAGAAATTCTGGATATTCAATTTCTCTGCCAATCCAGACATTCCGTACAATTAATGTACACAATTTCTGTTGAATTTACATATTTCTTGAAATTCAATTTTTTCTGCAAATCCAGACATTCCGTACATATATAGTGTACACAATTTCAGGCTGAATTTACGAAATTCTGGATATTCAATTTCTCTGCAAATCCAGACATTCCGTAAACTTAACCTACCCAATTTTCCGTTGAATTCTGGATATTCAACTTCTCTGCAAATCCAGACATTCCGTACAATTAATGTACACAATTTCCCGTTGAATTTACATAATTCTTGATATTCAATTTTTTCTGCAAAACCAGACATTCCGTACATATATAGTGTACACAATTTCAGGCTGAATTTAGGAAATTCTGGATATTCAATTTCTCTGCAAATCCAGACATTCCGTAAACTTAACCTACCCAATTTTCCGTTGAATTCTGGATATTCAACTACTCTGCAAATCCAGATATTCCGTGTAATTAATGTACACAATTTCCCTTTGAATTTACAAAGTTCTGGATGTTCAATTTCTCCGCAAATCCAGACATTCCAAAAACTTAACCTACCCAATTTCCCGCTGAATATACATAGTTCTAGATATTTAATTTCTCCGCAAATCCAAATATTCAGTACGTATATAATGTACACAATTTCAGGCTGAATTTAAGAAATTCTGGATATTCAATTTCTCTGCCAATCCAGACATTCCGTACAATTAATGTACACAATTTCAGTTGAATTTACATAATTCTTGAAATTCAATTTTTTCTGCAAATCCAGACATTCCGTACATATATAGTGTACACAATTTCAGGCTGAATTTACGAAATTCTGGATATTCAATTTCTCTGCAAATCCAGACATTCCGTAAACTTCACCTACCCAATTTTCTGTTGAATTCTGGATATTCAACTTCTCTGCAAATCCAGACATTCCGTACAATTAATGTACACAATTTCCCGTTGAATTTACAAACTTCTGGATATTCAATTTCTCTGCAAATCTAGATATTCCGTACACATATAATGTACACAATTTTAAGATAAATTTACGAGATTCTGGATATTCAATTTCTTTGTAAATCCTGACATTCCGTAAATTTAACCTACCCTATTTCTCGTTGAATTCTAGATATTCAATTTCTCTGCAAATCCAGACATTCTGTACAAACAATGGACACAATTTCCCCTTGAATTTACATTGTTCTGGATATTCAACTTCTCTGCAAATCTAGACATTCCGTAAACTTAACCTACCCAATTTCCCGTTGAATTCTGGATATTCAATTTCTCTGCAAATCCAGACATTCCGTAAACTTAAACTACCCAATTTTCGGTTGAATTCTGGATATTCAACTTCTCTGCAAATCCAGACATTCCGTACAATTAATGTACACAATTTCCCGTTGAATTTATAAACTTCTGGATATTCAATTTCTCTGCAAATCTAGATATTCCGTACACATATAATGTACACAATTTTAGGATAAATTTTGCGAGATTCTGGATATTCAATTTCTCTGTAGATCCTGACATTCCGTAAATTTAACCTACCCAATTTCCCGTAGAATTCTGGATATTCAATTTCTCTGCAAATCCAGACATTCTGTACAAATAATGTACACAATTTCCCCTTGAATTTACATAGTTCTGGATATTCAATTTCTCTGCAAATCCAGACATTCCGTAAACTTAACCTTCCAAATTTCCCGTTAAATTTACACACCTCTGGATATTCAATTTTTCGGCAAATATAGACATTCCATCCAATTAATGTACACAATTTCCCGTTGAATTTAAAAAGTTCTGGATATTCAATTTCTCTGTAAATCCAGACATTCCGTGCATATATAATGTACACAATTTCAGGCTGAATTTACGAAATTCTGGATATTCAATTTCTCTGCAAATCCAGACATTCCGTACAATTAATGTACACAATTTCCGTTGAATTTACATAATTCTTGAAATTCAATTTTTTCTGCAAAACCAGACATTCCGTACATATATAGTGTACACAATTTCAGGCTGAATTTACGAAATTCTGGATATTCAATTTCTCTGCAAATACAGACATTCCGTACAATTAATGTACACAATTTCCGTTGAATTTACATAATTCTTGATATTCAATTTTTTTTGCAAAACCAGACATTCCGTACATATATAGTGTACACAATTTCAGGCTGAATTTACGAAATTCTGGATATTCAATTTCTCTGCAAATCCAGACATTCCGTAAACTTAACCTACCCAATTTTCCGTTGAATTCTGGATATTTAACTTCTCTGCAAATCCAGATATTCCTTACAATTAATATACACAATTTCCGTTGAATTTACATAATTCTTGAAATTCAATTTTTTCTGCAAATCCAGACATTCCGTACATATATAGTGTACACAATTTCAGGCTAAATTTACGAAATTCTGGATATTCAATTTCTCTGCAAATCCAGACATTCCGTAAACTTAACCTACCCAATTTTTCGTTGAATTCTGGATATTCAACTTCTGTGCAAATCCAGACATTCCGTACAATTAATGTACACAATTTCCCGTTGAATTTACATAATTCTTGATATTCAATTTTTTCTGCAAAACCAGACATTCCGTACATATATAGTGTACACAATTTCAGGTTGAATTTACGAAATTCTGCATATTCAATTTCTCTGCAAATCCAGACATTCCGTAAACTTAACCTACCCAATTTTCCGTTGAATTCTGGATATTCAACTTCTCTGCAAATCCAGACATTCCGTACAATTAATGTACACAATTTCCCGTTGAATTTACATAATTCTTGATATTCAATTTTTTCTGCAAAACCAGACATTCCGTACATATATAGTGTACACAATTTCAGGCTGAATTTACGAAATTCTGGATATTCAATTTCTCTGCAAATCCAGACATTCCGTAAACTTAACCTACCCAATTTTCCGTTGAATTCTGGATATTCAACTTCTCTGCAAATCCAGATATTCCGTGTAATTAATGTACACAATTTCCCATTGAATTTACAAAGTTCTGGATGTTCAATTTCTCCGCAAATCCAGACATTCCAAAAGCTTAACCTACCCAATTTCCCGCTGAATATACATAGTTCTAGATATTTAATTTCTCCGCAAATCCAAATATTCAGTACGTATATAATGTACACAATTTCAGGCTGAATTTAAGAAATTCTGGATATTCAATTTCTCTGCCAATCCAGACATTCCGTACAATTAATGTACACAATTTCAGTTGAATTTACATAATTCTTGAAATTCAATTTTTTCTGCAAATCCAGACATTCCGTACATATATAGTGTACACAATTTCAGGCTGAATTTACGAAATTCTGGATATTCAATTTCTCTGCAAATCCAGACATTCCGTAAACTTCACCTACCCAATTTTCCGTTGAATTCTGGATATTCAACTTCTCTGCAAATCCAGACATTCCGTACAATTAATGTACACAATTTCCCGTTGAATTTACAAACTTCTGGATATTCAATTTCTCTGCAAATCTAGATATTCCGTACACATATAATGTACACAATTTTAAGATAAATTTACGAGATTCTGGATATTCAATTTCTTTGTAAATCCTGACAATCCGTAAATTTAACCTACCCTATTTCTCGTTGAATTCTGGATATTCAATTTCTCTGCAAATCCAGACATTCCGTACAATTAATATGCACAATTTCTGTTGAATTTACATAATTCTTGAAATTCAATTTTTTCTGCAAATCCAGACATTCCGTACATATATAGTGTACACAATTTCAGGCTGAATTTACGAAATTCTGGATATTCAATTTCTCTACAAATCCAGACATTCCGTAAACTTAACCTACCCAATTTTCCGTTGAATTCTGGATATTCAACTTCTCTGCAAATCCAGACATTCCGTACAATTAATGTACACAATTTCCCGTTGAATTTACATAATTCTTGATATTCAATTTTTTCTGCAAAACCAGACATTCCGTACATATATAGTGTACACAATTTCAGGTTGAATTTACGAAATTCTGCATATTCAATTTCTCTGCAAATCCAGACATTCCGTAAACTTAACCTACCCAATTTTCCGTTGAATTCTGGATATTTAACTTCTCTGCAAATCCAGATATTCCGTACAATTAATGTACACAATTTCCCATTGAATTAACAAAGTTCCGGATGTTCAATTTCTCCGCAAATCCAGACATTCCAAAAACATAACCTACCCAATTTCCCGCTGAATATACATAGTTCTGGATATTTAATTTCTCCGCAAATCCAGATATTCTGTACATATATAATGTACACAATTTCAGGCTGAATTTAAGAAATTCTGGATATTCAATTTCTCTGCCAATCCAGACATTCCGTACAATTAATGTACACAATTTCCGTTGAATTTACATAATTCTTGAAATTCAATTTTTTCTGCAAATCCAGACATTCCGTACATATATAGTGTACCCAATTTCAGGCTGAATTTACGAAATTCTGGATATTCAATTTCTCTGCAAATCCAGACATTCCGAAAACTTAACCTACCCAATTTTCCGTTGAATTCTGGATATTCAACTTCTCTGCAAATCCAGATATTCCGTATAATTAATGTACACAATTTCCCATTGAATTTACAAAGTTCTGGATGTTCAATTTCTCCGCAAATCCAGACATTCCAAAAACATAACCTACCCAATTTCCCGCTGAATATACATAGTTCTAGATATTTAATTTCTCCGCAAATCCAGATATTCAGTACGTATATAATGTACACAATTTCAGGCTGAATTTAAGAAATTCTGGATATTCAATTTCTCTGCCAATCCAGACATTCCGTACAATTAATGTACACAATTTCCGTTGAATTTACATAATTCTTGAAATTCAATTTTTTCTGCAAATCCAGACATTCCGTACATATATAGTGTACACAATTTCAGGCTGAATTTATGAAATTCTGGATATTCAATTTCTCTGCAAATCCAGACATTCCGTAAACTTAACCTACCCAATTTTCCGTTGAATTCTGGATATTCAACTTCTCTGCTAATCCAGACATTCCGTACAATTAATGTACACAATTTCCCGTTGAATTTACATAATTCTTGATATTCAATTTTTTCTGTAAAACCAGACATTCCGTACATATATAGTGTACACAATTTCAGGTTGAATTTACGAAATTCTGCATATTCAATTTCTCTGCAAATCCAGACATTCCGTAAACTTAACCTACCCAATTTTCCGTTGAATTCTGGATATTCAACTTCTCTGCTAATCCAGACATTCCGTACAATTAATGTACACAATTTCCCGTTGAATTTACATAATTCTTGATATTCAATTTTTTCTGTAAAACCAGACATTCCGTACATATATAGTGTACACAATTTCAGGCTGAATTTACGAAATTCTGGATAATCAATTTCTCTGCAAATCCAGACATTCCGTAAACTTCACCTACCCAATTTTCCGTTGAATTCTGGATATTCAACTTCTCTGCAAATCCAGACATTCCGTACAATTAATGTACACAATTTCCCGTTGAATTTACAAACTTCTGGATATTCAATTTCTCTGCAAATCTAGATATTCCGTACACATATAATGTACACAATTTTAGGATAAATTTACGAGATTCTGGATATTCAATTTCTTTGTAAATCCTGACATTCCGTAAATGTAACCTATCCAATTTCTCGTTGAATTCTGGATATTCAATTTCTCTGCAAATCCAGACATTCTGTACAAATAATGTACACAATTTCCCCTTGAATTTACATAGTTCTGGATATTCAATTTCTCTGCAAATCTAGACATTCCGTAAACTTAACCTACCCAATTTCCCGTTGAATTCTGGATATTCAATTTCTCTGCAAATCCAGACATTCCGTACAATTAATATACACAATTTCCGTTGAATTTACATAATTCTTGAAATTCAATTTTTTCTGCAAATCCAGACATTCCGTACATATATAGTGTACACAATTTCAGGCTGAATTTACGAAATTCTGGATATTCAATTTCTCTGCAAATCCAGACATTCCGTAAACTTCACCTACCCAATTTTCCGTTGAATTCTGGATATTCAACTTCTCTGCAAATCCAGACATTCCGTACAATTAATGTACACAATTTCCCGTTGAATTTACAAACTTCTGGATATTCAATTTCTCTGCAAATCTAGATATTCCGTACACATATAATGTACACAATTTTAGGATAAATTTACGAGATTCTGGATATTCAATTTCTTTGTAAATCCTGACATTCCGTAAATGTAACCTATCCAATTTCTCGTTGAATTCTGGATATTCAATTTCTCTGCAAATCCAGACATTCTGTACAAATAATGTACACAATTTCCCCTTGAATTTACATAGTTCTGGATATTCAATTTCTCTGCAAATCTAGACATTCCGTAAACTTAACCTACCCAATTTCCCGTTGAATTCTGGATATTCAATTTCTCTGCAAATCCAGACATTCCGTACAATTAATATACACAATTTCCGTTGAATTTACATAATTCTTGAAATTCAATTTTTTCTGCAAATCCAGACATTCCGTACATATATAGTGTACACAATTTCAGGCTGAATTTACGAAATTCTGGAGATTCAATTTCTCTGCAAATCCAGACATTCCGTAAACTTAACCTACCCAATTTTCCGTTGAATTCTGGATATTCAACTTCTCTGCAAATCCAGATATTCCGTGTAATTAATGTACACAATTTCCCATTGAATTTACAAAGTTCTGGATGTTCAATTTCTCCGCAAATCCAGACATTCCAAAAACTTAACCTACCCAATTTCCCACTGAATATACATAGTTCTGGATATTTAATTTCTCCGCAAATCCAGATATTCAGTACATGTATAATGTACACAATTTCAGGCTGAATTTAAGAAATTCTGGATATTCAATTTCTCTGCCAATCCAGACATTCCGTACAATTAATGTACACAATTTCTGTTGAATTTACATATTTCTTGAAATTCAATTTTTTCTGCAAATCCAGACATTCCGTACATATATAGTGTACACAATTTCAGGCTGAATTTACGAAATTCTGGATATTCAATTTCTCTGCAAATCCAGACATTCCGTAAACTTAACCTACCCAATTTTCCGTTGAATTCTGGATATTCAACTTCTCTGCAAATCCAGACATTCCGTACAATTAATGTACACAATTTCCCGTTGAATTTACATAATTCTTGATATTCAATTTTTTCTGCAAAACCAGACATTCCGTACATATATAGTGTACACAATTTCAGGCTGAATTTAGGAAATTCTGGATATTCAATTTCTCTGCAAATCCAGACATTCCGTAAACTTAACCTACCCAATTTTCCGTTGAATTCTGGATATTCAACTACTCTGCAAATCCAGATATTCCGTGTAATTAATGTACACAATTTCCCTTTGAATTTACAAAGTTCTGGATGTTCAATTTCTCCGCAAATCCAGACATTCCAAAAACTTAACCTACCCAATTTCCCGCTGAATATACATAGTTCTAGATATTTAATTTCTCCGCAAATCCAAATATTCAGTACGTATATAATGTACACAATTTCAGGCTGAATTTAAGAAATTCTGGATATTCAATTTCTCTGCCAATCCAGACATTCCGTACAATTAATGTACACAATTTCAGTTGAATTTACATAATTCTTGAAATTCAATTTTTTCTGCAAATCCAGACATTCCGTACATATATAGTGTACACAATTTCAGGCTGAATTTACGAAATTCTGGATATTCAATTTCTCTGCAAATCCAGACATTCCGTAAACTTCACCTACCCAATTTTCTGTTGAATTCTGGATATTCAACTTCTCTGCAAATCCAGACATTCCGTACAATTAATGTACACAATTTCCCGTTGAATTTACAAACTTCTGGATATTCAATTTCTCTGCAAATCTAGATATTCCGTACACATATAATGTACACAATTTTAAGATAAATTTACGAGATTCTGGATATTCAATTTCTTTGTAAATCCTGACATTCCGTAAATTTAACCTACCCTATTTCTCGTTGAATTCTAGATATTCAATTTCTCTGCAAATCCAGACATTCTGTACAAACAATGGACACAATTTCCCCTTGAATTTACATTGTTCTGGATATTCAACTTCTCTGCAAATCTAGACATTCCGTAAACTTAACCTACCCAATTTCCCGTTGAATTCTGGATATTCAATTTCTCTGCAAATCCAGACATTCCGTAAACTTAAACTACCCAATTTTCGGTTGAATTCTGGATATTCAACTTCTCTGCAAATCCAGACATTCCGTACAATTAATGTACACAATTTCCCGTTGAATTTATAAACTTCTGGATATTCAATTTCTCTGCAAATCTAGATATTCCGTACACATATAATGTACACAATTTTAGGATAAATTTTGCGAGATTCTGGATATTCAATTTCTCTGTAGATCCTGACATTCCGTAAATTTAACCTACCCAATTTCCCGTAGAATTCTGGATATTCAATTTCTCTGCAAATCCAGACATTCTGTACAAATAATGTACACAATTTCCCCTTGAATTTACATAGTTCTGGATATTCAATTTCTCTGCAAATCCAGACATTCCGTAAACTTAACCTTCCAAATTTCCCGTTAAATTTACACACCTCTGGATATTCAATTTTTCGGCAAATATAGACATTCCATCCAATTAATGTACACAATTTCCCGTTGAATTTAAAAAGTTCTGGATATTCAATTTCTCTGTAAATCCAGACATTCCGTGCATATATAATGTACACAATTTCAGGCTGAATTTACGAAATTCTGGATATTCAATTTCTCTGCAAATCCAGACATTCCGTACAATTAATGTACACAATTTCCGTTGAATTTACATAATTCTTGAAATTCAATTTTTTCTGCAAAACCAGACATTCCGTACATATATAGTGTACACAATTTCAGGCTGAATTTACGAAATTCTGGATATTCAATTTCTCTGCAAATACAGACATTCCGTACAATTAATGTACACAATTTCCGTTGAATTTACATAATTCTTGATATTCAATTTTTTTTGCAAAACCAGACATTCCGTACATATATAGTGTACACAATTTCAGGCTGAATTTACGAAATTCTGGATATTCAATTTCTCTGCAAATCCAGACATTCCGTAAACTTAACCTACCCAATTTTCCGTTGAATTCTGGATATTTAACTTCTCTGCAAATCCAGATATTCCTTACAATTAATATACACAATTTCCGTTGAATTTACATAATTCTTGAAATTCAATTTTTTCTGCAAATCCAGACATTCCGTACATATATAGTGTACACAATTTCAGGCTAAATTTACGAAATTCTGGATATTCAATTTCTCTGCAAATCCAGACATTCCGTAAACTTAACCTACCCAATTTTTCGTTGAATTCTGGATATTCAACTTCTGTGCAAATCCAGACATTCCGTACAATTAATGTACACAATTTCCCGTTGAATTTACATAATTCTTGATATTCAATTTTTTCTGCAAAACCAGACATTCCGTACATATATAGTGTACACAATTTCAGGTTGAATTTACGAAATTCTGCATATTCAATTTCTCTGCAAATCCAGACATTCCGTAAACTTAACCTACCCAATTTTCCGTTGAATTCTGGATATTCAACTTCTCTGCAAATCCAGATATTCCGTGTAATTAATGTACACAATTTCCCATTGAATTTACAAAGTTCTGGATGTTCAATTTCTCCGCAAATCCAGACATTCCAAAAACTTAACCTACCCAATTTCCCACTGAATATACATAGTTCTGGATATTTAATTTCTCCGCAAATCCAGATATTCAGTACATGTATAATGTACACAATTTCAGGCTGAATTTAAGAAATTCTGGATATTCAATTTCTCTGCCAATCCAGACATTCCGTACAATTAATGTACACAATTTCCGTTGAATTTACATATTTCTTGAAATTCAATTTTTTCTGCAAATCCAGACATTCCGTACATATATAGTGTACACAATTTCAGGCTGAATTTACGAAATTCTGGATATTCAATTTCTCTGCAAATCCAGACATTCCGTAAACTTAACCTACCCAATTTTCCGTTGAATTCTGGATATTCAACTTCTCTGCAAATCCAGACATTCCGTACAATTAATGTACACAATTTCCCGTTGAATTTACATAATTCATGATATTCAATTTTTTCTGCAAAACCAGACATTCCGTACATATATAGTGTACACAATTTCAGGCTGAATTTAGGAAATTCTGGATATTCAATTTCTCTGCAAATCCAGACATTCCGTAAACTTAACCTACCCAATTTTCCGTTGAATTCTGGATATTCAACTACTCTGCAAATCCAGATATTCCGTGTAATTAATGTACACAATTTCCCATTGAATTTACAAAGTTCTGGATGTTCAATTTCTCCGCAAATCCAGACATTCCAAAAACTTAACCTACCCAATTTCCCGCTGAATATACATAGTTCTAGATATTTAATTTCTCCGCAAATCCAAATATTCAGTACGTATATAATGTACACAATTTCAGGCTGAATTTAAGAAATTCTGGATATTCAATTTCTCTGCCAATCCAGACATTCCGTACAATTAATGTACACAATTTCAGTTGAATTTACATAATTCTTGAAATTCAATTTTTTCTGCAAATCCAGACATTCCGTACATATATAGTGTACACAATTTCAGGCTGAATTTACGAAATTCTGGATATTCAATTTCTCTGCAAATCCAGACATTCCGTAAACTTCACCTACCCAATTTTCCGTTGAATTCTGGATATTCAACTTCTCTGCAAATCCAGACATTCCGTACAATTAATGTACACAATTTCCCGTTGAATTTACAAACTTCTGGATATTCAATTTCTCTGCAAATCTAGATATTCCGTACACATATAATGTACACAATTTTAAGATAAATTTACGAGATTCTGGATATTCAATTTCTTTGTAAATCCTGACATTCCGTAAATTTAACCTACCCTATTTCTCGTTGAATTCTAGATATTCAATTTCTCTGCAAATCCAGACATTCTGTACAAACAATGGACACAATTTCCCCTTGAATTTACATTGTTCTGGATATTCAACTTCTCTGCAAATCTAGACATTCCGTAAACTTAACCTACCCAATTTCCCGTTGAATTCTGGATATTCAATTTCTCTGCAAATCCAGACATTCCGTAAACTTAAACTACCCAATTTTCGGTTGAATTCTGGATATTCAACTTCTCTGCAAATCCAGACATTCCGTACAATTAATGTACACAATTTCCCGTTGAATTTACATAATTCATGATATTCAATTTTTTCTGCAAAACCAGACATTCCGTACATATATAGTGTACACAATTTCAGGCTGAATTTAGGAAATTCTGGATATTCAATTTCTCTGCAAATCCAGACATTCCGTAAACTTAACCTACCCAATTTTCCGTTGAATTCTGGATATTCAACTACTCTGCAAATCCAGATATTCCGTGTAATTAATGTACACAATTTCCCATTGAATTTACAAAGTTCTGGATGTTCAATTTCTCCGCAAATCCAGACATTCCAAAAACTTAACCTACCCAATTTCCCGCTGAATATACATAGTTCTAGATATTTAATTTCTCCGCAAATCCAAATATTCAGTACGTATATAATGTACACAATTTCAGGCTGAATTTAAGAAATTCTGGATATTCAATTTCTCTGCCAATCCAGACATTCCGTACAATTAATGTACACAATTTCCGTTGAATTTACATAATTCTTGAAATTCAATTTTTTCTGCAAATCCAGACATTCCGTACATATATAGTGTACACAATTTCAGGCTAAATTTACGAAATTCTGGATATTCAATTTCTCTGCAAATCCAGACATTCCGTAAACTTAACCTACCCAATTTTTCGTTGAATTCTGGATATTCAACTTCTGTGCAAATCCAGACATTCCGTACAATTAATGTACACAATTTCCCGTTGAATTTACATAATTCTTGATATTCAATTTTTTCTGCAAAACCAGACATTCCGTACATATATAGTGTACACAATTTCAGGTTGAATTTACGAAATTCTGCATATTCAATTTCTCTGCAAATCCAGACATTCCGTAAACTTAACCTACCCAATTTTCCGTTGAATTCTGGATATTCAACTTCTCTGCAAATCCAGATATTCCGTGTAATTAATGTACACAATTTCCCATTGAATTTACAAAGTTCTGGATGTTCAATTTCTCCGCAAATCCAGACATTCCAAAAACTTAACCTACCCAATTTCCCACTGAATATACATAGTTCTGGATATTTAATTTCTCCGCAAATCCAGATATTCAGTACATGTATAATGTACACAATTTCAGGCTGAATTTAAGAAATTCTGGATATTCAATTTCT
The DNA here is from genome assembly GCA_028535165.1 of Quercus tomentella. Classification (NCBI taxonomy): domain Eukaryota; kingdom Viridiplantae; phylum Streptophyta; class Magnoliopsida; order Fagales; family Fagaceae; genus Quercus; species Quercus tomentella. Next base: position 51,323,461 of record JAPQVY010000156.1, read on the forward strand.
CTGCCAATCCAGACATTCCGTACAATTAATGTACACAATTTCCGTTGAATTTACATATTTCTTGAAATTCAATTTTTTCTGCAAATCCAGACATTCCGTACATATATAGTGTACACAATTTCAGGCTGAATTTACGAAATTCTGGATATTCAATTTCTCTGCAAATCCAGACATTCCGTAAACTTAACCTACCCAATTTTCCGTTGAATTCTGGATATTCAACTTCTCTGCAAATCCAGACATTCCGTACAATTAATGTACACAATTTCCCGTTGAATTTACATAATTCATGATATTCAATTTTTTCTGCAAAACCAGACATTCCGTACATATATAGTGTACACAATTTCAGGCTGAATTTAGGAAATTCTGGATATTCAATTTCTCTGCAAATCCAGACATTCCGTAAACTTAACCTACCCAATTTTCCGTTGAATTCTGGATATTCAACTACTCTGCAAATCCAGATATTCCGTGTAATTAATGTACACAATTTCCCATTGAATTTACAAAGTTCTGGATGTTCAATTTCTCCGCAAATCCAGACATTCCAAAAACTTAACCTACCCAATTTCCCGCTGAATATACATAGTTCTAGATATTTAATTTCTCCGCAAATCCAAATATTCAGTACGTATATAATGTACACAATTTCAGGCTGAATTTAAGAAATTCTGGATATTCAATTTCTCTGCCAATCCAGACATTCCGTACAATTAATGTACACAATTTCAGTTGAATTTACATAATTCTTGAAATTCAATTTTTTCTGCAAATCCAGACATTCCGTACATATATAGTGTACACAATTTCAGGCTGAATTTACGAAATTCTGGATATTCAATTTCTCTGCAAATCCAGACATTCCGTAAACTTCACCTACCCAATTTTCCGTTGAATTCTGGATATTCAACTTCTCTGCAAATCCAGACATTCCGTACAATTAATGTACACAATTTCCCGTTGAATTTACAAACTTCTGGATATTCAATTTCTCTGCAAATCTAGATATTCCGTACACATATAATGTACACAATTTTAAGATAAATTTACGAGATTCTGGATATTCAATTTCTTTGTAAATCCTGACATTCCGTAAATTTAACCTACCCTATTTCTCGTTGAATTCTAGATATTCAATTTCTCTGCAAATCCAGACATTCTGTACAAACAATGGACACAATTTCCCCTTGAATTTACATTGTTCTGGATATTCAACTTCTCTGCAAATCTAGACATTCCTTAAACTTAACCTACCCAATTTCCCGTTGAATTCTGGATATTCAATTTCTCTGCAAATCCAGACATTCCGTAAACTTAAACTACCCAATTTTCGGTTGAATTCTGGATATTCAACTTCTCTGCAAATCCAGACATTCCGTACAATTAATGTACACAATTTCCCGTTGAATTTACAAACTTCTGGATATTCAATTTCTCTGCAAATCTAGATATTCCGTACACATATAATGTACACAATTTTAGGATAAATTTTGCGAGATTCTGGATATTCAATTTCTCTGTAGATCCTGACATTCCGTAAATTTAACCTACCCAATTTCCCGTAGAATTCTGGATATTCAATTTCTCTGCAAATCCAGACATTCTGTACAAATAATGTACACAATTTCCCCTTGAATTTACATAGTTCTGGATATTCAATTTCTCTGCAAATCCAGACATTCCGTAAACTTAACCTTCCAAATTTCCCGTTAAATTTACACACCTCTGGATATTCAATTTTTCGGCAAATATAGACATTCCATCCAATTAATGTACACAATTTCCCGTTGAATTTAAAAAGTTCTGGATATTCAATTTCTCTGTAAATCCAGACATTCCGTGCATATATAATGTACACAATTTCAGGCTGAATTTACGAAATTCTGGATATTCAATTTCTCTGCAAATCCAGACATTCCGTACAATTAATATACACAATTTCCGTTGAATTTACATAATTCTTGAAATTCAATTTTTTCTGCAAAACCAGACATTCCGTACATATATAGTGTACACAATTTCAGGCTGAATTTACGAAATTCTGGATATTCAATTTCTCTGCAAATCCAGACATTCCGTACAATTAATGTACACAATTTCCGTTGAATTTACATAATTCTTGATATTCAATTTTTTCTGCAAAACCAGACATTCCGTACATATATAGTGTACACAATTTCAGGCTGAATTTACGAAATTCTGGATATTCAATTTCTCTGCAAATCCAGACATTCCGTACAATTAATGTACACAATTTCCGTTGAATTTACATAATTCTTGATATTCAATTTTTTTTGCAAAACCAGACATTCCGTACATATATAGTGTACACAATTTCAGGCTGAATTTACGAAATTCTGGATATTCAATTTCTCTGCAAATCCAGACATTCCGTAAACTTAACCTACCCAATTTTCCGTTGAATTCTGGATATTTAACTTCTCTGCAAATCCAGACATTCCTTACAATTAATATACACAATTTCCGTTGAATTTACATAATTCTTGAAATTCAATTTTTTCTGCAAATCCAGACATTCCGTACATATATAGTGTACACAATTTCAGGCTAAATTTACGAAATTCTGGATATTCAATTTCTCTGCAAATCCAGACATTCCGTAAACTTAACCTACCCAATTTTTCGTTGAATTCTGGATATTCAACTTCTCTGCAAATCCAGACATTCCGTACAATTAATGTACACAATTTCCCGTTGAATTTACATAATTCTTGATATTCAATTTTTTCTGCAAAACCAGACATTCCGTACATATATAGTGTACACAATTTCAGGTTGAATTTACGAAATTCTGTATATTCAATTTCTCTGCAAATCCAGACATTCCGTAAACTTAACCTACCCAATTTTCCGTTGAATTCTGGATATTTAACTTCTCTGCAAATCCAGATATTCCGTACAATTAATGTACACAATTTCCCATTGAATTTACAAAGTTCTGGATGTTCAATTTCTCCGCAAATCCAGACATTCCAAAAACTTAACCTACCCAATTTCCCGCTGAATATACATAGTTCTGGATATTTAATTTCTCCGCAAATCCAGATATTCAGTACATATATAATGTACACAATTTCAGGCTGAATTTAAGAAATTCTGGATATTCAATTTCTCTGCCAATCCAGACATTCCGTACAATTAATGTAGACAATTTCCGTTGAATTTACATAATTCTTGAAATTCAATTTTTTCTGCAAATCCAGACATTCCGTACATATATAGTGTACACAATTTCAGGCTGAATTTACGAAATTCTGGATATTCAATTTCTCTGCAAATCCAGACATTCCGTAAACTTAACCTACCCAATTTTCCGTTGAATTCTGGATATTCAATTTCTCTGCAAATCCAGACATTCCGTAAATTCAACGGGAAATTGTGTAAATTAATTGTACGGAATGTCTAGATTTGCAGAGAAGTTGAATATCCAGAATTCAACGGAAAATTAGGTAGGAGAAGTTTACGGAATGTCTGGATTTGCAGAGAAATTGAATATCCAGAATTTCTTAAATTCAGCCTGAAATTGTGTACATTATATATGTACTGAATATCTGGATTTGCGGAGAAATTAAATATCTAGAACAATGTATATTCAGCGGGAAATTGGGTAGGTTAAGTTTTTGGAATGTCTGGATTTGCAGAGAAATTGAATGTGCAGAACTTTGTAAATTCAATGGGAAATTGTGTACATTAATTATACGGAATATCTGGATTTGCAGAGAAGTTGAATATCCAGAATTCAACGGAAAATTGGGTAGGTTAAGTTTACGGAATGTCTGGATTTGAAGAGAAATTGAATATCCAGAATTTCGTAAATTCAACGGAAATTGTGTACATTAATTGTACGGAATGTCTGGATTTGCAGAAAAATTGAATATCCAGAATTCAACGGGAAATTGGGTGGGTTAAATTTACGGAATGTCAGGATTTAGAAAGAAATTGAATATCCAGAATCTCGTAAATTTATCCTAAAATTGTGTACATTATATGTGTACGGAATATCTAGATTTGCAGAGAAATTGAATATCCAGAAGTTTGTAAATTCAACGGGAAATTGTGTACATTAATTGTAGGGAATGTCTGGATTTGCAGAGAAGTTCAATATCCAGAATTCAACGGAAAATTAGGTAGGAGAAGTTTACGGAATGTCTGGATTTGCAGAGAAATTGAATATCCAGAATTTCTTAAATTCAGCCTGAAATTGTGTACATTATATATGTACTGAATATCTGGATTTGCGGAGAAATTAAATATCTAGAACAATGTATATTCAGCGGGAAATTGGGTAGGTTAAGTTTTTGGAATGTCTGGATTTGCAGAGAAATTGAATATCCAGAATTTCGTAAATTCAGCCTGAAATTGTGTACACTATATATGTACGGAATGTCTGGATTTGCAGAAAAAATTGAATTTCATGAATTATGTAAATTCAACGGAAATTGTGTACATTAGTTGTACGGAATGTCTGGATTGGCAGAGAAATTGAATATCCAGAATTTCTTAAATTCAGCCTGAAATTGTGTACATTATATATGTACTGAATATCTGGATTTGCGGAGAAATTAAATATCTAGAACAATGTATATTCAGCGGGAAATTGGGTAGGTTAAGTTTTTGGAATGTCTGGATTTGCAGAGAAATTGAATGTGCAGAACTTTGTAAATTCAATGGGAAATTGTGTACATTAATTATACGGAATATCTGGATTTGCAGAGAAGTTGAATATCCAGAATTCAACGGAAAATTGGGTAGGTTAAGTTTACAGAATGTCTGGATTTGCAGAGAAATTGAATATCCAGAATTTCGTAAAGTCAACCTGAAATTGTGTACACTATATATGTACGGAATGTCTGGTTTTGCAGAAAAAATTGAATATCAAGAATTATGTAAATTCAACGGGAAATTGTGTAAATTAATTGTACGGAATGTCTGGATTTGCAGAGAAGTTGAATATCCAGAATTCAACGGAAAATTGGGTAGGTTAAGTTTACGGAATGTCTGGATTTGCAGAGAAATTGAATATCCAGAATTTCGTAAATTCAGCCTGAAATTGTGTACACTATATTTGTACGGAATGTCTGGATTTGCAAAAAAAATTGAATTTCAAGAATTATGTAAATTCAACGGAAATTGTGTACATTAATTGTACGGAATGTCTGGATTTGCAGAGAAAATGAATATCCAGAATTCAACGGGAAATTGGGTAGGTTAAGTTTACGGAATGTCTAGATTTGCAGAGAAATTGAATATCCAGAACTATGTAAATTCAAGGGGAAATTGTGTACATTATTTGTACAGAATGTCTGGATTTGCTGAGAAATTGAATATACAGAATTCAACGAGAAATTGGGTAGGTTAAATTTACGGAATGTCAGGATTTAGAAAGAAATTGAATATCCAGAATCTCGTAAATTTATCCTAAAATTGTGTACATTATATGTGTAAGGAATATCTAGATTTGCAGAGAAATTGAATATCCAGAAGTTTGTAAATTCAACGGGAAATTGTGTACATTAATTGTAGGGAATGTCTGGATTTGCAGAGAAGTTCAATATCCAGAATTCAACGGAAAATTGGGTGGGAGAAGTTTACGGAATGTCTGGATTTGCAGAGAAATTGAATATCCAGAATTTCGTAAATTCAGCCTGAAATTTTGTACACTATATATGTACGGAATGTCTGGATTTGCAGAAAAAATTGAATTTCAAGAATTATGTAAATTCAACGGAAATTGTGTACATTAATTGTACGGAATGTCTGGAATGGCAGAGAAATTGAATATCCAGAATTTCTAAAATTCAGCCTGAAATTGTGTACATTATATATGTACTGAATATCTGGATTTGCGGAGAAATTAAATATCCAGAACTATGTATATTCAGCGGGAAATTGGGTAGGTTAAGTTTTTGGAATGTCTGGATTTGCGGAGAAATTGAACATCCAGAACTTTGTAAATTCAATGGGAAATTGTGTACATTAATTGTACGGAATATCTGGATTTGCAGAGAAGTTAAATATCCAGAATTCAACGGAAAATTGGGTAGGTTAAGTTTATGAAATGTCTGGATTTGCAGAGAAATTGAATATCCAGAATTTCGTAAATTCAACCTGGAATTGTGTACACTATATATGTACGGAATGTCTGCTTTTGCAGAAAAAATTGAATATCAAGAATTATGTAAATTCAACGGGAAATTGTGTACATTAATTGTACGGAATGTCTGGATTTGCAGAGAAGTTGAATATCCAGAATTCAACGGAAAATTGGGTAGGTTAAGTTTACGGAATGTCTGGATTTGCAGAGAAATTGAATATCCAGAATTTCGTAAATTCAACCTGAAATTGTGTACACTATATATGTACGGAATGTCTGGATTTGCTGAAAAAATTGAATTTCAAGAATTATGTAAATTCAACGGAAATTGTGTACATTAATTGTACGGAATGTCTGGATTTGCAGAGAAATTGAATATCCAGAATTCAACGGGAAATTGGGTAGGTTAAGTTTACGGAATGTCTAGATTTGCAGAGAAATTGAATATCCAGAACTATGTAAATTCAACAGGAAATTGTGTACATTATTTGTACAGAATGTCTGGATTTGCAGAGAAATTGAATATCCAGAATTCAACGAGAAATTGGGTAGGTTAAATTTACGGAATGTCAGGATTTACAAAGAAATTGAATATCCAGAATCTCGTAAATTTATCTTAAAATTGTGTACATTATATGTGTACGGAATATCTAGATTTGCAGAGAAATTGAATACCCAGAAGTTTGTAAATTCAACTGGAAATTGTGTACATTAATTGTACGGAATGTCTGGATTTGCAGAGAAGTTGAATATCCAGAATTCAACGGAAAATTGGGTAGGTGAAGTTTACGGAATGTCTGGATTTGCAGAGAAATTGAATATCCAGAATTTCGTAAATTCAGCCTGAAATTGTGTACACTATATATATACGGAATGTCTGGATTTGCAGAAAAAATTGAATTTCAAGAATTATGTAAATTCAACGGAAATTGTGTACATTAATTGTACGGAATGTCTGGATTGGCAGAGAAATTGAATATCCAGAATTTCTTAAATTCAGCCTGAAATTGTGTACATCATATATGTACTGAATATCTGGATTTGCAGAGAAATTAAATATCTAGAACTATGTATATTCAGTGGGAAATTAGGTAGGTTAAGTTTTTGGAATGTCTGGATTTGCAGAGAAATTGAACATCCAGAACTTTGTAAATTCAATGGGAAATTGTGTACATTAATTATACGGAATATCTGGATTTGCAGAGAAGTTGAATATCCAGAATTCAACGGAAAATTGGGTAGGTTAAGTTTGCGGAATGTCTGGATTTGCAGAGAAATTGAATATCCAGAATTTCGTAAATTCAGCCTGAAATTGTGTACACTATATATGTACGGAATGTCTGGTTTTGCAGAAAAAATTGAATATCAAGAATTATGTAAATTCAACGGGAAATTGTGTATATTAATTGTACGGAATGTCTAGATTTGCAGAGAAGTTGAATATCCAGAATTCAACGGAAAATTGGGTATGTTAAGTTTACGGAATGTCTGGATTTGCAGAGAAATTGAATATCCAGAATTTCGTAAATTCAGCCTGAAATTGTGTACACTATATATGTACGGAATGTCTGGATTTGCAGAACAAATTGAATTTCAAGAATTATGTAAATTCAACGGAAATTGTGTACATTAATTGTACGGAATGTCTGGATTTGCATAGAAATTGAATATCCAGAACTATGTAAATTCAAGAGGAAATTGTGTACATTATTTGTACAGAATGTCTGGATTTGCAGGGAAATTGAATATCCAGAATTCAACGAGAAATTGGGTAGGTTAAATTTACGGAATGTCAGGATTTACAAAGAAATTGAATATCCAGAATCTCGTAAATTTATCCTAAAATTGTGTACATTATATGTGTACGGAATATCTAGATTTGCAGAGAAATTGAATACCCAGAAGTTTGTAAATTCAACGGGAAATTGTGTACATTAATTGTACGGAATGTCTGGATTTGCAGAGAAGTTGAATATCCAGAATTCAACGGAAAATTGGGTAGGTGAAGTTTACGGAATGTCTGGATTTGCAGAGAAATTGAATATCTAGAATTTCGTAAATTCAGCCTGAAATTGTGTGCACTATATATGTACGGAATGTCTGGATTTGCAGAAAAAATTGATTTTCAAGAATTATGTAAATTCAACGGAAATTGTGTACATTAATTGTACGGAATGTCTGGATTGGCAGAGAAATTGAATATCCAGAATTTCTTAAATTCAGCCTGAAATTGTGTACATTATATATGTACATCTGGATTTGCGGAGAAATTAAATATCCAGAACTATGTATATTCAGGGGGAAATTGGGTAGGTTAAGTTTTTGGAATGTCTGGATTTGCGGAGAAATTGAACATCCAGAACTTTGTAAATTCAATGGTAAATTGTGTTCATTAATTATACGGAATATCTGGATTTGCAGAGAAGTTAAATATCCTGAATTCAACGGAAAATTGGGTAGGTTAAGTTTACGGAATGTCTGGATTTGCAGAGAAATTGAATATCCAGAATTCAACGGGAAATTGGGTAGGTTAAGTTTACGGAATGTCTAGATTTGCAGAGAAATTGAATATCCAGAACAATGTAAATTCAAGGGGAAATTGTGTCCATTGTTTGTACAGAATGTCTGGATTTGCAGAGAAATTGAATATCCAGAATTCAACGAGAAATTGGGTAGGTTAAATTTACGGAATGTCAGGATTTACAAAGAAATTGAATATCCAGAATCTCGTAAATTTATCCTAAAATTGTGTACATTATATGTGTACGGAATATCTAGATTTTTAGAGAAATTGAATATCCAGAAGTTTGTAAATTCAACGGGAAATTGTGTACATTAATTGTACGGAATGTCTGGATTTGCAGAGAAGTTGAATATCCAGAATTCAACGGAAAATTGGGTAGGTGAAGTTTACGGAATGTCTGGATTTGCAGAGAAATTGAATATCCAGAATTTCGTAAATTCAGCCTGAAATTGTGTACATTATATATGTACGGAATGTCTGGATTTGCAGAAAAAATTGAATTTCGAGAATTATGTAAATTCAACGGAAATTGTGTACATTAATTGTACGGAATGTCTGGATTGGCAGAGAAATTGAATATCCAGAATTTCTTAAATTCAGCCTGAAATTGTGTACATTATATACGTACTGAATATCTGGATTTGCGGAGAAATTAAATATCTAGAACTATGTATATTCAGCGGGAAATTGGGTAGGTTAAGTTTTTGGAATGTCTGGATTTGCGGAGAAATTGAACATCCAGAACTTTGTAAATTCAATGGGAAATTGTGTACATTAATTATACGGAATATCTGGATTTGCAGAGAAGTTGAATATCCAGAATTCAACGGAAAATTGGGTAGGTTAGGTTTACGGAATGTCTGGATTTGCAGAGAAATTGAATATCCAGAATTTCGTAAATTCAACCTGAAATTGTGTACACTATATATGTACGGAATGTCTGGTTTTGCAGAAAAAATTGAATATCAAGAATTATGTAAATTCAACGGGAAATTGTGTAAATTAATTGTACGGAATGTCTGGATTTGCAGAGAAGTTGAATATCCAGAATTCAACGGAAAATTGGGTAGGTTAAGTTTACGGAATGTCTGGATTTGCAGAGAAATTGAATATCCAGAATTTCGTAAATTCAGCCTGAAATTGTGTACACTATATTTGTACGGAATGTCTGGATTTGCAAAAAAAATTGAATTTCAAGAATTATGTAAATTCAACGGAAATTGTGTACATTAATTGTACGGAATGTCTGGATTTGCAGAGAAATTGAATATCCAGAATTCAACGGGAAATTGGGTAGGTTAAGTTTACGGAATGTCTAGATTTGCAGAGAAATTGAATATCCAGAACTATGTAAATTCAAGGGGAAATTGTGTACATTATTTGTACAGAATGTCTGGATTTGCTGAGAAATTGAATATCCAGAATTCAACGAGAAATTGGGTAGGTTAAATTTACGGAATGTCAGGATTTAGAAAGAAATTGAATATCCAGAATCTCGTAAATTTATCCTAAAATTGTGTACATTATATGTGTACGGAATATCTAGATTTGCAGAGAAATTGAATATCCAGAAGTTTGTAAATTCAACGGGAAATTGTGTACATTAATTGTAGGGAATGTCTGGATTTGCAGAGAAGTTCAATATCCAGAATTCAACGGAAAATTGGGTAGGAGAAGTTTACGGAATGTCTGGATTTGCAGAGAAGTTGAATATCCAGAATTTCTTAAATTCAGCCTGAAATTGTGTACATTATATATGTACTGAATATCTGGATTTGCGGAGAAATTAAATTTCTAGAACAATGTATATTCAGCGGGAAATTGGGTAGGTTAAGTTTTTGGAATGTCTGGATTTGCTGAGAAATTGAATATCCAGAATTTCGTAAATTCAGCCTGAAATTGTGTACACTATATATGTACGGAATGTCTGGATTTGCAGAAAAAATTGAATTTCATGAATTATGTAAATTCAACGGAAATTGTGTACATTAGTTGTCCGAAATGTCTGGATTGGCAGAGAAATTGAATATCCAGAATTTCTTAAATTCAGCCTGAAATTGTGTACATTATATATGTACTGAATATCTGGATTTGCGGAGAAATTAAATATCTAGAACAATGTATATTCAGCGGGAAATTGGGTAGGTTAAGTTTTTGGAATGTCTGGATTTGCAGAGAAATTGAATGTGCAGAACTTTGTAAATTCAATGGGAAATTGTGTACATTAATTATACGGAATATCTGGATTTGCAGAGAAGTTGAATATCCAGAATTCAACGGAAAATTGGGTAGGTTAAGTTTACAGAATGTCTGGATTTGCAGAGAAATTGAATATCCAGAATTTCGTAAATTCAACCTGAAATTGTGTACACTATATATGTACGGAATGTCTGGTTTTGCAGAAAAAATTGAATATCAAGAATTATGTAAATTCAATGGGAAATTGTGTAAATTAATTGTACGGAATGTCTGGATTTGCAGAGAAGTTGAATATCCAGAATTCAACGGAAAATTGGGTAGGTTAAGTTTACGGAATGTCTGGATTTGCAGAGAAATTGAATATCTAGAATTTCGTAAATTCAGCCTTAAATTGTGTACACCATATATGTACGGAATGTCTGGATTTGCAGAAAAAATTGAATTTCATTAATTATGTAAATTCAACGGAAATTGTGTACATTAGTTGTACGGAATGTCTGGATTGGCAGAGAAATTGAATATCCAGAATTTCTTAAATTCAGCCTGAAATTGTGTACATTATATATGTACTGAATATCTGGATTTGCGGAGAAATTAAATATCTAGAAGAATGTATATTCAGCGGGAAATTGGGTAGGTTAAGTTTTTGGAATGTCTGGATTTGCAGAGAAATTGAATGTGCAGAACTTTGTAAATTCAATGGGAAATTGTGTACATTAATTATACGGAATATCTGGATTTGCAGAGAAGTTGAATATCCAGAATTCAACGGAAAATTGGGTAGGTTAAGTTTACAGAATGTCTGGATTTGCAGAGAAATTGAATATCCAGAATTTCGTAAATTCAACCTGAAATTGTGTACACTATATATGTACGGAATGTCTGGTTTTGCAGAAAAAATTGAATATCAAGAATTATGTAAATTCAATGGGAAATTGTGTAAATTAATTGTACGGAATGTCTGGATTTGCAGAGAAGTTGAATATCCAGAATTCAACGGAAAATTGGGTAGGTTAAGTTTACGGAATGTCTGGATTTGCAGAGAAATTGAATATCTAGAATTTCGTAAATTCAGCCTTAAATTGTGTACACCATATATGTACGGAATGTCTGGATTTGCAGAAAAAATTGAATTTCATTAATTATGTAAATTCAACGGAAATTGTGTACATTAGTTGTACGGAATGTCTGGATTGGCAGAGAAATTGAATATCCAGAATTTCTTAAATTCAGCCTGAAATTGTGTACATTATATATGTACTGAATATCTGGATTTGCGGAGAAATTAAATATCTAGAACAATGTATATTCAGCGGGAAATTGGGTAGGTTAAGTTTTTGGAATGTCTGGATTTGCAGAGAAATTGAATGTGCAGAACTTTGTAAATTCAATGGGAAATTGTGTACATTAATTATACGGAATATCTGGATTTGCAGAGAAGTTGAATATCCAGAATTCAACGGAAAATTGGGTAGGTTAAGTTTACAGAATGTCTGGATTTGCAGAGAAATTGAATATCCAGAATTTCGTAAAGTCAACCTGAAATTGTGTACACTATATATGTACGAAATGTCTGGTTTTGCAGAAAAAATTGAATATCAAGAATTATGTAAATTCAACGGGAAATTGTGTAAATTAATTGTACGGAATGTCTGGATTTGCAGAGAAGTTGAATATCCAGAATTCAACGGAAAATTGGGTAGGTTAAGTTTACGGAAGGTCTGGATTTGCAGAGAAATTGAATATCCAGAATTTCGTAAATTCAGCCTGAAATTGTGTACACTATATTTGTACGGAATGTCTGGATTTGCAAAAAAAATTGAATTTCAAGAATTATGTAAATTCAACGGAAATTGTGTACATTAATTGTACGGAATGTCTGGATTTGCAGAGAAATTGAATATCCAGAATTCAACGGGAAATTGGGTAGGTTAAGTTTACGGAATGTCTAGATTTGCAGAGAAATTGAATATCCAGAACTATGTAAATTCAAGGGGAAATTGTGTACATTATTTGTACAGAATGTCTGGATTTGCTGAGAAATTGAATATCCAGAATTCAACGAGAAATTGGGTAGGTTAAATTTACGGAATGTCAGGATTTAGAAAGAAATTGAATATCCAGAATCTCGTAAATTTATCCTAAAATTGTGTACATTATATGTGTACGGAATATCTAGATTTGCAGAGAAATTGAATATCCAGAAGTTTGTAAATTCAACGGGAAATTGTGTACATTAATTGTAGGGAATGTCTGGATTTGCAGAGAAGTTCAATATCCAGAATTCAACGGAAAATTGGGTAGGAGAAGTTTACGGAATGTCTGGATTTGCAGAGAAATTGAATATCCAGAATTTCTTAAATTCAGCCTGAAATTGTGTACATTATATATGTACTGAATATCTGGATTTGCGGAGAAATTAAATTTCTAGAACAATGTATATTCAGCGGGAAATTGGGTAGGTTAAGTTTTTGGAATGTCTGGATTTGCTGAGAAATTGAATATCCAGAATTTCGTAAATTCAGCCTGAAATTGTGTACACTATATATGTACGGAATGTCTGGATTTGCAGAAAAAATTGAATTTCATGAATTATGTAAATTCAACGGAAATTGTGTACATTAGTTGTCCGAAATGTCTGGATTGGCAGAGAAATTGAATATCCAGAATTTCTTAAATTCAGCCTGAAATTGTGTACATTATATATGTACTGAATATCTGGATTTGCGGAGAAATTAAATATCTAGAACAATGTATATTCAGCGGGAAATTGGGTAGGTTAAGTTTTTGGAATGTCTGGATTTGCAGAGAAATTGAATGTGCAGAACTTTGTAAATTCAATGGGAAATTGTGTACATTAATTATACGGAATATCTGGATTTGCAGAGAAGTTGAATATCCAGAATTCAACGGAAAATTGGGTAGGTTAAGTTTACAGAATGTCTGGATTTGCAGAGAAATTGAATATCCAGAATTTCGTAAATTCAACCTGAAATTGTGTACACTATATATGTACGGAATGTCTGGTTTTGCAGAAAAAATTGAATATCAAGAATTATGTAAATTCAATGGGAAATTGTGTAAATTAATTGTACGGAATGTCTGGATTTGCAGAGAAGTTGAATATCCAGAATTCAACGGAAAATTGGGTAGGTTAAGTTTACGGAATGTCTGGATTTGCAGAGAAATTGAATATCCAGAATTTCGTAAATTCAGCCTGAAATTGTGTACACTATATTTGTACGGAATGTCTGGATTTGCAAAAAAAATTGAATTTCAAGAATTATGTAAATTCAACGGAAATTGTGTACATTAATTGTACGGAATGTCTGGATTTGCAGAGAAATTGAATATCCAGAATTCAACGGGAAATTGGGTAGGTTAAGTTTACGGAATGTCTAGATTTGCAGAGAAATTGAATATCCAGAACTATGTAAATTCAAGGGGAAATTGTGTACATTATTTGTACAGAATGTCTGGATTTGCAGAGAAATTGAATATCCAGAATTCAACGAGAAATTGGGTAGGTTAAATTTACGGAATGTCAGGATTTAGAAAGAAATTGAATATCCAGAATCTCGTAAATTTATCCTAAAATTGTGTACATTAAATGTGTACGGAATATCTAGATTTGCAGAGAAATTGAATATCCAGAAGTTTGTAAATTCAACGGGAAATTGTGTACATTAATTGTAGGGAATGTCTGGATTTGCAGAGAAGTTCAATATCCAGAATTCAACGGAAAATTGGGTAGGAGAAGTTTACGGAATGTCTGGATTTGCAGAGAAATTGAATATCCAGAATTTCGTAAATTCAGCCTGAAATTGTGTACACTATATATGTACGGAATGTCTGGATTTGCAGAAAAAATTGAATTTCAAGAATTATGTAAATTCAACGGAAATTGTGTACATTAATTGTACGGAATGTCTGGAATGGCAGAGAAATTGAATATCCAGAATTTCTAAAATTCAGCCTGAAATTGTGTACATTATATATGTACTGAATATCTGGATTTGCGGAGAAATTAAATATCCAGAACTATGTATATTCAGCGGGAAATTGGGTAGGTTAAGTTTTTGGAATGTCTGGATTTGCGGAGAAATTGAACATCCAGAACTTTGTAAATTCAATGGGAAATTGTTTACATTAATTGTACGGAATATCTGGATTTGCAGAGAAGTTAAATATCCAGAATTCAACGGAAAATTGGGTAGGTTAAGTTTACGGAATGTCTGGATTTGCAGAGAAATTGAATATCCAGAATTTCGTAAATTCAACCTGAAATTGTGTACACTATATATGTACGGAATGTCTGGTTTTGCAGAAAAAATTGAATATCAAGAATTATGTAAATTTAACGGGAAATTGTGTACATTAATTGTACGGAATGTCTGGATTTGCAGAGAAATTGAATATCCAGAATTTCGTAAATTCAGCCTGAAATTGTGTACACTATATATGTACGGAATGTCTGGATTTGCAGAAAAAATTGAATTTCAAGAATTATGTAAATTCAACGGAAATTGTGTACATTAATTGTACGGAATGTCTGGATTTGCAGAGAAATTGAATATCCAGAATTCAACGGGAAATTGGGTTGGTTAAGTTTACGGAATGTCTAGATTTGCAGAGAAATTGAATATCCAGAACTATGTAAATTCAAGGGGAAATTGTGTACATTATTTGTACAGAATGTCTGGATTTGCAGAGAAATTGAATATCCAGAATTCAACGAGAAATTGGGTAGGTTAAATTTACGGAATGTCAGGATTTACAAATAAATTGAATATCCAGAATCTCGTAAATTTATCCTAAAATTGTGTACATTATATGTGTACGGAATATCTAGATTTGCAGAGAAATTGAATATCCAGAAGTTTGTAAATTCAACGGGAAATTGTGTACATTAATAGTACGGAATGACTGGATTTGCAGAGAAGTTGAATATCCAGAATTCAACGGAAAATTGGGTAGGTGAAGTTTACGGAATGTCTGGATTTGCAGAGAAATTGAATATCCAGAATTTCGTAAATTCAGCCTGAAATTGTGTACACTATATATGTACTGAATATCTGGATTTGCCGAGAAATTAAATATCTAGAACTATGTATATTCAGCGGGAAATTCGGTAGGTTAAGTTTTTGGAATGTCTGGATTTGCAGAGAAATTGAACATCCAGAACTTTGTAAATTAAATGGGAAATTGTGTACATTAATTATACGGAATAGCTGGATTTGCAGAGAAGTTGAATATCCAGAATTCAACGGAAAATTGGGTAGGTTAAGTTTACGGAATGTCTGGATTTGCAGAGAAATTGAATATCCAGAATTTCGTAAATTCAGCCTGAAATTGTGTACACTATATATGTACGGAATGTCTGGTTTTGCAGAAAAAATTGAATATCAAGAATTATGTAAATTCAACGGGAAATTGTGTACATTAATTGTACGAAATGTCTAGATTTGCAGAGAAGTTGAATATCCAGAATTCAACGGAAAATTGGGTAGGTTAAGTTTACGGAATGTCTGGATTTGCAGAGAAATTGAATATCCAGAATTTCACAAAATTCAGCCTGAAATTGCGTACACTATATATGTACGGAATGTCTGGATTTGCAGAAAAAATTGAATTTCAAGAATTATGTAAATTCAACGGAAATTGTGTACATTAATTGTACGGAATGTCTGGATTTGCAGAGAAATTGAATACCCAGAATTTCGTAAATTCAGCCTGAAATTGTGTACATTATATATGCACGGAATGTTTGGATTTACAGAGAAATTGAATATCTAGAACTTTTTAAATTCAACGGGAAATTGTGTACATTATTTGTACAGAATGTCTGGATTTGCAGAGAAATTGAATATCCAGAATTCATCGGGAAATTGGGTAGGTTAAGTTTACGGAATGTCTAGATTTGCAGAGAAATTGAATATCCAGAACAATGTAAATTCAAGGGGAAATTGTGTCCATTGTTTGTACAGAATGTCTGGATTTGCAGAGAAATTGAATATCCAGAATTCAACGAGAAATTGGGTAGGTTAAATTTACGGAATGTCAGGATTTACAAAGAAATTGAATATCCAGAATTTCGTAAATTCAGCCTGAAATTGTGTACACTATATATGTACGGAATGTCTGGTTTTGCAGAAAAAATTGAATATCAAGAATTTTGTAAATTCAACTGGAAATTGTGTACATTAATTGTACGGAATGTCTGGATTTACAGAGAAGTTGAATATCCAGAATTCAACGGAAAATTGGGTAGGTTAAGTTTACGGAATGCCTGGATTTGCAGAGAAATTGAATATCCAGAATTTCGTAAATTCAGCCTGAAATTGTGTACACTATATATGTACGGAATGTCTGGATTTGCAGAAAAAATTGAATTTCAAGAATTATGTAAATTCAACGGAAATTGTGTACATTAATTGTACGGAATGTCTGGATTGGCAGAGAAATTGAATATCCAGAATTTCTTAAATTCAGCCTGAAATTGTGTACATTATATATGTACTGAATATCTGGATTTGCGGAGAAATTAAATATCCAGAACTATGTATATTCAGCAGGAAATTGGGTAGGTTAAGTTTTTGGAATGTCTGGATTTGCGGAGAAATTGAACATCCAGAACTTTATAAATTCAATGGGAAATTGTGTACATTAATTGTACGGAATATCTGGATTTGCAGAGAAGTTAAATATCCAGAATTCAACGGAAAATTGGGTAGGTTAAGTTTATGGAATGTCTGGATTTGCAGAGAAATTGAATATCCAGAATTTCGTAAATTCAACCTGAAATTGTGTACACTATATATGTACGGAATGTCTGGTTTTGCAGAAAAAATTGAATATCAAGAATTATGTAAATTCAACGGGAAATTGTGTACATTAATTGTACGGAATGTCTGGTTTTGCAGAGAAGTTGAATATCCAGAATTCAACGGAAAATTGGGTACGTTAAGTTTACGGAATGTCTGGATTTGCAGAGAAATTGAATATCCAGAATTTCGTAAATTCAGCCTGAAATTGTGTACACTATATATGTACGGAATGTCTGGATTTGCAGAAAAAATTGAATTTCAAGAATTATGTAAATTCAACGGAAATTGTGTACATTAATTGTACGGAATGTCTGGATTTGCAGAGAATTTGAATATCCAGAATTCAACGGGAAATTGGGTAGGTTAAGTTTACGGAATGTCTAGATTTGCAGAGAAATTGAATATCCAGAACTATGTAAATTCAAGGGGAAATTGTGTACATTATTTGTACATAATGTCTGGATTTGCAGAGAAATTGAATATCCAGAATTCAACGAGAAATTGGGTAGGTTAAATTTACGGAATGTCAGGATTTACAAAGAAATTGAATATCCAGAATCTCGTAAATTTATCCTAAAATTGTGTACATTATATGTGTATGGAATATCTAGATTTGCAGAGAAATTGAATATCCAGAAGTTTGTAAATTCAACGGGAAATTGTGTACAGTAATTGTACGGAATGTCTGGATTTGCAGAGAAGTTGAATATCCAGAATTCAACGGAAAATTGGGTAGGTGAAGTTTACGGAATGTCTGGATTTGCAGAGAAATTGAATATCCAGAATTTCGTAAATTCAGCCTGAAATTGTGTACACTATATATGTACGGAATGTTTGGATTTGCAGAAAAAATTGAATTTCAAGAATTATGTACGTTCAACGGAAATTGTGTACATTAATTGTACGGAATGTCGGGATTGGCAGAGAAATTGAATATCCAGAATTTCTTAAATTCAGCCTGAAATTGTGTACATTATATATGTACTGAATATCTGGATTTGCGGAGAAATTAAATATCTAGAACTATGTATATTCAGCGGGAAATTGGGTAGGTTAAGTTTTTGGAATGTCTGGATTTGCAGAGAAATTGAACATCCAGAACTTTGTAAATTCAATGGGAAATTGTGTACATTAATTATACGGAATATCTGGATTTGCAGAGAAGTTGAATATCCAGAATTCAACGGAAAATTGGGTAGGTTAAGTTTACGGAATGTCTGGATTTGCAGAGAAATTGAATATCCAGAATTTCATAAATTCAGCCTGAAATTGTGTACACTATATATGTACGGAATGTCTGGTTTTGCAGAAAAAATTGAATATCAAGAATTATGTAAATTCAACGGGAAATTGTGTACATTAATTGTACGGAATGTCTAGATTTGCTGAGAAGTTGAATATCCAGAATTCAACGGAAAATTGGGTAGGTTAAGTTTACGGAATGTCCGGATTTGCAGAGAAATTGAATATCCAGAATTTCGTAAATTCAGCCTGAAATTGTGTACACTATATATGTACGGAATGTCTGGATTTGCAGAAAAAATTGAATTTCAAGAATTATGTAAATTCAACGGAAATTGTGTACATTAATTGTACGGAATGTCTGGATTGGCAGAGAAATCGAATATCCAGAATTTCTTAAATTCAGCCTGAAATTGTGTACATTATATATGTACTGAATATCTGGATTTGCGGAGAAATTAAATATCCAGAACTATGTATATTCAGCGGGAAATTGGGTAGGTTAAGTTTTTGGAATGTCTGGATTTGCGGAGAAATTGAACATCCAGAACTTTGTAAATTCAATGGGAAATTGTGTACATTAATTCTACGGAATATCTGGATTTGCAGAGAAGTTAAATATCCAGAATTAAACGGAAAATTGGGTAGGTTAAGTTTACGGAATGTCTGGATTTGCAGAGAAATTGAATATCCAGAATTTCGTAAATTCAGCCTGAAATTGTGTACACTATATATGTACGGAATGTCTGGATTTGCAGAAAAAATTGAATTTCAAGAATTATGTAAATTCAACGGAAATTGTGTACATTAATTGTACGGAATGTCTGGATTTGCAGAGAAATTGAATATCCAGAATTCAACGGGAAATTGGGTAGGTTAAGTTTACGGAATGTCTAGATTTGCAGAGAAATTGAATATCCAGAACTATGTAAATTCAAGGGGAAATTGTGTACATTATTTGTACAGAATGTCTGGATTTGCAGAGAAATTGAATATCCAGAATTCAACGAGAAATTGGGTAGGTTAAATTTACGGAATGTCAGGATTTACAAAGAAATTGAATATCCAGAATCTCGTAAATTTATCCTAAAATTGTGTACATTATATGTGTACGGAATATCTAGATTTGCAGAGAAATTGAATATCCAGAAGTTTGTAAATTCAACGGGAAATTGTGTACATTAATTGTACGGAATGTCTGGATTTGCAGAGAAGTTGAATATCCAGAATTCTACGGAAAATTGGGTAGGTGAAGTTTACGGAATGTCTGGATTTGCAGAGAAATTGAATATCCAGAATTTCGTAAATTCAGCCTGAAATTGTGTACACTATATATGTACGGAATGTCTGGATTTGCAGAAAAAATTGAATTTCAAGAATTATGTAAATTCAACGGAAATTATGTACATTAATTGTACGGAATGTCTGGATTGGCAGAGAAATTGAATATCCAGAATTTCTTAAATTCAGCCTGAAATTGTGTACATTATATATGTACTGAATATCTGGATTTGCCGAGAAATTAAATATCTAGAACTATGTATATTCAGCGGGAAATTGGGTAGGTTAAGTTTTTGGAATATCTGGATTTGCAGAGAAATTGAACATCCAAAACTTTGTAAATTAAATGGGAAATTGTGTACATTAATTATACGGAATAGCTGGATTTGCAGAGAAGTTGAATATCTAGAATTCAACGGAAAATTGGGTAGGTTAAGTTTACGGAATGTCTGGATTTGCAGAGAAATTGAATATCCAGAATTTCGTAAATTCAGCCTGAAATTGTGTACACTATATATGTACGGAATGTCTGGTTTTGCAGAAAAAATTGAATATCAAGAATTATGTAAATTCAACGGGAAATTGTGTACATTAATTGTACGGAATGTCTAGATTTGCAGAGAAGTTGAATATCCAGAATTCAACGGAAAATTGGGTAGGTTAAGTTTACGGAATGTCTGGATTTGCAAAGAAATTGAATATCCAGAATTTCACAAAATTCAGCCTGAAATTGTGTACACTATATATGTACGGAATGTCTGGATTTGCAGAAAAAATTGAATTTCAAGAATTATGTAAATTTAACGGAAATTGTGTACATTAATTGTACGGAATGTCTGGATTTGTAGAGAAATTGAATACCCAGAATTTCGTCAATTCTGCCTGAAATTGTGTACATTATATATGCACGGAATGTATGGATTTACAGAGAAATTGAATATCTAGAACTTTTTAAATTCAACGGGAAATTGTGTACATTAATTGGATGGAATGTCTGTATTTGCCGAAAAATTGAATATCCAGAGGTGTGTAAATTTAACGGGAAATTTAGTAGGTTAAGTTTACGGAATGTCTGGATTTGCAGAGAAATTGAATATCCAGAACTATGTAAATTCAAGGGGAAATTGTGTACATTATTTGTACAGAATGTCTGGATTTGCAGAGAAATTGAATATCCAGAATTCAACGGGAAATTGGGTAGGTTAAGTTTACGGAATGTCTAGATTTGCAGAGAAATTGAATATCCAGAACAATGTAAATTCAAGGGGAAATTGTGTCCATTGTTTGTACAGAATGTCTGGATTTGCAGAGAAATTGAATATCCAGAATTCAACGAGAAATTTGGTAGGTTAAATTTACGGAATGTCAGGATTTACAAAGAAATTGAATATCCAGAATTTCGTCAATTCAGCCTGAAATTGTGTACACTATATATGTACGGAATGTCTGGTTTTGCAGAAAAAATTGAATATCAAGAATTATGTAAATTCAACGGGAAATTGTGTACATTAATTGTACAGAATGTTTGGATTTACAGAGATGTTGAATATCCAGAATTCAACGGAAAATTGGGTAGGTTAAGTTTACGGAATGCCTGGATTTGCAGAGAAATTGAATATCCAGAATTTCGTAAATTCAGCCTGAAATTGTGTACACTATATATGTACGGAATGTCTGGATTTGCAGAAAAAATTGAATTTCAAGAATTATGTAAATTCAACGGAAATTGTGTACATTAATTGTACGGAATGTCTGGATTGGCAGAGAAATTGAATATCCAGAATTTCTTAAATTCAGCCTGAAATTGTGTACATTATATATGTACTGAATATCTGGATTTGCGGAGAAATTAAATATCCAGAACTATGTATATTCAGCAGGAAATTGGGTAGGTTAAGTTTTTGGAATGTCTGGATTTGCGGAGAAATTGAACATCCAGAACTTTGTAAATTCAATGGGAAATTGTGTACATTAATTGTACGGAATATCTGGATTTGCAGAGAAGTTAAATATCCAGAATTCAACGGAAAATTGGGTAGGTTAAGTTTATGGAATGTCTGGATTTGCAGAGAAATTGAATATCCAGAATTTCGTAAATTCAACCTGAAATTGTGTACACTATATATGTACGGAATGTCTGGTTTTGCAGAAAAAATTGAATATCAAGAATTATGTAAATTCAACGGGAAATTGTGTACATTAATTGTACGGAATGTCTGGTTTTGCAGAGAAGTTGAATATCCAGAATTCAACGGAAAATTGGGTAGGTCAAATTTACGGAATGTCAGGATTTACAAAGAAATTGAATATCCAGAATCTCGTAAATTTTTCCTAAAATTGTGTACATTATATGTGTACGGAATATCTAGATTTGCAGAGAAATTGAATATCCAGAAGTTTGTAAATTCAACGGGAAATTGTGTACAGTAATTGTACGGAATGTCTGGATTTGCAGAGAAGTTGAATATCCAGAATTCAACGGAAAATTGGGTAGGTGAAGTTTACGGAATGTCTGGATTTGCAGAGAAATTGAATATCCAGAATTTCGTAAATTCAGCCTGAAATTGTGTACACTATATATGTACGGAATGTCTGGATTTGCAGAAAAAATTGAATTTCAAGAATTATGTAAATTCAACGGAAATTGTGTACATTAATTGTACAGAATGTCTGGATTTGCAGAGAAATTGAATATCCAGAATTCAACGGGAAATTGGGTAGGTTAAGTTTACGGAATGTCTAGATTTGCAGAGAAATTGAATATCCAGAACTATGTAAATTCAAGGGGAAATTGTGTACATTATTTGTACAGAATGTCTGGATTTGCAGAGAAATTGAATATCCAGAATTCAACGAGAAATTGGGTAGGTTAAATTTACGGAATGTCAGGATTTACAAATAAATTGAATATCCAGAATCTCGTAAATTTATCCTAAAATTGTGTACATTATATGTGTACGGAATATCTAGATTTGCAGAGAAATTGAATATCCAGAAGTTTGTAAATTCAACGGGAAATTGTGTACATTAATTGTACGGAATGTCTGGATTTGCAGAGAAGTTGAATATCCAGAATTCAACGGAAAATTGGGTAGGTGAAGTTTACGGAATGTCTGGATTTGCAGAGAAATTGAATATCCAGAATTTCGTAAATTCAGCCTGAAATTGTGTACACTATATATGTACGGAATGTCTGGATTTGCAGAAAAAATTGAATTTCTAGAACTATGTAAATTCAACGGAAATTGTGTACATTAATTGTACGGAATGTCTGGATTGGCAGAGAAGTTGAATATCCAGAATTTCTTAAATTCAGCCTGAAATTGTGTACATTATATATGTACTGAATATCTGGATTTGCCGAGAAATTAAATATCTAGAACTATGTATATTCAGCGGGAAATTGGGTAGGTTAAGTTTTTGGAATGTCTGGATTTGCAGAGAAATTGAACATCCAGAACTTTGTAAATTAAATGGGAAATTGTGTACATTAATTATACGGAATAGCTGGATTTGCAGAGAAGTTGAATATCCAGAATTCAACGGAAAATTGGGTAGGTTAAGTTTACGGAATGTCTGGATTTGCAGAGAAATTGAATATCCAGAATTTCGTAAATTCAGCCTGAAATTGTGTACACTATATATGTACGGAATGTCTGGTTTTGCAGAAAAAATTGAATATCAAGAATTATGTAAATTCAACGGGAAATTGTGTACATTAATTGTACGGAATGTCTAGATTTGCAGAGAAGTTGAATATCCAGAATTCAACGGAAAATTGGGTAGGTTAAGTTTACGGAATGTCTGGATTTGCAGAGAAATTGAATATCCAGAATTTCACAAAATTCAGCCTGAAATTGTGTACACTATATATGTACGGAATGTCTGGATTTGCAGAAAAAATTGAATTTCAAGAATTATGTAAATTCAACGGAAATTGTGTACATTAATTGTACGGAATGTCTGGATTTGCAGAGAAATTGAATACCCAGAATTTCGTAAATTCAACCTGAAATTGTGTACATTATATATGCACGGAAATTTTGGATTTACAGAGAAATTGAATATCTAGAACTTTTTAAATTCAACGGGAAATTGTGTACATTAATTGGATGGAATGTCTGTATTTGCCGAAAAATTGAATATCCAGAGGTGTGTAAATTTAACTGGAAATTTGGTAGGTTAAGTTTACGGAATGTCTGGATTTGCAGAGAAATTGAATATCCAGAACTATGTAAATTCAAGGGGAAATTGTGTACATTATTTGTACAGAATGTCTGGATTTGCAGAGAAATTGAATATCCAGAATTCAACGGGAAATTGGGTAGGTTAAGTTTACGGAATGTCTAGATTTGCAGAGAAATTGAATATCCAGAACAATGTAAATTCAAGGAGAAATTGTGTCCATTGTTTGTACAGAATGTCTGGATTTGCAGAGAAATTGAATATCCAGAATTCAACGAGAAATTGGGTAGGTTAAATTTACGGAATGTCAGGATTTACAATGAAATTGAATATCCAGAATTTCGTAAATTCAGCCTGAAATTGTGTACACTATATATGTACGGAATGTCTGGTTTTGCAGAAAAAATTGAATATCAAGAATTATGTAAATTCAACGGGAAATTGTGTACATTAATTGTACGGAATGTCTGGATTTACAGAGAAGTTGAATATCCAGAATTCAACGGAAAATTGGGTAGGTTAAGTTTACGGAATGCCTGGATTTGCAGAGAAATTGAATATCCAGAATTTCGTAAATTCAGCCTGAAATTGTGTACACTATATATGTACGGAATGTCTGGATTTGCAGAAAAAATTGAATTTCAAGAATTATGTAAATTCAATGGAAATTGTGTACATTAATTGTACGGAATGTCTGGATTGGCAGAGAAATTGAATATCCAGAATTTCTTAAATTCAGCCTGAAATTGTGTACATTATATATGTACTGAATATCTGGATTTGCGGAGAAATTAAATATCCAGAACTATGTATATTCAGCAGGAAATTGGGTAGGTTAAGTTTTTGGAATGTCTGGATTTGCGGAGAAATTGAACATCCAGAACTTTGTAAATTCAATGGGAAATTGTGTACATTAATTGTACGGAATGTCTGGTTTTGCAGAGAAGTTGAATATCCAGAATTCAACGGAAAATTGGGTACGTTAAGTTTACGGAATGTCTGGATTTGCAGAGAAATTGAATATCCAGAATTTCGTAAATTCAGCCTGAAATTGTGTACACTATATATGTACTGAATATCTGGATTTGCCGAGAAATTAAATATCTAGAACTATGTATATTCAGCGGGAAATTGGGTAGGTTAAGTTTTTGGATTGTCTGGATTTGCAGAGAAATTGAACATCCAGAACTTTGTAAATTCAATGGGAAATTGTGTACATTAATTATACGAAATACCTGGATTTGCAGAGAAGTTGAATATCCAGAATTCAACGGAAAATTGGGTAGGTTAAGTTTACGGAATGTCTGGATTTGCAGAGAAATTGAATATCCAGAATTTCGTAAATTCAGCCTGAAATTGTGTACACTATATATGTACGGAATGTCTGGTTTTGCAGAAAAAATTGAATATCAAGAATTATGTAAATTCAACGGGAAATTGTGTACATTAATTGTACGGAATGTTTGGTTTTGCAGAGAAGTTGAATATCCAGAATTCAACGGAAAATTGGGTACGTTAGGTTTACGGAATGTCTGGATTTGCAGAGAAATTGAATATCCAGAATTTCGTAAATTCAGCCTGAAATTGTGTACGCTATATATGTACGGAATGTCTGGATTTGCAGAAAAAATTGAATTTCAAGAATTATGTAAATTCAACGGAAATTGTGTACATTAATTGTACGGAATGTCTGGTTTTGCAGAGAAGTTGAATATCCAGAATTCAACGGAAAATTGGGTACGTTAAGTTTACGGAATGTCTGGATTTGCAGAGAAATTGAATATCCAGAATTTCGTAAATTCAGCCTGAAATTGTGTACACTATATATGTACGGAATGTCTGGATTTGCAGAAAAAATTGAATTTCAAGAATTATGTAAATTCAACGGAAATTGTGTACATTAATTGTACGGAATGTCTGGATTTGCAGAGAAATTGAATATCCAGAATTCAACGGGAAATTGGGTAGGTTAAGTTTACGGAATGTCTAGATTTGCAGAGAAATTTAATATCCAGAACTATGTAAATTCAAGGGGAAAATGTGTACATTATTTGTACAGAATGTCTGGATTTGCAGAGAAATTGAATATCCAGAATTCAACGAGAAATTGGGTAGGTTAAATTTACGGAATGTCAGGATTTACAAAGAAATTGAATATCCAGAATCTCGTAAATTTATCCTAAAATTGTGTACATTATATGTGTACGGAATATCTAGATTTGCAGAGAAATTGAATATCCAGAAGTTTGTAAATTCAACGGGAAATTGTGTACAGTAATTGTACGGAATGTCTGGATTTGCAGAGAAGTTGAATATCCAGAATTCAACGGAAAATTGGGTAGGTGAAGTTTACGGAATGTCTGGATTTGCAGAGAAATTGAATATCCAGAATTTCGTAAATTCAGCCTGAAATTGTGTACACTATATATGTACGGAATGTTTGGATTTGCAGAAAAAATTGAATTTCAAGAATTATGTACGTTCAACGGAAATAGTGTACATTAATTGTACGGAATGTCGGGATTGGCAGAGAAATTGAATATCCAGAATTTCTTAAATTCAGCCTGAAATTGTGTACATTATATATGTACTGAATATCTGGATTTGCGGAGAAATTAAATATCTAGAACTATGTATATTCAGCGGGAAATTGGGTAGGTTATGTTTTTGGAATGTCTGGATTTGCAGAGAAATTGAACATCCAGAACTTTGTAAATTCAATGGGAAATTGTGTACATTAATTATACGGAATATCTGGATTTGCAGAGAAGTTGAATATCCAGAATTCAACGGAAAATTGGGTAGGTTAAGTTTACGGAATGTCTGGATTTGCAGAGAAATTGAATATCCAGAATTTCGTAAATTCAGCCTGAAATTGTGTACACTATATATGTACGGAATGTCTGGTTTTGCAGAAAAAATTGAATATCAAGAATTATGTAAATTCAACGGGAAATTGTGTACATTAATTGTACGGAATGTCTAGATTTGCAGAGAAGTTGAATATCCAGAATTCAACGGAAAATTGGGTAGGTTAAGTTTACGGAATGTCCGGATTTGCAGAGAAATTGAATATCCAGAATTTCGTAAATTCAGCCTGAAATTGTGTACACTATATATGTACGGAATGTCTGGATTTGCAGAAAAAATTTAATTTCAAGAATTATGTAAATTCAACGGAAATTGTGTACATTAATTGTACGGAATGTCTGGATTGGCAGAGAAATCGAATATCCAGAATTTCTTAAATTCAGCCTGAAATTGTGTACATTATATATGTACTGAATATCTGGATTTGCGGAGAAATTAAATATCCAGAACTATGTATATTCAGCGGGAAATTGGGTAGGTTAAGTTTTTGGAATGTCTGGATTTGCGGAGAAATTGAACATCCAGAACTTTGTAAATTCAATGGGAAATTGTGTACATTAATTCTACGGAATATCTGGATTTGCAGAGAAGTTAAATATCCAGAATTCAACGGAAAATTGGGTAGGTTAAGTTTACGGAATGTCAGGATTTACAAAGAAATTGAATATCCAGAATCTCGTAAATTTATCCTAAAATTGTGTACATTATATGTGTACGGAATATCTAGATTTGCAGAGAAATTGAATATCCAGAAGTTTGTAAATTCAACGGGAAATTGTGTACATTAATAGTACGGAATGTCTGGATTTGCAGAGAAGTTGAATATCCAGAATTCAACGGAAAATTGGGTAGGTGAAGTTTACGGAATGTCTGGATTTGCAGAGAAATTGAATATCCAGAATTTCGTAAATTCAGCCTGAAATTGTGTACACTATATATGTACGGAATGTCTGGATTTGCAGAAAAAATTGAATTTCAAGAATTATGTAAATTCAACGGAAATTGTGTACATTATTTGTACGGAATGTCTGGATTGGCAGAGAAATTGAATATCCAGAATTTCTTAAATTCAGCCTGAAATTGTGTACATTATATATGTACTGAATATCTGGATTTGCCGAGAAATTAAATATCTAGAACTATGTATATTCAGCGGGAAATTGGGTAGGTTAAGTTTTTGGAATGTCTGGATTTGCAGAGAAATTGAACATCCAGAACTTTGTAAATTCAATGGGAAATTGTGTACATTAATTATACGGAATAGCTGGATTTGCAGAGAAGTTGAATATCCAGAATTCAACTGAAAATTGGGTAGGTTAAGTTTACGGAATGTCTGGATTTGCAGAGAAATTGAATATCCAGAATTTCGTAAATTCAGCCTGAAATTGTGTACACTATATATGTACGGAATGTCTGGTTTTGCAGAAAAAATTGAATATCAAGAATTATGTAAATTCAACGGGAAATTGTGTACATTAATTGTACGGAATGTCTAGATTTGCAGAGAAGTTGAATATCCAGAATTCAACGGAAAATTGGGTAGGTTAAGTTTACGGAATGTCTGGATTTGCAGAGAAATTGAATATCCAGAATTTCACAAAATTCTGCCTGAAATTGTGTACATTATATATGTACGGAATGTCTGGATTTGCAGAAAATATTGAATTTCAAGAATTATGTAAATTCAACAGAAATTGTGTACATTAATTGTACGGAATGTCTGGATTTGCAGAGAAATTGAATACCCAGAATTTCGTAAATTCAGCCTGAAATTGTGTACATTATATATGCACGGAATGTATGGATTTACAGAGAAATTGAATGTCCAGAACTTTTTAAATTCAACGGGAAATTGTGTACATTAATTGGATGGAATGTCTGTATTTGCCGAAAAATTGAATATCCGGAGGTGTGTAAATTTAACGGGAAATTTGGTAGGTTAAGTTTACGGAATGTCTGGATTTGCAGAGAAATTGAATATCCAGAACTATGTAAATTCAAGGGGAAATTGTGTACATTATTTGTACAGAATGTCTGGATTTGCAGAGAAATTGAATATCCAGAATTCAACGGGAAATTGGGTAGGTTAAGTTTACGGAATGTCTAGATTTGCAGAGAAATTGAATATCCAGAACAATGTAAATTCAAGGGGAAATTGTGTCCATTGTTTGTACAGAATGTCTGGATTTGCAGAGAAATTGAATATCCAGAATTCAACGAGAAATTGGGTAGGTTAAATTTACGGAATGTCAGGATTTACAAAGAAATTGAATATCCAGAATTTCGTAAATTCAGCTTGAAATTGTGTACACTATATATGTACGGAATGTCTGGTTTTGCGGAAAAAATTGAATATCAAGAATTATGTAAATTCAACGGGAAATTGTGTACATTAATTGTACGGAATGTCTGGATTTACAGAGAAGTTGAATATCCAGAATTCAACGGAAAATTGGGTAGGTTAAGTTTACGGAATGCCTGGATTTGCAGAGAAATTGAATATCCAGAATTTCGTAAATTCAGCCTGAAATTGTGTACACTATATATGTACGGAATGTCTGGATTTGCAGAAAAAATTGAATTTCAAGAATTATGTAAATTCAACGGAAATTGTGTACATTAATTGTACGGAATGTCTGGATTGGCAGAGAAATTGAATATCCAGAATTTCTTAAATTCAGCCTGAAATTGTGTACATTATATATGTACTGAATATTTGGATTTGCGGAGAAATTAAATATCCAGAACTATGTATATTCAGCAGGAAATTGGGTAGGTTAAGTTTTTGGAATGTCTGGATTTGCGGAGAAATTGAACATCCAGAACTTTGTAAATTCAATGGGAAATTGTGTACATTAATTATACGGAATATCTGGATTTGCAGAGAAGTTGAATATGCAGAATTCAACGGAAAATTGGGTAGGTTAAGTTTACGGAATGTCTGGATTTGCAGAGAAATTGAATATCCAGAATTTCGTAAATTCAGCCTGAAATTGTGTACACTATATATGTACGGAATGTCTGGTTTTGCAGAAAAAATTGAATATCAAGAATTATGTAAATTCAACGGGAAATTGTGCACATTAATTGTACGGAATGTCTAGATTTGCAGAGAAGTTGAATATCCAGAATTCAACGGAAAATTGGGTAGGTTAAGTTTACGGAATGTCCGGATTTGCAGAGAAATTGAATATCCAGAATTTCGTAAATTCAGCCTGAAATTGTGTACACTATATATGTACGGAATGTTTGGATTTGCAGAAAAAATTGAATTTCAAGAATTATGTAAATTCAACGGAAATTGTGTACATTAATTGTACGGAATGTCTGGATTGGCAGAGAAATCGAATATCCAGAATTTCTTAAATTCAGCCTGAAATTGTGTACATCATATATGTACTGAATATCTGGATTTGCGGAGAAATTAAATATCCAGAACTATGTATATTCAGCGGGAAATTGGGTAGGTTAAGTTTTTGGAATGTCTGGATTTGCGGAGAAATTGAACATCCAGAACTTTGTAAATTCAATGGGAAATTGTGTACATTAATTCTACGGAATATCTGGATTTGCAGAGAAGTTAAATATCCAGAATTCAACGGAAAATTGGGTAGGTTAAGTTTACGGAATGTCTGGATTTGCAGAGAAATTGAATATCCAGAATTTCGTAAATTCAGCCTGAAATTGTGTACACTATATATGTACGGAATGTCTGGATTTGCAGAAAAAATTGAATTTCAAGAATTATGTAAATTCAACGGAAATTGTGTACATTAATTGTACGAAATGTCTGGATTTGCAGAGAAATTGAATATCCAGAATTCAACGGGAAATTGGGTAGGTTAAGTTTACGGAATGTCTAGATTTGCAGAGAAATTGAATATCCAGAACTATGTAAATTCAAGGGGAAATTGTGTACATTATTTGTACAGAATGTCTGGATTTGCAGAGAAATTGAATATCCAGAATTCAACGAGAAATTGGGTAGGTTAAATTTACGGAATGTCAGGATTTACAAAGAAATTTAATATCCAGAATCTCGCAAATTTATCCTAAAATTGTGTACATTATATGTGTACGGAATATCTAGATTTGCAGAGAAATTGAATATCCAGAAGTTTGTAAATTCAACGGGAAATTGTGTACATTAATAGTACGGAATGTCTGGATTTGCAGAGAAGTTGAATATCCAAAATTCAACGGAAAATTGGGTAGGTGAAGTTTACGGAATGTCTGGATTTGCAGAGAAATTGAATATCCAGAATTTCGTAAATTCAGCCTGAAATTGTGTACACTATATATGTACGGAATGTCTGGATTTGCAGAAAAAATTGAATTTTAAGAATTATGTAAATTCAACGGAAATTGTGTACATTATTTGTACGGAATGTCTGGATTGGCAGAGAAATTGAATATCCAGAATTTCTTAAATTCAGCCTGAAATTGTGTACATTATATATGTACTGAATATCTGGATTTGCCGAGAAATTAAATATCTAGAACTATGTATATTCAGCGGGAAATTGGGTAGGTTAAGCTTTTGGAATGTCTGGATTTGCAGAGAAATTGAACATCCAGAACTTTGTAAATTCAATGGGAAATTGTGTACATTAATTATACGGAATAGCTGGATTTGCAGAGAAGTTGAATATCCAGAATTCAACGGAAAATTGGGTAGGTTAAGTTTACGGAATGTCTGGATTTGCAGAGAAATTGAATATCCAGAATTTCATAAATTCAGCCTGAAATTGTGTACACTATATATGTACGGAATGTCTGGTTTTGCAGAAAAAATTGAATATCAAGAATTATGTAAATTCAACGGGAAATTGTGTACATTAATTGTACGGAATGTCTAGATTTGCAGAGAAGTTGAATATCCAGAATTCAACGGAAAATTGGGTAGGTTAAGTTTACGGAATGTCTGGATTTGCAGAGAAATTGAATATCCAGAATTTCACAAAATTCAGCCTGAAATTGTGTACACTATATATGTACGGAATGTCTGGATTTGCAGAAAATATTGAATTTCAAGAATTATGTAAATTCAACAGAAATTGTGTACATTAATTGTACGGAATGTCTGGATTTGCGGAGAAATTGAATACCCAGAATTTCGTAAATTCAGCCTGAAATTGTGTACATTATATATGCACGGAATGTATGGATTTACAGAGAAATTGAATGTCCAGAACTTTTTAAATTCAACGGGAAATTGTGTACATTAATTGGATGGA
The DNA here is from genome assembly GCA_028535165.1 of Quercus tomentella. Taxonomy (NCBI): domain Eukaryota; kingdom Viridiplantae; phylum Streptophyta; class Magnoliopsida; order Fagales; family Fagaceae; genus Quercus; species Quercus tomentella. Next base: position 51,355,945 of record JAPQVY010000156.1, read on the forward strand.
ATGTCTGTATTTGCCGAAAAATTGAATATCCAGAGGTGTGTAAATTTAACGGGAAATTTGGTAGGTTAAGTTTACGGAATGTCTGGATTTGCAGAGAAATTGAATATCCAGAACTATGTAAATTCATGGGGAAATTGTGTACATTATTTGTACAGAATGTCTGGATTTGCAGAGAAATTGAATATCCAGAATTCAACGGGAAATTGGGTAGGTTAAGTTTACGGAATGTCTAGATTTGCAGAGAAATTGAATATCCAGAACAATGTAAATTCAAGGGGAAATTGTGTCCATTGTTTGTACAGAATGTCTGGATTTGCAGAGAAATTGAATATCCAGAATTCAACGAGAAATTGGGTAGGTTAAATTTACGGAATGTCAGGATTTACAAAGAAATTGAATATCCAGAATTTCGTAAATTCAGCCTGAAATTGTGTACACTATATATGTACGGAATGTCTGGTTTTGCGGAAAAAATTGAATATCAAGAATTATGTAAATTCAACGGGAAATTGTGTACATTAATTGTACGGAATGTCTGGATTTACAGAGAAGTTGAATATCCAGAATTCAACGGAAAATTGGGTAGGTTAAGTTTACGGAATGCCTGGATTTGCAGAGAAATTGAATATCCAGAATTTCGTAAATTCAGCCTGAAATTGTGTACACTATATATGTACGGAATGTCTGGATTTGCAGAAAAAATTGAATTTCAAGAATTATGTAAATTCAACTGGAAATTGTGTACATTAATTGTACGGAATGTCTGGTTTTGCAGAGAAGTTGAATATCCAGAATTCAACGGAAAATTGGGTACGTTAAGTTTACGGAATGTCTGGATTTGCAGAGAAATTGAATATCCAGAATTTCGTAAATTCAGCCTGAAATTGTGTACACTATATATGTACGGAATGTCTGGATTTGCAGAAAAAATTGAATTTCAAGAATTATGTAAATTCAACGGAAATTGAGTACATTAATTGTACGGAATGTCTGGATTTGCAGAGAAATTGAATATCCAGAATTAAACGGGAAATTGGGTAGGTTAAGTTTACGGAATGTCTAGATTTGCAGAGAAATTGAATATCCAGAACTATGTAAATTCAAGGGGAAATTGTGTACATTATTTGTACAGAATGTCTGGATTTGCAGAGAAATTGAATATCCAGAATTCAACGAGAAATTGGGTAGGTTAAATTTACGGAATGTCAGGATTTACAAAGAAATTGAATATCCAGAATCTCGTAAATTTATCCTAAAATTGTGTACATTATATGTGTACGGAATATCTAGATTTGCAGAGAAATTGAATATCCAGAAGTTTGTAAATTCAACGGGAAATTGTGTACAGTAATTGTACGGAATGTCTGGATTTGCAGAGAAGTTGAATATCCAGAATTCAACGGAAAATTGGGTAGGTGAAGTTTACGGAATGTCTGGATTTGCAGAGAAATTGAATATCCAGAATTTCGTAAATTCAGCCTAAAATTGTGTACACTATATATGTACGGAATGTCTGGATTTGCAGAAAAAATTGAATTTCAAGAATTATGTACGTTCAACGGAAATTGTGTACATTAATTGTACGGAATGTCGGGATTGGCAGAGAAATTGAATATCCAGAATTTCTTAAATTCAGCCTGAAATTGTGTACATTATATATGTACTGAATATCTGGATTTGCGGAGAAATTAAATATCTAGAACTATGTATATTCAGCGGGAAATTGGGTAGGTTAAGTTTTTGGAATGTCTGGATTTGCAGAGAAATGGAACATCCAGAACTTTGTAAATTCAATGGGAAATTGTGTACATTAATTATACGGAATATCTGGATTTGCAGAGAAGTTGAATATCCAGAATTCAACGGAAAATTGGGTAGGTTAAGTTTACGGAATGTCTGGATTTGCAGAGAAATTGAATATCCAGAATTTCGTAAATTCAGCCTGAAATTGTGTACACTATATATGTACGGAATGTCTGGTTTTGCAGAAAACATTGAATATCAAGAATTATGTAAATTCAACGGGAAATTGTGTACATTAATTGTACGGAATGTCTAGATTTGCAGAGAAGTTGAATATCCAGAATTCAACGGAAAATTGGGTAGGTTAAGTTTACGGAATGTCCGGATTTGCAGAGAAATTGAATATCCAGAATTTCGTAAATTCAGCCTGAAATTGTGTACACTATATACGTACAGAATGTTTGGATTTGCAGAAAAAATTGAATTTCAAGAATTATGTAAATTCAACGGAAATTGTGTACATTAATTGTACGGAATGTCTGGATTGGCAGAGAAATCGAATATCCAGAATTTCTTAAATTCAGCCTGAAATTGTGTACATTATATATGTACTGAATATCTGGATTTGCGGAGAAATTAAATATCCAGAACTATGTATATTCAGCGGGAAATTGGGTAGTTTAAGTTTTTGGAATGTCTGGATTTGCGGAGAAATTGAACATCCAGAACTTTGTAAATTCAATGGGAAATTGTGTACATTAATTCTACGGAATATCTGGATTTGCAGAGAAGTTAAATATCCAGAATTCAACGGAAAATTGGGTAGGTTAAGTTTACGGAATGTCTGGATTTGCAGAGAAATTGAATATCCAGAATTTCGTAAATTCAGCCTGAAATTGTGTACACTATATATGTACGGAATGTCTGGATTTGCAGAAAAAATTGAATTTCAAGAATTATGTAAATTCAACGGAAATTGTGTACATTAATTGTACGGAATGTCTGGATTTGCAGAGAAATTGAATATCCAGAATTCAACGGGAAATTGGGTAGGTTAAGTTTACGGAATGTCTAGATTTGCAGAGAAATTGAATATCCAGAACTATGTAAATTCAAGGGGAAATTGTGTACATTATTTGTACAGAATGTCTGGATTTGCAGAGAAATTGAATATCCAGAATTCAACGAGAAATTGGGTAGGTTAAATTTACGGAATGTCAGGATTTACAAAGAAATTGAATATCCAGAATCTCGTAAATTTATCCTAAAATTGTGTACATTATATGTGTACGGAATATCTAGATTTGCAAAGAAATTGAATATCCAGAAGTTTGTAAATTCAACGGGAAATTGTGTACATTAATAGTACGGAATGTCTGGATTTGCAGAGAAGTTGAATATCCAGAATTCGACGGAAAATTGGGTAGGTGAAGTTTACGGAATGTCTGGATTTGCAGAGAAATTGAATATCCAGAATTTCGTAAATTCAGCCTGAAATTGTGTACACTATATATGTACGGAATGTCTGGATTTGCAGAAAAAATTGAATTTTAAGAATTATGTAAATTCAACGGAAATTGTGTACATTATTTGTACGGAATGTCTGGATTGGCAGAGAAATTGAATATCCAGAATTTCTTAAATTCAGCCTGAAATTGTGTACATTATATATGTACTGAATATCTGGATTTGCCGAGAAATTAAATATCTAGAACTATGTATATTCAGCGGGAAATTGGGTAGGTTAAGTTTTTGGAATGTCTGGATTTGCAGAGAAATAGAACATCCAGAACTTTGTAAATTCAATGGGAAATTGTGTACATTAATTATACGGAATATCTGGATTTGCAGAGAAGTTGAATATCCAGAATTCAACGGAAAATTGGGTAGGTTAAGTTTACGGAATGTCTGGATTTGCAGAGAAATTGAATATCCAGAATTTCGTAAATTCAGCCTGAAATTGTGTACACTATATATGTACGGAATGTCTGGTTTTGCAGAAAAAATTGAATATCAAGAATTATGTAAATTCAACGGGAAATTGTGTACACTAATTGTACGGAATGTCTAGATTTGCAGAGAAGTTGAATATCCAGAATTCAACGGAAAATTGGGTAGGTTAAGTTTACGGAATGTCCGGATTTGCAGAGAAATTGAATATCCAGAATTTCGTAAATTCAGCCTGAAATTGTGTACACTATATATGTACGGAATGTCTGGATTTGCAGAAAAAATTGAATTTCAAGAATTATGTAAATTCAACGGAAATTGTGTACATTAATTGTACGGAATGTCTGGATTGGCAGAGAAATCGAATATCCAGAATTTCTTAAATTCAGCCTGAAATTGTGTACATTATATATGTACTGAATATCTAGATTTGCGGAGAAATTAAATATCCAGAACTATGTATATTCAGCGGGAAATTGGGTAGGTTAAGTTTTTGGAATGTCTGGATTTGCGGAGAAATTGAACATCCAGAACTTTGTAAATTCAATGGAAAATTGTGTACATTAATTCTACGGAATATCTGGATTTGCAGAGAAGTTAAATATCCAGAATTCAATGGAAAATTATGTAGGTTAAGTTTACGGAATGTTTGGATTTGCAGAGAAATTGAATATCTAGAATTTCGTAAATTCAGCCTGAAATTGTGTACACTATATATGTACGGAATGTCTGAATTTGCAGAAAAAATTGAATTTCAAGAATTATGTAAATTCAACGGAAATTGTGTACATTAATTGTACGGAATGTCTGCATTTGCAGAGAAATTGAATATCCAGAATTCAACGGGAAATTGGGTAGCTTAAGTTTACGGAATGTCTAGATTTGCAGAGAAATTGAATATCCAGAACAATGTAAATTCAAGGGGAAATTGTGTACATTATTTGTACAGAATGTCTGGATTTGCAGAGAAATTGAATATCCAGAATTCAACGAGAAATTGGGTAGGTTAAATTTACGGAATGTCAGGATTTACAAAGAAATTGAATATCCAGAATCTCGTAAATTTATCCCAAAATTGTGTACATTATATGTGTACGGAATATCTAGATTTGCAGAGAAATTGAATATCCAGAAGTTTGTAAATTCAACGGGAAATTGTGTACATTAATAGTACGGAATGTCTGGATTTGCAGAGAAGTTGAATATCCAGAATTCAACGGAAAATTGGGTAGGTGAAGTTTACGGAATGTCTGGATTTGCAGAGAAATTGAATATCCAGAATTTCGTAAATTCAGCCTGAAATTGTGTACACTATATATGTACGGAATGTCTGGATTTGCAGAAAAAATTGAATTTCAAGAATTATGTAAATTCAACGGAAATTGTGTACATTATTTGTACGGAATGTCTGGATTGGCAGAGAAATTGAATATACAGAATTTCTTAAATTCAGCCTGAAATTGTGTACATTATATATGTACTGAATATCTGGATTTGCCGAGAAATTAAATATCTAGAACTATGTATATTCAGCGGGAAACTGGGTAGGTTAAGTTTTTGGAATGTCTGGATTTGCAGAGAAATTGAACATCCAGAACTTTGTAAATTCAATGGGAAATTGTGTACATTAATTATACGGAATATCTGGATTTGCAGAGAAGTTGAATATCCAGAATTCAACGGAAAATTGGGTAGGTTAAGTTTACGGAATGTCTGGATTTGCAGAGAAATTGAATATCCAGAATTTCGTAAATTCAGCCTGAAATTGTGTACACTATATATGTACGGAATGTCTGGTTTTGCAGAAAAAATTGAGTATCAAGAATTATGTAAATTCAACGGGAAATTGTGTACATTAATTGTACGGAATGTCTAGATTTGCAGAGAAGTTGAATATCCAGAATTCAACGGAAAATTGGGTAGGTTAAGTTTACGGAATGTCCGGATTTGCAGAGAAATTGAATATCCAGAATTTCGTAAATTCAGCCTGAAATTGTGTACACTATATATGTACGGAATGTTTGGATTTGCAGAAAAAATTGAATTTCAAGAATTATGTAAATTCAACGGAAATTGTGTACATTAATTGTACGGAATGTCTGGATTGGCAGAGAAATCGAATATCCAGAATTTCTTAAATTCAGCCTGAAATTGTGTACATTATATATGTACTGAATATCTGGATTTGCGGAGAAATTAAATATCCAGAACTATGTATATTCAGCGGGAAATTGGGTAGGTTAAGTTTTTGGAATGTCTGGATTTGCGGAGAAATTGAACATCCAGAACTTTGTAAATTCAATGGGAAATTGTGTACATTAATTCTACGGAATATCTGGATTTGCAGAGAAGTTAAATATCCAGAATTCAACGGAAAATTGGGTAGGTTAAGTTTACGGAATGTCTGGATTTGCAGAGAAATTGAATATCCAGAATTTCGTAAATTCAGCCTGAAATTGTGTACACTATATATGTACGGAATGTCTGGATTTGCAGAAAAAATTGAATTTCAAGAATTATGTAAATTCAACGGAAATTGTGTACATTAATTGTACGGAATGTCTGGATTTGCAGAGAAATTGAATATCCAGAATTCAACGGGAAATTGGGTAGGTTAAGTTTACGGAATGTCTAGATTTGCAGAGAAATTGAATATCCAGAACTATGTAAATTCAAGGGGAAATTGTGTACATTATTTGTACAGAATGTCTGGATTTGCAGAGAAATTGAATATCCAGAATTCAACGAGAAATTGGGTAGGTTAAATTTACGGAATGTCAGGATTTACAAAGAAATTGAATATCCAGAATCTCGTAAATTTATCCTAAAATTGTGTACATTATATGTGTACGGAATATCTAGATTTGCAGAGAAATTGAATATCCAGAAGTTTGTAAATTCAACGGGAAATTGTGTACATTAATAGTACGGAATGTCTGGATTTGCAGAGAAGTTGAATATCCAGAATTCAACGGAAAATTGGGTAGGTGAAGTTTGCGGAATGTCTGGATTTGCAGAGAAATTGAATATCCAGAATTTCGTAAATTCAGCCTGAAATTGTGTACACTATATATGTACGGAATGTCTGGATTTGCAGAAAAAATTGAATTTTAAGAATTATGTAAATTCAACGGAAATTGTGTACATTATTTGTACGGAATGTCTGGATTGGCAGAGAAATTGAATATCCAGAATTTCTTAAATTCAGCCTGAAATTGTGTACATTATATATGTACTGAATATCTGGATTTGCCGAGAAATTAAATATCTAGAACTATGTATATTCAGCGGGAAATTGGGTAGGTTAAGTTTTTGGAATGTCTGGATTTGCAGAGAAATTGAACATCCAGAACTTTGTAAATTCAATGGGAAATTGTGTACATTAATTATACGGAATAGCTGGATTTGCAGAGAAGTTGAATATCCAGAATTCAACGGAAAATTGGGTAGGTTAAGTTTACGGAATGTCTGGATTTGCAGAGAAATTGAATATCCAGAATTTCATAAATTCAGCCTGAAATTGTGTACACTATATATGTACGGAATGTCTGGTTTTGCAGAAAAAATTGAATATCAAGAATTATGTAAATTCAACAGGAAATTGTGTACATTAATTGTACGGAATGTCTAGATTTGCAGAGAAGTTGAATATCCAGAATTCAACGGAAAATTGGGTAGGTTAAGTTTACGGAATGTCTGGATTTGCAGAGAAATTGAATATCCAGAATTTCACAAAATTCAGCCTGAAATTGTGTACACTATATATGTACGGAATGTCTGGATTTGCAGAAAAAATTGAATTTCAAGAATTATGTAAATTCAACGGAAATTGTGTACATTAATTGTACGGAATGTCTGGATTTGCAGAGAAATTGAATACCCAGAATTTCGTAAATTCAGCCTGAAATTGTGTACATTATATATGCACGGAATGTATGGATTTACAGAGAAATAGAATATCTAGAACTTTTTAAATTCAACGGGAAATTGTGTACATTAATTGGATGGAATGTCTGTATTTGCCGAAAAATTGAATATCCAGAGGTGTGTAAATTTAACGGGAAATTTGGTAGGTTAAGTTTACGGAATGTCTGGATTTGCAGAGAAATTGAATATCCAGAACTATGTAAATTCAAGGGGAAATTGTGTACATTATTTGTACAGAATGTCTGGATTTGCAGAGAAATTGAATATCCAGAATTCAACGGGAAATTGGGTAGGTTAAGTTTACGGAATGTCTAGATTTGCAGAGAAATTGAATATCCAGAACAATGTAAATTCAAGGGGAAATTGTGTCCATTGTTTGTACAGAATGTCTGGATTTGCAGAGAAATTGAATATCCAGAATTCAACGAGAAATTGGGTAGGTTAAATTTACGGAATGTCAGGATTTACAAAGAAATTGAATATCCAGAATTTCGTAAATTCAGCCTGAAATTGTGTACACTATATATGTACGGAATGTCTGGTTTTGCGGAAAAAATTGAATATCAAGAATTATGTAAATTCAACGGGAAATTGTGTACATTAATTGTACAGAATGTCTGGATTTACAGAGAAGTTGAATATCCAGAATTCAACGGAAAATTGGGTAGGTTAAGTTTACGGAATGCCTGGATTTGTAGAGAAATTGAATATCCAGAATTTCGTAAATTCAGCCTGAAATTGTGTACACTATATATGTACGGAATGTCTGGATTTGCAGAAAAAATTGAATTTCAAGAATTATGTAAATTCAACGGAAATTGGGTAAATTAATTGTACGGAATGTCTGGATTGGCAGAGAAATTGAATATCCAGAACTATGTATATTCAGCAGGAAATTGGGTAGGTTAAGTTTTTGGAATGTCTGGATTTGCGGAGAAATTGAACATCCAGAACTTTGTAAATTCAATGGGAAATTGTGTACATTAATTGTACGGAATATCTGGATTTGCAGAGAAGTTAAATATCCAGAATTCAACGGAAAATTGGGTAGGTTAAGTTTATGGAATGTCTGGATTTGCAGAGAAATTGAATATCCAGAATTTCGTAAATTCAACCTGAAATTGTGTACACTATATATGTACGGAATGTCTGGTTTTGCAGAAAAAATTGAATATCAAGAATTATGTAAATTCAACGGAAATTGTGTACATTAATTGTACGGAATGTCTGGATTTGCAGAGAAATTGAATATCCAGAATTCAACGGGAAATTGGGTAGGTTAAGTTTACGGAATGTCTAGATTTGCAGAGAAATTGAATATCCAGAACTATGTAAATTCAAGGGGAAATTGTGTACATTATTTGTACAGAATGTCTGGATTTGCAGAGAAATTGAATATCCAGAATTCAACGAGAAATTGGGTAGGTTAAATTTACGGAATGTCAGGATTTACAAAGAAATTGAATATCCAGAATCTCGTAAATTTATCCTAAAATTGTGTACATTATATGTGTACGGAATATCTAGATTTGCAGAGAAATTGAATATCCAGAAGTTTGTAAATTCAACGGGAAATTGTGTACATTAATAGTACGGAATGTCTGGATTTGCAGAGAAGTTGAATATCCAGAATTCAACGGAAAATTGGGTAGGTGAAGTTTACGGAATGTCTGGATTTGCAGAGAAATTGAATATCCAGAATTTCGTAAATTCAGCCTGAAATTGTGTACACTATATATGTACGGAATGTCTGGATTTGCAGAAAAAATTGAATTTTAAGAATTATGTAAATTCAACGGAAATTGTGTACATTATTTGTACGGAATGTCTGGATTGGCAGAGAAATTGAATATCCAGAATTTCTTAAATTCAGCCTGAAATTGTGTACATTATATATGTACTGAATATCTGGATTTGCCGAGAAATTAAATATCTAGAACTATGTATATTCAGCGGGAAATTGGGTAGGTTAAGTTTTTGGAATGTCTGGATTTGCAGAGAAATTGAACATCCAGAACTTTGTAAATTCAATGGGAAATTGTGTACATTAATTATACGGAATAGCTGGATTTGCAGAGAAGTTGAATATCCAGAATTCAACGGAAAATTGGGTAGGTTAAGTTTACGGAATGTCTGGATTTGCAGAGAAATTGAATATCCAGAATTTCATAAATTCAGCCTGAAATTGTGTACACTATATATGTACGGAATGTCTGGTTTTGCAGAAAAAATTGAATATCAAGAATTATGTAAATTCAACAGGAAATTGTGTACATTAATTGTACGGAATGTCTAGATTTGCAGAGAAGTTGAATATCCAGAATTCAACGGAAAATTGGGTAGGTTAAGTTTACGGAATGTCTGGATTTGCAGAGAAATTGAATATCCAGAATTTCACAAAATTCAGCCTGAAATTGTGTACACTATATATGTACGGAATGTCTGGATTTGCAGAAAAAATTGAATTTCAAGAATTATGTAAATTCAACGGAAATTGTGTACATTAATTGTACGGAATGTCTGGATTTGCAGAGAAATTGAATACCCAGAATTTCGTAAATTCAGCCTGAAATTGTGTACATTATATATGCACGGAATGTATGGATTTACAGAGAAATTGAATATCTAGAACTTTTTAAATTCAACGGGAAATTGTGTACATTAATTGGATGGAATGTCTGTATTTGCCGAAAAATTGAATATCCAGAGGTGTGTAAATTTAACGGGAAATTTGGTAGGTTAAGTTTACGGAATGTCTGGATTTGCAGAGAAATTGAATATCCAGAACTATGTAAATTCAAGGGGAAATTGTGTACATTATTTGTACAGAATGTCTGGATTTGCAGAGAAATTGAATATCCAGAATTCAACGGGAAATTGGGTAGGTTAAGTTTACGGAATGTCTAGATTTGCAGAGAAATTGAATATCCAGAACAATGTAAATTCAAGGGGAAATTGTGTCCATTGTTTGTACAGAATGTCTGGATTTGCAGAGAAATTGAATATCCAGAATTCAACGAGAAATTGGGTAGGTTAAATTTACGGAATGTCAGGATTTACAAAGAAATTGAATATCCAGAATTTCGTAAATTCAGCCTGAAATTGTGTACACTATATATGTACGGAATGTCTGGTTTTGCAGAAAAAATTGAATATCAAGAATTATGTAAATTCAACGGGAAATTGTGTACATTAATTGTACGGAATGTCTGGATTTACAGAGAAGTTGAATATCCAGAATTCAACGGAAAATTGGGTAGGTTAAGTTTACGGAATGCCTGGATTTGTAGAGAAATTGAATATCCAGAATTTCGTAAATTCAGCCTGAAATTGTGTACACTATATATGTACGGAATGTCTGGATTTGCAGAAAAAATTGAATTTCAAGAATTATGTAAATTCAACGGAAATTGGGTAAATTAATTGTACGGAATGTCTGGATTGGCAGAGAAATTGAATATCCAGAACTATGTATATTCAGCAGGAAATTGGGTAGGTTAAGTTTTTGGAATGTCTGGATTTGCGGAGAAATTGAACATCCAGAACTTTGTAAATTCAATGGGAAATTGTGTACATTAATTGTACGGAATATCTGGATTTGCAGAGAAGTTAAATATCCAGAATTCAACGGAAAATTGGGTAGGTTAAGTTTATGGAATGTCTGGATTTGCAGAGAAATTGAATATCCAGAATTTCGTAAATTCAACCTGAAATTGTGTACACTATATATGTACGGAATGTCTGGTTTTGCAGAAAAAATTGAATATCAAGAATTATGTAAATTCAACGGGAAATTGTGTACATTAATTGTACGGAATGTCTGGTTTTGCAGAGAAGTTGAATATCCAGAATTCAACGGAAAATTGGGTACGTTAAGTTTACGGAATGTCTGGATTTGCAGAGAAATTGAATATCCAGAATTTCGTAAATTCAGCCTGAAATTGTGTACACTATATATGTACGGAATGTCTGGATTTGCAGAAAAAATTGAATTTCGAGAATTATGTAAATTCAACGGAAATTGTGTACATTAATTGTACGGAATGTCTGGATTTGCAGAGAAATTGAATATCCAGAATTCAACGGGAAATTGGGTAGGTTAAGTTTTTGGAATGTCTAGATTTGCAGAGAAATTGAATATCCAGAACTATGTAAATTCAAGGGGAAATTGTGTACATTATTTGTACAGAATGTCTGGATTTGCAGAGAAATTGAATATCCAGAATTCAACGAGAAATTGGGTAGGTTAAATTTACGGAATGTCAGGATTTACAAAGAAATTGAATATCCAGAATCTCGTAAATTTATCCTAAAATTGTGTACATTATATGTGTACGGAATATCTAGATTTGCAGAGAAATTGAATATCCAGAAGTTTGTGAATTCAACGGGAAATTGTGTACATTAATAGTACGGAATGTCTGGATTTGCAGAGAAGTTGAATATCCAGAATTCAACGGAAAATTGGGTAGGTGAAGTTTACGGAATGTCTGGATTTGCAGAGAAATTGAATATCCAGAATTTCGTAAATTCAGCCTGAAATTGTGTACACTATATATGTACGGAATGTCTGGATTTGCAGAAAAAATTGAATTTCAAGAATTATGTACGTTCAACGGAAATTGTGAACATTAATTGTACGGAATGTCGGGATTGGCAGAGAAATTGAATATCCAGAATTTCTTAAATTCAGCCTGAAATTGTGTACATTATATATGTACTGAATATCTGGATTTGCGGAGAAATTAAATATCTAGAACTATGTATATTCAGCGGGAAATTGGGTAGGTTAAGTTTTTGGAATGTCTGGATTTGCAGAGAAATTGAACATCCAGAACTTTGTAAATTCAATGGGAAATTGTGTACATTAATTATACGGAATATCTGGATTTGCAGAGAAGTTGAATATCCAGAATTCAACGGAAAATTGGGTAGGTTAAGTTTACGGAATGTCTGGATTTGCAGAGAAATTGAATATCCAGAATTTCGTAAATTCAACCTGAAATTGTGTACACTATATATGTACGGAATGTCCGGTTTTGCAGAAAAAATTGAATATCAAGAATTATGTAAATTCAACGGGAAATTGTGTACATTAATTGTACGGAATGTCTGGATTTGCAGAGAAGTTGAATATCCAGAATTCAACGGAAAATTGGGTAGGTTAAGTTTACGGAATGTCTGGATTTGCAGAGAAATTGAATATCCAGAATTTCGTAAATTCAGCCTGAAATTGTGTACACTATATATGTACGGAATGTCCGGTTTTACAGAAAAAATTGAATATCAAGAATTATGTAAATTCAACGGGAAATTGTGTACATTAATTGTACGAAATGTCTGGATTTGCAGAGAAGTTGAATATCCAGAATTCAACGGAAAATTGGGTAGGTGAAGTTTACGGAATGTCTGGATTTGCAGAGAAATTGAATATCCAGAATTTCGTAAATTCAGCCTGAAATTGTGTACACTATATATGTACGGAATGTCTGGATTTGCAGAAAAAATTGAATTTCAAGAATTATGTAAATTCAACGGAAATTGTGTACATTAATTGTACGGAATGTCTGGATTTGCAGAGAAATTGAATATCCAGAATTCAACGGGAAATTGGGTAGGTTAAGTTTACGGAATGCCTAGATTTGCAGAGAAATTGAATATCCAGAACTATGTAAATTCAAGGGAAATTGTGTACATTATTTGTACAGAATGTCTGGATTTGCAGAGAAATTGAATATCCAGAATTCAACGAGAAATTGGGTAGGTTAAATTTAAGGAATGTCAGGATAAACAAAGAAATTGAATATCCAGAATCTCGTAAATTTATCCTAAAATTGTGTACATTATATGTGTACGGAATATCTAGATTTGCAGAGAAATTGAATATCCAGAAGTTTGTAAATTCAACGGGAAATTGTGTACATTAATTGTACGGAATGTCTGGATTTGTAGAGAAGTTGAATTTCTAGAATTCAACAGAAAATTGGGTAGGTGAAGTTTACGGAATGTCTGGATTTGCAGAGAAATTGAATATCCAGAATTTCGTAAATTCAGCCTGAAATTGTGTACACTATATATGTACGGAATGTCTGGATTTGCAGAAAAAATTGAATTTCAAGAATTATGTAAATTCAACGGAAATTGTGTACATTAATTGTACGGAATGTCTGGATTGGCAGAGAAATTGAATATCCAGAATTTCTTAAATTCAGCCTGAAATTGTGTACATTATATATGTATTGAATATCTGGATTTGTGGAGAAATTAAATATCTAGAACTATGTATATTCAGCGGGAAATTTGGTAGGTTAAGTTTTTGGAATGTCTAGATTTGCAGAGAAATTGAACATCCAGAACTTTATAAATTCAATGGGAAATTGTGTACATTAATTATACGGAATATCTGGATTTGCAGAGAAGTTGAATATCCAGAATTCAACGGAAAATTGGGTAGGTGAAGTTTACGGAATGTCTAGATTTGCCGAGAAATTGAATATCCAGAATTTCGTAAATTCAGCCTGAAATTGTTTACATTATATATGCACGGAATGTCTGGATTTACAGAGAAATTGAATATCCAGAACTTTTTAAATTCAACGGGAAATTGTGTACATTAATTGGATGGAATGTCTATATTTGCCGAAAAATTGAATACCCAGAGGTGTGTAAATTTAAAGGGAAATTTGGTAGGTTAAGTTTACGGATTGTCTGGATTTGCAGAGAAATTGAATATCCAGAATTCTACGGGAAATTGGGTAGGTTAAATTTACGGAATGTCAGGATCTACAGATAAATTGAATATCCAGAATCTCGTAAATTTATCCTAAAATTGTGTACATTATATGTGTACGGAATATCTAGATTTGCAGAGAAATTGAATATCCAGAAGTTTGTAAATTCAACAGGAAATTGTGTACATTAATTGTACGAAATGTCTGGATTTGCAGAGAAGTTGAATATCCAGAATTCAACGGAAAATTGGGTAGGTTAAGTTGACGGAATGTCTGGATTTGCAGAGAAATTGAATATCCAGAATTTCGTAAATTCAGCCTGAAATTGTGTACACTATATATGTACGGAATGTCTGGATTAGCAGAAAAAATTGAATTTCAAGAATTATGTAAATTCAACGGAAATTGTGTACATTAATTGTACGGAATGTCTGGATTGGCAGAGAAATTGAATATCCAGAATTTCTTAAATTCAGCCTGAAATTGTGTACATTATATACGTACTGAATATCTGGATTTGCGGAGAAATTAAATATCTAGAACTATGTATATTCAGCAGGAAATTGGGTAGGTTAAGTTTTTGGAATGTCTGGATTTGCGGAGAAATTGAACATCCAGAACTTTGTAAATTCAATGGGAAATTGTGTACATTAATTATACGGAATATCTGGATTTGCAGAGAAGTTGAATATCTAGAATTCAACGGAAAATTGGGTAGGTTAAGTTTTCGGAATGTCTGGATTTGCAGAGAAATTGAATATCCAGAACTTTATAAATTCAATGGGAAATTGTGTACATTGTTTGTACAGAATGTCTGGATTTGCAGAGAAATTGAATATCCAGAATTCAACGAGAAATTGGGTAGGTTAAGTTTACGGAATGTCTGGATTTGCAGAGAAATTGAATATCCAGAATTCAACGGGAAATTGGGTAGGTTAAGTTTACGGAATGTCTAGATTTGCAGAGAAATTGAATATCCAGAACAATGTAAATTCAAGGGGAAATTGTGTCCATTGTTTGTACAGAATGTCTGGATTTGCAGAGAAATTGAATATCCAGAATTCAACGAGAAATTGGGTAGGTTAAATTTACGGAATGTCAGGATTTACAAAGAAATTGAATATCCAGAATCTCGTAAATTTATCCTTAAATTGTGTACATTATATGTGTACGGAATATCTAGATTTGCAGTGAAATTGAATATCCAGAAGTTTGTAAATTCAACGGGAAATTGTGTACATTAATTGTACGGAATGTCTGGATTTGCAGAGAAGTTGAATATCCAGAATTCAATGGAAAATTGGGTAGGTGAAGTTTACGGAATGTCTGGATTTGCAGAGAAATTGAATATCCAGAATTTCGTAAATTCAGCCTGAATTTGTGTACACTATATATGTACGGAATGTCTGGATTTGCAGAAAAAATTGAATTTCAAGAATTATGTAAATTCAACGGAAATTGTGTACATTAATTGTACGGAATGTCTGGATTTGCAGAGAAATTGAATATCCAGAATTTCTTAAATTCAGTCTGAAATTGTGTACAGTATATACGTACTGAATATCTGGATTTGCGGAGAAATTAAATATCTAGAACTATGTATATTCAGCGGGAAATTGGGTAGGTTAAGTTTTTGGAATGTCTGGATTTGCGGAGAAATTGAACATCCAGAACTTTGTAAATTCAATGGGAAATTGGGTACATTAATTATACGGAATATCTGGATTTGCAGAGAAGTTGAATATCCAGAATTCAACGGAAAATTGGGTAGGTTAAGTTTACGGAATGTCTGGATTTGCAGAGAAATTGAATATCCAGAATTTCGTAAATTCAGCCTGAAATTGTGTACACTATATATGTACGGAATGTCTGGTTTTGCAGAAAAAATTGAATATCAAGAATTATGTAAATTCAACGGGAAATTGTGTACATTAATTGTACGGAATGTCTGGATTTGCAGAGAAGTTGAATATCCAGAATTCAACGGAAAATTGGGTAGGTTAAGTTTACGTAATGTCTGGATTTGCAGAGAAATTGAATATCCAGAATTTCGTAAATTCAGCCTGAAATTGTGTACACTATATATGTACGGAATGTCTGGATTTGCAGAAAAAATTAAATTTCAAGAATTATGTAAATTCAACGGAAATTGTGTTCATTAATTGTACGGAATGTCTGGATTGGCAGAGAAATTGAATATCCAGAATTTCTTAAATTCAGCCTGAAATTGTGTACATTATATATGTACTGAATATCTGGATTTGCGGAGAAATTAAATATGAAGAACTATGTATATTCAGCGTGAAATTGGGTAGGTTAAGGTTTTGGAATGTCTGGATTTGCGGAGAAATTGAACATCCAGAACTTTGTAAATTCAATGGGAAATTGTGTACATTAATTGTACGAAATATCTGGATTTGCCGAGAAGTTAAATATCCAGAATTCAACGGAAAATTGGGTAGGTTAAGTTTACGGAATGTCTGGATTTGCAGAGAAATTGAATATCCAGAATTTCGTAAATTCAACCTGAAATTGTGTACACTATATATGTACGGAATGTCCGGTTTTGCAGAAAAAATTGAATTTCAAGAATTATGTAAATTCAACGGGAAATTGTGTACATTAATTGTACGGAATGTCTGGATTTGCAGAGAAGTTGAATATCCAGAATTCAACGGAAAATTGGGTAGGTTAAATTTAAGGAATGTCAGGATAAACAAAGAAATTGAATATCCAGAATCTCGTAAATTTATCCTAAAATTGTGTACATTATATGTGTACGGAATATCTAGATTTGCAGAGAAATTGAATATCCAGAAGTTTGTAAATTCAACGGGAAATTGTGTACATTAATTGTACGGAATGTCTGGATTTGTAGAGAAGTTGAATATCTAGAATTCAACAGAAAATTGGGTAGGTGAAGTTTACGGAATGTCTGGATTTGCAGAGAAATTGAATATCCAGAATTTCGTAAATTCAGCCTGAAATTGTGTACACTATATATGTACGGAATGTCTGGATTTGCAGAAAAAATTGAATTTCAAGAATTATGTAAATTCAACGGAAATTGTGTACATTAATTGTACGGAATGTCTGGATTGGCAGAGAAATTGAATATCCAGAATTTCTTAAATTCAGCCTGAAATTGTGTACATTATATATGTATTGAATATCTGGATTTGTGGAGAAATTAAATATCTAGAACTATGTATATTCAGCGGGAAATTTGGTAGGTTAAGTTTTTGGAATGTCTAGATTTGCAGAGAAATTGAACATCCAGAACTTTATAAATTCAATGGGAAATTGTGTACATTAATTATACGGAATATCTGGATTTGCAGAGAAGTTGAATATCCAGAATTCAACGGAAAATTGGGTAGGTGAAGTTTACGGAATGTCTAGATTTGCCGAGAAATTGAATATCCAGAATTTCGTAAATTCAGCCTGAAATTGTTTACATTATATATGCACGGAATGTCTGGATTTACAAAGAAATTGAATATCCAGAACTTTTTAAATTCAACGGGAAATTGTGTACATTAATTGGATGGAATGTCTATATTTGCCGAAAAATTGAATACCCAGAGGTGTGTAAATTTAACGGGAAATTTGGTAGGTTAAGTTTACGGATTGTCTGGATTTGCAGAGAAATTGAATATCCAGAATTCTACGGGAAATTGGGTAGGTTAAATTTACGGAATGTCAGGATCTACAGATAAATTGAATATCCAGAATCTCGTAAATTTATCCTAAAATTGTGTACATTATATGTGTACGGAATATCTAGATTTGCAGAGAAATTGAATATCCAGAAGTTTGTAAATTCAACAGGAAATTGTGTACATTAATTGTACGAAATGTCTGGATTTGCAGAGAAGTTGAATATCCAGAATTCAACGGAAAATTGGGTAGGTTAAGTTGACGGAATGTCTGGATTTGCAGAGAAATTGAATATCCAGAATTTCGTAAATTCAGCCTGAAATTGTGTACACTATATATGTACGGAATGTCTGGATTTGCAGAAAAAAATGAATTTCAAGAATTATGTAAATTCAACGGAAATTGTGTACATTAATTGTACGGAATGTCTGGATTGGCAGAGAAATTGAATATCCAGAATTTCTTAAATTCAGCCTGAAATTGTGTACATTATATATGTACTAAATATCTGGATTTGCGGAGAAATTAAATATCCAGAACTATGTATATTCAGCGGGAAATTGGGTAGGTTATGTTTTTGGAATGTTTGGATTTGCGGAGAAATTGAACATCCAGAACTTTGTAAATTCAATGGGAAATTGTGTACATTAATTGTACGGAATATCTGGATTTGCAGAGAAGTTAAATATCCAGAATTTAACGGAAAATTGGGTAGGTTAAGTTTACGGAATGTCTGGATTTGCAGAGAAATTGAATATCCAGAATTTCGTAAATTCAGCCTGAAATTGTGTACACTATATATGTACGGAATGTCTGGTTTTGCAGAAAAAATTGAATATCAACAATTATGTAATTTCAACGGGAAATTGTGTACATTAATAGTACGGAATGTCTGGATTTGCAGAGAAGTTGAATATCCAGAATTCAACGGAAAATTGGGTAGGTTAAGTTTACGGAATATCTGGATTTGCAGAGAAGTTAAATATCCAGAATTTAACGGAAAATTGGGTAGGTTAAGTTTACGGAATGTCTGGATTTGCAGAGAAATTGAATATCCAGAATTTCGTAAATTCAGCCTGAAATTGTGTACACTATATATGTACGGAATGTCTGGATTTGCAGAAAAAATTGAATTTCAAGAATTATGTAAATTCAACGGAAATTGTGTACATTAATTGTACGGAATGTCTGGATTGGCAGAGAAATTGAATATCCAGAATTTCTAAAATTCAGCCTGAAATTGTGTACATTATATATGTACTAAATATCTGGATTTCCGGAGAAATTAAATATCCAGAACTATGTATATTCAGCGGGAAATTGGGTAGGTTATGTTTTTGGAATGTTTGGATTTGCGGAGAAATTGAACATCCAGAACTTTGTAAATTCAATGGGAAATTGTGTACATTAATTGTACGGAATTTCTGGATTTGCAGAGAAGTTAAATATCCAGAATTTAACGGAAAATTGGGTAGGTTAAGTTTACGGAATGTCTGGATTTGCAGAGAAATTGAATATCCAGAATTTCGTAAATTCAGCCTGAAATTGTGTACACTATATATGTACGGAATGTCTGGATTTGCAGAAAAAAATGAATTTCAAGAATTATGTAAATTCAACGGAAATTGTGTACATTAATTGTACGGAATGTCTGGATTGGCAGAGAAATTGAATATCCAGAATTTCTTAAATTCAGCCTGAAATTGTGTACATTATATATGTACTAAATATCTGGATTTGCGGAGAAATTAAATATCCAGAACTATGTATATTCAGCGGGAAATTGGGTAGGTTATGTTTTTGGAATGTTTGGATTTGCGGAGAAATTGAACATCCAGAACTTTGTAAATTCAATGGGAAATTGTGTACATTAATTGTACGGAATATCTGGATTTGCAGAGAAGTTAAATATCCAGAATTTAACGGAAAATTGGGTAGGTTAAGTTTACGGAATGTCTGGATTTGCAGAGAAATTGAATATCCAGAATTTCGTAAATTCAGCCTGAAATTGTGTACACTATATATGTACGGAATGTCTGGTTTTGCAGAAAAAATTGAATATCAACAATTATGTAATTTCAACGGGAAATTGTGTACATTAATAGTACGGAATGTCTGGATTTGCAGAGAAGTTGAATATCCAGAATTCAACGGAAAATTGGGTAGGTTAAGTTTACGGAATATCTGGATTTGCAGAGAAGTTAAATATCCAGAATTTAACGGAAAATTGGGTAGGTTAAGTTTACGGAATGTCTGGATTTGCAGTGAAATTGAATATCCAGAATTTCGTAAATTCAGCCTGAAATTGTGTACACTATATATGTACGGAATGTCTGGATTTGCAGAAAAAATTGAATTTCAAGAATTATGTAAATTCAACGGAAATTGTGTACATTAATTGTACGGAATGTCTGGATTGGCAGAGAAATTGAATATCCAGAATTCAACGGAAAATTGGGTAGGTTAAGTTGACGGAATGTCTGGATTTGCAGAGAAATTGAATATCCAGAATTTCGTAAATTCAGCCTGAAATTGTGTACACTATATATGTACGGAATGTCTGGATTTGCAGAAAAAAATGAATTTCAAGAATTATGTAAATTCAACGGAAATTGTGTACATTAATTGTACGGAATGTCTGGATTGGCAGAGAAATTGAATATCCAGAATTTCTTAAATTCAGCCTGAAATTGTGTACATTATATATGTACTAAATATCTGGATTTGCGGAGAAATTAAATATCCAGAACTATGTATATTCAGCGGGAAATTGGGTAGGTTATGTTTTTGGAATGTTTGGATTTGCGGAGAAATTGAACATCCAGAACTTTGTAATTTCAACGGGAAATTGTGTACATTAATAGTACGGAATGTCAGGATTTGCAGAGAAGTTGAATATCCAGAATTCAACGGAAAATTGGGTAGGTTATGTTTACGGAATGTCTGGATTTGCAGAGAAATTGAATATCCAGAATTCTACGGGAAATTGGGTAGGTTAAATTTACGGAATGTCAGGATCTACAGATAAATTGAATATCCAGAATCTCGTAAATTTATCCTAAAATTGTGTACATTATATGTGTACGGAATATCTAGATTTGCAGAGAAATTGAATATCCAGAAGTTTGTAAATTCAACAGGAAATTGTGTACATTAATTGTACGAAATGTCTGGATTTGCAGAGAAGTTGAATATCCAGAATTCAACGGAAAATTGGGTAGGTTAAGTTGACGGAATGTCTGGATTTGCAGAGAAATTGAATATCCAGAATTTCGTAAATTCAGCCTGAAATTGTGTACACTATATATGTACGGAATGTCTGGATTTGCAGAAAAAAATGAATTTCAAGAATTATGTAAATTCAACGGAAATTGTGTACATTAATTGTACGGAATGTCTGGATTGGCAGAGAAATTGAATATCCAGAATTTCTTAAATTCAGCCTGAAATTGTGTACATTATATATGTACTAAATATCTGGATTTGCGGAGAAATTAAATATCCAGAACTATGTATATTCAGCGGGAAATTGGGTAGGTTATGTTTTTGGAATGTTTGGATTTGCGGAGAAATTGAACATCCAGAACTTTGTAAATTCAATGGGAAATTGTGTACATTAATTGTACGGAATATCTGGATTTGCAGAGAAGTTAAATATCCAGAATTTAACGGAAAATTGGGTAGGTTAAGTTTACGGAATGTCTGGATTTGCAGAGAAATTGAATATCCAGAATTTCGTAAATTCAGCCTGAAATTGTGTACACTATATATGTACGGAATGTCTGGTTTTGCAGAAAAAATTGAATATCAACAATTATGTAATTTCAACGGGAAATTGTGTACATTAATAGTACGGAATGTCTGGATTTGCAGAGAAGTTGAATATCCAGAATTCAACGGAAAATTGGGTAGGTTAAGTTTACGGAATATCTGGATTTGCAGAGAAGTTAAATATCCAGAATTTAACGGAAAATTGGGTAGGTTAAGTTTACGGAATGTCTGGATTTGCAGTGAAATTGAATATCCAGAATTTCGTAAATTCAGCCTGAAATTGTGTACACTATATATGTACGGAATGTCTGGATTTGCAGAAAAAATTGAATTTCAAGAATTATGTAAATTCAACGGAAATTGTGTACATTAATTGTACGGAATGTCTGGATTGGCAGAGAAATTGAATATCCAGAATTTCTTAAATTCAGCCTGAAATTGTGTACATTATATATGTACTCAATATCTGGATTTGCGGAGAAATTAAATATCCAGAACTATGTATATTCAGCGGGAAATTGGGTAGGTTATGTTTTTGGAATGTTTGGATTTGCGGAGAAATTGAACATCCAGAACTTTGTAAATTCAATGGGAAATTGTGTACATTAATTGTACGGAATTTCTGGATTTGCAGAGAAGTTAAATATCAAGAATTTAACGGAAAATTGGGTAGGTTAAGTTTACGGAATGTCTGGATTTGCAGAGAAATTGAATATCCAGAATTTCGTAAATTCAGCCTGAAATTGTGTACACTATATATGTACGGAATGTCTGGTTTTGCAGAAAAAATTGAATATCAAGAATTATGTAATTTCAACGGGAAATTGTGTACATTAATAGTACGGAATGTCAGGATTTGCAGAGAAGTTGAATATCCAGAATTCAACGGAAAATTGGGTAGGTGAAGTTTACGGAATGTCTAGATTTGCCGAGAAATTGAATATCCAGAATTTCGTAAATTCAGCCTGAAATTGTTTACATTATATATGCACGGAATGTCTGGATTTACAGAGAAATTGAATATCCAGAACTTTTTAAATTCAATGGGAAATTGTGTACATTAATTGGATGGAATGTCTATATTTGCCGAAAAATTGAATACCCAGAGGTGTGTAAATTTAATGGGAAATTTGGTAGGTTAAGTTTACGGATTGTCTGGATTTGCAGAGAAATTGAATATCCAGAATTCTACGGGAAATTGGGTAGGTTAAATTTGCGGAATGTCAGGATCTACAGATAAATTGAATATCCAGAATCTCGTAAATTTATCCTAAAATTGTGTACATTATATGTGTACGGAATATCTAGATTTGCAGAGAAATTGAATATCCAGAAGTTTGTAAATTCAACAGGAAATTGTGTACATTAATTGTACGAAATGTCTGGATTTGCAGAGAAGTTGAATATCCAGAATTCAACGGAAAATTGGGTAGGTTAAGTTGACGGAATGTCTGGATTTGCAGAGAAATTGAATATCCAGAATTTCGTAAATTCAGCCTGAAATTGTGTACACTATATATGTACGGAATGTCTGGATTTGCAGAAAAAATTGAATTTCAAGAACTATGTAAATTCAACGGAAATTGTGTACATTAATTGTACGGAATGTCTGGATTGGCAGAGAAATTGAATATCCAGAATTTCTTAAATTCAGCCTGAAATTGTGTACATTATATATGTACTAAATATCTGGATTTGCGGAGAAATTAAATATCCAGAACTACGTATATTCAGCGGGAAATTGGGTAGGTTATGTTTTTGGAATGTTTGGATTTGCGGAGAAATTGAACATCCAGAACTTTGTAAATTCAATGGGAAATTGTGTACATTAATTGTACGGAATATCTGGATTTGCAGAGAAGTTAAATATCCAGAATTTAACGGAAAATTGGGTAGGTTAAGTTTACGGAATGTCTGGATTTGCAGAGAAATTGAATATCCAGAATTTCGTAAATTCAGCCTGAAATTGTGTACACTATACATGTACGGAATGTCTGGTTTTGCAGAAAAAATTGAATATCAAGAATTATGTAATTTCAACGGGAAATTGTGTACATTAATAGTACGGAATGTCTGGATTTGCAGAGAAGTTGAATATCCAGAATTCAACGGAAAATTGGGTAGGTTAAGTTTACGGAATATCTGGATTTGCAGAGAAGTTAAATATCCAGAATTTAACGGAAAATTGGGTAGGTTAAGTTTACGGAATGTCTGGATTTGCAGAGAAATTGAATATCCAGAATTTCGTAAATTCAGCCTGAAATTGTGTACACTATATACGTACGGAATGTCTGGATTTGCAGAAAAAATTGAATTTCAAGAATTATGTAAATTCAACGGAAATTGTGTACATTAATTGTACGGAATGTCTGGATTGGCAGAGAAATTGAATATCCAGAATTTCTTAAATTCAGCCTGAAATTGTGTACATTATATATGTACTAAATATCTGGATTTGCGGAGAAATTAAATATCCAGAACTATGTATATTCAGCGGGAAATTGGGTAGGTTATGTTTTTGGAATGTTTGGATTTGCGGAGAAATTGAACATCCAGAACTTTGTAAATTCAATGGGAAATAGTGTACATTAATTGTACGGAATATCTGGATTTGCAGAGAAGTTAAATATCCAGAATTTAACGGAAAATTGGGTAGGTTAACTTTACGGAATGTCTGGATTTGCAGAGAAATTGAATATCCAGAATTTCGTAAATTCAGCCTGAAATTGTGTACACTATATATGTACGGAATGTCTGGTTTTGCAGAAAAAATTGAATATCAAGAATTATGTAATTTCAACGGGAAATTGTGTACATTAATAGTACGGAATGTCTGGATTTGCAGAGAAGTTGAATATCCAGAATTCAACGGAAAATTGGGTAGGTTAAGTTTACGGAATGTCTGGATTTGCAGAGAAATTGAATATCCAGAATTTCGTAAATTCAGCCTGAAATTGTGTACACTATATATGTACGGAATGTCTGGATTTGCAGAAAAAATTGAATTTCAAGAATTATGTAAATTCAACGGAAATTGTGTACATTAATTGTACGGAATGTCTAGATTTACCGAGAAATTGAATATCCAGAATTTCGTAAATTCAGCCTGAAATTGTGTACATTATATCTGCACGGAATGTCTGGATTTACAGAGAAATTGAACATCCAGAACTTTGTAAATTCAGTGGGAAATTGTGTACATTAATTATACGGAATATCTGGATTTGCAGAGAAGTTAAATATCCAGAATTCAACGGAAAATTGGGTAGGTTAAGGTTACGGAATGTCTGGATTGGCAGAGAAATTGAATATCCAGAATTTCGTAAATTCAGCCTGAAATTGTGTACATTATATATGCACGGAATGTCTGGATTTACAGAGAAATTGAATATCTAGAACTTTTTAAATTCAACGCGAAATTGTGTACATTAATTGGATGGAATGTCTATATTTGCCGAAAAAGTGAATATCCAGAGGTGTGTAAATTTAACGGGAAATTTGGTAGGTTAAGTTTACGGAATGTCTGGATTTGCAGAGAAATTGAATATCCAGAACTATGTAAATTCAAGGGGAAATTGTGTACATTATTTGTACAGAATGTCTGGATTTGCAGAGAAATTGAATATCCTGAATTCTACGGGAAATTGGGTAGGTTAAATTTACGGAATGTCAGGATCTACAGAGAAATTGAATATCCAGAATCTCGTAAATTTATCCTAAAATTGTGTACATTATATGTGTACGGAATATCTAGATTTCCAGAGAAATTGAATATCCAGAAGTTTGTAAATTCAACGGGAAATTGTGTACATTAATTGTACGGAATGTCTAGATTTGCAGAGAAGTTGAATATCCAGAATTCAACGGAAAATTGGGTAGGCTAAGTTTACGGAATGTCTGGATTTGCAGAGAAATTGAATATCCAGAATTTCGTAAATTCAGCCAGAAATTGTGTACACTATATACGTACGGAATGTCTGGATCTGCAGAAAAAATTGAATTTCAAGAATTATGTAAATTCAACGGAAATTGTGTACATTAATTGTACGGAATGTCTGGATTGGCAGAGAAATTGAATATCCAGAATTCAACGGGAAATTGGGTAGGTTAAGTTTACGGAATGTCTAGATTTGCAGAGAAATTGAATATCCTGAACTATGTAAATTCAAGGGGAAATTGTGTACATTATTTGTACAGAATGTCTGGATTTGCAGAGAAAATGAATATCCAGAATTCAACGAGAAATTGGGTAGGTTAAATTTACGGAATGTCAGGATTTACAAAGAAATTGAATATCCAGAATCTCGTAAATTTATCCTAAAATTGTGTACATTATATGTGTACGGAATATCAAGATTTGCAGAGAAATTGAATATCCAGAAGTTTGTAAATTCAACGGGAAATTGTGTACATTAATTGTACGGAATGTCTGGATTTGCAGAGAAGTTGAATATCCAGAATTCAACGGAAAATTGGGTAGGTGAAGTTTACGGAAGGTCTAGATTTGCAGAGAAATTGAATATCCAGAATTTCGTAAATTCAGCCTGAAATTGTGTACACTATATATGTACGGAATGTCTGGATTTGCAGAAAAAATTGAATTTCAAGAATTATGTAAATTCAACGGAAATTGTTTACGTTAATTGTACGGAATGTCTGGATTTGCAGAGAAATTGAATATCCAGAATTTCGTAAATTCAGCCAGAAATTGTGTACACTATATATGTACGGAATGTCTGGATTTGCAGAAAAAATTGAATTTCAAGAATTATGTAAATTCAACGGAAATTGTGTACATTAATTGTACGGAATGTCTGGATTTGCAGAGAAATTGAATTTCCAGAATTCAACGGGAAATTGGGTAGGTTAAGTTTACGGAATGTCAAGATTTGCAGAGAAATTGAATATCCAGAACTATGTAAATTCAAGGGGATATTGTGTACATTATTTGTACAGAATGTCTGGATTTGCAGAGAAATTGAATATCCAGAATTCAACGAGAAATTGGGTAGGTTAAATCTACGGAATGTCAGGATTTACAAAGAAATTGAATATACAGAATCTCGAAAATTTATCCTAAAATTGTGTACATTATATGTGTACGGAATATCTAGATTTGCAGAGAAATTGAATATCCAGAAGTTTGTAAATTCAACGGGAAATTGTGTACATTAATTGTACAGAATGTCTGGATTTGCAGAGAAGTTGAATATCCAGAATTCAACGGAAAATTGGGTAGGTGAAGTTTACGGAATGTCTAGATTTGCAGAGAAATTGAATATCCAGAATTTCGTAAATTCAGCCTGAAATTGTGTACACTATATATGTACGGAATGTCTGGATTTGTAGAAAAAATTGAATTTCAAGAATTATGTAAATTCAACGGAAATTGTGTACATTAATTGTACGGAATGTCTGGATTGGTAGAGAAATTGAATATCCAGAATTTCTTAAATTCAGCCTGAAATTGTGTACATTATATATGTACTGAATATCTGGATTTGCGGAGAAATTAAATATCTAGAACTATGTATATTCAGCGGGAAATTGGGTAGGTTAAGTTTTTGGAATGTCTGGATTTGCGGAGAAATTGAACATCCAGAACTTTGTAAATTCAATGGGAAATTGTGTACATTAATTATACGGAATACCTGGATTTGCAGAGAAGCTGAATATCCAGAATTCAACGGAAAATTGGGTAGGTTAAGTTTACGGAATGTCTGGATTTGCAGAGAAATTGAATATCCAGAATTTCGTAAATTCAGCCTGAAATTGTGTACACTATATATGTACGGAATGTCTGGATTTGCCGAAAAAATTGAATTTCAAGAATTATGTAAATTCAACGGAAATTGTGTACATTAATTGTACGGAATGTCTGGATTTGCAGAGAAATTGAATATCCAGAATTCAACGGGAAATTGGGTAGGTTAAGTTTTTGGAATGTCTAGATTTGCAGAGAAATTGAATATCCAGAACTATGTAAATTCAAGGGGAAATTGTGTACATTATTTGTACAGAATGTCTGGATTTGCAGAGAAATTGAATATCCAGAATTCAACGAGAAATTGGGTAGGTTAAATTTACGGAATGTCAGGATTTACAAAGAAATTGAATATCCAGAATCTCGTAAATTTATCCTAAAATTGTGTACATTATATGTGTACGGAATATCTAGATTTGCAGAGAAATTGAATATCCAGAAGTTTGTGAATTCAACGGGAAATTGTGTACATTAATAGTACGGAATGTCTGGATTTGCAGAGAAGTTGAATATCCAGAATTCAACGGAAAATTGGGTAGGTGAAGTTTACGGAATGTCTGGATTTGCAGAGAAATTGAATATCCAGAATTTCGTAAATTCAGCCTGAAATTGTGTACACTATATATGTACGGAATGTCTGGATTTGCAGAAAAAATTGAATTTCAAGAATTATGTACGTTCAACGGAAATTGTGTACATTAATTGTACGGAATGTCGGGATTGGCAGAGAAATTGAATATCCAGAATTTCTTAAATTCAGCCTGAAATTGTGTACATTATATATGTACTGAATATCTGGATTTGCGGAGAAATTAAATATCTAGAACTATGTATATTCAGCGGGAAATTGGGTAGGTTAAGTTTTTGGAATGTCTGGATTTGCAGAGAAATTGAACATCCAGAACTTTGTAAATTCAATGGGAAATTGTGTACATTAATTATACGGAATATCTGGATTTGCAGAGAAGTTGAATATCCAGAATTCAACGGAAAATTGGGTAGGTTAAGTTTACGGAATGTCTGGATTTGCAGAGAAATTGAATATCCAGAATTTCGTAAATTCAACCTGAAATTGTGTACACTATATATGTACGGAATGTCCGGTTTTGCAGAAAAAATTGAATATCAAGAATTATGTAAATTCAACGGGAAATTGTGTACATTAATTGTACGGAATGTCTGGATTTGCAGAGAAGTTGAATATCCAGAATTCAACGGAAAATTGGGTAGGTTAAGTTTACGGAATGTCTGGATTTGCAGAGAAATTGAATATCCAGAATTTCGTAAATTCAGCCTGAAATTGTGTACACTATATATGTACGGAATGTCCGGTTTTGCAGAAAAAATTGAATATCAAGAATTATGTAAATTCAACGGGAAATTGTGTACATTAATTGTACGGAATGTCTGGATTTGCAGAGAAGTTGAATATCCAGAATTCAACGGAAAATTGGGTAGGTGAAGTTTACGGAATGTCTGGATTTGCAGAGAAATTGAATATCCAGAATTTCGTAAATTCAGCCTGAAATTGTGTACACTATATATGTACGGAATGTCTGGATTTGCAGAAAAAATTGAATTTCAAGAATTATGTAAATTCAACGGAAATTGTGTACATTAATTGTACGGAATGTCTGGATTTGCAGAGAAGTTGAATATCCAGAATTCAACGGGAAATTGGGTAGGTTAAGTTTACGGAATGCCTAGATTTGCAGAGAAATTGAATATCCAGAACTATGTAAATTCAAGGGAAATTGTGTACATTATTTGTACAGAATGTCTGGATTTGCAGAGAAATTGAATATCCAGAATTCAACGAGAAATTGGGTAGGTTAAATTTAAGGAATGTCAGGATAAACAAAGAAATTGAATATCCAGAATCTCGTAAATTTATCCTAAAATTGTGTACATTATATGTGTACGGAATATCTAGATTTGCAGAGAAATTGAATATCCAGAAGTTTGTAAATTCAACGGGAAATTGTGTACATTAATTGTACGGAATGTCTGGATTTGTAGAGAAGTTGAATATCTAGAATTCAACAGAAAATTGGGTAGGTGAAGTTTACGGAATGTCTGGATTTGCAGAGAAATTGAATATCCAGAATTTCGTAAATTCAGCCTGAAATTGTGTACACTATATATGTACGGAATGTCTGGATTTGCAGAAAAAATTGAATTTCAAGAATTATGTAAATTCAACGGAAATTGTGTACATTAATTGTACGGAATGTCTGGATTGGCAGAGAAATTGAATATCCAGAATTTCTTAAATTCAGCCTGAAATTGTGTACATTATATATGTACGGAATGTCTGGATTTGCAGAAAAAATTGAATTTCAAGAATTATGTAAATTCAACGGAAATTGTGTACATTAATTGTACGGAATGTCTGGATTTGCAGAGAAATTGAATATCCAGAATTCAACGGGAAATTGGTAGGTTAAGTTTACGGAATGCCTAGATTTGCAGAGAAATTGAATATCCAGAACTATGTAAATTCAAGGGAAATTGTGTACATTATTTGTACAGAATGTCTGGATTTGCAGAGAAATTGAATATCCAGAATTCAACGAGAAATTGGGTAGGTTAAATTTAAGGAATGTCAGGATAAACAAAGAAATTGAATATCCAGAATCTCGTAAATTTATCCTAAAATTGTGTATATTTTATGTGTACGGAATATCTAGATTTGCAGAGAAATTGAATATCCAGAAGTTTGTAAATTCAACGGGAAATTGTGTACATTAATTGTACGGAATGTCTGGATTTGTAGAGAAGTTGAATTTCTAGAATTCAACAGAAAATTGGGTAGGTGAAGTTTACGGAATGTCTGGATTTGCAGAGAAATTGAATATCCAGAATTTCGTAAATTCAGCCTGAAATTGTGTACACTATATATGTACGGAATGTCTGGATTTGCAGAAAAAATTGAATTTCAAGAATTATGTAAATTCAACGGAAATTGTGTACATTAATTGTACGGAATGTCTGGATTGGCAGAGAAATTGAATATCCAGAATTTCTTAAATTCAGCCTGAAATTGTGTACATTATATATGTATTGAATATCTGGATTTGTGGAGAAATTAAATATCTAGAACTATGTATATTCAGCGGGAAATTTGGTAGGTTAAGTTTTTGGAATGTCTAGATTTGCAGAGAAATTGAACATCCAGAACTTTATAAATTCAATGGGAAATTGTGTACATTAATTATACGGAATATCTGGATTTGCAGAGAAGTTGAATATCCAGAATTCAACGGAAAATTGGGTAGGTGAAGTTTACGGAATGTCTAGATTTGCCGAGAAATTGAATATCCAGAATTTCGTAAATTCAGCCTGAAATTGTTTACATTATATATGCACGGAATGTCTGGATTTACAGAGAAATTGAATATCCAGAACTTTTTAAATTCAACGGGAAATTGTGTACATTAATTGGATGGAATGTCTATATTTGCCGAAAAATTGAATACCCAGAGGTGTGTAAATTTAACGGGAAATTTGGTAGGTTAAGTTTACGGATTGTCTGGATTTGCAGAGAAATTGAATATCCAGAATTCTACGGGAAATTGGGTAGGTTAAATTTACGGAATGTCAGGATCTACAGATAAATTGAATATCCAGAATCTCGTAAATTTATCCTAAAATTGTGTACATTATATGTGTACGGAATATCTAGATTTGCAGAGAAATTGAATATCCAGAAGTTTGTAAATTCAACAGGAAATTGTGTACATTAATTGTACGAAATGTCTGGATTTGCAGAGAAGTTGAATATCCAGAATTCAACGGAAAATTGGGTAGGTTAAGTTGACGGAATGTCTGGATTTGCAGAGAAATTGAATATCCAGAATTTCGTAAATTCAGCCTGAAATTGTGTACACTATATATGTACGGAATGTCTGGATTTGCAGAAAAAATTGAAGTTCAAGAATTATGTAAATTCAACGGAAATTGTGTACATTAATTGTACGGAATGTCTGGATTGGCAGAGAAATTGAATATCCAGAATTTCTTAAATTCAGCCTGAAATTGTGTACATTATATATGTACTAAATATCTGGATTTGCGGAGAAATTAAATATCCAGAACTATGTATATTCAGCGGGAAATTGGGTAGGTTATGTTTTTGGAATGTTTGGATTTGCGGAGAAATTGAACATCCAGAACTTTGTAAATTCAATGGGAAATTGTGTACATTAATTGTACGGAATATCTGGATTTGCAGAGAAATTGAATATCCAGAATTCAACGAGAAATTGGGTAGGTTAAATTTACGGAATGTCAGGATTTACAAAGAAATTGAATATCCAGAATTTAACGGAAAATTGGGTAGGTTAAGTTTACGGAATGTCTGGATTTGCAGAGAAATTGAATATCCAGAATTTCGTAAATTCAGCCTGAAATTGTGTACACTATATATGTACGGAATGTCTGGTTTTGCAGAAAAAATTGAATATCAAGAATTATGTAATTTCAACGGAAATTGTGTACATTTATTGTACGGAATGTCTGGATTGGCAGAGAAATTGAATATCCAGAATTTCTTAAATTCAGCCTGAAATTGTGTACATTATATACGTACTGAATATCAGGATTTGCGGAGAAATTAAATATCTAGAACTATGTATATTCAGCGGGAAATTGGGTAGGTTAAGTTTTTGGAATGTCTGGATTTGAGGAGAAATTGAACATCCAGAACTTTGTAAATTCAATAGGAAATTGTGTACATTAATTATACGGAATATCTGGATTTGCAGAGAAGTTGAATATCTAGAATTCAACGGAAAATTGGGTAGGTTAAGTTTTCGGAATGTCTGGATTTGCAGAGAAATTGAATATCCAGAACTTTATAAATTCAATGGGAAATTGTGTACATTGTTTGTACAGAATGTCTGGATTTGCAGAGAAATTGAATATCCAGAATTCAACGAGAAATTGGGTAGGTTAAGTTTACGGAATGTCTGGATTTGCAGAGAAATTGAATATCCAGAATTCAACGGGAAATTGGGTAGGTTAAGTTTACGGAATGTCTAGATTTGCAGAGAAATTGAATATCCAGAACAATGTAAATTCAAGGGGAAATTGTGTCCATTGTTTGTACAGAATGTCTGGATTTGCAGAGAAATTGAATATCCAGAATTCAACGAGAAATTGGGTAGGTTAAATTTACGGAATGTCAGGATTTACAAAGAAATTGAATATCCAGAATCTCGTAAATTTATCCTTAAATTGTGTACATTATATGTGTACGGAATATCTAGATTTGCAGTGAAATTGAATATCCAGAAGTTTGTAAATTCAACGGGAAATTGTGTACATTAATTGTACGGAATGTCTGGATTTGCAGAGAAGTTGAATATCCAGAATTCAATGGAAAATTGGGTAGGTGAAGTTTACGGAATGTCTGGATTTGCAGAGAAATTGAATATCCAGAATTTCGTAAATTCAGCCTGAATTTGTGTACACTATATATGTACGGAATGTCTGGATTTGCAGAAAAAATTGAATTTCAAGAATTATGTAAATACAACGGAAATTGTGTACATTAATTGTACGGAATGTCTGGATTTGCAGAGAAATTGAATATCCAGAATTTCTTAAATTCAGCCTGAAATTGTGTACAGTATATACGTACTGAATATCTGGATTTGCGGAGAAATTAAATAACTAGAACTATGTATATTCAGCGGGAAATTGGGTAGGTTAAGTTTTTGGAATGTCTGGATTTGCGGAGAAATTGAACATCCAGAACTTTGTAAATTCAATGGGAAATTGGGTACATTAATTATACGGAATATCTGGATTTGCAGAGAAGTTGAATATCCAGAATTCAACGGAAAATTGGGTAGGTTAAGTTTACGGAATGTCTGGATTTGCAGAGAAATTGAATATCCAGAATTTCGTAAATTCAGCCTGAAATTGTGTACACTATATATGTACGGAATGTCTGGTTTTGCAGAAAAAATTGAATATCAAGAATTATGTAAATTCAACGGGAAATTGTGTACATTAATTGTACGGAATGTCTGGATTTGCAGAGAAGTTGAATATCCAGAATTCAACGGAAAATTGGGTAGGTTAAGTTTACGTAATGTCTGGATTTGCAGAGAAATTGAATATCCAGAATTTCGTAAATTCAGCCTGAAATTGTGTACACTATATATGTACGGAATGTCTGGATTTGCAGAAAAAATTAAATTTCAAGAATTATGTAAATTCAACGGAAATTGTGTTCATTAATTGTACGGAATGTCTGGATTGGCAGAGAAATTGAATATCCAGAATTTCTTAAATTCAGCCTGAAATTGTGTACATTATATATGTACTGAATATCTGGATTTGCGGAGAAATTAAATATGAAGAACTATGTATATTCAGCGTGAAATTGGGTAGGTTAAGGTTTTGGAATGTCTGGATTTGCGGAGAAATTGAACATCCAGAACTTTGTAAATTCAATGGGAAATTGTGTACATTAATTGTACGAAATATCTGGATTTGCAGAGAAGTTAAATATCCAGAATTCAACGGAAAATTGGGTAGGTTAAGTTTACGGAATGTCTGGATTTGCAGAGAAATTGAATATCCAGAATTTCGTAAATTCAACCTGAAATTGTGTACACTATATATGTACGGAATGTCCGGTTTTGCAGAAAAAATTGAATTTCAAGAATTATGTAAATTCAACGGGAAATTGTGTACATTAATTGTACGGAATGTCTGGATTTGCAGAGAAGTTGAATATCCAGAATTCAACGGAAAATTGGGTAGGTTAAATTTACGGAATGTCTGGATTTGCAGAGAAATTGAATATCCAGAATTTCGTAAATTCAGCCTAAAATTGTGTACACTATATATGTACGGAATGTCTGGATTTGCAGAAAAAGTTGAATTTCAAGAATTATGTAAATTCAACAGAAATTGTGTACATTAATTGTACGGAATTTCTGGATTTGCAGAGAAATTGAATATCCAGAATTCAACGGGAAATTGGGTAGGTTAAGTTTACGGAATGCCTAGATTTGCAGAGAAATTGAATATCCAGAACTATGTAAATTCAAGGGAAATTGTGTACATTATTTGTACAGAATGTCTGGATTTGCAGAGAAATTGAATATCCAGAATTCAACGAGAAATTGGGTAGGTTAAATTTAAGGAATGTCAGGATAAACAAAGAAATTGAATATCCAGAATCTCGTAAATTTATCCTAAAATTGTGTACATTATATGTGTACGGAATATCTAGATTTGCAGAGAAATTGAATATCCAGAAGTTTGTAAATTCAACGGGAAATTGTGTACATTAATTGTACGGAATGTCTGGATTTGTAGAGAAGTTGAATATCTAGAATTCAACAGAAAATTGGGTAGGTGAAGTTTACGGAATGTCTGGATTTGCAGAGAAATTGAATATCCAGAATTTCGTAAATTCAGCCTGAAATTGTGTACACTATATATGTACGGAATGTCTGGATTTGCAGAAAAAATTGAATTTCAAGAATTATGTAAATTCAACGGAAATTGTGTACATTAATTGTACGGAATGTCTGGATTGGCAGAGAAATTGAATATCCAGAATTTCTTAAATTCAGCCTGAAATTGTGTACATTATATATGTATTGAATATCTGGATTTGTGGAGAAATTAAATATCTAGAACTATGTATATTCAGCGGGAAATTTGGTAGGTTAAGTTTTTGGAATGTCTAGATTTGCAGAGAAATTGAACATCCAGAACTTTATAAATTCAATGGGAAATTGTGTACATTAATTATACGGAATATCTGGATTTGCAGAGAAGTTGAATATCCAGAATTCAACGGAAAATTGGGTAGGTGAAGTTTACGGAATGTCTAGATTTGCCGAGAAATTGAATATCCAGAATTTCGTAAATTCAGCCTGAAATTGTTTACATTATATATGCACGGAATGTCTGGATTTACAAAGAAATTGAATATCCAGAACTTTTTAAATTCAACGGGAAATTGTGTACATTAATTGGATGGAATGTCTATATTTGCCGAAAAATTGAATACCCAGAGGTGTGTAAATTTAACGGGAAATTTGGTAGGTTAAGTTTACGGATTGTCTGGATTTGCAGAGAAATTGAATATCCAGAATTCTACGGGAAATTGGGTAGGTTAAATTTACGGAATGTCAGGATCTACAGATAAATTGAATATCCAGAATCTCGTAAATTTATCCTAAAATTGTGTACATTATATGTGTACGGAATATCTAGATTTGCAGAGAAATTGAATATCCAGAAGTTTGTAAATTCAACAGGAAATTGTGTACATTAATTGTACGAAATGTCTGGATTTGCAGAGAAGTTGAATATCCAGAATTCAACGGAAAATTGGGTAGGTTAAGTTGACGGAATGTCTGGATTTGCAGAGAAATTGAATATCCAGAATTTCGTAAATTCAGCCTGAAATTGTGTACACTATATATGTACGGAATGTCTGGATTTGCAGAAAAAAATGAATTTCAAGAATTATGTAAATTCAACGGAAATTGTGTACATTAATTGTACGGAATGTCTGGATTGGCAGAGAAATTGAATATCCAGAATTTCTTAAATTCAGCCTGAAATTGTGTACATTATATATGTACTAAATATCTGGATTTGCGGAGAAATTAAATATCCAGAACTATGTATATTCAGCGGGAAATTGGGTAGGTTATGTTTTTGGAATGTTTGGATTTGCGGAGAAATTGAACATCCAGAACTTTGTAAATTCAATGGGAAATTGTGTACATTAATTGTACGGAATATCTGGATTTGCAGAGAAGTTAAATATCCAGAATTTAACGGAAAATTGGGTAGGTTAAGTTTACGGAATGTCTGGATTTGCAGAGAAATTGAATATCCAGAATTTCGTAAATTCAGCCTGAAATTGTGTACACTATATATGTACGGAATGTCTGGTTTTGCAGAAAAAATTGAATATCAACAATTATGTAATTTCAACGGGAAATTGTGTACATTAATAGTACGGAATGTCTGGATTTGCAGAGAAGTTGAATATCCAGAATTCAACGGAAAATTGGGTAGGTTAAGTTTACGGAATATCTGGATTTGCAGAGAAGTTAAATATCCAGAATTTAACGGAAAATTGGGTAGGTTAAGTTTACGGAATGTCTGGATTTGCAGAGAAATTGAATATCCAGAATTTCGTATATTCAGCCTGAAATTGTGTACACTATATATGTACGGAATGTCTGGATTTGCAGAAAAAATTGAATTTCAAGAATTATGTAAATTCAACGGAAATTGTGTACATTAATTGTACGGAATGTCTGGATTGGCAGAGAAATTGAATATCCAGAATTTCTTAAATTCAGCCTGAAATTGTGTACATTATATATGTACTAAATATCTGGATTTGCGGAGAAATTAAATATCCAGAACTATGTATATTCAGCGGGAAATTGGGTAGGTTATGTTTTTGGAATGTTTGGATTTGCGGAGAAATTGAACATCCAGAACTTTGTAAATTCAATGGGAAATTGTGTACATTAATTGTACGGAATTTCTGGATTTGCAGAGAAGTTAAATATCCAGAATTTAACGGAAAATTGGGTAGGTTAAGTTTACGGAATGTCTGGATTTGCAGAGAAATTGAATATCCAGAATTTCGTAAATTCAGCCTGAAATTGTGTACACTATATATGTACGGAATGTCTGGTTTTGCAGAAAAAATTGAATATCAAGAATTATGTAATTTCAACGGGAAATTGTGTACATTAATAGTACGGAATGTCTGGATTTGCAGAGAAGTTGAATATCCAGAATTCAACGGAAAATTGGGTAGGTGAAGTTTACGGAATGTCTAGATTTGCCGAGAAATTGAATATCCAGAATTTCGTAAATTCAGCCTGAAATTGTTTACATTATATATGCACGGAATGTCTGGATTTACAGAGAAATTGAATATCCAGAACTTTTTAAATTCAACGGGAAATTGTGTACATTAATTGGATGGAATGTCTATATTTGCCGAAAAATTGAATACCCAGAGGTGTGTAAATTTAACGGGAAATTTGGTAGGTTAAGTTTACGGATTGTCTGGATTTGCAGAGAAATTGAATATCCAGAATTCTACGGGAAATTGGGTAGGTTAAATTTGCGGAATGTCAGGATCTACAGATAAATTGAATATCCAGAATCTCGTAAATTTATCCTAAAATTGTGTACATTATATGTGTACGGAATATCTAGATTTGCAGAGAAATTGAATATCCAGAAGTTTGTAAATTCAACAGGAAATTGTGTACATTAATTGTACGAAATGTCTGGATTTGCAGAGAAGTTGAATATCCAGAATTCAACGGAAAATTGGGTAGGTTAAGTTGACGGAATGTCTGGATTTGCAGAGAAATTGAATATCCAGAATTTCGTAAATTCAGCCTGAAATTGTGTACACTATATATGTACGGAATGTCTGGATTTGCAGAAAAAATTGAATTTCAAGAACTATGTAAATTCAACGGAAATTGTGTACATTAATTGTACGGAATGTCTGGATTGGCAGAGAAATTGAATATCCAGAATTTCTTAAATTCAGCCTGAAATTGTGTACATTATATATGTACTAAATATCTGGATTTGCGGAGAAATTAAATATCCAGAACTATGTATATTCAGCGGGAAATTGGGTAGGTTATGTTTTTGGAATGTTTGGATTTGCGGAGAAATTGAACATCCAGAACTTTGTAAATTCAATGGGAAATTGTGTACATTAATTGTACGGAATATCTGGATTTGCAGAGAAGTTAAATATCCAGAATTTAACGGAAAATTGGGTAGGTTAAGTTTACGGAATGTCTGGATTTGCAGAGAAATTGAATATCCAGAATTTCGTAAATTCAGCCTGAAATTGTGTACACTATACATGTACGGAATGTCTGGTTTTGCAGAAAAAATTGAATATCAAGAATTATGTAATTTCAACGGGAAATTGTGTACATTAATAGTACGGAATGTCTGGATTTGCAGAGAAGTTGAATATCCAGAATTCAACGGAAAATTGGGTAGGTTAAGTTTACGGAATATCTGGATTTGCAGAGAAGTTAAATATCCAGAATTTAACGGAAAATTGGGTAGGTTAAGTTTACGGAATGTCTGGATTTGCAGAGAAATTGAATATCCAGAATTTCGTAAATTCAGCCTGAAATTGTGTACACTATATACGTACGGAATGTCTGGATTTGCAGAAAAAATTGAATTTCAAGAATTATGTAAATTCAACGGAAATTGTGTTCATTAATTGTACGGAATGTCTGGATTGGCAGAGAAATTGAATATCCAGAATTTCTTAAATTCAGCCTGAAATTGTGTACATTATATATGTACTAAATATCTGGATTTGCGGAGAAATTAAATATCCAGAACTATGTATATTCAGCGGGAAATTGGGTAGGTTATGTTTTTGGAATGTTTGGATTTGCGGAGAAATTGAACATCCAGAACTTTGTAAATTCAATGGGAAATAGTGTACATTAATTGTACGGAATATCTGGATTTGCAGAGAAGTTAAATATCCAGAATTTA
Source organism: Quercus tomentella (assembly GCA_028535165.1). Classification (NCBI taxonomy): domain Eukaryota; kingdom Viridiplantae; phylum Streptophyta; class Magnoliopsida; order Fagales; family Fagaceae; genus Quercus; species Quercus tomentella. Next base: position 51,395,053 of record JAPQVY010000156.1, read on the forward strand.
ACGGAAAATTGGGTAGGTTAACTTTACGGAATGTCTGGATTTGCAGAGAAATTGAATATCCAGAATTTCGTAAATTCAGCCTGAAATTGTGTACACTATATATGTACGGAATGTCTGGTTTTGCAGAAAAAATTGAATATCAAGAATTATGTAATTTCAACGGGAAATTGTGTACATTAATAGTACGGAATGTCTGGATTTGCAGAGAAGTTGAATATCCAGAATTCAACGGAAAATTGGGTAGGTTAAGTTTACGGAATGTCTGGATTTGCAGAGAAATTGAATATCCAGAATTTCGTAAATTCAGCCTGAAATTGTGTACACTATATATGTACGGAATGTCTGGATTTGCAGAAAAAATTGAATTTCAAGAATTATGTAAATTCAACGGAAATTGTGTACATTAATTGTACGGAATGTCTAGATTTACCGAGAAATTGAATATCCAGAATTTCGTAAATTCAGCCTGAAATTGTGTACATTATATCTGCACGGAATGTCTGGATTTACAGAGAAATTGAACATCCAGAACTTTGTAAATTCAGTGGGAAATTGTGTACATTAATTATACGGAATATCTGGATTTGCAGAGAAGTTAAATATCCAGAATTCAACGGAAAATTGGGTAGGTTAAGGTTACGGAATGTCTGGATTGGCAGAGAAATTGAATATCCAGAATTTCGTAAATTCAGCCTGAAATTGTGTACATTATATATGCACGGAATGTCTGGATTTACAGAGAAATTGAATATCTAGAACTTTTTAAATTCAACGCGAAATTGTGTACATTAATTGGATGGAATGTCTATATTTGCCGAAAAAGTGAATATCCAGAGGTGTGTAAATTTAACGGGAAATTTGGTAGGTTAAGTTTACGGAATGTCTGGATTTGCAGAGAAATTGAATATCCAGAACTATGTAAATTCAAGGGGAAATTGTGTACATTATTTATACAGAATGTCTGGATTTGCAGAGAAATTGAATATCCTGAATTCTACGGGAAATTGGGTAGGTTAAATTTACGGAATGTCAGGATCTACAGAGAAATTGAATATCCAGAATCTCGTAAATTTATCCTAAAATTGTGTACATTATATGTGTACGGAATATCTAGATTTCCAGAGAAATTGAGTATCCAGAAGTTTGTAAATTCAACGGGAAATTGTGTACATTAATTGTACGGAATGTCTAGATTTGCAGAGAAGTTGAATATCCAGAATTCAACGGAAAATTGGGTAGGTTAAGTTTACGGAATGTCTGGATTTGCAGAGAAATTGAATATCCAGAATTTCGTAAATTCAGCCAGAAATTGTGTACACTATATACGTACGGAATGTCTGGATCTGCAGAAAAAATTGAATTTCAAGAATTATGTAAATTCAACGGAAATTGTGTACATTAATTGTACGGAATGTCTGGATTGGCAGAGAAATTGAATATCCAGAATTCAACGGGAAATTGGGTAGGTTAAGTTTACGGAATGTCTAGATTTGCAGAGAAATTGAATATCCTGAACTATGTAAATTCAAGGGGAAATTGTGTACATTATTTGTACAGAATGTCTGGATTTGCAGAGAAATTGAATATCCAGAATTCAACGAGAAATTGGGTAGGTTAAATTTACGGAATGTCAGGATTTACAAAGAAATTGAATATCCAGAATCTCGTAAATTTATCCTAAAATTGTGTACATTATATGTGTACGGAATATCAAGATTTGCAGAGAAATTGAATATCCAGAAGTTTGTAAATTCAACGGGAAATTGTGTACATTAATTGTACGGAATGTCTGGATTTGCAGAGAAGTTGAATATCCAGAATTCAACGGAAAATTGGGTAGGTGAAGTTTACGGAAGGTCTAGATTTGCAGAGAAATTGAATATCCAGAATTTCGTAAATTCAGCCTGAAATTGTGTACACTATATATGTACGGAATGTCTGGATTTGCAGAAAAAATTGAATTTCAAGAATTATGTAAATTCAACGGAAATTGTTTACGTTAATTGTACGGAATGTCTGGATTTGCAGAGAAATTGAATATCCAGAATTTCGTAAATTCAGCCTGAAATTGTGTACACTATATATGTACGGAATGTCTGGATTTGCAGAAAAAATTGAATTTCAAGAATTATGTAAATTCAACGGAAATTGTGTACATTAATTGTACGGAATGTCTGGATTTGCAGAGAAATTGAATTTCCAGAATTCAACGGGAAATTGGGTAGGTTAAGTTTACGGAATGTCAAGATTTGCAGAGAAATTGAATATCCAGAACTATGTAAATTCAAGGGGATATTGTGTACATTATTTGTACAGAATGTCTGGATTTGCAGAGAAATTGAATATCCAGAATTCAACGAGAAATTGGGTAGGTTAAATTTACGGAATGTCAGGATTTACAAAGAAATTGAATATACAGAATCTCGAAAATTTATCCTAAAATTGTGTACATTATATGTGTACGGAATATCTAGATTTGCAGAGAAATTGAATATCCAGAAGTTTGTAAATTCAACGGGAAATTGTGTACATTAATTGTACAGAATGTCTGGATTTGCAGAGAAGTTGAATATCCAGAATTCAACGGAAAATTGGGTAGGTGAAGTTTACGGAATGTCTAGATTTGCAGAGAAATTGAATATCCAGAATTTCGTAAATTCAGCCTGAAATTGTGTACACTATATATGTACGGAATGTCTGGATTTGTAGAAAAAATTGAATTTCAAGAATTATGTAAATTCAACGGAAATTGTGTACATTAATTGTACGGAATGTCTGGATTGGTAGAGAAATTGAATATGCAGAATTTCTTAAATTCAGCCTGAAATTGTGTACATTATATATGTACTGAATATCTGGATTTGCGGAGAAATTAAATATCTAGAACTATGTATATTCAGCGGGAAATTGGGTAGGTTAAGTTTTTGGAATGTCTGGATTTGCGGAGAAATTGAACATCCAGAACTTTGTAAATTCAATGGGAAATTGTGTACATTAATTATACGGAATACCTGGATTTGCAGAGAAGCTGAATATCCAGAATTCAACGGAAAATTGGGTAGGTTAAGTTTACGGAATGTCTGGATTTGCAGAGAAATTGAATATCCAGAATTTCGTAAATTCAGCCTGAAATTGTGTACACTATATATGTACGGAATGTCTGGATTTGTAGAAAAAATTGAATTTCAAGAATTATGTAAATTCAACGGAAATTGTGTACATTAATTGTACGGAATGTCTGGATTGGTAGAGAAATTGAATATGCAGAATTTCTTAAATTCAGCCTGAAATTGTGTACATTATATATGTACTGAATATCTGGATTTGCGGAGAAATTAAATATCCAGAACTATGTATATTCAGCGGGAAATTGGGTAGGTTAAGTTTTTGGAATGTCTGGATTTGCGGAGAAATTGAACATTTAGAACTTTGTAAATTCAATGGGAAATTGTGTACATTAATTGTACGGAATATCTGGATTTGCAGAGAAGTTAAATATCCAGAATTCAACGGAAAATTGGGTAGGTTAATTTTACGGAATGTCTGGATTTGCAGAGAAATTGAATATCCAGAATTTCGTAAATTCAGCCTGAAATTGTGTACACTATATATGTACGGAATGTCTGGTTTTTCAGAAAAAATTGAATATCAAGAATTATGTAAATTCAACGGAAATTGTGTACATTAATTGTACGGAATGTCTGGATTTGCAGAGAAATTGAATATCCAGAATTTCGTAAATTCAACCTGAAATTGTGTATACTATATATGTACGGAATGTCTGGATTTGCAAAAAAAATTGAATTTCAAGAATTATGTAAATTCAACGGAAATTGTGTACATTAATTGTACGGAATGTCTGGATTGGCAGAGAAATTGAATATCCAGAATTTCTTAAATTCAGCCTGAAATTGTGTACATTATATATGTACTAAATATCTGGATTTGCGGAGAAATTAAATATCCAGAACTATGTATATTCAGCGGGAAATTGGGTAGGTTATGTTTTTGGAATGTCTGGATTTGCGGAGAAATTGAAAATCCAGAATTCAACGAGAAATTGGGTAGGTTAAATTTACGGAATGTCAGGATTTACAAAGAAATTGAATATACAGAATCTCGTAAATTTATCCTAAAATTGTGTACATTATATGTGTACGGAATATCTAGATTTGCAGAGAAATTGAATATCCAGAAGTTTGTAAATTCAACGGGAAATTGTGTACATTAATTGTACGGAATGTCTGGATTTGCAGAGAAGTTGAATATCCAGAATTCAACGAAAAATTGGGTAGGTGAAGTTTACGGAATGTCTAGATTTGCAGAGAAATTGAATATCCAGAATTTCGTAAATTTAGCCTGAAATTGTGTACACTATATATGTACGGAATGTCCGGATTTGCAGAAAAAATTGAATTTCAAGAATTATGTAAATTCAACGGAAATTGTGTACATTAATTGTACGGAATGTCTGGATTGGCAGAGAAATTGAATATCCAGAATTTCTTAAATTCAGCCTGAAATTGTGTACATTATATATGTACTAAATATCTGGATTTGCGGAGAAATTAAATATCCAGAACTATGTATATTCAGCGGGAAATTGGGTAGGTTATGTTTTTGGAATGTTTGGATTTGCGGAGAAATTGAACATCCAGAACTTTGTAAATTCAACGGGAAATTGTGTACATTAATAGTACGGAATGTCTGGATTTGCAGAGAAGTTGAATATCCAGAATTCAACGGAAAATTGGGTAGGTTAAGTTTACGGAATATCTGGATTTGCAGAGAAGTTAAATATCCAGAATTTAACGGAAAATTGGGTAGGTTAAGTTTACGGAATGTCTGGATTTGCAGAGAAATTGAATATCCAGAATTTCGTAAATTCAGCCTGAAATTGTGTACACTATATACGTACGGAATGTCTGGATTTGCAGAAAAAATTGAATTTCAAGAATTATGTAAATTCAACGGAAATTGTGTTCATTAATTGTACGGAATGTCTGGATTGGCAGAGAAATTGAATATCCAGAATTTCTTAAATTCAGCCTGAAATTGTGTACATTATATATGTACTAAATATCTGGATTTGCGGAGAAATTAAATATCCAGAACTATGTATATTCAGCGGGAAATTGGGTAGGTTATGTTTTTGGAATGTTTGGATTTGCGGAGAAATTGAACATCCAGAACTTTGTAAATTCAATGGGAAATAGTGTACATTAATTGTACGGAATATCTGGATTTGCAGAGAAGTTAAATATCCAGAATTTAACGGAAAATTGGGTAGGTTAACTTTACGGAATGTCTGGATTTGCAGAGAAATTGAATATCCAGAATTTCGTAAATTCAGCCTGAAATTGTGTACACTATATATGTACGGAATGTCTGGTTTTGCAGAAAAAATTGAATATCAAGAATTATGTAATTTCAACGGGAAATTGTGTACATTAATAGTACGGAATGTCTGGATTTGCAGAGAAGTTGAATATCCAGAATTCAACGGAAAATTGGGTAGGTTAAGTTTACGGAATGTCTGGATTTGCAGAGAAATTGAATATCCAGAATTTCGTAAATTCAGCCTGAAATTGTGTACACTATATATGTACGGAATGTCTGGATTTGCAGAAAAAATTGAATTTCAAGAATTATGTAAATTCAACGGAAATTGTGTACATTAATTGTACGGAATGTCTAGATTTACCGAGAAATTGAATATCCAGAATTTCGTAAATTCAGCCTGAAATTGTGTACATTATATCTGCACGGAATGTCTGGATTTACAGAGAAATTGAACATCCAGAACTTTGTAAATTCAGTGGGAAATTGTGTACATTAATTATACGGAATATCTGGATTTGCAGAGAAGTTAAATATCCAGAATTCAACGGAAAATTGGGTAGGTTAAGGTTACGGAATGTCTGGATTGGCAGAGAAATTGAATATCCAGAATTTCGTAAATTCAGCCTGAAATTGTGTACATTATATATGCACGGAATGTCTGGATTTACAGAGAAATTGAATATCTAGAACTTTTTAAATTCAACGCGAAATTGTGTACATTAATTGGATGGAATGTCTATATTTGCCGAAAAAGTGAATATCCAGAGGTGTGTAAATTTAACGGGAAATTTGGTAGGTTAAGTTTACGGAATGTCTGGATTTGCAGAGAAATTGAATATCCAGAACTATGTAAATTCAAGGGGAAATTGTGTACATTATTTGTACAGAATGTCTGGATTTGCAGAGAAATTGAATATCCTGAATTCTACGGGAAATTGGGTAGGTTAAATTTACGGAATGTCAGGATCTACAGAGAAATTGAATATCCAGAATCTCGTAAATTTATCCTAAAATTGTGTACATTATATGTGTACGGAATATCTAGATTTCCAGAGAAATTGAATATCCAGAAGTTTGTAAATTCAACGGGAAATTGTGTACATTAATTGTACGGAATGTCTAGATTTGCAGAGAAGTTGAATATCCAGAATTCAACGGAAAATTGGGTAGGTTAAGTTTACGGAATGTCTGGATTTGCAGAGAAATTGAATATCCAGAATTTCGTAAATTCAGCCAGAAATTGTGTACACTATATACGTACGGAATGTCTGGATCTGCAGAAAAAATTGAATTTCAAGAATTATGTAAATTCAACGGAAATTGTGTACATTAATTGTACGGAATGTCTGGATTGGCAGAGAAATTGAATATCCAGAATTCAACGGGAAATTGGGTAGGTTAAGTTTACGGAATGTCTAGATTTGCAGAGAAATTGAATATCCTGAACTATGTAAATTCAAGGGGAAATTGTGTACATTATTTGTATAGAATGTCTGGATTTGCAGAGAAATTGAATATCCAGAATTCAACGAGAAATTGGGTAGGTTAAATTTACGGAATGTCAGGATTTACAAAGAAATTGAATATCCAGAATCTCGTAAATTTATCCTAAAATTATGTACATTATATGTGTACGGAATATTAAGATTTGCAGAGAAATTGAATATCCAGAAGTTTGTAAATTCAACGGGAAATTGTGTACATTAATTGTACGGAATGTCTGGATTTGCAGAGAAGTTGAATATCCAGAATTCAACGGAAAATTGGGTAGGTGAAGTTTACGGAAGGTCTAGATTTGCAGAGAAATTGAATATCCAGAATTTCGTAAATTCAGCCTGAAATTGTGTACACTATATATGTACGGAATGTCTGGATTTGCAGAAAAAATTGAATTTCAAGAATTATGTAAATTCAACGGAAATTGTTTACGTTAATTGTACGGAATGTCTGGATTTGCAGAGAAATTGAATATCCAGAATTTCGTAAATTCAGCCTGAAATTGTGTACACTATATATGTACGGAATGTCTGGATTTGCAGAAAAAATTGAATTTCAAGAATTATGTAAATTCAACTGAAATTGTGTACATTAATTGTACGGAATGTCTGGATTTGCAGAGAAATTGAATTTCCAGAATTCAACGGGAAATTGGGTAGGTTAAGTTTACGGAATGTCAAGATTTGCAGAGAAATTGAATATCCAGAACTATGTAAATTCAAGGGGATATTGTGTACATTATTTGTACAGAATGTCTGGATTTGCAGAGAAATTGAATATCCAGAATTCAACGAGAAATTGGGTAGGTTAAATTTACGGAATGTCAGGATTTACAAAGAAATTGAATATACAGAATCTCGAAAATTTATCCTAAAATTGTGTACATTATATGTGTACGGAATATCTAGATTTGCAGAGAAATTGAATATCCAGAAGTTTGTAAATTCAACGGGAAATTGTGTACATTAATTGTACAGAATGTCTGGATTTGCAGAGAAGTTGAATATCCAGAATTCAACGGAAAATTGGGTAGGTGAAGTTTACGGAATGTCTAGATTTGCAGAGAAATTGAATATCCAGAATTTCGTAAATTCAGCCTGAAATTGTGTACACTATATATGTACGGAATGTCTGGATTTGTAGAAAAAATTGAATTTCAAGAATTATGTAAATTCAACGGAAATTGTGTACATTAATTGTACGGAATGTCTGGATTGGTAGAGAAATTGAATATCCAGAATTTCTTAAATTCAGCCTGAAATTGTGTACATTATATATGTACTGAATATCTGGATTTGCGGAGAAATTAAATATCTAGAACTATGTATATTCAGCGGGAAATTGGGTAGGTTAAGTTTTTGGAATGTCTGGATTTGCGGAGAAATTGAACATCCAGAACTTTGTAAATTCAATGGGAAATTGTGTACATTAATTATACGGAATACCTGGATTTGCAGAGAAGCTGAATATCCAGAATTCAACGGAAAATTGGGTAGGTTAAGTTTACGGAATGTCTGGATTTGCAGAGAAATTGAATATCCAGAATTTCGTAAATTCAGCCTGAAATTGTGTACACTATATATGTACGGAATGTCTGGTTTTGCAGAAAAAATTGAATATCAAGAATTATGTAATTTCAACGGGAAATTGTGTACATTAATAGTACGGAATGTCTGGATTTGCAGAGAAGTTGAATATCCAGAATTCAACGGAAAATTGGGTAGGTTAAGTTTACGGAATGTCTGGATTTCCAGAGAAATTGAATGTCCAGAATTTCATAAATTCAGCCTGAAATTGTGTACACTATATATGTAAGGAATGTCTGGATTTGCAGAAAAAATTGAATTTCAAGAATTATGTAAATTCAACGGAAATTGTGTACATTAATTGTACGGAATGTCTGGATTGGCAGAGAAATTGAATATCCAGAATTTCTTAAATTCAGCCTGAAATTGTGTACATTATATATGTACTGAATATCTGGATTTGCGGAGAAATTAAATATCCAGAACTATGTATATTCAGCGGGAAATTGGGTAGGTTAAGTTTTTGGAATGTCTGGATTTGCGGAGAAATTGAACATTTAGAACTTTTTAAATTCAATGGGAAATTGTGTACATTAATTGTACGGAATATCTGGATTTGCAGATCAGTTAAATATCCAGAATTCAACGGAAAATTGGGTAGGTTAATTTTACGGAATGTCTGGATTTGCAGAGAAATTGAATATCCAGAATTTCGTAAATTCAGCCTGAAATTGTGTACACTATATATGTACGGAATGTCTGGTTTTTCAGAAAAAATTGAATATCAAGAATTATGTAAATTCAACGGAAATTGTGTACATTAATTGTACGGAATGTCTGGATTTGCAGAGAAATTGAATATCCAGAATTTCGTAAATTCAACCTGAAATTGTGTATACTATATATGTACGGAATGTCTGGATTTGCAAAAAAAATTGAATTTCAAGAATTATGTAAATTCAACGGAAATTGTGTACATTAATTGTACGGAATGTCTGGATTGGCAGAGAAATTGAATATCCAGAATTTCTTAAATTCAGCCTGAAATTGTGTACATTATATATGTACTAAATATCTGGATTTGCGGAGAAATTAAATATCCAGAACTATGTATATTCAGCGGGAAATTGGGTAGGTTATGTTTTTGGAATGTCTGGATTTGCGGAGAAATTGAAAATCCAGAATTCAACGAGAAATTGGGTAGGTTAAATTTACGGAATGTCAGGATTTACAAAGAAATTGAATATACAGAATCTCGTAAATTTATCCTAAAATTGTGTACATTATATGTGTACGGAATATCTAGATTTGCAGAGAAATTGAATATCCAGAAGTTTGTAAATTCAACGGGAAATTGTGTACATTAATTGTACGGAATGTCTGGATTTGCAGAGAAGTTGAATATCCAGAATTCAACGAAAAATTGGGTAGGTGAAGTTTACGGAATGTCTAGATTTGCAGAGAAATTGAATATCCAGAATTTCGTAAATTTAGCCTGAAATTGTGTACACTATATATGTACGGAATGTCTGGATTTGCAGAAAAAATTGAATTTCAAGAATTATGTAAATTCAACGGAAATTGTGTACATTAATTGTACGGAATGTCTGGATTGGCAGAGAAATTGAATATCCAGAATTTCTTAAATTCAGCCTGAAATTGTGTACATTATATATGTACAGAATATCTGGATTTGCGGAGAAATTAAATATCTAGAACTATGTATATTCAGCGGGAAATTGGGTAGGTTAAGTTTTTGGAATGTCTGGATTTGCGGAGAAATTGAACATCCAGAACTTTGTAAATTCAATGGGAAATTGTGTACATTAATTATACGGAATACCTGGATTTGCAGAGAAGCTGAATATCCAGAATTCAACGGAAAATTGGGTAGGTTAAGTTTACGGAATGTCTGGATTTGCAGAGAAATTGAATATCCAGAATTTCGTAAATTCAGCCTGAAATTGTGTACACTATATATGTACGGAATGTCTGGTTTTGCAGAAAAAATTGAATATCAAGAATTATGTAATTTCAACGGGAAATTGTGTACATTAATAGTACGGAATGTCTGGATTTGCAGAGAAGTTGAATATCCAGAATTCAACGGAAAATTGGGTAGGTTAAGTTTACGGAATGTCTGGATTTCCAGAGAAATTGAATGTCCAGAATTTCATAAATTCAGCCTGAAATTGTGTACACTATATATGTAAGGAATGTCTGGATTTGCAGAAAAAATTGAATTTCAAGAATTATGTAAATTCAACGGAAATTGTGTACATTAATTGTACGGAATGTCTGGATTGGCAGAGAAATTGAATATCCAGAATTTCTTAAATTCAGCCTGAAATTGTGTACATTATATATGTACTGAATATCTGGATTTGCGGAGAAATTAAATATCCAGAACTATGTATATTCAGCGGGAAATTGGGTAGGTTAAGTTTTTGGAATGTCTGGATTTGCGGAGAAATTGAACATTTAGAACTTTGTAAATTCAATGGGAAATTGTGTACATTAATTGTACGGAATATCTGGATTTGCAGATAAGTTAAATATCCAGAATTCAACGGAAAATTGGGTAGGTTAATTTTACGGAATGTCTGGATTTGCAGAGAAATTGAATATCCAGAATTTCGTAAATTCAGCCTGAAATTGTGTACACTATATATGTACGGAATGTCTGGTTTTTCAGAAAAAATTGAATATCAAGAATTATGTAAATTCAACGGAAATTGTGTACAGTAATTGTACGGAATGTCTGGATTTGCAGAGAAATTGAATATCCAGAATTTCGTAAATTCAACCTGAAATTGTGTATACTATATATGTACGGAATGTCTGGATTTGCAAAAAAAATTGAATTTCAAGAATTATGTAAATTCAACGGAAATTGTGTACATTAATTGTACGGAATGTCTGGATTGGCAGAGAAATTGAATATCCAGAATTTCTTAAATTCAGCCTGAAATTGTGTACATTATATATGTACTAAATATCTGGATTTGCGGAGAAATTAAATATCCAGAACTATGTATATTCAGCGGGAAATTGGGTAGGTTATGTTTTTGGAATGTCTGGATTTGCGGAGAAATTGAAAATCCAGAATTCAACGAGAAATTGGGTAGGTTAAATTTACGGAATGTCAGGATTTACAAAGAAATTGAATATACAGAATCTCGTAAATTTATCCTAAAATTGTGTACATTATATGTGTACGGAATATCTAGATTTGCAGAGAAATTGAATATCCAGAAGTTTGTAAATTCAACGGGAAATTGTGTACATTAATTGTACGGAATGTCTGGATTTGCAGAGAAGTTGAATATCCAGAATTCAACGAAAAATTGGGTAGGTGAAGTTTACGGAATGTCTAGATTTGCAGAGAAATTGAATATCCAGAATTTCGTAAATTTAGCCTGAAATTGTGTACACTATATATGTACGGAATGTCTGGATTTGCAGAAAAAATTGAATTTCAAGAATTATGTAAATTCAACGGAAATTGTGTACATTAATTGTACGGAATGTCTGGATTGGCAGAGAAATTGAATATCCAGAATTTCTTAAATTCAGCCTGAAATTGTGTACATTATATATGTACAGAATATCTGGATTTGCGGAGAAATTAAATATCTAGAACTATGTATATTCAGCGGGAAATTGGGTAGGTTAAGTTTTTAGAATGTCTGGATTTGCGGAGAAATTGAACATCCAGAACTTTGTAAATTCAATGGGAAATTGTGTACATTAATTATACGGAATATCTGGATTTGCAGAGAAGCTGAATATCCAGAATTCAACGGAAAATTGGGTAGGTTAAGTTTACGGAATGTCTGGATTTGCAGAGAAATTGAATATCCAGAATTTCGTAAATTCAGCCTGAAATTGTGTACACTATATATGTACGGAATGTCTGGTTTTGCAGAAAAAATTGAATATCAAGAATTATGTAAATTCAACGGGAAATTGTGTACATTAATTGTTCGGAAAGTCTGGATTTGCAGAGAAGTTGAATATCCAGAATTCAACGGAAAATTGGGTAGGTTAAGTTTACGGAATGTCTGGATTGGCAGAGAAATTGAATATCCAGAATTTCGTAAATTCAGCCTGAAATTGTGTACATTATATATGCACGAAATGTCTGGATTTACAGAGAAATTGAATATCTAGAACTTTTTAAATTCAACGCGAAATTGTGTACATTAATTGGATGGAATGTCTATATTTGCCGAAAAAGTGAATATCCAGAGGTGTGTAAATTTAACGGGAAATTTGGTAGGTTAAGTTTACGGAATGTCTGGATTTGCAGAGAAATTGAATATCCAGAACTATGTAAATTCAAGGGGAAATTGTGTACATTATTTGTACAGAATGTCTGGATTTGCAGAGAAATTGAATATCCTGAATTCTACGGGAAATTGGGTAGGTTAAATTTACGGAATGTCAGGATCTACAGAGAAATTGAATATCCAGAATCTCGTAAATTTATCCTAAAATTGTGTACATTATATGTGTACGGAATATCTAGATTTCCAGAGAAATTGAATATCCAGAAGTTTGTAAATTCAACGGGAAATTGTGTACATTAATTGTACGGAATGTCTAGATTTGCAGAGAAGTTGAATATCCAGAATTCAACGGAAAATTGGGTAGGTTAAGTTTACGGAATGTCTGGATTTGCAGAGAAATTGAATATCCAGAATTTCGTAAATTCAGCCAGAAATTGTGTACACTATATACGTACGGAATGTCTGGATCTGCAGAAAAAATTGAATTTCAAGAATTATGTAAATTCAACGGAAATTGTGTACATTAATTGTACGGAATGTCTGGATTGGCAGAGAAATTGAATATCCAGAATTCAACGGGAAATTGGGTAGGTTAAGTTTACGGAATGTCTAGATTTGCAGAGAAATTGAATATCCTGAACTATGTAAATTCAAGGGGAAATTGTGTACATTATTTGTATAGAATGTCTGGATTTGCAGAGAAATTGAATATCCAGAATTCAACGAGAAATTGGGTAGGTTAAATTTACGGAATGTCAGGATTTACAAAGAAATTGAATATCCAGAATCTCGTAAATTTATCCTAAAATTGTGTACATTATATGTGTACGGAATATTAAGATTTGCAGAGAAATTGAATATCCAGAAGTTTGTAAATTCAACGGGAAATTGTGTACATTAATTGTACGGAATGTCTGGATTTGCAGAGAAGTTGAATATCCAGAATTCAACGGAAAATTGGGTAGGTGAAGTTTACGGAAGGTCTAGATTTGCAGAGAAATTGAATATCCAGAATTTCGTAAATTCAGCCTGAAATTGTGTACACTATATATGTACGGAATGTCTGGATTTGCAGAAAAAATTGAATTTCAAGAATTATGTAAATTCAACGGAAATTGTTTACGTTAATTGTACGGAATGTCTGGATTTGCAGAGAAATTGAATATCCAGAATTTCGTAAATTCAGCCTGAAATTGTGTACACTATATATGTACGGAATGTCTGGATTTACAGAAAAAATTGAATTTCAAGAATTATGTAAATTCAACTGAAATTGTGTACATTAATTGTACGGAATGTCTGGATTTGCAGAGAAATTGAATTTCCAGAATTCAACGGGAAATTGGGTAGGTTAAGTTTACGGAATGTCAAGATTTGCAGAGAAATTGAATATCCAGAACTATGTAAATTCAAGGGGATATTGTGTACATTATTTGTACAGAATGTCTGGATTTGCAGAGAAATTGAATATCCAGAATTCAACGAGAAATTGGGTAGGTTAAATTTACGGAATGTCAGGATTTACAAAGAAATTGAATATACAGAATCTCGAAAATTTATCCTAAAATTGTGTACATTATATGTGTACGGAATATCTAGATTTGCAGAGAAATTGAATATCCAGAAGTTTGTAAATTCAACGGGAAATTGTGTACATTAATTGTACAGAATGTCTGGATTTGCAGAGAAGTTGAATATCCAGAATTCAACGGAAAATTGGGTAGGTGAAGTTTACGGAATGTCTAGATTTGCAGAGAAATTGAATATCCAGAATTTCGTAAATTCAGCCTGAAATTGTGTACACTATATATGTACGGAATGTCTGGATTTGTAGAAAAAATTGAATTTCAAGAATTATGTAAATTCAACGGAAATTGTGTACATTAATTGTACGGAATGTCTGGATTGGTAGAGAAATTGAATATCTAGAATTTCTTAAATTCAGCCTGAAATTGTGTACATTATATATGTACTGAATATCTGGATTTGCGGAGAAATTAAATATCTAGAACTATGTATATTCAGCGGGAAATTGGGTAGGTTAAGTTTTTGGAATGTCTGGATTTGCGGAGAAATTGAACATCCAGAACTTTGTAAATTCAATGGGAAATTGTGTACATTAATTATACGGAATACCTGGATTTGCAGAGAAGCTGAATATCCAGAATTCAACGGAAAATTGGGTAGGTTAAGTTTACGGAATGTCTGGATTTGCAGAGAAATTGAATATCCAGAATTTCGTAAATTCAGCCTGAAATTGTGTACACTATATATGTACGGAATGTCTGGTTTTGCAGAAAAAATTGAATATCAAGAATTATGTAATTTCAACGGGAAATTGTGTACATTAATAGTACGGAATGTCTGGATTTGCAGAGAAGTTGAATATCCAGAATTCAACGGAAAATTGGGTAGGTTAAGTTTACGGAATGTCTGGATTTCCAGAGAAATTGAATGTCCAGAATTTCATAAATTCAGCCTGAAATTGTGTACACTATATATGTACGGAATGTCTGGATTTGCAGAAAAAATTGAATTTCAAGAATTATGTAAATTCAACGGAAATGGTGTACATTAATTGTACGGAATGTCTGGATTGGCAGAGAAATTGAATATCCAGAATTTCTTAAATTCAGCCTGAAATTGTGTACATTATATATGTACTGAATATCTGGATTTGCGGAGAAATTAAATATCCAGAACTATGTATATTCAGCGGGAAATTGGGTAGGTTAAGTTTTTGGAATGTCTGGATTTGCGGAGAAATTGAACATTTAGAACTTTGTAAATTCAATGGGAAATTGTGTACATTAATTGTACGGAATATCTGGATTTGCAGAGAAGTTAAATATCCAGAATTCAACGGAAAATTGGGTAGGTTAATTTTACGGAATGTCTGGATTTGCAGAGAAATTGAATATCCAGAATTTCGTAAATTCAGCCTGAAATTGTGTACACTATATATGTACGGAATGTCTGGTTTTTCAGAAAAAATTGAATATCAAGAATTATGTAAATTCAACGGAAATTGTGTACATTAATTGTACGGAATGTCTGGATTTGCAGAGAAATTGAATATCCAGAATTTCGTAAATTCAACCTGAAATTGTGTATACTATATATGTACGGAATGTCTGGATTTGCAAAAAAAATTGAATTTCAAGAATTATGTAAATTCAACGGAAATTGTGTACATTAATTGTACGGAATGTCTGGATTGGCAGAGAAATTGAATATCCAGAATTTCTTAAATTCAGCCTGAAATTGTGTACATTATATATGTACTAAATATCTGGATTTGCGGAGAAATTAAATATCCAGAACTATGTATATTCAGCGGGAAATTGGGTAGGTTATGTTTTTGGAATGTCTGGATTTGCGGAGAAATTGAAAATCCAGAATTCAACGAGAAATTGGGTAGGTTAAATTTACGGAATGTCAGGATTTACAAAGAAATTGAATATACAGAATCTCGTAAATTTATCCTAAAATTGTGTACATTATATGTGTACGGAATATCTAGATTTGCAGAGAAATTGAATATCCAGAAGTTTGTAAATTCAACGGGAAATTGTGTACATTAATTGTACGGAATGTCTGGATTTGCAGAGAAGTTGAATATCCAGAATTCAACGAAAAATTGGGTAGGTGAAGTTTACGGAATGTCTAGATTTGCAGAGAAATTGAATATCCAGAATTTCGTAAATTTAGCCTGAAATTGTGTACACTATATATGTACGGAATGTCTGGATTTGCAGAAAAAATTGAATTTCAAGAATTATGTAAATTCAACGGAAATTGTGTACATTAATTGTACGGAATGTCTGGATTGGCAGAGAAATTGAATATCCAGAATTTCTTAAATTCAGCCTGAAATTGTGTACATTATATATGTACAGAATATCTGGATTTGCGGAGAAATTAAATATCTAGAACTATGTATATTCAGCGGGAAATTGGGTAGGTTAAGTTTTTAGAATGTCTGGATTTGCGGAGAAATTGAACATCCAGAACTTTGTAAATTCAATGGGAAATTGTGTACATTAATTATACGGAATATCTGGATTTGCAGAGAAGCTGAATATCCAGAATTCAACGGAAAATTGGGTAGGTTAAGTTTACGGAATGTCTGGATTTGCAGAGAAATTGAATATCCAGAATTTCGTAAATTCAGCCTGAAATTGTGTACACTATATATGTACGGAATGTCTGGTTTTGCAGAAAAAATTGAATATCAATAATTATGTAAATTCAACGGGAAATTGTGTACATTAATTGTTCGGAAAGTCTGGATTTGCAGAGAAGTTGAATATCCAGAATTCAACGGAAAATTGGGTAGGTTAAGTTTACGGAATGTCTGGATTTGCAGAGAAATTGAATATCCAGAATTTCGTAAATTCAGCCTGAAATTGTGTACACTATATATGTACGGAATGTCTGGATTTGCAGAAAAAATTGAATTTCAAGAATTATGTAAATTCAACGGAAATTGTGTACATTAATTGTACGGAATGTCTGGATTGGCAGAGAAATTGAATATCTAGAATTTCTTAAATTCAGCCTGAAATTGTGTACATTATATATGTACTAAATATCTTGATTTGCGGAGAAATTAAATATCCAGAACTATGTATATTCAGCGGGAAATTGGGTAGGTTATGTTTTTGGAATGTCTGGATTTGCGGAGAAATTGAACATCCAGAACTTTGTAAATTCAATGGGAAATTGTGTACATTAATTGTATGGAATATCTGGATTTGCAGAGAAGTTAAATATCCAGAATTTAACGGAAAATTGGGTAGGTTAAGTTTACGGAATGTCTGGATTTGCAGAGAAATTGAATATCCAGAATTTCGTAAATTCAGCCTGAAATTGTGTACACTATATATGTACGGAATGTCTGGTTTTGCAGAAAAAATTGAATATCAAGAATTATGTAAATTCAACGGAAATTGTGTACATTAATTGTACGGAATGTCTGGATTTACAGAGAAATTGGATATCCAGAATTTCGTAAATTCAGCCTGAAATTGTGTACATTATATATGCACGGAATGTCTGGATTTACAGAGAAATTGAATATCCAGTACTTTTTAAATTCAACGGGAAATTGTGTACATTAATTGGATGGAATGTCTATATTTGCCGAAAAATTGAATATCCAGAGGTGTGTTAATTTAACGGGAAATTTGGTAGGTTAAGTTTACGGAATGTCTGGATTTGCAGAGAAATTGAATATCCAGAACTATGTAAATTCAAGGGGAAATTGTGTACATTATTTGTACAGAATGTCTGGATTTGCAGAAAAATTGAATATCCAGAATTCAACGAGAAATTGGGTAGGTTAAATTTACGGAATGTCAGGATTTACAAAGAAATTGAATATACAGAATCTCGTAAATTTATCCTAAAATTGTGTACATTATATGTGTACGGAATATCTAGATTTGCAGAGAAATTGAATATCCAGAAGTTTGTAAATTCAACGGGAAATTGTGTACATTAATTGTACGGAATGTCTGGATTTGCAGAGAAGTTGAATATCCAGAATTCAACGGAAAATTGGGTAGGTGAAGTTTACGGAATGTCTAGATTTGCAGAGAAATTGAATATCCAGAATTTCGTAAATTCAGCCTGAAATTGTGTACACTATATATGTACGGAATGTCTGGATTTGCAGAAAAAATTGAATTTCAAGAATTATGTAAATTCAACGGAAATTGTGTACATTAATTGTACGGAATGTCTGGATTGGCAGAGAAATTGAATATCCAGAATTTCTTAAATTCAGCCTGAAATTGTGTACATTATATATGTACTGAATATCTGGATTTGCGGAGAAATTAAATATCTAGAACTATGTATATTCAGCGGGAAATTGGGTAGGTTAAGTTTTTAGAATGTCTGGATTTGCGGAGAAATTGAACATCCAGAACTTTGTAAATTCAATGGGAAATTGTGTACATTAATTATACGGAATATCTGGATTTGCAGAGAAGCTGAATATCCAGAATTCAACGGAAAATTGGGTAGGTTAAGTTTACGGAATGTCTGAATTTGCAGAGAAATTGAATATCCAGAATTTCGTAAATTCAGCATGAAATTGTGTACACTATATATGTACGGAATGTCAGGTTTTGCAGAAAAAATTGAATATCAAGAATTATGTAAATTCAACGGGAAATTGTGTACATTAATTGTACGGAATGTCTGGATTTGCAGAGAAGTTGAATATCCAGAATTCAACGGAAAATTGGGTAGGTTAAGTTTACGGAATGTCTGGATTTGCAGAGAAATTGAATATCCAGAATTTCGTAAATTCAGCCTGAAATTGTGTACACTATATATGTACGGAATGTCTGGATTTGCAGAAAAAATTGAATTTCAACAATTATGTAAATTCAACGGAAATTGTGTACATTAATTGTACGGAATGTCTGGATTGGCAGAGAAATTGAATATCCAGAATTTCTTAAATTCAGCCTGAAATTGTGTACATTATATATGTACTAAATATCTGGATTTGCGGAGAAATTAAATATCCAGAACTATGTATATTCAGCGGGAAATTGGGTAGGTTATGTTTTTGGAATGTCTGGATTTGCGGAGAAATTGAACATCCAGAACTTTGTAAATTCAATGGGAAATTGTGTACATTAATTGTACGGAATATCTGGATTTGCAGAGAAGTTAAATATCCAGAATTTAACGGAAAATTGGGTAAGTTAAGTTTACGGAATGTCTGGATTTGCAGAGAAATTGAATATCCAGAACTTCGTAAATTCAGCCTGAAATTGTGTACACTATATATGTACGGAATGTCTGGATTTACAGAGAAATTGAATATCCAGAACTTTTTAAATTCAACGGGAAATTGTGTACATTAATTGGATGGAATGTCTATATTTGCCGAAAAATTGAATATCCAGAGGTGTGTAAATTTAATGGGAAATTTGGTAGGTTAAGTTTACGGAATGTCTGGATTTGCAGAGAAATTGAATATCCAGAACTATGTAAATTCAAGGGGAAATTGTGTACATTATTTGTACAGAATGTCTGGATTTGCAGAGAAATTGAATATCCAGAATTCTACGGGAAATTGGGTAGGTTAAATTTACGGAATGTCAGGATCTACAGAGAAATTGAATATCCAGAATCTCGTAAATTTATCCTAAAATTGTGTACATTATATGTGTACGGAATATCTAGATTTGCAGAGAAATTGAATATCCAGAAGTTTGTAAATTCAACGGGAAATTGTGTACATTAATTGTACGGAATGTCTGGATTTGCAGAGAAGTTGAATATCCAGAATTCAACGGAAAATTGGGTAGGTTAAGTTAACGGAATGTTTGGATTTGCAGAGAAATTGAATATCCAGAATTTCGTAAATTCAGCCTGAAATTGTGTACACTATATATGTACGGAATGTCTGGATTTGCAGAAAAAATTGAATTTCAAGAATTATGTAAATTCAACGGAAATTGTGTACATTAATTGTACGGAATGTCTGGATTGGCAAAGAAATTGAATATCCAGAATTTCTTAAAGTCAGCCTGAAATTGTGTACATTATATATGTACTGAATATCTGGATTTGCGGAGAAATTAAATATCTAGAACTATGTATATTCAGCGGGAAATTGGGTAGGTTAAGTTTTTAGAATGTCTGGATTTGCGGAGAAATTGAACATCCAGAACTTTGTAAATTCAATGGGAAATTGTGTACATTAATTGTACGGAATATCTGGATTTGCAGAGAAGCTGAATATCCAGAATTCAACGGAAAATTGGGTAGGTTAAGTTTACGGAATGTCTGGATTTGTAGAGAAATTGAATATCCAGAATTTCGTAAATTCAGCCTGAAATTGTGTACACTATATATGTACGGAATGTCAGGTTTTGCAGAAAAAATTGAATATCAAGAATTATGTAAATTCAACGGGAAATTGTGTACATTAATTGTACGGAATGTCTGGATTTGCAGAGAAGTTGAATATCCAGAATTCACCGGAAAATTGGGTAGGTTAAGTTTACGGAATGTCTGGATTTGCAGAGAAATTGAATATCCAGAATTTCGTAAACTTAGCCTGAAATTGTGTACACTATATATGTACGGAATGTCTGGATTTGCAGAAAAAATTGAATTTCAACAATTATGTAAATTCAACGGAAATTGTGCACATTAATTGTACGGAATGTCTGGATTGGCAGAGAAATTGAATATCCAGAATTTCTTAAATTCAGCCTGAAATTGTGTACATTATATATGTACTAAATATCTGGATTTGCGGAGAAATTAAATATCCAGAACTATGTATATTCAGCGGCAAATTGGGTAGGTTATGTTTTTGGAATGTCTGGATTTGCGGAGAAATTGAACATCCAGAACTTTGTAAATTCAATGGGAAATTGTGTACATTAATTGTACGGAATATCTGGATTTGCAGAGAAGTTAAATATCCAGAATTTAACGGAAAATTGGGTAAGTTAAGTTTACGGAATGTCTGGATTTGCAGAGAAATTGAATATCCAGAACTTCGTAAATTCAGCCTGAAATTGTGTACACTATATATGTACGGAATGTCTGGTTTTGCAGAAAAAATTGAATATCAAGAATTGTGTAAATTCAACGGAAATTGTGTACATTAATTGTACGGAATGTCTGGATTTGCAGAGAAATTGAATATCCAGAATTTCGTAAATTCAGCCAGAAATTGTGTACAATATATATGCACGGAATGTCTGGATTTACAGAGAAATTGAATATCCAGAACTTTTTAAATTCAACGGGAAATTGTGTACATTAATTGAATGGAATGTCTATATTTGCCGAAAAATTGAATATCCAGAGGTGTGTAAATTTAACGGGAAATTTGGTAGGTTAAGTTTACGGAATGTCTGGATTTGCAGAGAAATTGAATATCCAGAACTATGTAAATTCAAGGGGAAATTGTGTACATTATTTGTACAGAATGTCTGGATTTGCAGAGAAATTGAATATCCAGAATTCTACGGGAAATTGGGTAGGTTAAATTTACGGAATGTCAGGATCTACAGAGAAATTGAATATCCAGAATCTCGTAAATTTATCCTAAAATTGTGTACATTATATGTGTACGTAATATCTAGATTTGCAGAGAAATTAAATATCCAGAAGTTTGTAAATTCAACGGGAAATTGTCTACATTAATTGTACGGAATGTCTGGATTTGCAGAGAAGTTGAATATCCAGAATTCAACGGAAAATTGGTAGGTTAAGTTTACGGAATGTCTAGATTTGCAGAGAAATTGAATATCCAGAATTCAACGGGAAATTGGGTAGGTTAAGTTTACGGAATGTCTAGATTTGCAGAGAAGTTGAATATCCAGAACAATGTAAATTCAAGGGGAAATTGTGTCCATTGTTTGTACAGAATGTCTGGATTTGCAGAGAAATTGAATATCCAGAATTCAACGAGAAATAGGGTAGGTTAAATTTACGGAATGTCAGGATTTACAATGATATTGAATATCCAGAATCTCGTAAATTTATCCTAAAATTGTGTACATTATATGTGTACGGAATATCTAGATTTGCAGAGAAATTGAATATCCAGAAGTTTGTAAATTCAACGGGAAATTGTGTACATTAATTGTACGGAATGTCTGGATTTGCAGAGAAGTTGAATATCCAGAATTCAACGGAAAATTGGGTAGGTTAAGTTTACGGAATGTCTGGATTTGCAGAGAAATTGAATATCCAGAATTTCGTAAATTCAGCCTGAAATTGTGTACACTATATATGTACGGAATGTCTGGATTTGCAGAAAAAATTGAATTTCAAGAATTATGTAAATTCAACGGAAATTGTGTACATTAATTGTACGGAATGTCTGGATTGGCAAAGAAATTGAATATCCAGAATTTCTTAAATTCAGCCTGAAATTGTGTACATTACATATGTACTGAATATCTGGATTTGCGGAGAAATTAAATATCTAGAACTATGTATATTCAGCGGGAAATTGGGTAGGTTAAGTTTTTAGAATGTCTGGATTTGCGGAGAAATTGAACATCCAGAACTTTGTAAATTCAATGGGAAATTGTGTACATTAATTGTACGGAATATCTGGATTTGCAGAGAAGCTGAATATCCAGAATTCAACGGAAAATTGGGTAGGTTAAGTTTACGGAATGTCTGGATTTGTAGAGAAATTGAATATCCAGAATTTCGTAAATTCAGCCTGAAATTGTGTACACTATATATGTACGGAATGTCAGGTTTTGCAGAAAAAATTGAATATCAAGAATTATGTAAATTCAACGGGAAATTGTGTACATTAATTGTACGGAATGTCTGGATTTGCAGAGAAGTTGAATATCCAGAATTCACCGGAAAATTGGGTAGGTTAAGTTTACGGAATGTCTGGATTTGCAGAGAAATTGAATATCCAGAATTTCGTAAACTTAGCCTGAAATTGTGTACACTATATATGTACGGAATGTCTGGATTTGCAGAAAAAATTGAATTTCAACAATTATGTAAATTCAACGGAAATTGTGCACATTAATTGTACGGAATGTCTGGATTGGCAGAGAAATTGAATATCCAGAATTTCTTAAATTCAGCCTGAAATTGTGTACATTATATATGTACTAAATATCTGGATTTGCGGAGAAATTAAATATCCAGAACTATGTATATTCAGCGGCAAATTGGGTAGGTTATGTTTTTGGAATGTCTGGATTTGCGGAGAAATTGAACATCCAGAACTTTGTAAATTCAATGGGAAATTGTGTACATTAATTGTACGGAATATCTGGATTTGCAGAGAAGTTAAATATCCAGAATTTAACGGAAAATTGGGTAAGTTAAGTTTACGGAATGTCTGGATTTGCAGAGAAATTGAATATCCAGAACTTCGTAAATTCAGCCTGAAATTGTGTACACTATATATGTACGGAATGTCTGGTTTTGCAGAAAAAATTGAATATCAAGAATTGTGTAAATTCAACGGAAATTGTGTACATTAATTGTACGGAATGTCTGGATTTGCAGAGAAATTGAATATCCAGAATTTCGTAAATTCAGCCAGAAATTGTGTACAATATATATGCACGGAATGTCTGGATTTACAGAGAAATTGAATATCCAGAACTTTTTAAATTCAACGGGAAATTGTGTACATTAATTGAATGGAATGTCTATATTTGCCGAAAAATTGAATATCCAGAGGTGTGTAAATTTAACGGGAAATTTGGTAGGTTAAGTTTACGGAATGTCTGGATTTGCAGAGAAATTGAATATCCAGAACTATGTAAATTCAAGGGGAAATTGTGTACATTATTTGTACAGAATGTCTGGATTTGCAGAGAAATTGAATATCCAGAATTCTACGGGAAATTGGGTAGGTTAAATTTACGGAATGTCAGGATCTACAGAGAAATTGAATATCCAGAATCTCGTAAATTTATCCTAAAATTGTGTACATTATATGTGTACGTAATATCTAGATTTGCAGAGAAATTAAATATCCAGAAGTTTGTAAATTCAACGGGAAATTGTCTACATTAATTGTACGGAATGTCTGGATTTGCAGAGAAGTTGAATATCCAGAATTCAACGGAAAATTGGTAGGTTAAGTTTACGGAATGTCTAGATTTGCAGAGAAATTGAATATCCAGAATTCAACGGGAAATTGGGTAGGTTAAGTTTACGGAATGTCTAGATTTGCAGAGAAGTTGAATATCCAGAACAATGTAAATTCAAGGGGAAATTGTGTCCATTGTTTGTACAGAATGTCTGGATTTGCAGAGAAATTGAATATCCAGAATTCAACGAGAAATAGGGTAGGTTAAATTTACGGAATGTCAGGATTTACAATGATATTGAATATCCAGAATCTCGTAAATTTATCCTAAAATTGTGTACATTATATGTGTACGGAATATCTAGATTTGCAGAGAAATTGAATATCCAGAAGTTTGTAAATTCAACGGGAAATTGTGTACATTAATTGTACGGAATGTCTGGATTTGCAGAGAAGTTGAATATCCAGAATTCAACGGAAAATTGGGTAGGTTAAGTTTACGGAATGTCTGGATTTGCAGAGAAATTGAATATCCAGAATTTCGTAAATTCAGCCTGAAATTGTGTACACTATATATGTACGGAATGTCTGGATTTGCAGAAAAAATTGAATTTCAAGAATTATGTAAATTCAACGGAAATTGTGTACATTAATTGTACGGAATGTCTGGATTGGCAAAGAAATTGAATATCCAGAATTTCTTAAATTCAGCCTGAAATTGTGTACATTACATATGTACTGAATATCTGGATTTGCGGAGAAATTAAATATCTAGAACTATGTATATTCAGCGGGAAATTGGGTAGGTTAAGTTTTTAGAATGTCTGGATTTGCGGAGAAATTGAACATCCAGAACTTTGTAAATTCAATGGGAAATTGTGTACATTAATTGTACGGAATATCTGGATTTGCAGAGAAGCTGAATATCCAGAATTCAACGGAAAATTGGGTAGGTTAAGTTTACGGAATGTCTGGATTTGTAGAGAAATTGAATATCCAGAATTTCGTAAATTCAGCCTGAAATTGTGTACACTATATATGTACGGAATGTCAGGTTTTGCAGAAAAAATTGAATATCAAGAATTATGTAAATTCAACGGGAAATTGTGTACATTAATTGTACGGAATGTCTGGATTTGCAGAGAAGTTGAATATCCAGAATTCACCGGAAAATTGGGTAGGTTAAGTTTACGGAATGTCTGGATTTGCAGAGAAATTGAATATCCAGAATTTCGTAAACTTAGCCTGAAATTGTGTACACTATATATGTACGGAATGTCTGGATTTGCAGAAAAAATTGAATTTCAACAATTATGTAAATTCAACGGAAATTGTGCACATTAATTGTACGGAATGTCTGGATTGGCAGAGAAATTGAATATCCAGAATTTCTTAAATTCAGCCTGAAATTGTGTACATTATATATGTACTAAATATCTGGATTTGCGGAGAAATTAAATATCCAGAACTATGTATATTCAGCGGCAAATTGGGTAGGTTATGTTTTTGGAATGTCTGGATTTGCGGAGAAATTGAACATCCAGAACTTTGTAAATTCAATGGGAAATTGTGTACATTAATTGTACGGAATATCTGGATTTGCAGAGAAGTTAAATATCCAGAATTTAACGGAAAATTGGGTAAGTTAAGTTTACGGAATGTCTAGATTTGCAGAGAAATTGAATATCCAGAACTTCGTAAAGGAAATTGGGTAGGTTAAGTTTACGGAATGTCTAGATTTGCAGAGAAGTTGAATATCCAGAACAATGTAAATTCAAGGGGAAATTGTGTCCATTGTTTGTACAGAATGTCTGGATTTGCAGAGAAATTGAATATCCAGAATTCAACGAGAAATAGGGTAGGTTAAATTTACGGAATGTCAGGATTTACAATGATATTGAATATCCAGAATCTCGTAAATTTATCCTAAAATTGTGTACATTATATGTGTACGGAATATCTAGATTTGCAGAGAAATTGAATATCCAGAAGTTTGTAAATTCAACGGGAAATTGTGTACATTAATTGTACGGAATGTCTGGATTTGCAGAGAAGTTGAATATCCAGAATTCAACGGAAAATTGGGTAGGTTAAGTTAACGGAATGTTTGGATTTGCAGAGAAATTGAATATCCAGAATTTCGTAAATTCAGCCTGAAATTGTGTACACTATATATGTACGGAATGTCTGGATTTGCAGAAAAAATTGAATTTCAAGAATTATGTAAATTCAACGGAAATTGTGTACATTAATTGTACGGAATGTCTGGATTGGCAAAGAAATTGAATATCCAGAATTTCTTAAATTCAGCCTGAAATTGTGTACATTACATATGTACTGAATATCTGGATTTGCGGAGAAATTAAATATCTAGAACTATGTATATTCAGCGGGAAATTGGGTAGGTTAAGTTTTTAGAATGTCTGGATTTGCGGAGAAATTGAACATCCAGAACTTTGTAAATTCAATGGGAAATTGTGTACATTAATTGTACGGAATATCTGGATTTGCAGAGAAGCTGAATATCCAGAATTCAACGGAAAATTGGGTAGGTTAAGTTTACGGAATGTCTGGATTTGTAGAGAAATTGAATATCCAGAATTTCGTAAATTCAGCCTGAAATTGTGTACACTATATATGTACGGAATGTCAGGTTTTGCAGAAAAAATTGAATATCAAGAATTATGTAAATTCAACGGGAAATTGTGTACATTAATTGTACGGAATGTCTGGATTTGCAGAGAAGTTGAATATCCAGAATTCACCGGAAAATTGGGTAGGTTAAGTTTACGGAATGTCTGGATTTGCAGAGAAATTGAATATCCAGAATTTCGTAAACTTAGCCTGAAATTGTGTACACTATATATGTACGGAATGTCTGGATTTGCAGAAAAAATTGAATTTCAACAATTATGTAAATTCAACGGAAATTGTGCACATTAATTGTACGGAATGTCTGGATTGGCAGAGAAATTGAATATCCAGAATTTCTTAAATTCAGCCTGAAATTGTGTACATTATATATGTACTAAATATCTGGATTTGCGGAGAAATTAAATATCCAGAACTATGTATATTCAGCGGCAAATTGGGTAGGTTATGTTTTTGGAATGTCTGGATTTGCGGAGAAATTGAACATCCAGAACTTTGTAAATTCAATGGGAAATTGTGTACATTAATTGTACGGAATATCTGGATTTGCAGAGAAGTTAAATATCCAGAATTTAACGGAAAATTGGGTAAGTTAAGTTTACGGAATGTCTGGATTTGCAGAGAAATTGAATATCCAGAACTTCGTAAATTCAGCCTGAAATTGTGTACACTATATATGTACGGAATGTCTGGTTTTGCAGAAAAAATTGAATATCAAGAATTGTGTAAATTCAACGGAAATTGTGTACATTAATTGTACGGAATGTCTGGATTTGCAGAGAAATTGAATATCCAGAATTTCGTAAATTCAGCCAGAAATTGTGTACAATATATATGCACGGAATGTCTGGATTTACAGAGAAATTGAATATCCAGAACTTTTTAAATTCAACGGGAAATTGTGTACATTAATTGAATGGAATGTCTATATTTGCCGAAAAATTGAATATCCAGAGGTGTGTAAATTTAACGGGAAATTTGGTAGGTTAAGTTTACGGAATGTCTGGATTTGCAGAGAAATTGAATATCCAGAACTATGTAAATTCAAGGGGAAATTGTGTACATTATTTGTACAGAATGTCTGGATTTGCAGAGAAATTGAATATCCAGAATTCTACGGGAAATTGGGTAGGTTAAATTTACGGAATGTCAGGATCTACAGAGAAATTGAATATCCAGAATCTCGTAAATTTATCCTAAAATTGTGTACATTATATGTGTACGTAATATCTAGATTTGCAGAGAAATTAAATATCCAGAAGTTTGTAAATTCAACGGGAAATTGTCTACATTAATTGTACGGAATGTCTGGATTTGCAGAGAAGTTGAATATCCAGAATTCAACGGAAAATTGGTAGGTTAAGTTTACGGAATGTCTAGATTTGCAGAGAAATTGAATATCCAGAATTCAACGGGAAATTGGGTAGGTTAAGTTTACGGAATGTCTAGATTTGCAGAGAAGTTGAATATCCAGAACAATGTAAATTCAAGGGGAAATTGTGTCCATTGTTTGTACAGAATGTCTGGATTTGCAGAGAAATTGAATATCCAGAATTCAACGAGAAATAGGGTAGGTTAAATTTACGGAATGTCAGGATTTACAATGATATTGAATATCCAGAATCTCGTAAATTTATCCTAAAATTGTGTACATTATATGTGTACGGAATATCTAGATTTGCAGAGAAATTGAATATCCAGAAGTTTGTAAATTCAACGGGAAATTGTGTACATTAATTGTACGGAATGTCTGGATTTGCAGAGAAGTTGAATATCCAGAATTCAACGGAAAATTGGGTAGGTTAAGTTTACGGAATGTCTGGATTTGCAGAGAAATTGAATATCCAGAATTTCGTAAATTCAGCCTGAAATTGTGTACACTATATATGTACGGAATGTCTGGATTTGCAGAAAAAATTGAATTTCAAGAATTATGTAAATTCAACGGAAATTGTGTACATTAATTGTACGGAATGTCTGGATTGGCAAAGAAATTGAATATCCAGAATTTCTTAAATTCAGCCTGAAATTGTGTACATTACATATGTACTGAATATCTGGATTTGCGGAGAAATTAAATATCTAGAACTATGTATATTCAGCGGGAAATTGGGTAGGTTAAGTTTTTAGAATGTCTGGATTTGCGGAGAAATTGAACATCCAGAACTTTGTAAATTCAATGGGAAATTGTGTACATTAATTGTACGGAATATCTGGATTTGCAGAGAAGCTGAATATCCAGAATTCAACGGAAAATTGGGTAGGTTAAGTTTACGGAATGTCTGGATTTGTAGAGAAATTGAATATCCAGAATTTCGTAAATTCAGCCTGAAATTGTGTACACTATATATGTACGGAATGTCAGGTTTTGCAGAAAAAATTGAATATCAAGAATTATGTAAATTCAACGGGAAATTGTGTACATTAATTGTACGGAATGTCTGGATTTGCAGAGAAGTTGAATATCCAGAATTCACCGGAAAATTGGGTAGGTTAAGTTTACGGAATGTCTGGATTTGCAGAGAAATTGAATATCCAGAATTTCGTAAACTTAGCCTGAAATTGTGTACACTATATATGTACGGAATGTCTGGATTTGCAGAAAAAATTGAATTTCAACAATTATGTAAATTCAACGGAAATTGTGCACATTAATTGTACGGAATGTCTGGATTGGCAGAGAAATTGAATATCCAGAATTTCTTAAATTCAGCCTGAAATTGTGTACATTATATATGTACTAAATATCTGGATTTGCGGAGAAATTAAATATCCAGAACTATGTATATTCAGCGGCAAATTGGGTAGGTTATGTTTTTGGAATGTCTGGATTTGCGGAGAAATTGAACATCCAGAACTTTGTAAATTCAATGGGAAATTGTGTACATTAATTGTACGGAATATCTGGATTTGCAGAGAAGTTAAATATCCAGAATTTAACGGAAAATTGGGTAAGTTAAGTTTACGGAATGTCTGGATTTGCAGAGAAATTGAATATCCAGAACTTCGTAAATTCAGCCTGAAATTGTGTACACTATATATGTACGGAATGTCTGGTTTTGCAGAAAAAATTGAATATCAAGAATTGTGTAAATTCAACGGAAATTGTGTACATTAATTGTACGGAATGTCTGGATTTGCAGAGAAATTGAATATCCAGAATTTCGTAAATTCAGCCAGAAATTGTGTACAATATATATGCACGGAATGTCTGGATTTACAGAGAAATTGAATATCCAGAACTTTTTAAATTCAACGGGAAATTGTGTACATTAATTGAATGGAATGTCTATATTTGCCGAAAAATTGAATATCCAGAGGTGTGTAAATTTAACGGGAAATTTGGTAGGTTAAGTTTACGGAATGTCTGGATTTGCAGAGAAATTGAATATCCAGAACTATGTAAATTCAAGGGGAAATTGTGTACATTATTTGTACAGAATGTCTGGATTTGCAGAGAAATTGAATATCCAGAATTCTACGGGAAATTGGGTAGGTTAAATTTACGGAATGTCAGGATCTACAGAGAAATTGAATATCCAGAATCTCGTAAATTTATCCTAAAATTGTGTACATTATATGTGTACGTAATATCTAGATTTGCAGAGAAATTAAATATCCAGAAGTTTGTAAATTCAACGGGAAATTGTCTACATTAATTGTACGGAATGTCTGGATTTGCAGAGAAGTTGAATATCCAGAATTCAACGGAAAATTGGTAGGTTAAGTTTACGGAATGTCTAGATTTGCAGAGAAATTGAATATCCAGAATTCAACGGGAAATTGGGTAGGTTAAGTTTACGGAATGTCTAGATTTGCAGAGAAGTTGAATATCCAGAACAATGTAAATTCAAGGGGAAATTGTGTCCATTGTTTGTACAGAATGTCTGGATTTGCAGAGAAATTGAATATCCAGAATTCAACGAGAAATAGGGTAGGTTAAATTTACGGAATGTCAGGATTTACAATGATATTGAATATCCAGAATCTCGTAAATTTATCCTAAAATTGTGTACATTATATGTGTACGGAATATCTAGATTTGCAGAGAAATTGAATATCCAGAAGTTTGTAAATTCAACGGGAAATTGTGTACATTAATTGTACGGAATGTCTGGATTTGCAGAGAAGTTGAATATCCAGAATTCAACGGAAAATTGGGTAGGTTAAGTTTACGGAATGTCTGGATTTGCAGAGAAATTGAATATCCAGAATTTCGTAAATTCAGCCTGAAATTGTGTACACTATATATGTACGGAATGTCTGGATTTGCAGAAAAAATTGAATTTCAAGAATTATGTAAATTCAACGGAAATTGTGTACATTAATTGTACGGAATGTCTGGATTGGCAAAGAAATTGAATATCCAGAATTTCTTAAATTCAGCCTGAAATTGTGTACATTACATATGTACTGAATATCTGGATTTGCGGAGAAATTAAATATCTAGAACTATGTATATTCAGCGGGAAATTGGGTAGGTTAAGTTTTTAGAATGTCTGGATTTGCGGAGAAATTGAACATCCAGAACTTTGTAAATTCAATGGGAAATTGTGTACATTAATTGTACGGAATATCTGGATTTGCAGAGAAGCTGAATATCCAGAATTCAACGGAAAATTGGGTAGGTTAAGTTTACGGAATGTCTGGATTTGTAGAGAAATTGAATATCCAGAATTTCGTAAATTCAGCCTGAAATTGTGTACACTATATATGTACGGAATGTCAGGTTTTGCAGAAAAAATTGAATATCAAGAATTATGTAAATTCAACGGGAAATTGTGTACATTAATTGTACGGAATGTCTGGATTTGCAGAGAAGTTGAATATCCAGAATTCACCGGAAAATTGGGTAGGTTAAGTTTACGGAATGTCTGGATTTGCAGAGAAATTGAATATCCAGAATTTCGTAAACTTAGCCTGAAATTGTGTACACTATATATGTACGGAATGTCTGGATTTGCAGAAAAAATTGAATTTCAACAATTATGTAAATTCAACGGAAATTGTGCACATTAATTGTACGGAATGTCTGGATTGGCAGAGAAATTGAATATCCAGAATTTCTTAAATTCAGCCTGAAATTGTGTACATTATATATGTACTAAATATCTGGATTTGCGGAGAAATTAAATATCCAGAACTATGTATATTCAGCGGCAAATTGGGTAGGTTATGTTTTTGGAATGTCTGGATTTGCGGAGAAATTGAACATCCAGAACTTTGTAAATTCAATGGGAAATTGTGTACATTAATTGTACGGAATATCTGGATTTGCAGAGAAGTTAAATATCCAGAATTTAACGGAAAATTGGGTAAGTTAAGTTTACGGAATGTCTGGATTTGCAGAGAAATTGAATATCCAGAACTTCGTAAATTCAGCCTGAAATTGTGTACACTATATATGTACGGAATGTCTGGTTTTGCAGAAAAAATTGAATATCAAGAATTGTGTAAATTCAACGGAAATTGTGTACATTAATTGTACGGAATGTCTGGATTTGCAGAGAAATTGAATATCCAGAATTTCGTAAATTCAGCCAGAAATTGTGTACAATATATATGCACGGAATGTCTGGATTTACAGAGAAATTGAATATCCAGAACTTTTTAAATTCAACGGGAAATTGTGTACATTAATTGAATGGAATGTCTATATTTGCCGAAAAATTGAATATCCAGAGGTGTGTAAATTTAACGGGAAATTTGGTAGGTTAAGTTTACGGAATGTCTGGATTTGCAGAGAAATTGAATATCCAGAACTATGTAAATTCAAGGGGAAATTGTGTACATTATTTGTACAGAATGTCTGGATTTGCAGAGAAATTGAATAT
This sequence comes from Quercus tomentella, assembly GCA_028535165.1. Lineage (NCBI taxonomy): Eukaryota > Viridiplantae > Streptophyta > Magnoliopsida > Fagales > Fagaceae > Quercus > Quercus tomentella. The sequence goes on from JAPQVY010000156.1 coordinate 51,427,769, forward strand.
CCAGAATTCTACGGGAAATTGGGTAGGTTAAATTTACGGAATGTCAGGATCTACAGAGAAATTGAATATCCAGAATCTCGTAAATTTATCCTAAAATTGTGTACATTATATGTGTACGTAATATCTAGATTTGCAGAGAAATTAAATATCCAGAAGTTTGTAAATTCAACGGGAAATTGTCTACATTAATTGTACGGAATGTCTGGATTTGCAGAGAAGTTGAATATCCAGAATTCAACGGAAAATTGGTAGGTTAAGTTTACGGAATGTCTAGATTTGCAGAGAAATTGAATATCCAGAATTCAACGGGAAATTGGGTAGGTTAAGTTTACGGAATGTCTAGATTTGCAGAGAAGTTGAATATCCAGAACAATGTAAATTCAAGGGGAAATTGTGTCCATTGTTTGTACAGAATGTCTGGATTTGCAGAGAAATTGAATATCCAGAATTCAACGAGAAATAGGGTAGGTTAAATTTACGGAATGTCAGGATTTACAATGATATTGAATATCCAGAATCTCGTAAATTTATCCTAAAATTGTGTACATTATATGTGTACGGAATATCTAGATTTGCAGAGAAATTGAATATCCAGAAGTTTGTAAATTCAACGGGAAATTGTGTACATTAATTGTACGGAATGTCTGGATTTGCAGAGAAGTTGAATATCCAGAATTCAACGGAAAATTGGGTAGGTTAAGTTTACGGAATGTCTGGATTTGCAGAGAAATTGAATATCCAGAATTTCGTAAATTCAGCCTGAAATTGTGTACACTATATATGTACGGAATGTCTGGATTTGCAGAAAAAATTGAATTTCAAGAATTATGTAAATTCAACGGAAATTGTGTACATTAATTGTACGGAATGTCTGGATTGGCAAAGAAATTGAATATCCAGAATTTCTTAAATTCAGCCTGAAATTGTGTACATTACATATGTACTGAATATCTGGATTTGCGGAGAAATTAAATATCTAGAACTATGTATATTCAGCGGGAAATTGGGTAGGTTAAGTTTTTAGAATGTCTGGATTTGCGGAGAAATTGAACATCCAGAACTTTGTAAATTCAATGGGAAATTGTGTACATTAATTGTACGGAATATCTGGATTTGCAGAGAAGCTGAATATCCAGAATTCAACGGAAAATTGGGTAGGTTAAGTTTACGGAATGTCTGGATTTGTAGAGAAATTGAATATCCAGAATTTCGTAAATTCAGCCTGAAATTGTGTACACTATATATGTACGGAATGTCAGGTTTTGCAGAAAAAATTGAATATCAAGAATTATGTAAATTCAACGGGAAATTGTGTACATTAATTGTACGGAATGTCTGGATTTGCAGAGAAGTTGAATATCCAGAATTCACCGGAAAATTGGGTAGGTTAAGTTTACGGAATGTCTGGATTTGCAGAGAAATTGAATATCCAGAATTTCGTAAACTTAGCCTGAAATTGTGTACACTATATATGTACGGAATGTCTGGATTTGCAGAAAAAATTGAATTTCAACAATTATGTAAATTCAACGGAAATTGTGCACATTAATTGTACGGAATGTCTGGATTGGCAGAGAAATTGAATATCCAGAATTTCTTAAATTCAGCCTGAAATTGTGTACATTATATATGTACTAAATATCTGGATTTGCGGAGAAATTAAATATCCAGAACTATGTATATTCAGCGGCAAATTGGGTAGGTTATGTTTTTGGAATGTCTGGATTTGCGGAGAAATTGAACATCCAGAACTTTGTAAATTCAATGGGAAATTGTGTACATTAATTGTACGGAATATCTGGATTTGCAGAGAAGTTAAATATCCAGAATTTAACGGAAAATTGGGTAAGTTAAGTTTACGGAATGTCTGGATTTGCAGAGAAATTGAATATCCAGAACTTCGTAAATTCAGCCTGAAATTGTGTACACTATATATGTACGGAATGTCTGGTTTTGCAGAAAAAATTGAATATCAAGAATTGTGTAAATTCAACGGAAATTGTGTACATTAATTGTACGGAATGTCTGGATTTGCAGAGAAATTGAATATCCAGAATTTCGTAAATTCAGCCAGAAATTGTGTACAATATATATGCACGGAATGTCTGGATTTACAGAGAAATTGAATATCCAGAACTTTTTAAATTCAACGGGAAATTGTGTACATTAATTGAATGGAATGTCTATATTTGCCGAAAAATTGAATATCCAGAGGTGTGTAAATTTAACGGGAAATTTGGTAGGTTAAGTTTACGGAATGTCTGGATTTGCAGAGAAATTGAATATCCAGAACTATGTAAATTCAAGGGGAAATTGTGTACATTATTTGTACAGAATGTCTGGATTTGCAGAGAAATTGAATATCCAGAATTCTACGGGAAATTGGGTAGGTTAGGTTTACGGAATGTCTAGATTTGCAGAGAAGTTGAATATCCAGAACAATGTAAATTCAAGGGGAAATTGTGTCCATTGTTTGTACAGAATGTCTGGATTTGCAGAGAAATTGAATATCCAGAATTCAACGAGAAATAGGGTAGGTTAAATTTACGGAATGTCAGGATTTACAATGATATTGAATATCCAGAATCTCGTAAATTTATCCTAAAATTGTGTACATTATATGTGTACGGAATATCTAGATTTGCAGAGAAATTGAATATCCAGAAGTTTGTAAATTCAACGGGAAATTGTGTACATTAATTGTACGGAATGTCTGGATTTGCAGAGAAGTTGAATATCCAGAATTCAACGGAAAATTGGGTAGGTTAAGTTTACGGAATGTCTGGATTTGCAGAGAAATTGAATATCCAGAATTTCGTAAATTCAGCCTGAAATTGTGTACACTATATATGTACGGAATGTCTGGATTTGCAGAAAAAATTGAATTTCAAGAATTATGTAAATTCAACGGAAATTGTGTACATTAATTGTACGGAATGTCTGGATTGGCAAAGAAATTGAATATCCAGAATTTCTTAAATTCAGCCTGAAATTGTGTACATTATATATGTACTGAATATCTGGATTTGCGGAGAAATTAAATATCTAGAACTATGTATATTCAGCGGGAAATTGGGTAGGTTAAGTTTTTAGAATGTCTGGATTTGCGGAGAAATTGAACATCCAGAACTTTGTAAATTCAATGGGAAATTGTGTACATTAATTGTACGGAATATCTGGATTTGCAGAGAAGCTGAATATCCAGAATTCAACGGAAAATTGGGTAGGTTAAGTTTACGGAATGTCTGGATTTGTAGAGAAATTGAATATCCAGAATTTCGTAAATTCAGCCTGAAATTGTGTACACTATATATGTACGGAATGTCAGGTTTTGCAGAAAAAATTGAATATCAAGAATTATGTAAATTCAACGGGAAATTGTGTACATTAATTGTACGGAATGTCTGGATTTGCAGAGAAGTTGAATATCCAGAATTCACCGGAAAATTGGGTAGGTTAAGTTTACGGAATGTCTGGATTTGCAGAGAAATTGAATATCCAGAATTTCGTAAACTTAGCCTGAAATTGTGTACACTATATATGTACGGAATGTCTGGATTTGCAGAAAAAATTGAATTTCAACAATTATGTAAATTCAACGGAAATTGTGCACATTAATTGTACGGAATGTCTGGATTGGCAGAGAAATTGAATATCCAGAATTTCTTAAATTCAGCCTGAAATTGTGTACATTATATATGTACTAAATATCTGGATTTGCGGAGAAATTAAATATCCAGAACTATGTATATTCAGCGGCAAATTGGGTAGGTTATGTTTTTGGAATGTCTGGATTTGCGGAGAAATTGAACATCCAGAACTTTGTAAATTCAATGGGAAATTGTGTACATTAATTGTACGGAATATCTGGATTTGCCGAGAAGTTAAATATCCAGAATTTAACGGAAAATTGGGTAAGTTAAGTTTACGGAATGTCTGGATTTGCAGAGAAATTGAATATCCAGAACTTCGTAAATTCAGCCTGAAATTGTGTACACTATATATGTACGGAATGTCTGGTTTTGCAGAAAAAATTGAATATCAAGAATTGTGTAAATTCAACGGAAATTGTGTACATTAATTGTACGGAATGTCTGGATTTGCAGAGAAATTGAATATCCAGAATTTCGTAAATTCAGCCAGAAATTGTGTACAATATATATGCACGGAATGTCTGGATTTACAGAGAAATTGAATATCCAGAACTTTTTAAATTCAACGGGAAATTGTGTACATTAATTGAATGGAATGTCTATATTTGCCGAAAAATTGAATATCCAGAGGTGTGTAAATTTAACGGGAAATTTGGTAGGTTAAGTTTACGGAATGTCTGGATTTGCAGAGAAATTGAATATCCAGAACTATGTAAATTCAAGGGGAAATTGTGTACATTATTTGTACAGAATGTCTGGATTTGCAGAGAAATTGAATATCCAGAATTCTACGGGAAATTGGGTAGGTTAAGTTTACGGAATGTCTAGATTTGCAGAGAAGTTGAATATCCAGAACAATGTAAATTCAAGGGGAAATTGTGTCCATTGTTTGTACAGAATGTCTGGATTTGCAGAGAAATTGAATATCCAGAATTCAACGAGAAATAGGGTAGGTTAAATTTACGGAATGTCAGGATTTACAATGATATTGAATATCCAGAATCTCGTAAATTTATCCTAAAATTGTGTACATTATATGTGTACGGAATATCTAGATTTGCAGAGAAATTGAATATCCAGAAGTTTGTAAATTCAACGGGAAATTGTGTACATTAATTGTACGGAATGTCTGGATTTGCAGAGAAGTTGAATATCCAGAATTCAACGGAAAATTGGGTAGGTTAAGTTTACGGAATGTCTGGATTTGCAGAGAAATTGAATATCCAGAATTTCGTAAATTCAGCCTGAAATTGTGTACACTATATATGTACGGAATGTCTGGATTTGCAGAAAAAATTGAATTTCAAGAATTATGTAAATTCAACGGAAATTGTGTACATTAATTGTACGGAATGTCTGGATTGGCAAAGAAATTGAATATCCAGAATTTCTTAAATTCAGCCTGAAATTGTGTACATTATATATGTACTGAATATCTGGATTTGCGGAGAAATTAAATATCTAGAACTATGTATATTCAGCGGGAAATTGGGTAGGTTAAGTTTTTAGAATGTCTGGATTTGCGGAGAAATTGAACATCCAGAACTTTGTAAATTCAATGGGAAATTGTGTACATTAATTGTACGGAATATCTGGATTTGCAGAGAAGCTGAATATCCAGAATTCAACGGAAAATTGGGTAGGTTAAGTTTACGGAATGTCTGGATTTGTAGAGAAATTGAATATCCAGAATTTCGTAAATTCAGCCTGAAATTGTGTACACTATATATGTACGGAATGTCAGGTTTTGCAGAAAAAATTGAATATCAAGAATTATGTAAATTCAACGGGAAATTGTGTACATTAATTGTACGGAATGTCTGGATTTGCAGAGAAGTTGAATATCCAGAATTCACCGGAAAATTGGGTAGGTTAAGTTTACGGAATGTCTGGATTTGCAGAGAAATTGAATATCCAGAATTTCGTAAACTTAGCCTGAAATTGTGTACACTATATATGTACGGAATGTCTGGATTTGCAGAAAAAATTGAATTTCAACAATTATGTAAATTCAACGGAAATTGTGCACATTAATTGTACGGAATGTCTGGATTGGCAGAGAAATTGAATATCCAGAATTTCTTAAATTCAGCCTGAAATTGTGTACATTATATATGTACTAAATATCTGGATTTGCGGAGAAATTAAATATCCAGAACTATGTATATTCAGCGGCAAATTGGGTAGGTTATGTTTTTGGAATGTCTGGATTTGCGGAGAAATTGAACATCCAGAACTTTGTAAATTCAATGGGAAATTGTGTACATTAATTGTACGGAATATCTGGATTTGCAGAGAAGTTAAATATCCAGAATTTAACGGAAAATTGGGTAAGTTAAGTTTACGGAATGTCTGGATTTGCAGAGAAATTGAATATCCAGAACTTCGTAAATTCAGCCTGAAATTGTGTACACTATATATGTACGGAATGTCTGGTTTTGCAGAAAAAATTGAATATCAAGAATTGTGTAAATTCAACGGAAATTGTGTACATTAATTGTACGGAATGTCTGGATTTGCAGAGAAATTGAATATCCAGAATTTCGTAAATTCAGCCAGAAATTGTGTACAATATATATGCACGGAATGTCTGGATTTACAGAGAAATTGAATATCCAGAACTTTTTAAATTCAACGGGAAATTGTGTACATTAATTGAATGGAATGTCTATATTTGCCGAAAAATTGAATATCCAGAGGTGTGTAAATTTAACGGGAAATTTGGTAGGTTAAGTTTACGGAATGTCTGGATTTGCAGAGAAATTGAATATCCAGAACTATGTAAATTCAAGGGGAAATTGTGTACATTATTTGTACAGAATGTCTGGATTTGCAGAGAAATTGAATATCCAGAATTCTACGGGAAATTGGGTAGGTTAAATTTACGGAATGTCAGGATCTACAGAGAAATTGAATATCCAGAATCTCGTAAATTTATCCTAAAATTGTGTACATTATATGTGTACGTAATATCTAGATTTGCAGAGAAATTAAATATCCAGAAGTTTGTAAATTCAACGGGAAATTGTCTACATTAATTGTACGGAATGTCTGGATTTGCAGAGAAGTTGAATATCCAGAATTCAACGGAAAATTGGTAGGTTAAGTTTACGGAATGTCTAGATTTGCAGAGAAATTGAATATCCAGAATTCAACGGGAAATTGGGTAGGTTAAGTTTACGGAATGTCTAGATTTGCAGAGAAGTTGAATATCCAGAACAATGTAAATTCAAGGGGAAATTGTGTCCATTGTTTGTACAGAATGTCTGGATTTGCAGAGAAATTGAATATCCAGAATTCAACGAGAAATAGGGTAGGTTAAATTTACGGAATGTCAGGATTTACAATGATATTGAATATCCAGAATCTCGTAAATTTATCCTAAAATTGTGTACATTATATGTGTACGGAATATCTAGATTTGCAGAGAAATTGAATATCCAGAAGTTTGTAAATTCAACGGGAAATTGTGTACATTAATTGTACGGAATGTCTGGATTTGCAGAGAAGTTGAATATCCAGAATTCAACGGAAAATTGGGTAGGTTAAGTTTACGGAATGTCTGGATTTGCAGAGAAATTGAATATCCAGAATTTCGTAAATTCAGCCTGAAATTGTGTACACTATATATGTACGGAATGTCTGGATTTGCAGAAAAAATTGAATTTCAAGAATTATGTAAATTCAACGGAAATTGTGTACATTAATTGTACGGAATGTCTGGATTGGCAAAGAAATTGAATATCCAGAATTTCTTAAATTCAGCCTGAAATTGTGTACATTATATATGTACTGAATATCTGGATTTGCGGAGAAATTAAATATCTAGAACTATGTATATTCAGCGGGAAATTGGGTAGGTTAAGTTTTTAGAATGTCTGGATTTGCGGAGAAATTGAACATCCAGAACTTTGTAAATTCAATGGGAAATTGTGTACATTAATTGTACGGAATATCTGGATTTGCAGAGAAGCTGAATATCCAGAATTCAACGGAAAATTGGGTAGGTTAAGTTTACGGAATGTCTGGATTTGTAGAGAAATTGAATATCCAGAATTTCGTAAATTCAGCCTGAAATTGTGTACACTATATATGTACGGAATGTCAGGTTTTGCAGAAAAAATTGAATATCAAGAATTATGTAAATTCAACGGGAAATTGTGTACATTAATTGTACGGAATGTCTGGATTTGCAGAGAAGTTGAATATCCAGAATTCACCGGAAAATTGGGTAGGTTAAGTTTACGGAATGTCTGGATTTGCAGAGAAATTGAATATCCAGAATTTCGTAAACTTAGCCTGAAATTGTGTACACTATATATGTACGGAATGTCTGGATTTGCAGAAAAAATTGAATTTCAACAATTATGTAAATTCAACGGAAATTGTGCACATTAATTGTACGGAATGTCTGGATTGGCAGAGAAATTGAATATCCAGAATTTCTTAAATTCAGCCTGAAATTGTGTACATTATATATGTACTAAATATCTGGATTTGCGGAGAAATTAAATATCCAGAACTATGTATATTCAGCGGCAAATTGGGTAGGTTATGTTTTTGGAATGTCTGGATTTGCGGAGAAATTGAACATCCAGAACTTTGTAAATTCAATGGGAAATTGTGTACATTAATTGTACGGAATATCTGGATTTGCAGAGAAGTTAAATATCCAGAATTTAACGGAAAATTGGGTAAGTTAAGTTTACGGAATGTCTGGATTTGCAGAGAAATTGAATATCCAGAACTTCGTAAATTCAGCCTGAAATTGTGTACACTATATATGTACGGAATGTCTGGTTTTGCAGAAAAAATTGAATATCAAGAATTGTGTAAATTCAACGGAAATTGTGTACATTAATTGTACGGAATGTCTGGATTTGCAGAGAAATTGAATATCCAGAATTTCGTAAATTCAGCCAGAAATTGTGTACAATATATATGCACGGAATGTCTGGATTTACAGAGAAATTGAATATCCAGAACTTTTTAAATTCAACGGGAAATTGTGTACATTAATTGAATGGAATGTCTATATTTGCCGAAAAATTGAATATCCAGAGGTGTGTAAATTTAACGGGAAATTTGGTAGGTTAAGTTTACGGAATGTCTGGATTTGCAGAGAAATTGAATATCCAGAACTATGTAAATTCAAGGGGAAATTGTGTACATTATTTGTACAGAATGTCTGGATTTGCAGAGAAATTGAATATCCAGAATTCTACGGGAAATTGGGTAGGTTAAATTTACGGAATGTCAGGATCTACAGAGAAATTGAATATCCAGAATCTCGTAAATTTATCCTAAAATTGTGTACATTATATGTGTACGTAATATCTAGATTTGCAGAGAAATTAAATATCCAGAAGTTTGTAAATTCAACGGGAAATTGTCTACATTAATTGTACGGAATGTCTGGATTTGCAGAGAAGTTGAATATCCAGAATTCAACGGAAAATTGGTAGGTTAAGTTTACGGAATGTCTAGATTTGCAGAGAAATTGAATATCCAGAATTCAACGGGAAATTGGGTAGGTTAAGTTTACGGAATGTCTAGATTTGCAGAGAAGTTGAATATCCAGAACAATGTAAATTCAAGGGGAAATTGTGTCCATTGTTTGTACAGAATGTCTGGATTTGCAGAGAAATTGAATATCCAGAATTCAACGAGAAATAGGGTAGGTTAAATTTACGGAATGTCAGGATTTACAATGATATTGAATATCCAGAATCTCGTGAATTTATCCTAAAATTGTGTACATTATATGTGTACGGAATATCTAGATTTGCAGAGAAATTGAATATCCAGAAGTTTGTAAATTCAACGGGAAATTGTGTACATTAATTGTACGGAATGTCTGGATTTGCAGAGAAGTTGAATATCCAGAATTCAACGGAAAATTGGGTAGGTTAAGTTTACGGAATGTCTGGATTTGCAGAGAAATTGAATATCCAGAATTTCGTAAATTCAGCCTGAAATTGTGTACACTATATATGTACGGAATGTCTGGATTTGCAGAAAAAATTGAATTTCAAGAATTATGTAAATTCAACGGAAATTGTGTACATTAATTGTACGGAATGTCTGGATTGGCAAAGAAATTGAATATCCAGAATTTCTTAAATTCAGCCTGAAATTGTGTACATTAAATATGTACTGAATATCTGGATTTGCGAAGAAATTAAATATCAAGAACTATGTATATTCAGCGGGAAATTGGGTAGGTTAAGTTTTTAGAATGTCTGGATTTGCGGAGAAATTGAACATCCAGAACTTTGTAAATTCAATGGGAAATTGTGTACATTAATTGTACGGAATATCTGGATTTGCAGAGAAGCTGAATATCCAGAATTCAACGGAAAATTGGGTAGGTTAAGTTTACGGAATGTCTGGATTTGTAGAGAAATTGAATATCCAGAATTTCGTAAATTCAGCCTGAAATTGTGTACACTATATATGTACGGAATGTCAGGTTTTGCAGAAAAAATTGAATATCAAGAATTATGTAAATTCAACGGGAAATTGTGTACATTAATTGTACGGAATGTCTGGATTTGCAGAGAAGTTGAATATCCAGAATTCACCGGAAAATTGGGTAGGTTAAGTTTACGGAATGTCTGGATTTGCAGAGAAATTGAATATCCAGAATTTCGTAAACTTAGCCTGAAATTGTGTACACTATATATGTACGGAATGTCTGGATTTGCAGAAAAAATTGAATTTCAACAATTATGTAAATTCAACGGAAATTGTGCACATTAATTGTACGGAATGTCTGGATTGGCAGAGAAATTGAATATCCAGAATTTCTTAAATTCAGCCTGAAATTGTGTACATTATATATGTAATAAATATCTGGATTTGCGGAGAAATTAAATATCCAGAACTATGTATATTCAGCGGCAAATTGGGTAGGTTTTGTTTTTGGAATGTCTGGATTTGCGGAGAAATTGAACATCCAGAACTTTGTAAATTCAATGGGAAATTGTGTACATTAATTGTACTGAATATCTGGATTTGCAGAGAAGTTAAATATCCAGAATTTAACGGAAAATTGGGTAAGTTAAGTTTACGGAATGTCTGGATTTGCAGAGAAATTGAATATCCAGAACTTCGTAAATTCAGCCTGAAATTGTGTACACTATATATGTACGGAATGTCTGGTTTTGCAGAAAAAATTGAATATCAAGAATTGTGTAAATTCAACGGAAATTGTGTACATTAATTGTACGGAATGTCTGGATTTGCAGAGAAATTGAATATCCAGAATTTCGTAAATTCAGCCAGAAATTGTGTACAATATATATGCACGGAATGTCTGGATTTACAGAGAAATTGAATATCCAGAACTTTTTAAATTCAACGGGAAATTGTGTACATTAATTGAATGGAATGTCTATATTTGCCGAAAAATTGAATATCCAGAGGTGTGTAAATTTAACGGGAAATTTGGTAGGTTAAGTTTACGGAATGTCTGGATTTGCAGAGAAATTGAATATCCAGAACTATGTAAATTCAAGGGGAAATTGTGTACATTATTTGTACAGAATGTCTGGATTTGCAGAGAAATTGAATATCCAGAATTCTACGGGAAATTGGGTAGGTTAAATTTACGGAATGTCAGGATCTACAGAGAAATTGAATATCCAGAATCTCGTAAATTTATCCTAAAATTGTGTACATTATATGTGTACGTAATATCTAGATTTGCAGAGAAATTAAATATCCAGAAGTTTGTAAATTCAACGGGAAATTGTCTACATTAATTGTACGGAATGTCTGGATTTGCAGAGAAGTTGAATATCCAGAATTCAACGGAAAATTGGTAGGTTAAGTTTACGGAATGTCTAGATTTGCAGAGAAATTGAATATCCAGAATTCAACGGGAAATTGGGTAGGTTAAGTTTACGGAATGTCTAGATTTGCAGAGAAGTTGAATATCCAGAACAATGTAAATTCAAGGGGAAATTGTGTCCATTGTTTGTACAGAATGTCTGGATTTGCAGAGAAATTGAATATCCAGAATTCAACGAGAAATAGGGTAGGTTAAATTTACGGAATGTCAGGATTTACAATGATATTGAATATCCAGAATCTCGTAAATTTATCCTAAAATTGTGTACATTATATGTGTACGGAATATCTAGATTTGCAGAGAAATTGAATATCCAGAAGTTTGTAAATTCAACGGGAAATTGTGTACATTAATTGTACGGAATGTCTGGATTTGCAGAGAAGTTGAATATCCAGAATTCAACGGAAAATTGGGTAGGTTAAGTTTACGGAATGTCTGGATTTGCAGAGAAATTGAATATCCAGAATTTCGTAAATTCAGCCTGAAATTGTGTACACTATATATGTACGGAATGTCTGGATTTGCAGAAAAAATTGAATTTCAAGAATTATGTAAATTCAACGGAAATTGTGTACATTAATTGTACGGAATGTCTGGATTGGCAAAGAAATTGAATATCCAGAATTTCTTAAATTCAGCCTGAAATTGTGTACATTATATATGTACTGAATATCTGGATTTGCGGAGAAATTAAATATCTAGAACTATGTATATTCAGCGGTAAATTGGGTAGGTTAAGTTTTTAGAATGTCTGGATTTGCGGAGAAATTGAACATCCAGAACTTTGTAAATTCAATGGGAAATTGTGTACATTAATTGTACGGAATATCTGGATTTGCAGAGAAGCTGAATATCCAGAATTCAACGGAAAATTGGGTAGGTTAAGTTTACGGAATGTCTGGATTTGTAGAGAAATTGAATATCCAGAATTTCGTAAATTCAGCCTGAAATTGTGTACACTATATATGTACGGAATGTCAGGTTTTGCAGAAAAAATTGAATATCAAGAATTATGTAAATTCAACGGGAAATTGTGTACATTAATTGTACGGAATGTCTGGATTTGCAGAGAAGTTGAATATCCAGAATTCACCGGAAAATTGGGTAGGTTAAGTTTACGGAATGTCTGGATTTGCAGAGAAATTGAATATCCAGAATTTCGTAAACTTAGCCTGAAATTGTGTACACTATATATGTACGGAATGTCTGGATTTGCAGAAAAAATTGAATTTCAACAATTATGTAAATTCAACGGAAATTGTGCACATTAATTGTACGGAATGTCTGGATTGGCAGAGAAATTGAATATCCAGAATTTCTTAAATTCAGCCTGAAATTGTGTACATTATATATGTACTAAATATCTGGATTTACGGAGAAATTAAATATCCAGAACTATGTATATTCAGCGGCAAATTGGGTAGGTTATGTTTTTGGAATGTCTGGATTTGCGGAGAAATTGAACATCCAGAACTTTGTAAATTCAATGGGAAATTGTGTACATTAATTGTACGGAATATCTGGATTTGCAGAGAAGTTAAATATCCAGAATTTAACGGAAAATTGGGTAAGTTAAGTTTACGGAATGTCTGGATTTGCAGAGAAATTGAATATCCAGAACTTCGTAAATTCAGCCTGAAATTGTGTACACTATATATGTACGGAATGTCTGGTTTTGCAGAAAAAATTGAATATCAAGAATTGTGTAAATTCAACGGAAATTGTGTACATTAATTGTACGGAATGTCTGGATTTGCAGAGAAATTGAATATCCAGAATTTCGTAAATTCAGCCAGAAATTGTGTACAATATATATGCACGGAATGTCTGGATTTACAGAGAAATTGAATATCCAGAACTTTTTAAATTCAACGGGAAATTGTGTACATTAATTGAATGGAATGTCTATATTTGCCGAAAAATTGAATATCCAGAGGTGTGTAAATTTAACGGGAAATTTGGTAGGTTAAGTTTACGGAATGTCTGGATTTGCAGAGAAATTGAATATCCAGAACTATGTAAATTCAAGGGGAAATTGTGTACATTATTTGTACAGAATGTCTGGATTTGCAGAGAAATTGAATATCCAGAATTCTACGGGAAATTGGGTAGGTTAAATTTACGGAATGTCAGGATTTATAAAGAAATTGAATATACAGAATCTCGTAAATTTATCCTAAAATTGTGTACATTATATGTGTAGGGAATATCTATATTTGCAGAGAAATTGAATATCCAGAAGTTTGTAAATTCAACGGGAAATTGTGTACATTAATTGTACGGAATGTCTGGATTTGCAGAGAAGTTGAATATCCAGAATTCAACGAAGAATTGGGTAGGTGAAGTTTACGGAATGTCTAGATTTGCAGAGAAATTGAATATCCAGAATTTCGTAAATTTAGCCTGAAATTGTGTACACTATATATGTACGGAATGTCCGTATTTGCAGAAAAAATTTAATTTCAAGAATTATGTAATTTCAACGGAAATTGGGTACATTAGTTGTACGGAATGTCTGGATTGGCAGAGAAATTGAATATCCAGAATTTCTTAAATTCAGCCTGAAATTGTGTACATTATATATGTACTGAATATCTGGATTTGCGGAGAAATTAAATATCTAGAACTATGTATATTCAGCGGGAAATTGGGTAGGTTAAGTTTTTAGAATGTCTGGATTTGCAGAGAAATTGAACATCCAGAACTTTGTAAATTCAATGGGAAATTGTGTACATTAATTATACGGAATATCTGGATTTGCAGAGAAGCTGAATATCCAGAATTCAACGGAAAATTGGGTAGGTTAAGTTTACGGAATTTCTGGATTTGCAGAGAAATTGAATATCCAGAATTTCGTAAATTCAGCCTGAAATTGTGTACACTATATATGTACGGAATGTCTGGTTTTGCAGAAAAAATTGAATATCAAGAATTATGTAAATTCATCGGAAATTGTGTACATTAATTGTACGGAATGTCTGGATTTGCAGAGAAATTGAATATCCAGAATTTCGTAAATTCAGCCTGAAATTGTGTACACTATATATGTACGGAATGTCTGGATTTGCAGAAAAAATTGAATTTCAAGAATTATGTAAATTCAATGGAAATTGTGTACATTAATTGTACGGAATGTCTGGATTTGCAGAGAAATTGAATATCCAGAATTCAACGAGAAATAGGGCAGGTCAAATTTACGGAATGTCAGGATTTACAAAGAAATTGAATATCCAGAATCTCGTAAATTTATCCTAAAATTGTGTACATTATATGTGTACGGAATATCTAGATTTGCAGAGAAATTGAATATCCAGAAGTTTGTAAATTCAACGGGAAATTGTGTACATTAATTGTTCGGAATGTCTGGATTTGCAGAGAAGTTGAATATCCAGAATTCAACGGAAAATTGGGTAGGTTAAGTTTACGGAATGTCTGGATTTGCAGAGAAATTGAATATCCAGAATTTCGTAAATTCAGCCTGAAATTGTGTACACTATATATGTACGGAATGTCTGGTTTTGCAGAAAAAATTGAATATCAAGAATTATGTAAATTCAACGGAAATTGTGTACATTAATTGTACGGAATGTCTAGATTTGCAGAGAAATTGAATATCCAGAATTTCGTAAATTCAGCCTGAAATTGTGTACACTATATATGTACGGAATGTCTGGATTTGCAGAAAAAATTGAATTTCAAGAATTATGTAAATTCAATGGAAATTGTGTACATTAATTGTACGGAATGTCTGAATTTGCAGAGAAATTGAATTTCCAGAATTCAACGGGAAATTGGGTAGGTTAAGTTTACGGAATGTCTAGATTTGCAGAGAAATTGAATATCCAGAACTATGTAAATTCAAGGGGAAATTGTGTACATTATTTGTACAGAATGTCTGGATTTGCAGAGAAATTGAATATCCAGAATTCAACGAGAAATTGGGTAGGTTAAATTTACGGAATGTCAGGATTTACAAAGAAATTGAATATACAGAATCTCGTAAATTTATCCTAAAATTGTGTACATTATATGTGTAGGGAATATCTAGATTTGCAGAGAAATTGAATATCCAGAAGTTTGTAAATTCAACGGGAAATTGTGTACATTAATTGTACGGAATGTCAAGATTTGCAGAGAAGTTGAATATCCAGAATTCAACGAAAAATTGGGTAGGTGAAGTTTACGGAATGTCTAGATTTGCAGAGAAATTGAATATCCAGAATTTCGTAAATTTAGCCTGAAATTGTGTACACTATATATGTACGGAATGTCTGGATTTGCAGAAAAAATTTAATTTCAAGAATTATGTAAATTCAACGGAAATTGTGTACATTAATTGTACGGAATGTCTGGATTGGCAGAGAAATTGAATATCCAGAATTTCTTAAATTCAGCCTGAAATTGTGTACATTATATATGTACTGAATATCTGGATTTGCAGAGAAATTAAATATCTAGAACTATGTATATTCAGCGGGAAATTGGGTAGGTTAAGTTTTTAGAATGTCTGGATTTGCAGAGAAATTGAACATCCAGAACTTTGTAAATTCAATGGGAAATTGTGTACATTAATTATACGGAATATCTGGATTTGCAGAGAAGCTGAATATCCAGAATTCAACGGAAAATTGGGTAGGTTAAGTTTACGGAATTTCTGGATTTGCAGAGAAATTGAATATCCAGAATTTCGTAAATTCAGCCTGAAATTGTGTACACTATATATGTACGGAATGTCTGGTTTTGCAGAAAAAATTGAATATCAAGAATTATGTAAATTCAACGGAAATTGTGTACATTAATTGTACGGAATGTCTGGATTTGCAGAGAAATTGAATATCCAGAATTTCGTAAATTCAGCCTGAAATTGTGTACACTATATATGTACGGAATGTCTGGATTTGCAGAAAAAATTGAATTTCAAGAATTATGTAAATTCAATGGAAATTGTGTACATTAATTGTACGGAATGTCTGGATTTGCAGAGAAATTGAATATCCAGAATTCAACGAGAAATAGGGCAGGTCAAATTTACGGAATGTCAGGATTGACAAAGAAATTGAATATCCAGAATCTCGTAAATTTATCCTAAAATTGTGTACATTATATGTGTACGGAATATCTAGATTTGCAGAGAAATTGAATATCCAGAAGTTTGTAAATTCAACGGGAAATTGTGTACATTAATTGTTCGGATTGTCTGGATTTGCAGAGAAGTTGAATATCAAGAATTCAACGGAAAATTGGGTAGGTTAAGTTTACGGAATGTCTGGATTTGCAGAGAAATTGAATATCCAGAATTTCGTAAATTCAGCCTGAAATTGTGTACACTATATATGTACGGAATGTCTGGTTTTGCAGAAAAAATTGAATATCAAGAATTATGTAAATTCAACGGAAATTGTGTACATTAATTGTACGGAATGTCTGGATTTGCAGAGAAATTGAATATCCAGAATTTCGTAAATTCAGCCTGAAATTGTGTACACTATATATGTACGGAATGTCTGGATTTGCAGAAAAAATTGAATTTCAAGAATTATGTAAATTCAATGGAAATTGTGTACATTAATTGTACGGAATGTCTGAATTTGCAGAGAAATTGAATTTCCAGAATTCAACGGGAAATTGGGTAGGTTAAGTTTACGGAATGTCTAGATTTGCAGAGAAATTGAATATCCAGAACTATGTAAATTCAAGGGGAAATTGTGTACATTATTTGTACAGAATGTCTGGATTTGCAGAGAAATTGAATATCCAGAATTCAACGAGAAATTGGGTAGGTTAAATTTACGGAATGTCAGGATTTACAAAGAAATTGAATATACAGAATCTCGTAAATTTATCCTAAAATTGTGTACATTATATGTGTAGGGAATATCTAGATTTGCAGAGAAATTGAATATCCAGAAGTTTGTAAATTCAACGGGAAATTGTGTACATTAATTGTACGGAATGTCAAGATTTGCAGAGAAGTTGAATATCCAGAATTCAACGAAAAATTGGGTAGGTGAAGTTTACGGAATGTCTAGATTTGCAGAGAAATTGAATATCCAGAATTTCGTAAATTTAGCCTGAAATTGTGTACATTATATATGTACGGAATGTCTGGATTTGCAGAAAAAATTTAATTTCAAGAATTATGTAAATTCAACGGAAATTGTGTACATTAATTGTACGGAATGTCTGGATTGGCAGAGAAATTGAATATCCAGAATTTCTTAAATTCAGCCTGAAATTGTGTACATTATATATGTACTGAATATCTGGATTTGCGGAGAAATTAAATATCTAGAACTATGTATATTCAGCGGGAAATTGGGTAGGTTAAGTTTTTAGAATGTCTGGATTTGCAGAGAAATTGAACATCCAGAACTTTGTAAATTCAATGGGAAATTGTGTACATTAATTATACGGAATATCTGGATTTGCAGAGAAGCTGAATATCCAGAATTCAACGGAAAATTGGGTAGGTTAAGTTTACGGAATTTCTGGATTTGCAGAGAAATTGAATATCCAGAATTTCGTAAATTCAGCCTGAAATTGTGTACACTATATATGTACGGAATGTCTGGTTTTGCAGAAAAAATTGAATATCAAGAATTATGTAAATTCAACGGAAATTGTGTACATTAATTGTACGGAATGTCTGGATTTGCAGAGAAATTGAATATCCAGAATTTCGTAAATTCAGCCTGAAATTGTGTACACTATATATGTACGGAATGTCTGGATTTGCAGAAAAAATTGAATTTCAAGAATTATGTAAATTCAATGGAAATTGTGTACATTAATTGTACGGAATGTCTGGATTTGCAGAGAAATTGAATATCCAGAATTCAACGAGAAATAGGGCAGGTCAAATTTACGGAATGTCAGGATTGACAAAGAAATTGAATATCCAGAATCTCGTAAATTTATCCTAAAATTGTGTACATTATATTTGTACGGAATATCTAGATTTGCAGAGAAATTGAATATCCAGAAGTTTGTAAATTCAACGGGAAATTGTGTACATTAATTGTTCGGATTGTCTGGATTTGCAGAGAAGTTGAATATCCAGAATTCAACGGAAAATTGGGTAGGTTAAGTTTACGGAATGTCTGGATTTGCAGAGAAATTGAATATCCAGAATTTCGTAAATTCAGCCTGAAATTGTGTACACTATATATGTACGGAATGTCTGGTTTTGCAGAAAAAATTGAATATCAAGAATTATGTAAATTCAACGGAAATTGTGTACATTAATTGTACGGAATGTCTGGATTTGCAGAGAAATTGAATATCCAGAATTTCGTAAATTCAGCCTGAAATTGTGTACACTATATATGTACGGAATGTCTGGATTTGCAGAAAAAATTGAATTTCAAGAATTATGTAAATTCAATGGAAATTGTGTACATTAATTGTACGGAATGTCTGAATTTGCAGAGAAATTGAATTTCCAGAATTCAACGGGAAATTGGGTAGGTTAAGTTTACGGAATGTCTAGATTTCCAGAGAAATTGAATATCCAGAATTCAACGAGAAATTGGGTAGGTTAAATTTACGGAATGTCAGGATTTACAAAGAAATTGAATATACAGAATCTCGTAAATTTATCCTAAAATTGTGTACATTATATGTGTAGGGAATATCTAGATTTGCAGAGAAATTGAATATCCAGAAGTTTGTAAATTCAACGGGAAATTGTGTACATTAATTGTACGGAATGTCTGGATTTGCAGAGAAGTTGAATATCCAGAATTCAACGAAAAATTGGGTAGGTGAAGTTTACGGAATGTCTAGATTTGCAGAGAAATTGAATATCCAGAATTTCGTAAATTTAGCCTGAAATTGTGTACACTATATATGTACGGAATGTCTGGATTTGCAGAAAAAATTTAATTTCAAGAATTATGTAAATTCAACGGAAATTGTGTACATTAATTGTTCGGAATGTCTGGATTGGCAGAGAAATTGAATATCCAGAATTTCTAAAATTCAGCCTGAAATTGTGTACAATATATATGTACTGAATATCTGGATTTGCGGAGAAATTAAATATCTAGAACTATGTATATTCAGCGGGAAATTGGGTAGGTTAAGTTTTTAGAATGTCTGGATTTGCAGAGAAATTGAACATCCAGAACTTTGTAAATTCAGTGGGAAATTGTGTACATTAATTATACGGAATATCTGGATTTGCAGAGAAGCTGAATATCCAGAATTCAACGGAAAATTGGGTAGGTTAAGTTTACGGAATTTCTGGATTTGCAGAGAAATTGAATATCCAGAATTTCGTAAATTCAGCCTGAAATTGTGTACACTATATATGTACGGAATGTCTGGATTTGCAGAAAAAATTGAATTTCAAGAATTATGTAAATTCAACGGAAATTGTGTACATTAATTGTACGGAATGTCTGGATTGGCAGAGAAATTGAATATCCAGAATTTCTTAAATTCAGCCTGAAATTGTGTACATTATATATGTACTGAATATCTGGATTTGCGGAGAAATTAAATATCTAGAACTATGTATATTCAGCGGGAAATTGGGTAGGTTAAGTTTTTAGAATGTCTGGATTTGCGGAGAAATTGAACATCCAGAACTTTGTAAATTCAATGGGAAATTGTGTACATTAATTATAAGGAATATCTGGATTTGCAAAGAAGCTGAATATCCAGAATTCAACGGAAAATTGGGTAGGTTAAGTTTACGGAATTTCTGGATTTGCAGAGAAATTGAATATCCAGAATTTCGTAAATTCAGCCTGAAATTGTGTACACTATATATGTACGGAATGTCTGGTTTTGCAGAAAAAATTGAATATCAAGAATTATGTAAATTCAACGGGAAATTGTGTACATTAATTGTACGGAATGTCTGGATTTGCAGAGAAGTTGAAAATCCAGAATTCAACGGAAAATTGGGTAGGTTAAGTTTACGGAATGTCTGGATTTGCAGAGAAATTGAATATCCAGAATTTCGTAAATTCAGCCTGAAATTGTGTACACTATATATGTACGGAATGTCTGGTTTTGCAGAAAAAATTGAATATCAAGAATTATGTAAATTCAACGGGAAATTGTGTACATTAATTGTACGGAATGTCTGGATTTGCAGAGAAGTTGAATATCCAGAATTCAACGGAAAATTGGGTAGGTTAAGTTTACGGAATGTCTGGATTTGCAGAGAAATTGAATATCCAGAATTCAACGGGAAATTGGGTAGGTTAAGTTTACGGAATGTCTAGATTTGCAGAGAAGTTGAATATCCAGAACAATGTAAATTCAAGGGGAAATTGTGTCCATTGTTTGTACAGAATGTCTGGATTTGCAGAGAAATTGAATATCCAGAATTCAACGAGAAATAGGGCAGGTCAAATTTACGGAATGTCAGGATTTACAAAGAAATTGAATATCCAGAATCTCGTAAATTTATCCTAAAATTGTGTACATTATATGTGTACGGAATATCTAGATTTGCAGAGAAATTGAATATCCAGAAGTTTGTAAATTCAACGGGAAATTGTGTACATTAATTGTACGGAATGTCTGGATTTGCAGAGAAGTCGAATATCCAGAATTCAACGGAAAATTGGGTAGGTTAAGTTTACGGAATGTCTGGATTTGCAGAGAAATTGAATATCCAGAATTTCGTAAATTTAGCCTGAAATTGTGTACACTATATATGTACGGAATGTCTGGATTTGTAGAAAAAATTGAATTTCAAGAATTATGTAAATTCAACGGAAATTCTGTACATTAATTGTACGGAATGTCTGGATTGGCAGAGAAATTGATTATCCAGAATTTCTTAAATTCAGCCTGAAATTGTGTACATTATATATGTACTGAATATCTGGATTTGCGGAGAAATTAAATATCTAGAACTATGTATATTCAGCGGGAAATTGGGTAGGTTAAGTTTTTGGAATGTCTGGATTTGCGGAGAAATTGAACATCCAGAACTTTGTAAATTCAATGGGAAATTGTGTACATTAATTATACGGAATACCTGGATTTGCAGAGAAGCTGAATATCCAGAATTCAACGGAAAATTGGGTAGGTTAAGTTTACGGAATGTCTGGATTTGCAGAGAAATTGAATATCCAGAATTTCGTAAATTCAGCCTGAAATTGTGTACACTATATATGTACGGAATGTCTGGTTTTGCAGAAAAAATTGAATATCAAGAATTATGTAATTTCAACGGGAAATTGTGTACATTAATAGTACAGAATGTCTGGATTTGCAGAGAAGTTGAATATCCAGAATTCAACGGAAAATTGGGTAGGTTAAGTTTACGGAATGTCTGGATTTCCAGAGAAATTGAATATCCAGAATTTCGTAAATTCAGCCTGAAATTGTGTACACTATATATGTACGGAATGTCTGGTTTTGCAGAAAAAATTGAATATCAAAAATTATGTAAATTCATCGGGAAATTGTGTACATTAATTGTTCGGAATGTCTGGATTTGCAGAGAAGTTGAATATCCAGAATTCAACGGAAAATTGGGTAGGTTAAGTTTACGGAATGTCTGGATTTGCAGAGAAATTGAATATCCAGAATTTCGTAAATTCAGCCTGAAATTGTGTACACTATATATGTACGGAATGTCTGGTTTTGCAGAAAAAATTGAATATCAAGAATTATGTAAATTCAACGGAAATTGTGTACATTAATTGTACGGAATGTCTGGATTTGAAGAGAAATTGAATATCCAGAATTTCGTAAATTCAGCCTGAAATTGTGTACACTATATATGTACGGAATGTCTGGATTTGCTGAAAAAATTGAATTTCAAGAATTATGTAAATTCAATGGAAATTGTGTACATTAATTGTACGAAATGTCTGAATTTGCAGAGAAATTGAATTTCCAGAATTCAACGGGAAATTGGGTAGGTTAAGTTTACGGAATGTCTAGATTTGCAGAGAAGTTGAATATCCAGAACTATGTAAATTCAAGGGGAAATTGTGTACATTATTTGTACAGAATGTCTGGATTTGCAGAGAAATTGAATATCTAGAATTCAACGAGAAACTGGGTAGGTTAAATTTACGGAATGTCCGGATTTACAAAGAAATTGAATATACAGAATCTCGTAAATTTATCCTAAAATTGTGTACATTATATGTGTAGGGAATATCTAGATTTGCAGAGAAATTGAATATCCAGAAGTTTGTAAATTCAACGGGAAATTGTGTACATTAATTGTACGGAATGTCTGGATTTGCAGAGAAGTTGAATATCCAGAATTCAACGAAAAAATGGGTATGTGAAGTTTACGGAATGTCTAGATTTGCAGAGAAATTGAATATCCAGAATTTCGTAAATTTAGCCTGAAATTGTGTACACTATATATGTACGGAATGTCTGGATTTGCAGAAAAAATTTAATTTCAAGAATTATGTAAATTCAACGGAAATTGTGTACATTAATTGTACGGAATGTCTGGATTGGCAGAGAAATTGAATATCCAGAATTTCTTAAATTCAGCCTGAAATTGTGTACATTATATATGTACTGAATATCTGGATTTGCAGAGAAATTAAATATCTAGAACTATGTATATTCAGCGGGAAATTGGGTAGGTTAAGTTTTTAGAATGTCTGGATTTGCAGAGAAATTGAACATCCAGAACTTTGTAAATTCAATGGGAAATTGTGTACATTAATTATACGGAATATCTGGATTTGCAGAGAAGCTGAATATCCAGAATTCAACGAAAAATTGGGTAGGTTAAGTTTACGGAATTTCTGGATTTGCAGAGAAATTGAATATCCAGAATTTCGTAAATTCAGCCTGAAATTGTGTACACTATATATGTACGGAATGTCTGGATTTGCAGAAAAAATTGAATTTCAAGAATTATGTAAATTCAACGGAAATTGTGTACATTAATTGTACGGAATGTCTGGATTGGCAGAGAAATTGAATATCCAGAATTTCTTAAATTCAGCCTGAAATTGTGTACATTATATATGTACTGAATATCTGGATTTGCGGAGAAATTAAATATCTAGAACTATGTATATTCAGCGGGAAATTGGGTAGGTTAAGTTTTTAGAATGTCTGGATTTGCGGAGAAATTGAACATCCAGAACTTTGTAAATTCAATGGGAAATTGTGTACATTAATTATAAGGAATATCTGGATTTGCAGAGAAGCTGAATATCCAGAATTCAACGGAAAATTGGGTAGGTTAAGTTTACGGAATTTCTGGATTTGCAGAGAAATTGAATATCCAGAATTTCGTAAATTCAGCCTGAAATTGTGTACACTATATATGTACGGAATGTCTGGTTTTGCAGAAAAAATTGAATATCAAGAATTATGTAAATTCAACGGGAAATTGTGTCCATTAATTGTACGGAATGTCTGGATTTGCAGAGAAGTTGAATAGCCAGAATTCAACGGAAAATTGGGTAGGTTAAGTTTACGGAATGTCTGGATTTGCAGAGAAATTGAATATCCAGAATTTCGTAAATTCAGCCTGAAATTGTGTACACTATATATGTACGGAATGTCTGGTTTTGCAGAAAAAATTGAATATCAAGAATTATGTAAATTCAACGGGAAATTGTGTACATTAATTGTACGGAATGTCTGGATTTGCAGAGAAGTTGAATATCCAGAATTCAACGGAAAATTGGGTAGGTTAAGTTTACGGAATGTCTGGATTTGCAGAGAAATTGAATATCCAGAATTCAACGGGAAATTGGGTAGGTTAAGTTTACGGAATGTCTAGATTTGCAGAGAAGTTGAATATCCAAAACATTGTAAATTCAAGGGGAAATTGTGTCCATTGTTTGTACAGAATGTCTGGATTTGCAGAGAAATTGAATATCCAGAATTCAACGAGAAATAGGGCAGGTCAAATTTACGGAATGTCAGGATTTACAAAGAAATTGAATATCCAGAATCTCGTAAATTTATCCTAAAATTGTGTACATTATATGTGTACGGAATATCTAGATTTGCAGAGAAATTAAATATCCAGAAGTTTGTAAATTCAACGGGAAATTGTGTACATTAATTGTACGGAATGTCTGGATTTGCAGAGAAGTTGAATATCCAGAATTCAACGGAAAATTGGGTAGGTTAAGTTTACGGAATGTCTGGATTTGCAGAGAAATTGAATATCCAGAATTTCGTAAATTTAGCCTGAAATTGTGTACACTATATATGTACGGAATGTTTGGATTTGCATAAAAAATTGAATTTCAAGAATTATGTAAATTCAACGGAAATTCTGTACATTAATTGTACGGAATGTCTGGATTGGCAGAGAAATTGATTATCCAGAATTTCTTAAATTCAGCCTGAAATTGTGTACATTATATATGTACTGAATATCTGGATTTGCGGAGAAATTAAATATCTAGAACTATGTATATTCAGCGGGAAATTGGGTAGGTTAAGTTTTTGGAATGTCTGGATTTGCGGAGAAATTGAACATCCAGAACTTTGTAAATTCAATGGGAAATTGTGTACATTAATTATACGGAATACCTGGATTTGCAGAGAAGCTGAATATCCAGAATTCAACGGAAAATTGGGTAGGTTAAGTTTACGGAATGTCTGGATTTGCAGAGAAATTGAATATCCAGAATTTCGTAAATTCAGCCTGAAATTGTGTACACTATATATGTACGGAATGTCTGGTTTTGCAGAAAAAATTGAATATCAAAAATTATGTAATTTCAACGGGAAATTGTGTACATTAATAGTACAGAATGTCTGGATTTGCAGAGAAGTTGAATATCCAGAATTCAACGGAAAATTGGGTAGGTTAAGTTTACGGAATGTCTGGATTTGCAGAGAAATTGAATATCCAGAATTTCGTAAATTCAGCCTGAAATTGTGTACACTATATATGTACGGAATGTCTGGTTTTGCAGAAAAAATTGAATATCAAGAATTATGTAAATTCAACGGAAATTGTGTACATTAATTGTACGGAATGTCTGGATTTGCAGAGAAATTGAATATCCAGAATTTCGTAAATTCAGCCTGAAATTGTGTACACTATATATGTACGGAATGTCTGGATTTGCAGAAAAATTGAATTTCAAGAATTATGTAAATTCAATGGAAATTGTGTACATTAATTGTACGGAATGTCTGAATTTGCAGAGAAATTGAATTTCCAGAATTCAACGGGAAATTGGGTAGGTTAAGTTTACGGAATGTCTAGATTTGCAGAGAAATTGAATATCCAGAACTATGTAAATTCAAGGGGAAATTGTGTACATTATTTGTACAGAATGTCTGGATTTGCAGAGAAATTGAATATCCAGAATTCAACGAGAAATTGGGTAGGTTAAATTTACGGAATGTCAGGATTTACAAAGAAATTGAATATACAGAATCTCGTAAATTTATCCTAAAATTGTGTACATTATATGTGTAGGGAATATCTAGATTTGCAGTGAAATTGAATATCCAGAAGTTTGTAAATTCAACGGGAAATTGTGTACATTAATTGTACGGAATGTCTGGATTTGCAGAGAAGTTGAATATCCAGAATTCAACGAAAAATTGGGTAGGAGAAGTTTACGGAATGTCTAGATTTGCAGAGAAATTGAATATCCAGAATTTCGTAAATTTAGCCTGAAATTGTGTACACTATATATGTACGGAATGTCTGGATTTGCAGAAAAAATTTAATTTCAAGAATTATGTAAATTCAACGGAAATTGTGTACATTAATTGTACGGAATGTCTGGATTGGCAGAGAAATTGAATATCCAGAATTTCTTAAATTCAGCCTGAAATTGTGTACATTATATATGTACTGAATATCTGGATTTGCGGAGAAATTAAATATCTAGAACTATGTATATTCAGCGGGAAATTGGGTAGGTTAAGTTTTTAGAATGTCTGGATTTGCGGAGAAATTGAACATCCAGAACTTTGTAAATTCAATGGGAAATTGTGTACATTAATTATAAGGAATATCTGGATTTGCAGAGAAGCTGAATATCCAGAATTCAACGGAAAATTGGGTAGGTTAAGTTTACGGAATTTCTGGATTTGCAGAGAAATTGAATATCCAGAATTTCGTAAATTCAGCCTGCAATTGTGTACACTATATATGTACGGAATGTCTGGTTTTGCAGAAAAAATTGAATATCAAGAATTATGTAAATTCAACGGGAAATTGTGTACATTAATTGTACGGAATGTCTGGATTTGCAGAGAAGTTGAATATCCAGAATTCAACGGAAAATTGGGTAGGTTAAGTTTACGGAATGTCTGGATTTGCAGAGAAATTGAATATCCAGAATTTCGTAAATTCAGCCTGAAATTGTGTACACTATATATGTACGGAATGTCTGGTTTTGCAGAAAAAATTGAATATCAAGAATTATGTAATTTCAACGGGAAATTGTGTACATTAATAGTACAGAATGTCTGGATTTGCAGAGAAGTTGAATATCCAGAATCCAACGGAAAATTGGGTAGGTTAAGTTTACGGAATGTCTGGATTTCCAGAGAAATTGAATATCCAGAATTTCGTAAATTCAGCCTGAAATTGTGTACACTATATATGTACGGAATGTCTGGTTTTGCAGAAAAAATTGAATATCAAGAATTATGTAAATTCATCGGGAAATTGTGTACATTAATTGTTCGGAATGTCTGGATTTACAGAGAAGTTGAATATCCAGAATTCAACGGAAAATTGGGTAGGTTAAGTTTACGGAATGTCTGGATTTGCAGAGAAATTGAATATCCAGAATTTCGTAAATTCAGCCTGAAATTGTGTACACTATATATGTACGGAATGTCTGGTTTTGCAGAAAAAATTGAATATCAAGAATTATGTAAATTCAACGGAAATTGTGTACATTAATTGTACGGAATGTCTGGATTTGCAGAGAAATTGAATATCCAGAATTTCGTAAATTCAGCCTGAAATTGTGTACACTATATATGTACGGAATGTCTGGATTTGCAGAAAAATTGAATTTCAAGAATTATGTAAATTCAATGGAAATTGTGTACATTAATTGTACGGAATGTCTGAATTTGCAGAGAAATTGAATTTCCAGAATTCAACGGGAAATTGGGTAGGTTAAGTTTACGGAATGTCTAGATTTGCAGAGAAATTGAATATCCAGAACTATGTAAATTCAAGGGGAAATTGTGTACATTATTTGTACAGAATGTCTGGATTTGCAGAGAAATTGAATATCCAGAATTCAACGAGAAATTGGGTAGGTTAAATTTACGGAATGTCAGGATTTACAAAGAAATTGAATATACAGAATCTCGTAAATTTATCCTAAAATTGTGTACATTATATGTGTAGGGAATATCTAGATTTGCAGAGAAATTGAATATCCAGAAGTTTGTAAATTCAACGGGAAATTGTGTACATTAATTATAAGGAATATCTGGATTTGCAGAGAAGCTGAATATCCAGAATTCAACGGAAAATTGGGTAGGTTAAGTTTACGGAATTTCTGGATTTGCAGAGAAATTGAATATCCAGAATTTCGTAAATTCAGCCTGAAATTGTGTACACTATATATGTACGGAATGTCTGGTTTTGCAGAAAAAATTGAATATCAAGAATTATGTAAATTCAACGGGAAATTGTGTACATTAATTGTACGGAATGTCTGGATTTGCAGAGAAGTTGAATATCCAGAATTCAACGGAAAATTGGGTAGGTTAAGTTTACGGAATGTCTGGATTTGCAGAGAAATTGAATATCCAGAATTTCGTAAATTCAGCCTGAAATTGTGTACACTATATATGTACGGAATGTCTGGTTTTGCAGAAAAAATTGAATATCAAGAATTATGTAAATTCAACGGGAAATTGTGTACATTAATTGTACGGAATGTCTGGATTTGCAGAGAAGTTGAATATCCAGAATTCAACGGAAAATTGGGTAGGTTAAGTTTACGGAATGTCTGGATTTGCAGAGAAATTGAATATCCAGAATTCAACGAAAAATTGGGTAGGTTAAGTTTACGGAATGTCTAGATTTGCAGAGAAGTTGAATATCCAGAACATTGTAAATTCAAGGGGAAATTGTGTCCATTGTTTGTACAGAATGTCTGGATTTGCAGAGAAATTGAATATCCAGAATTCAACGAGAAATAGGGCAGGTCAAATTTACGGAATGTCAGGATTTACAAAGAAATTGAATATCCAGAATCTCGTAAATTTATCCTAAAATTGTGTACATTATATGTGTACGGAATATCTAGATTTGCAGAGAAATTAAATATCCAGAAGTTTGTAAATTCAACGGGAAATTGTGTACATTAATTGTACGGAATGTATGGATTTGCAGAGAAGTTGAATATCCAGAATTCAACGGAAAATTGGGTAGGTTAAGTTTACGGAATGTCTGGATTTGCAGAGAAATTGAATATCCAGAATTTCGTAAATTTAGCCTGAAATTGTGTACACTATATATGTACGGAATGTCTGGATTTGCAGAAAAAATTGAATTTCAAGAATTATGTAAATTCAACGGAAATTCTGTACATTAATTGTCAGGAATGTCTGGATTGGCAGAGAAATTGATTATCCAGAATTTCTTAAATTCAGCCTGAAATTGTGTACATTATATATGTACTGAATATCTGGATTTGCGGAGAAATTAAATATCTAGAACTATGTATATTCAACGGGAAATTGGGTAGGTTAAGTTTTTGGAATGTCTGGATTTGCGGAGAAATTGAACATCCAGAACATTGTAAATTCAATGGGAAATTGTGTACATTAATTATACGGAATACCTGGATTTGCAGAGAAGCTGAATATCCAGAATTCAACGGAAAATTGGGTAGGTTAAGTTTACGGAATGTCTGGATTTGCAGAGAAATTGAATATCCAGAATTTCGTAAATTCAGCCTGAAATTGTGTACACTATATATGTACGGAATGTCTGGTTTTGCAGAAAAAATTGAATATCAAGAATTATGTAATTTCAACGGGAAATTGTGTACATTAATAGTACAGAATGTCTGGATTTGCAGAGAAGTTGAATACCCAGAATTCAACGGAAAATTGGGTAGGTTAAGTTTACGGAATGTCTGGATTTGCAGAGAAATTGAATATCCAGAATTTCGTAAATTCAGCCTGAAATTGTGTACACTATATATGTACGGAATGTCTGGTTTTGCAGAAAAAATTGAATATCAAGAATTATGTAAATTCAACGGAAATTGTGTACATTAATTGTACGGAATGTCTGGATTTGCAGAGAAATTGAATATCCAGAATTTCGTAAATTCAGCCTGAAATTGTGTACACTATATATGTACGGAATGTCTGGATTTGCAGAAAAATTGAATTTCAAGAATTATGTAAATTCAATGGAAATTGTGTACATTAATTGTACGGAATGTCTGAATTTGCAGAGAAATTGAATTTCCAGAATTCAACGGGAAATTGGGTAGGTTAAGCTTACGGAATGTCTAGATTTGCAGAGAAATTGAATATCCAGAACTATGTAAATTCAAGGGGAAATTGTGTACATTATTTGTACAGAATGTCTGGATTTGCAGAGAAATTGAATATCCAGAATTCAACGAGAAATTGGGTAGGTTAAATTTACGGAATGTCAGGATTTACAAAGAAATTGAATATACAGAATCTCGTAAATTTATCCTAAAATTGTGTACATTATATGTGTAGGGAATATCTAGATTTGCAGAGAAATTGAATATCCAGAAGTTTGTAAATTCAACGGGAAATTGTGTACATTAATTGTACGGAATGTCTGGATTTGCAGAGAAGTTGAATATCCAGAATTCAACGAAAAATTGGGTAGGTGAAGTTTACGGAATGTCTAGATTTGCAGAGAAATTGAATATCCAGAATTTCGTTAATTTAGCCTGAAATTGTGTACACTATATATGTACGGAATGTCTGGATTTGCAGAAAAAATTTAATTTCAAGAATTATGTAAATTCAACGGAAATTGTGTACATTAATTGTACGGAATGTCTGGATTGGCAGAGAAATTGAATATCCAGAATTTCTTAAATTCAGCCTGAAATTGTGTACATTATATATGTACTGAATATCTGGATTTGCGGAGAAATTAAATATCTAGAACTATGTATATTCAGCGGGAAATTGGGTAGGTTAAGTTTTTAGAATGTCTGGATTTGCGGAGAAATTGAACATCCAGAACTTTGTAAATTCAATGGGAAATTGTGTACATTAATTATAAGGAATATCTAGATTTGCAGAGAAGCTGAATATCCAGAATTCAACGGAAAATTGGGTAGGTTAAGTTTACGGAATTTCTGGATTTGCAGAGAAATTGAATATCCAGAATTTCGTAAATTCAGCCTGAAATTGTGTACACTATATATGTACGGAATGTCTGGTTTTGCAGAAAAAATTGAATATCAAGAATTATGTAAATTCAACGGGAAATTGTGTACATTAATTGTACGGAATGTCTGGATTTGCAGAGAAGTTGAATATCCAGAATTCAACGGAAAATTGGGTAGGTTAAGTTTACGGAATGTCTGGATTTGCAGAGAAATTGAATATCCAGAATTTCGTAAATTCAGCCTGAAATTGTGTACACTATATATGTACGGAATGTCTGGTTTTGCAGAAAAAATTGAATATCAAGAATTATGTAATTTCAACGGGAAATTGTGTACATTAATAGTACAGAATGTCTGGATTTGCAGAGAAGTTGAATATCCAGAATTCAACGGAAAATTGGGTAGGTTAAGTTTACGGAATGTCTGGATTTCCAGAGAAATTGAATATCCAGAATTTCGTAAATTCAGCCTGAAATTGTGTACACTATATATGTACGGAATGTCTGGTTTTGCAGAAAAAATTGAATATCAAGAATTATGTAAATTCATCGGGAAATTGTGTACATTAATTGTTCGGAATGTCTGGATTTGCAGAGAAGTTGAATATCCAGAATTCAACGGAAAATTGGGTAGGTTAAGTTTACGGAATGTCTGGATTTGCAGAGAAATTGAATATCCAGAATTTCGTAAATTCAGCCTGAAATTGTGTACACTATATATGTATGGAATGTCTGGTTTTGCAGAAAAAATTGAATATCAAGAATTATGTAAATTCAACGGAAATTGTGTACATTAATTGTACGGAATGTCTGGATTTGCAGAGAAATTGAATATCCAGAATTTCGTAAATTCAGCCTGAAATTGTGTACACTATATATGTACGGAATGTCTGGATTTGCAGAAAAATTGAATTTCAAGAATTATGTAAATTCAATGGAAATTGTGTACATTAATTGTACGGAATGTCTGAATTTGCAGAGAAATTGAATTTCCAGAATTCAACGGGAAATTGGGTAGGTTAAGTTTACGGAATGTCTAGATTTGCAGAGAAATTGAATATCCAGAACTATGTAAATTCAAGGGGAAATTGTGTACATTATTTGTACAGAATGTCTGGATTTGCAGAGAAATTGAATATCCAGAATTCAACGAGAAATTGGGTAGGTTAAATTTACGGAATGTCAGGATTTACAAAGAAATTGAATATACAGAATCTCGTAAATTTATCCTAAAATTGTGTACATTATATGTGTAGGGAATATCTAGATTTGCAGAGAAATTGAATATCCAGAAGTTTGTAAATTCAACGGGAAATTGTGTACATTAATTGTACGAAATGTCTGGATTTGCAGAGAAGTTGAATATCCAGAATTCAACGAAAAATTGGGTAGGTGAAGTTTACGGAATGTCTAGATTTGCAGAGAAATTGAATATCCAGAATTTCGTAAATTTAGCCTGAAATTGTGTACACTATATATGTACGGAATGTCTGGATTTGCAGAAAAAATTTAATTTCAAGAATTATGTAAATTCAACGGAAATTGTGTACATTAATTGTACGGAATGTCTGGATTGGCAGAGAAATTGAATATCCAGAATTTCTTAAATTCAGCCTGAAATTGTGTACATTATATATGTACTGAATATCTGGATTTGCGGAGAAATTAAATATCTAGAACTATGTATATTCAGCGGGAAATTGGGTAGGTTAAGTTTTTAGAATGTCTGGATTTGCGGAGAAATTGAACATCCAGAACTTTGTAAATTCAATGGGAAATTGTGTACATTAATTAGAAGGAATATCTGGATTTGCAGAGAAGCTGAATATCCAAAATTCAACGGAAAATTGGGTAGGTTAAGTTTACGGAATTTCTGGATTTGCAGAGAAATTGAATATCCAGAATTTCGTAAATTCAGCCTGAAATTGTGTACACTATATATGTACGGAATGTCTGGTTTTGCAGAAAAAATTGAATATCAAGAATTATGTAAATTCAACGGGAAATTGTGTACATTAATTGTACGGAATGTCTGGATTTGCAGAGAAGTTGAATATCCAGAATTCAACGGAAAATTGGGTAGGTTAAGTTTACGGAATGTCTGGATTTGCAGAGAAATTGAATATCCAGAATTTCGTAAATTCAGCCTGAAATTGTGTACACTATATATGTACGGAATGTCTGGTTTTGCAGAAAAAATTGAATATCAAGAATTATGTAAATTCAACGGGAAATTGTGTACATTAATTGTACGGAATGTCTGGATTTGCAGAGAAGTTGAATATCCAGAATTCAACGGAAAATTGGGTAGGTTAAGTTTACGGAATGTCTGGATTTGCAGAGAAATTGAATATCCAGAATTCAACGGGAAATTGGGTAGGTTAAGTTTACGGAATGTCTAGATTTGCAGAGAAGTTGAATATCCAGAACAATGTAAATTCAAGGGGAAATTGTGTCCATTGTTTGTACAGAATGTCTGGATTTGCAGAGAAATTGAATATCCAGAATTCAACGAGAAATAGGGCATGTCAAATTTACGGAATGTCAGGATTTACAAAGAAATTG
Organism: Quercus tomentella; assembly: GCA_028535165.1. Lineage (NCBI taxonomy): Eukaryota > Viridiplantae > Streptophyta > Magnoliopsida > Fagales > Fagaceae > Quercus > Quercus tomentella. Next base: position 51,461,148 of record JAPQVY010000156.1, read on the forward strand.
AATATCCAGAATCTCGTAAATTTATCCTAAAATTGTGTACATTATATGTGTACGGAATATCTAGATTTGCAGAGAAATTGAATATCCAGAAGTTTGTAAATTCAACGGGAAATTGTGTACATTAATTGTACGGAATGTCTGGATTTGCAGAGAAGTTGAATATCCAGAATTCAACGAAAAATTGGGTAGGTTAAGTTTACGGAATGTCTGGATTTGCAGAGAAATTGAATATCCCGAATTTCGTAAATTTAGCCTGAAATTGTGTACACTATATATGTACGGAATGTCTGGATTTGCAGAAAAAATTGAATTTCAAGAATTATGTAAATTCAACGGAAATTCTGTACATTAATTGTACGGAATGTCTGGATTGGCAGAGAAATTGATTATCCAGAATTTCTTAAATTCAGCCTGAAATTGTGTACATTATATATGTACTGAATATCTGGATTTGCGGAGAAATTAAATATCTAGAACTATGTATATTCAGCGGGAAATTGGGTAGGTTAAGTTTTTGGAATGTCTGGATTTGCGGAGAAATTGAACATCCAGAACTTTGTAAATTCAATGGGAAATTGTGTACATTAATTATACGGAATACCTGGATTTGCAGAGAAGCTGAATATCCAGAATTCAACGGAAAATTGGGTAGGTTAAGTTTACGGAATGTCTGGATTTGCAGAGAAATTGAATATCCAGAATTTCGTAAATTCAGCCTGAAATTGTGTACACTATATATGTACGGAATGTCTGGTTTTGCAGAAAAAATTGAATATCAAGAATTATGTAATTTCAACGGGAAATTGTGTACATTAATAGTACAGAATGTCTGGATTTGCAGAGAAGTTGAATACCCAGAATTCAACGGAAAATTGGGTAGGTTAAGTTTACGGAATGTCTGGATTTGCAGAGAAATTGAATATCCAGAATTTCGTAAATTCAGCCTGAAATTGTGTACACTATATATGTACGGAATGTCTGGTTTTGCAGAAAAAATTGAATATCAAGAATTATGTAAATTCAACGGGAAATTGTGTACATTAATTGTACGGAATGTCTGGATTTGCAGAGAAGTTGAATATCCAGAATTCAACGGAAAATTGGGTAGGTTAAGTTTACGGAATGTCTGGATTTGCAGAGAAATTGAATATCCAGAATTCAACGGGAAATTGGGTAGGTTAAGTTTACGGAATGTCTAGATTTGCAGAGAAGTTGAATATCCAGAACAATGTAAATTCAAGGGGAAATTGTGTCCATTGTTTGTACAGAATGTCTGGATTTGCAGAGAAATTGAATATCCAGAATTCAACGAGAAATAGGGCATGTCAAATTTACGGAATGTCAGGATTTACAAAGAAATTGAATATCCAGAATCTCGTAAATTTATCCTAAAATTGTGTACATTATATGTGTACGGAATATCTAGATTTGCAGAGAAATTGAATATCCAGAAGTTTGTAAATTCAACGGGAAATTGTGTACATTAATTGTACGGAATGTCTGGATTTGCAGAGAAGTTGAATATCCAGAATTCAACGGAAAATTGGGTAGGTTAAGTTTACGGAATGTCTGGATTTGCAGAGAAATTGAATATCCAGAATTCAACGGGAAATTGGGTAGGTTAAGTTTACGGAATGTCTAGATTTGCAGAGAAGTTGAATATCCAGAACAATGTAAATTCAAGGGGAAATTGTGTCCATTGTTTGTACAGAATGTCTGGATTTGCAGAGAAATTGAATATCCAGAATTCAACGAGAAATAGGGCAGGTCAAATTTACGGAATGTCAGGATTTACAAAGAAATTGAATATCCAGAATCTCGTAAATTTATCCTAAAATTGTGTACATTATATGTGTACGGAATATCTAGATTTGCAGAGAAATTAAATATCCAGAAGTTTGTAAATTCAACGGGAAATTGTGTACATTAATTGTACGGAATGTCTGGATTTGCAGAGAAGTTGAATATCCAGAATTCAACGGAAAATTGGGTAGGTTAAGTTTACGGAATGTCTGGATTTGCAGAGAAATTGAATATCCAGAATTTCGTAAATTTAGCCTGAAATTGTGTACACTATATATGTACGGAATGTCTGGATTTGCAGAAAAAATTGAATTTCAAGAATTATGTAAATTCAACGGAAATTCTGTACATTAATTGTACGGAATGTCTGGATTGGCAGAGAAATTGATTATCCAGAATTTCTTAAATTCAGCCTGAAATTGTGTACATTATATATGTACTGAATATCTGGATTTGCGGAGAAATTAAATATCTAGAACTATGTATATTCAGCGGGAAATTGGGTAGGTTAAGTTTTTGGAATGTCTGGATTTGCGGAGAAATTGAACATCCAGAACTTTGTAAATTCAATGGGAAATTGTGTACATTAATTATACGGAATACCTGGATTTGCAGAGAAGCTGAATATCCAGAATTCAACGGAAAATTGGGTAGGTTAAGTTTACGGAATGTCTGGATTTGCAGAGAAATTGAATATCCAGAATTTCGTAAATTCAGCCTGAAATTGTGTACACTATATATGTACGGAATGTCTGGTTTTGCAGAAAAAATTGAATATCAAGAATTATGTAATTTCAACGGGAAATTGTGTACATTAATAGTACAGAATGTCTGGATTTGCAGAGAAGTTGAATATCCAGAATTCAACGGAAAATTGGGTAGGTTAAGTTTACGGAATGTCTGGATTTCCAGAGAAATTGAATATCCAGAATTTCGTAAATTCAGCCTGAAATTGTGTACACTATATATGTACGGAATGTCTGGATTTGCAGAAAAAATTGAATTTCAAGAATTATGTAAATTCAACGGAAATTGTGTACATTAATTGTACGGAATGTCTGGATTGGCAGAGAAACTGAATATCCAGAATTTCTTAAATTCAGCCTGAAATTGTGTACATTATATATGTACTGAATATCTGGATTTGCGGAGAAATTAAATATCTAGAACTATGTATATTCAGCGGGAAATTGGGTAGGTTAAGTTTTTGGAATGTCTGGATTTGCGGAGAAATTGAACATCCAGAACTCTGTAAATTCAATGGGAAATTGTGTCCATTAATTATACGGAATATCAGGATTTGCAGAGAAGTTGAATATCCAGAATTCAACGGAAAATTGGGTAGGTTAAGTTTACTGAATGTCTGGATTTGCAGAGAAATTGAATATCCAGAATTTCGTAAATTCAGCCTGAAATTGTGTACACTATATATGTACGGAATGTCTGGTTTTGCAGAAAAAATTGAATATCAAGAATTATGTAAATTCATCGGGAAATTGTGTACATTAATTGTTCGGAATGTCTGGATTTGCAGAGAAGTTGAATATCCAGAATTCAACGGAAAATTGGGTAGGTTAAGTTTACGGAATGTCTGGATTTCCAGAGAAATTGAATATCCAGAATTTCGTAAATTCAGCCTGAAATTGTGTACACTATATATGTAAGGAATGTCTGGATTTGCAGAAAAAATTGAATTTCAAGAATTATGTAAATTCAACGGAAATTGTGTACATTAATTGTACGGAATATCTGGATTTGCAGAGAAGTTGAATATCCAGAATTCAACGGAAAATTGGGTAGGTTAAGTTTACGGAATGTCTGGATTTGCAGAGAAATTGAATATCCAGAATTTTGTAAATTCAGCCTGAAATTGTGTACACTATATATGTACGGAATGTCTGGTTTTGCAGAAAAAATTGAATATCAAGAATTATGTAATTTCAACGGGAAATTGTGTACATTAATAGTACAGAATGTCTGGATTTGCAGAGAAGTTGAATATCCAGAATTCAACGGAAAATTGGGTAGGTTAAGTTTACGGAATGTCTGGATTTCCAGAGAAATTGAATATCCAGAATTTCGTAAATTCAGCCTGAAATTGTGTACACTATATATGTACGGAATGTCTGGATTTGCAGAAAAAATTGAATTTCAAGAATTATGTAAATTCAACGGAAATTGTGTACATTAATTGTACGGAATGTCTGGATTGGCAGAGAAACTGAATATCCAGAATTTCTTAAATTCAGCCTGAAATTGTGTACATTATATATGTACTGAATATCTGGATTTGCGGAGAAATTAAATATCTAGAACTATGTATATTCAGCGGGAAATTGGGTAGGTTAAGTTTTTGGAATGTCTGGATTTGCGGAGAAATTGAACATCCAGAACTCTGTAAATTCAATGGGAAATTGTGTACATTAATTATACGGAATATCTGGATTTGCAGAGAAGTTGAATATCCAGAATTCAACGGAAAATTGGGTAGGTTAAGTTTACGGAATGTCTGGATTTGCAGAGAAATTGAATATCCAGAATTTCTTAAATTCAGCCTGAAATTGTGTACACTATATATGTACGGAATGTCCAGAATTTCGTAAATTCAGCCTGAAATTGTGTACATTATATATGCACGGAATGTCTGGATTTACAGAGAAATTGAATATCCAGAGGTGTGTAAATTTATCGGGAAATTTGGTAGGTTAAGTTTACGGAATGTATGGATTTGCAGAGAAATTAAATATCCAGAACTATGTAAATTCAAGGGGAAATTGTGTACATTATTTGTACAGAATGTCTGGATTTGCAGAGAAATTGAATATCCAGAATTCTACGGGAAATTGGGTAGGTTAAATTTACGGAATGTCAGGATCTACAGAGAAATTGAATATCCAGAATCTCGTAAATTTATCCTAAAATTGTGTACATTATATGTGCACGGAATATCTAGATTTGCAGAGAAATTGAATATCCAGAAGTTTGTAAATTCAACGGGAAATTGTGTACATTAATTGTACGGAATGTCTGGATTTGCAGAGAAGTTCAATATCCAGAATTCAACGGAAAATTGGGTAGGTTAAGTTTACGGAATGTCTGGATTTGCAGAGAAATTGAATTTCCAGAATTCAACGGGAAATTGGGTAGGTTAAGTTTACGGAATGTCTAGATTTGCAGAGAAGTTGAATATCCAGAACAATGTAAATTCAAGGGGAAATTGTGTCCATTGTTTGTACAGAATGTCTGGATTTGCAGAGAAATTGAATATCCAGAATTCAACGAGAAATTGGGTAGGTTAAATTTACGGAATGTCAGGATTTACAAAGAAATTGAATATCCAGAATCTCGTAAATTTATCCTAAAATTGTGTACATTATATGTGTACGGAATATCTAGATTTGCAGAGAAATTGAATATCCAGAAGTTTGTAAATTCAACGGGAAATTGTGTACATTAATTGTACGGAATGTCTGGATTTGCAGAGAAGTTGAATATCCAGAATTCAACGGAAAATTGGGTAGGTGAAGTTTACGGAATGTCTAGATTTGCAGAGAAATTGAATATCCAGAATTTCGTAAATTCAGCCTGAAATTGTGTACACTATATATGTACGGAATGTCTGGATTTGCAGAAAAAATTGAATTTCAAGAATTATGTAAATTCAACGGAAATTGTGTACATTAATTGTACGGAATGTCTGGATTGGCAGAGAAATTGAATATCCAGAATTTCTTAAATTCAGCCTGAAATTGTGTACATTATATATGTACTGAATATCTGGATTTGCGGAGAAATTAAATATCTAGAACTATGTATATTCAGCAGGAAATTGGGTAGGTTAAGTTTTTAGAATGTCTGGATTTGCGGAAAATTGAACATCCAGAACTTTGTAAATTCAATGGGAAATTGTGTACACTATATATGTACGGAATGTCTGGTTTTGCAGAAAAAATTGAATATCAAGAATTATGTAAATTCAACGGGAAATTGTGTACATTAATTGTACGGAATGTCTGGATTTGCTGAGAAGTTGAATATCCAGAATTCAACGGAAAATTGGGTAGGTTAAGTTTACGGAATGTCTGGATTTGCAGAGAAATTGAATATCCAGAATTTCGTAAATTCAGCCTGAAATTGTGTACACTATATATGTACGGAATGTCTGGTTTTGCAGAAAAAATTGAATATCAAGAATTATGTAAATTCAACGGGAAATTGTGTACATTAATTGTACGGAATGTCTGGATTTGCAGAGAAGTTGAATATCCAGAATTCAACGGAAAATTGGGTAGGTTAAGTTTACGGAATGTCTGGATTTGCAGAGAAATTGAATATCCAGAATTTCGTAAATTCAGCCTGAAATTGTGTACACTATATATGTACGGAATGTCTGGATTTGCAGAAAAAATTGAATTTCAAGAATTATGTAAATTCATCGGAAATTGTGTACATTAATTGTACGGAATGTCTGGATTGGCAGAGAAATTGAATATCCAGAATTTCTTAAATTCAGCCTGAAATTCTGTACATTATATATGTACTAAATATCTGGATTTGCGGAGAAATTAAATATCCAGAACTATGTATATTCAGCGGGAAATTGGGTAGGTTATGTTTTTGGAATGTCTGGATTTGCGGAGAAATTGAACATCCAGAACTTTGTAAATTCAATGGGAAATTGTGTACATTAATTGTACGGAATATCTGGATTTGCAGAGAAGTTAAATATCCAGAATTTAACGGAAAATTGGGTAGGTTAAGTTTACGGAATGTCTGGATTTGCAGAGAAATTGAATATCCAGAATTTCGTAAATTCAGCCTGAAATTGTGTACACTATATATGTACGGAATGTCTGGTTTTGCAGAAAAAATTGAATATCAAGAATTATGTAAATTCAACGGAAATTGTGTACATTAATTGTACGGAATGTCTGTATTTGCAGAGAAATTGAATATCCAGAATTTCGTAAATTCAGCCTGAAATTGTGTACATTATATATGCACGGAATGTCTGGATTTACAGAGAAATTGAATATCCAGAACTTTTTAAATTCAACGGGAAATTGTGTACATTAATTGGATGGAATGTCTATATTTGCCGAAAAATTGAATATCCAGAGGTGTGTAAATTTATCGGGAAATTTGGTAGGTTCAGTTTACGGAATGTATGGATTTGCAGAGAAATTGAATATCCAGAACTATGTAAATTCAAGGGGAAATTGTGTACATTATTTGTACAGAATGTCTGGATTTGCAGAGAAATTGAATATCCAGAATTCTACGGGAAATTGGGTAGGTTAAATTTACGGAATGTCAGGATCTACAGAGAAATTGAATATCCAGAATCTCGTAAATTTATCCTAAAATTGTGTACATTATATGTGCACGGAATATCTAGATTTGCAGAGAAATTGAATATCCAGAAGTTTGTAAATTCAACAGGAAATTGTGTACATTAATTGTACGGAATGTCTGGATTTGCAGAGAAGTTCGATATCCAGAATTCAACGGAAAATTGGGTAGGTTAAGTTTACGGAATGTCTGGATTTGCAGAGAAATTGAATTTCCAGAATTCAACGGGAAATTGGGTAGGTTAAGTTTACGGAATGTCTAGATTTGCAGAGAAGTTGAATATCCAGAACAATGTAAATTCAAGGGGAAATTGTGTACATTATTTGTACAGAATGTCTGGATTTGCAGAGAAATTGAATATCCAGAATTCAACGAGAAATTGGGTAGGTTAAATTTACGGAATGTCTAGATTTGCAGAGAAATTGAATATCCAGAATTTTTTAAATTCAGCCTGAAATTGTGTACATTATATATGTACTAAATTTATCCTAAAATTGTGTACATTATATGTGCACGGAATATCTAGATTTGCAGAGAAATTGAATATCCAGAAGTTTGTAAATTCAACAGGAAATTGTGTACATTAATTGTACGGAATGTCTGGATTTGCAGAGAAGTTCAATATCCAGAATTCAACGGAAAATTGGGTACATTAATTGTACGGAATGTCTGGATTTGCAGAGAAGTTGAATATCCAGAATTCAACGGAAAATTGGGTAGGTGAAGTTTACGGAATGTCTAGATTTGCAGAGAAATTGAATATCCAGAATTTCGTAAATTCAGCCTGAAATTGTGTACACTATATATGTACGGAATGTCTGGATTTGCAGAAAAAATTGAATTTCAAGAATTATGTAAATTCAACGGAAATTGTGTACATTAATTGTACGGAATGTCTGGATTGGCAGAGAAATTGAATATCCAGAATTTTTTAAATTCAGCCTGAAATTGTGTACATTATATATGTACTGAATATCTGGATTTGCGGAGAAATTAAATATCTAGAACTATGTATATTCAGCAGGAAATTGGGTAGGTTAAGTTTTTAGAATGTCTGGATTTGCGGAAAATTGAACATCCAGAACTTTGTAAATTCAATGGGAAATTGTGTACACTATATATGTACGGAATGTCTGGTTTTGCAGAAAAAATTGAATATCAAGAATTATGTAAATTCAACGGGAAATTGTGTACATTAATTGTACGGAATGTCTGGATTTGCAGAGAAGTTGAATATCCAGAATTCAACGGAAAATTGGGTAGGTTAAGTTTACGGAATGTCTGGATTTGCAGAGAAATTGAATATCCAGAATTTCGTAAATTCAGCCTGAAATTGTGTACACTATATATGTACGGAATGTCTGGATTTGCAGAAAAAATTGAATTTCAAGAATTATGTAAATTCATCGGAAATTGTGTACATTAATTGTACGGAATGTCTGGATTGGCAGAGAAATTGAATATCCAGAATTTCTTAAATTCAGCCTGAAATTCTGTACATTATATATGTACTAAATATCTGGATTTGCGGAGAAATTAAATATCCAGAACTATGTATATTCAGCGGGAAATTGGGTAGGTTATGTTTTTGGAATGTCTGGATTTGCGGAGAAATTGAACATCCAGAACTTTGTAAATTCAATGGGAAATTGTGTACATTAATTGTACGGAATATCTGGATTTGCAGAGAAGTTAAATATCCAGAATTTAACGGAAAATTGGGTAGGTTAAGTTTACGGAATGTCTGGATTTGCAGAGAAATTGAATATCCAGAATTTCGTAAATTCAGCCTGAAATTGTGTACACTATATATGTACGGAATGTCTGGTTTTGCAGAAAAAATTGAATATCAAGAATTATGTAAATTCAACGGAAATTGTGTACATTAATTGTACGGAATGTCTGTATTTGCAGAGAAATTGAATATCCAGAATTTCGTAAATTCAGCCTGAAATTGTGTACATTATATATGCACGGAATGTCTGGATTTACAGAGAAATTGAATATCCAGAACTTTTTAAATTCAACGGGAAATTGTGTACATTAATTGGATGGAATGTCTATATTTGCCGAAAAATTGAATATCCAGAGGTGTGTAAATTTATCGGGAAATTTGGTAGGTTCAGTTTACGGAATGTATGGATTTGCAGAGAAATTGAATATCCAGAACTATGTAAATTCAAGGGGAAATTGTGTACATTATTTGTACAGAATGTCTGGATTTGCAGAGAAATTGAATATCCAGAATTCTACGGGAAATTGGGTAGGTTAAATTTACGGAATGTCAGGATCTACAGAGAAATTGAATATCCAGAATCTCGTAAATTTATCCTAAAATTGTGTACATTATATGTGCACGGAATATCTAGATTTGCAGAGAAATTGAATATCCAGAAGTTTGTAAATTCAACAGGAAATTGTGTACATTAATTGTACGGAATGTCTGGATTTGCAGAGAAGTTCGATATCCAGAATTCAACGGAAAATTGGGTAGGTTAAGTTTACGGAATGTCTGGATTTGCAGAGAAATTGAATTTCCAGAATTCAACGGGAAATTGGGTAGGTTAAGTTTACGGAATGTCTAGATTTGCAGAGAAGTTGAATATCCAGAACAATGTAAATTCAAGGGGAAATTGTGTACATTATTTGTACAGAATGTCTGGATTTGCAGAGAAATTGAATATCCAGAATTCAACGAGAAATTGGGTAGGTTAAATTTACGGAATGTCTAGATTTGCAGAGAAATTGAATATCCAGAATTTTTTAAATTCAGCCTGAAATTGTGTACATTATATATGTACTAAATTTATCCTAAAATTGTGTACATTATATGTGCACGGAATATCTAGATTTGCAGAGAAATTGAATATCCAGAAGTTTGTAAATTCAACAGGAAATTGTGTACATTAATTGTACGGAATGTCTGGATTTGCAGAGAAGTTCAATATCCAGAATTCAACGGAAAATTGGGTACATTAATTGTACGGAATGTCTGGATTTGCAGAGAAGTTGAATATCCAGAATTCAACGGAAAATTGGGTAGGTGAAGTTTACGGAATGTCTAGATTTGCAGAGAAATTGAATATCCAGAATTTCGTAAATTCAGCCTGAAATTGTGTACACTATATATGTACGGAATGTCTGGATTTGCAGAAAAAATTGAATTTCAAGAATTATGTAAATTCAACGGAAATTGTGTACATTAATTGTACGGAATGTCTGGATTGGCAGAGAAATTGAATATCCAGAATTTTTTAAATTCAGCCTGAAATTGTGTACATTATATATGTACTGAATATCTGGATTTGCGGAGAAATTAAATATCTAGAACTATGTATATTCAGCAGGAAATTGGGTAGGTTAAGTTTTTAGAATGTCTGGATTTGCGGAAAATTGAACATCCAGAACTTTGTAAATTCAATGGGAAATTGTGTACACTATATATGTACGGAATGTCTGGTTTTGCAGAAAAAATTGAATATCAAGAATTATGTAAATTCAACGGGAAATTGTGTACATTAATTGTACGGAATGTCTGGATTTGCAGAGAAGTTGAATATCCAGAATTCAACGGAAAATTGGGTAGGTTAAGTTTACGGAATGTCTGGATTTGCAGAGAAATTGAATATCCAGAATTTCGTAAATTCAGCCTGAAATTATGTACACTATATATGTACGGAATGTCTGGATTTGCAGAAAAAATTGAATGTCAAGAATTATGTAAATTCAACGGAAATTGTGTACATTAATTGTACGGAATGTCTGGATTGGCAGAGAAATTGAATATCCAGAATTTCTTAAATTCAGCCTGAAATTGTTTACATTATATATGTACTGAATATCTGGATTTGCGGAGAAATTAAATATCAAGAACTATGTATATTCAGCGGGAAATTGGGTAGGTTAAGGTTTTGGAATGTCTGGATTTGCGGAGAAATTGAACATCCAGAACTTTGTAAATTCAATGGGAAATTGTGTACATTAATTGTACGGAATATCTGGATTTGCAGAGAAGCTGAATATCCAGAATTCAACGGAAAATTGGGTAGGTTAAGTTTACGGAATGTCTGGATTTGCAGAGAAATTGAATATCCAGAATTTCGTAAATTCAGCCTGAAATTGTGTACACTATATATGTACGGAATGTCTGGATTTGCAGAAAAAATTGAATATCAAGAATTATGTAAATTCAACGGGAAATTGTGTACATTAATTGTACGGAATGTCTGGATTTGCAGAGAAGTTGAATATCCAGAATTCAACGGAAAATTGGGTAGGTTAAGTTTACGGAATGTCTGGATTTGCAGAGAAATTGAATATCCAGAATTTCGTAAATTCAGCCTGAAATTGTGTACACTATATATGTACGGAATGTCTGGATTTGCAGAAAAAATTGAATTTCAAGAATTATGTAAATTCATCGGAAATTGTGTACATTAATTGTACGGAATGTCTGGATTGGCAGAGAAATTGAATATCCAGAATTTCTTAAATTCAACCTGAAATTGTGTACATTATATATGTACTAAATATCTGGATTTGCGGAGAAATTAAATATCCAGAACTATGTATATTCAGCGGGAAATTGGGTAGGTTATGTTTTTGGAATGTCTGGATTTGCGGAGAAATTGAACATCCAGAACTTTGTAAATTCAATGGGAAATTGTGTACATTAATTGTACGGAATATCTGGATTTGCAGAGAAGTTAAATATCCAGAATTTAACGGAAAATTGGGTAGGTTCAGTTTACGGAATGTCTGGATTTGCAGAGAAATTGAATATCCAGAATTTCGTAAATTCAGCCTGAAATTGTGTACACTATATATGCACGGAATGTCTGGATTTACAGAGAAATTGAATATCCAGAACTTTTTAAATTCAACGGGAAATTGTGTACATTAATTGGATGGAATGTCTATATTTGCCGAAAAATTGAATATCCAGAGGTGTGTAAATTTATCGGGAAATTTGGTAGGTTAAGTTTACGGAATGTATGGATTTGCAGAGAAATTGAATATCCAGAACTATGTAAATTCAAGGGGAAATTGTGTACATTAATTGTACGGAATATCTGGATTTGCAGAGAAGCTGAATATCCAGAATTCAACGGAAAATTGGGTAGGTTAAGTTTACGGAATGTCTGGATTTGCAGAGAAATTGAATATCCAGAATTTCGTAAATTCAGCCTGAAATTGTGTACACTATATATGTACGGAATGTCTGGATTTGCAGAAAAAATTGAATATCAAGAATTATGTAAATTCAACGGGAAATTGTGTACATTAATTGTACGGAATGTCTGGATTTGCAGAGAAGTTGAATATCCAGAATTCAACGGAAAATTGGGTAGGTTAAGTTTACGGAATGTCTGGATTTGCAGAGAAATTGAATATCCAGAATTTCGTAAATTCAGCCTGAAATTATGTACACTATATATGTACGGAATGTCTGGATTTGCAGAAAAAATTGAATGTCAAGAATTATGTAAATTCAACGGAAATTGTGTACATTAATTGTACGGAATGTCTGGATTGGCAGAGAAATTGAATATCCAGAATTTCTTAAATTCAGCCTGAAATTGTTTACATTATATATGTACTGAATATCTGGATTTGCGGAGAAATTAAATATCAAGAACTATGTATATTCAGCGGGAAATTGGGTAGGTTAAGGTTTTGGAATGTCTGGATTTGCGGAGAAATTGAACATCCAGAACTTTGTAAATTCAATGGGAAATTGTGTACATTAATTGTACGGAATGTCTGGATTTGCAGAGAAGTTCAATATCCAGAATTCAACGGAAAATTGGGTAGGTTAAGTTTACGGAATGTCTGGATTTGCAGAGAAATTGAATTTCCAGAATTCAACGGAAAATTGGGTAGGTTAAGTTTACGGAATGTCTGGATTTGCAGAGAAATTGAATTTCCAGAATTCAACGGGAAATTGGGTAGGTTAAGTTTACGGAATGTCTAGATTTGCAGAGAAGTTGAATATCCAGAACAATGTAAATTCAAGGGGAAATTGTGTCCATTGTTTGTACAGAATGTCTGGATTTGCAGAGAAATTGAATATCCAGAATTCAACGAGAAATTGGGTAGGTTAAATTTACGGAATGTCAGGATTTACAAAGAAATTGAATATCCAGAATCTCGTAAATTTATCCTAAAATTGTGTACATTATATGTGTACGGAATATCTAGATTTGCAGAGAAATTGAATATCCAGAAGTTTGTAAATTCAACGGGAAATTGTGTACATTAATTGTACGGAATGTCTGGATTTGCAGAGAAGTTGAATATCCAGAATTCAACGGAAAATTGGGTAGGTGAAGTTTACGGAATGTCTAGATTTGCAGAGAAATTGAATATCCAGAATTTCGTAAATTCAGCCTGAAATTGTGTACACTATATATGTACGGAATGTCTGGATTTGCAGAAAAAATTGAATTTCAAGAATTATGTAAATTCAACGGAAATTGTGTACATTAATTGTACGGAATGTCTGGATTGGCAGAGAAATTGAATATCCAGAATTTCTTAAATTCAGCCTGAAATTGTGTACATTATATATGTACTGAATATCTGGATTTGCGGAGAAATTAAATATCTAGAACTATGTATATTCAGCAGGAAATTGGGTAGGTTAAGTTTTTAGAATGTCTGGATTTGCGGAAAATTGAACATCCAGAACTTTGTAAATTCAATGGGAAATTGTGTACACTATATATGTACGGAATGTCTGGTTTTGCAGAAAAAATTGAATATCAAGAATTATGTAAATTCAACGGGAAATTGTGTACATTAATTGTACGGAATGTCTGGATTTGCAGAGAAGTTGAATATCCAGAATTCAACGGAAAATTGGGTAGGTTAAGTTTACGGAATGTCTGGATTTGCAGAGAAATTGAATATCCAGAATTTCGTAAATTCAGCCTGAAATTGTGTACACTATATATGTACGGAATGTCTGGTTTTGCAGAAAAAATTGAATATCAAGAATTATGTAAATTCAACGGGAAATTGTGTACATTAATTGTACGGAATGTCTGGATTTGCAGAGAAGTTGAATATCCAGAATTCAACGGAAAATTGGGTAGGTTAAGTTTACGGAATGTCTGGATTTGCAGAGAAATTGAATATCCAGAATTTCGTAAATTCAGCCTGAAATTGTGTACACTATATATGTACGGAATGTCTGGATTTGCAGAAAAAATTGAATTTCAAGAATTATGTAAATTCATCGGAAATTGTGTACATTAATTGTACGGAATGTCTGGATTGGCAGAGAAATTGAATATCCAGAATTTCTTAAATTCAGCCTGAAATTCTGTACATTATATATGTACTAAATATCTGGATTTGCGGAGAAATTAAATATCCAGAACTATGTATATTCAGCGGGAAATTGGGTAGGTTATGTTTTTGGAATGTCTGGATTTGCGGAGAAATTGAACATCCAGAACTTTGTAAATTCAATGGGAAATTGTGTACATTAATTGTACGGAATATCTGGATTTGCAGAGAAGTTAAATATCCAGAATTTAACGGAAAATTGGGTAGGTTAAGTTTACGGAATGTCTGGATTTGCAGAGAAATTGAATATCCAGAATTTCGTAAATTCAGCCTGAAATTGTGTACACTATATATGTACGGAATGTCTGGTTTTGCAGAAAAAATTGAATATCAAGAATTATGTAAATTCAACGGAAATTGTGTACATTAATTGTACGGAATGTCTGTATTTGCAGAGAAATTGAATATCCAGAATTTCGTAAATTCAGCCTGAAATTGTGTACATTATATTTGCACGGAATGTCTGGATTTACAGAGAAATTGAATATCCAGAACTTTTTAAATTCAACGGGAAATTGTGTACATTAATTGGATGGAATGTCTATATTTGCCGAAAAATTGAATATCCAGAGGTGTGTAAATTTATCGGGAAATTTGGTAGGTTCAGTTTACGGAATGTATGGATTTGCAGAGAAATTGAATATCCAGAACTATGTAAATTCAAGGGGAAATTGTGTACATTATTTGTACAGAATGTCTGGATTTGCAGAGAAATTGAATATCCAGAATTCTACGGGAAATTGGGTAGGTTAAATTTACGGAATGTCAGGATCTACAGAGAAATTGAATATCCAGAATCTCGTAAATTTATCCTAAAATTGTGTACATTATATGTGCACGGAATATCTAGATTTGCAGAGAAATTGAATATCCAGAAGTTTGTAAATTCAACAGGAAATTGTGTACATTAATTGTACGGAATGTCTGGATTTGCAGAGAAGTTCAATATCCAGAATTCAACGGAAAATTGGGTAGGTTAAGTTTACGGAATGTCTGGATTTGCAGAGAAATTGAATTTCCAGAATTCAACGGGAAATTGGGTAGGTTAAGTTTACGGAATGTCTAGATTTGCAGAGAAGTTGAATATCCAGAACAATGTAAATTCAAGGGGAAATTGTGTACATTATTTGTACAGAATGTCTGGATTTGCAGAGAAATTGAATATCCAGAATTCAACGAGAAATTGGGTAGGTTAAATTTACGGAATGTCTAGATTTGCAGAGAAATTGAATATCCAGAATTTTTTAAATTCAGCCTGAAATTGTGTACATTATATATGTACTAAATTTATCCTAAAATTGTGTACATTATATGTGCACGGAATATCTAGATTTGCAGAGAAATTGAATATCCAGAAGTTTGTAAATTCAACAGGAAATTGTGTACATTAATTGTACGGAATGTCTGGATTTGCAGAGAAGTTCAATATCCAGAATTCAACGGAAAATTGGGTACATTAATTGTACGGAATGTCTGGATTTGCAGAGAAGTTGAATATCCAGAATTCAACGGAAAATTGGGTAGGTGAAGTTTACGGAATGTCTAGATTTGCAGAGAAATTGAATATCCAGAATTTCGTAAATTCAGCCTGAAATTGTGTACACTATATATGTACGGAATGTCTGGATTTGCAGAAAAAATTGAATTTCAAGAATTATGTAAATTCAACGGAAATTGTGTACATTAATTGTACGGAATGTCTGGATTGGCAGAGAAATTGAATATCCAGAATTTTTTAAATTCAGCCTGAAATTGTGTACATTATATATGTACTGAATATCTGGATTTGCGGAGAAATTAAATATCTAGAACTATGTATATTCAGCAGGAAATTGGGTAGGTTAAGTTTTTAGAATGTCTGGATTTGCGGAAAATTGAACATCCAGAACTTTGTAAATTCAATGGGAAATTGTGTACACTATATATGTACGGAATGTCTGGTTTTGCAGAAAAAATTGAATATCAAGAATTATGTAAATTCAACGGGAAATTGTGTACATTAATTGTACGGAATGTCTGGATTTGCAGAGAAGTTGAATATCCAGAATTCAACGGAAAATTGGGTAGGTTAAGTTTACGGAATGTCTGGATTTGCAGAGAAATTGAATATCCAGAATTTCGTAAATTCAGCCTGAAATTATGTACACTATATATGTACGGAATGTCTGGATTTGCAGAAAAAATTGAATGTCAAGAATTATGTAAATTCAACGGAAATTGTGTACATTAATTGTACGGAATGTCTGGATTGGCAGAGAAATTGAATATCCAGAATTTCTTAAATTCAGCCTGAAATTGTTTACATTATATATGTACTGAATATCTGGATTTGCGGAGAAATTAAATATCAAGAACTATGTATATTCAGCGGGAAATTGGGTAGGTTAAGGTTTTGGAATGTCTGGATTTGCGGAGAAATTGAACATCCAGAACTTTGTAAATTCAATGGGAAATTGTGTACATTAATTGTACGGAATATCTGGATTTGCAGAGAAGCTGAATATCCAGAATTCAACGGAAAATTGGGTAGGTTAAGTTTACGGAATGTCTGGATTTGCAGAGAAATTGAATATCCAGAATTTCGTAAATTCAGCCTGAAATTGTGTACACTATATATGTACGGAATGTCTGGTTTTGCAGAAAAAATTGAATATCAAGAATTATGTAAATTCAACGGGAAATTGTGTACATTAATTGTACGGAATGTCTGGATTTGCAGAGAAGTTGAATATCCAGAATTCAACGGAAAATTGGGTAGGTTAAGTTTACGGAATGTCTGGATTTGCAGAGAAATTGAATATCCAGAATTTCGTAAATTCAGCCTGAAATTGTGTACACTATATATGTACGGAATGTCTGGTTTTGCAGAAAAAATTGAATATCAAGAATTATGTAAATTCAACGGGAAATTGTGTACATTAATTGTACGGAATGTCTGGATTTGCAGAGAAGTTGAATATCCAGAATTCAACGGAAAATTGGGTAGGCTAAGTTTACGGAATGTCTGGATTTGCAGAGAAATTGAATATCCAGAATTTCGTAAATTCAGCCTGAAATTGTGTACACTATATATGTACGGAATGTCTGGATTTGCAGAAAAAATTGAATTTCAAGAATTATGTAAATTCATCGGAAATTGTGTACATTAATTGTACGGAATATCTGGATTGGCAGAGAAATTGAATATCCAGAATTTCTTAAATTCAACCTGAAATTGTGTACATTATATATGTACTAAATATCTGGATTTGCGGAGAAATTAAATATCCAGAACTATGTATATTCAGCGGGAAATTGGGTAGGTTATGTTTTTGGAATGTCTGGATTTGCGGAGAAATTGAACATCCAGAACTTTGTAAATTCAATGGGAAATTGTGTACATTAATTGTACGGAATATCTGGATTTGCAGAGAAGTTAAATATCCAGAATTTAACGGAAAATTGGGTAGGTTCAGTTTACGGAATGTCTGGATTTGCAGAGAAATTGAATATCCAGAATTTCGTAAATTCAGCCTGAAATTGTGTACACTATATATGCACGGAATGTCTGGATTTACAGAGAAATTGAATATCCAGAACTTTTTAAATTCAACGGGAAATTGTGTACATTAATTGGATGGAATGTCTATATTTGCCGAAAAATTGAATATCCAGAGGTGTGTAAATTTATCGGGAAATTTGGTAGGTTAAGTTTACGGAATGTATGGATTTGCAGAGAAATTGAATATCCAGAACTATGTAAATTCAAGGGGAAATTGTGTACATTATTTGTACAGAATGTCTGGATTTGCAGAGAAATTGAATATCCAGAATTATACGGGAAATTGGGTAGGTTAAATTTACGGAATGTCAGGATCTACAGAGAAATTGAATATCCAGAATCTCGTAAATTTATCCTAAAATTGTGTACATTATATGTGCACGGAATATCTAGATTTGCAGAGAAATTGAATATCCAGAAGTTTGTAAATTCAACAGGAAATTGTGTACATTAATTGTACGGAATGTCTGGATTTGCAGAGAAGTTCAATATCCAGAATTCAACGGAAAATTGGGTAGGTTAAGTTTACGGAATGTCTGGATTTGCAGAGAAATTGAATTTCCAGAATTCAACGGGAAATTGGGTAGGTTAAGTTTACGGAATGTCTAGATTTGCAGAGAAGTTGAATATCCAGAACAATGTAAATTCAAGGGGAAATTGTGTACATTATTTGTACAGAATGTCTGGATTTGCAGAGAAATTGAATATCCAGAATTCAACGAGAAATTGGGTAGGTTAAATTTACGGAATGTCTAGATTTGCAGAGAAATTGAATATCCAGAATTTTTTAAATTCAGCCTGAAATTGTGTACATTATATATGTACTAAATTTATCCTAAAATTGTGTACATTATATGTGCACGGAATATCTAGATTTGCAGAGAAATTGAATATCCAGAAGTTTGTAAATTCAACAGGAAATTGTGTACATTAATTGTACGGAATGTCTGGATTTGCAGAGAAGTTCAATATCCAGAATTCAACGGAAAATTGGGTACATTAATTGTACGGAATGTCTGGATTTGCAGAGAAGTTGAATATCCAGAATTCAACGGAAAATTGGGTAGGTGAAGTTTACGGAATGTCTAGATTTGCAGAGAAATTGAATATCCAGAATTTCGTAAATTCAGCCTGAAATTGTGTACACTATATATGTACGGAATGTCTGGATTTGCAGAAAAAATTGAATTTCAAGAATTATGTAAATTCAACGGAAATTGTGTACATTAATTGTACGGAATGTCTGGATTGGCAGAGAAATTGAATATCCAGAATTTTTTAAATTCAGCCTGAAATTGTGTACATTATATATGTACTGAATATCTGGATTTGCGGAGAAATTAAATATCTAGAACTATGTATATTCAGCAGGAAATTGGGTAGGTTAAGTTTTTAGAATGTCTGGATTTGCGGAAAATTGAACATCCAGAACTTTGTAAATTCAATGGGAAATTGTGTACACTATATATGTACGGAATGTCTGGTTTTGCAGAAAAAATTGAATATCAAGAATTATGTAAATTCAACGGGAAATTGTGTACATTAATTGTACGGAATGTCTGGATTTGCAGAGAAGTTGAATATCCAGAATTCAACGGAAAATTGGGTAGGTTAAGTTTACGGAATGTCTGGATTTGCAGAGAAATTGAATATCCAGAATTTCGTAAATTCAGCCTGAAATTATGTACACTATATATGTACGGAATGTCTGGATTTGCAGAAAAAATTGAATGTCAAGAATTATGTAAATTCAACGGAAATTGTGTACATTAATTGTACGGAATGTCTGGATTGGCAGAGAAATTGAATATCCAGAATTTCTTAAATTCAGCCTGAAATTGTTTACATTATATATGTACTGAATATCTGGATTTGCGGAGAAATTAAATATCAAGAACTATGTATATTCAGCGGGAAATTGGGTAGGTTAAGGTTTTGGAATGTCTGGATTTGCGGAGAAATTGAACATCCAGAACTTTGTAAATTCAATGGGAAATTGTGTACATTAATTGTACGGAATATCTGGATTTGCAGAGAAGCTGAATATCCAGAATTCAACGGAAAATTGGGTAGGTTAAGTTTACGGAATGTCTGGATTTGCAGAGAAATTGAATATCCAGAATTTCGTAAATTCAGCCTGAAATTGTGTACACTATATATGTACGGAATGTCTGGTTTTGCAGAAAAAATTGAATATCAAGAATTATGTAAATTCAACGGGAAATTGTGTACATTAATTGTACGGAATGTCTGGATTTGCAGAGAAGTTGAATATCCAGAATTCAACGGAAAATTGGGTAGGTTAAGTTTACGGAATGTCTGGATTTGCAGAGAAATTGAATATCCAGAATTTCGTAAATTCAGCCTGAAATTGTGTACACTATATATGTACGGAATGTCTGGTTTTGCAGAAAAAATTGAATATCAAGAATTATGTAAATTCAACGGGAAATTGTGTACATTAATTGTACGGAATGTCTGGATTTGCAGAGAAGTTGAATATCCAGAATTCAACGGAAAATTGGGTAGGTTAAGTTTACGGAATGTCTGGATTTGCAGAGAAATTGAATATCCAGAATTTCGTAAATTCAGCCTGAAATTGTGTACACTATATATGTACGGAATGTCTGGATTTGCAGAAAAAATTGAATTTCAAGAATTATGTAAATTCATCGGAAATTGTGTACATTAATTGTACGGAATATCTGGATTGGCAGAGAAATTGAATATCCAGAATTTCTTAAATTCAACCTGAAATTGTGTACATTATATATGTACTAAATATCTGGATTTGCGGAGAAATTAAATATCCAGAACTATGTATATTCAGCGGGAAATTGGGTAGGTTATGTTTTTGGAATGTCTGGATTTGCGGAGAAATTGAACATCCAGAACTTTGTAAATTCAATGGGAAATTGTGTACATTAATTGTACGGAATATCTGGATTTGCAGAGAAGTTAAATATCCAGAATTTAACGGAAAATTGGGTAGGTTCAGTTTACGGAATGTCTGGATTTGCAGAGAAATTGAATATCCAGAATTTCGTAAATTCAGCCTGAAATTGTGTACACTATATATGCACGGAATGTCTGGATTTACAGAGAAATTGAATATCCAGAACTTTTTAAATTCAACGGGAAATTGTGTACATTAATTGGATGGAATGTCTATATTTGCCGAAAAATTGAATATCCAGAGGTGTGTAAATTTATCGGGAAATTTGGTAGGTTAAGTTTACGGAATGTATGGATTTGCAGAGAAATTGAATATCCAGAACTATGTAAATTCAAGGGGAAATTGTGTACATTATTTGTACAGAATGTCTGGATTTGCAGAGAAATTGAATATCCAGAATTATACGGGAAATTGGGTAGGTTAAATTTACGGAATGTCAGGATCTACAGAGAAATTGAATATCCAGAATCTCGTAAATTTATCCTAAAATTGTGTACATTATATGTGCACGGAATATCTAGATTTGCAGAGAAATTGAATATCCAGAAGTTTGTAAATTCAACAGGAAATTGTGTACATTAATTGTACGGAATGTCTGGATTTGCAGAGAAGTTCAATATCCAGAATTCAACGGAAAATTGGGTAGGTTAAGTTTACGGAATGTCTGGATTTGCAGAGAAATTGAATTTCCAGAATTCAACGGGAAATTGGGTAGGTTAAGTTTACGGAATGTCTAGATTTGCAGAGAAGTTGAATATCCAGAACAATGTAAATTCAAGGGGAAATTGTGTACATTATTTGTACAGAATGTCTGGATTTGCAGAGAAATTGAATATCCAGAATTCAACGAGAAATTGGGTAGGTTAAATTTACGGAATGTCTAGATTTGCAGAGAAATTGAATATCCAGAATTTTTTAAATTCAGCCTGAAATTGTGTACATTATATATGTACTAAATTTATCCTAAAATTGTGTACATTATATGTGCACGGAATATCTAGATTTGCAGAGAAATTGAATATCCAGAAGTTTGTAAATTCAACAGGAAATTGTGTACATTAATTGTACGGAATGTCTGGATTTGCAGAGAAGTTCAATATCCAGAATTCAACGGAAAATTGGGTACATTAATTGTACGGAATGTCTGGATTTGCAGAGAAGTTGAATATCCAGAATTCAACGGAAAATTGGGTAGGTGAAGTTTACGGAATGTCTAGATTTGCAGAGAAATTGAATATCCAGAATTTCGTAAATTCAGCCTGAAATTGTGTACACTATATATGTACGGAATGTCTGGATTTGCAGAAAAAATTGAATTTCAAGAATTATGTAAATTCAACGGAAATTGTGTACATTAATTGTACGGAATGTCTGGATTGGCAGAGAAATTGAATATCCAGAATTTTTTAAATTCAGCCTGAAATTGTGTACATTATATATGTACTGAATATCTGGATTTGCGGAGAAATTAAATATCTAGAACTATGTATATTCAGCAGGAAATTGGGTAGGTTAAGTTTTTAGAATGTCTGGATTTGCGGAAAATTGAACATCCAGAACTTTGTAAATTCAATGGGAAATTGTGTACACTATATATGTACGGAATGTCTGGTTTTGCAGAAAAAATTGAATATCAAGAATTATGTAAATTCAACGGGAAATTGTGTACATTAATTGTACGGAATGTCTGGATTTGCAGAGAAGTTGAATATCCAGAATTCAACGGAAAATTGGGTAGGTTAAGTTTACGGAATGTCTGGATTTGCAGAGAAATTGAATATCCAGAATTTCGTAAATTCAGCCTGAAATTATGTACACTATATATGTACGGAATGTCTGGATTTGCAGAAAAAATTGAATGTCAAGAATTATGTAAATTCAACGGAAATTGTGTACATTAATTGTACGGAATGTCTGGATTGGCAGAGAAATTGAATATCCAGAATTTCTTAAATTCAGCCTGAAATTGTTTACATTATATATGTACTGAATATCTGGATTTGCGGAGAAATTAAATATCAAGAACTATGTATATTCAGCGGGAAATTGGGTAGGTTAAGGTTTTGGAATGTCTGGATTTGCGGAGAAATTGAACATCCAGAACTTTGTAAATTCAATGGGAAATTGTGTACATTAATTGTACGGAATATCTGGATTTGCAGAGAAGCTGAATATCCAGAATTCAACGGAAAATTGGGTAGGTTAAGTTTACGGAATGTCTGGATTTGCAGAGAAATTGAATATCCAGAATTTCGTAAATTCAGCCTGAAATTGTGTACACTATATATGTACGGAATGTCTGGTTTTGCAGAAAAAATTGAATATCAAGAATTATGTAAATTCAACGGGAAATTGTGTACATTAATTGTACGGAATGTCTGGATTTGCAGAGAAGTTGAATATCCAGAATTCAACGGAAAATTGGGTAGGTTAAGTTTACGGAATGTCTGGATTTGCAGAGAAATTGAATATCCAGAATTTCGTAAATTCAGCCTGAAATTGTGTACACTATATATGTACGGAATGTCTGGATTTGCAGAAAAAATTGAATTTCAAGAATTATGTAAATTCATCGGAAATTGTGTACATTAATTGTACGGAATGTCTGGATTGGCAGAGAAATTGAATATCCAGAATTTCTTAAATTCAACCTGAAATTGTGTACATTATATATGTACTAAATATCTGGATTTGCGGAGAAATTAAATATCCAGAACTATGTATATTCAGCGGGAAATTGGGTAGGTTATGTTTTTGGAATGTCTGGATTTGCGGAGAAATTGAACATCCAGAACTTTGTAAATTCAATGGGAAATTGTGTACATTAATTGTACGGAATATCTGGATTTGCAGAGAAGTTAAATATCCAGAATTTAACGGAAAATTGGGTAGGTTCAGTTTACGGAATGTCTGGATTTGCAGAGAAATTGAATATCCAGAATTTCGTAAATTCAGCCTGAAATTGTGTACACTATATATGTACGGAATGTCTGGTTTTGCAGAAAAAATTGAATATCAAGAATTATGTAAATTCAACGGAAATTGTGTACATTAATTGTACGGAATGTCTGGATTGGCAGAGAAATTAAATATCCAGAATTTCGTAAATTCAGCCTGAAATTGTGTACATTATATATGCACGGAATGTCTGGATTTACAGAGAAATTGAATATCCAGAACTTTTTAAATTCAACGGGAAATTGTGTACATTAATTGGATGGAATGTCTATATTTGCCGAAAAATTGAATATCCAGAGGTGTGTAAATTTATCGGGAAATTTGGTAGGTTAAGTTTACGGAATGTATGGATTTGCAGAGAAATTGAATATCCAGAACTATGTAAATTCAAGGGGAAATTGTGTACATTATTTGTACAGAATGTCTGGATTTGCAGAGAAATTGAATATCCAGAATTCTACGGGAAATTGGGTAGGTTAAATTTACGGAATGTCAGGATCTACAGAGAAATTGAATATCCAGAATCTCGTAAATTTATCCTAAAATTGTGTACATTATATGTGCACGGAATATCTAGATTTGCAGAGAAATTGAATATCCAGAAGTTTGTAAATTCAACGGGAAATTGTGTACATTAATTGTACGGAATGTCTGGATTTGCAGAGAAGTTCAATATCCAGAATTCAACGGAAAATTGGGTAGGTTAAGTTTACGGAATGTCTGGATTTGCAGAGAAATTGAATTTCCAGAATTCAACGGGAAATTGGGTAGGTTAAGTTTACGGAATGTCTAGATTTGCAGAGAAGTTGAATATCCAGAACAATGTAAATTCAAGGGGAAATTGTGTCCATTGTTTGTACAGAATGTCTGAATTTGCAGAGAAATTGAATATCCAGAATTCAACGAGAAATTGGGTAGGTTAAATTTACGGAATGTCAGGATTTACAAAGAAATTGAATATCCAGAATCTCGTAAATTTATCCTAAAATTGTGTACATTATATGTGTACGGAATATCTAGATTTGCAGAGAAATTGAATATCCAGAAGTTTGTAAATTCAACGGGAAATTGTGTACATTAATTGTACGGAATGTCTGGATTTGCAGAGATGTTGAATATCCAGAATTCAACGGAAAATTGGGTAGGTGAAGTTTACGGAATGTCAAGATTTGCAGAGAAATTGAATATCCAGAATTTCGTAAATTCAGCCTGAAATTGTGTACACTATATATGTACGGAATGTCTGGTTTTGCAGAAAAAATTGAATATCAAGAATTATGTAAATTCATCGGAAATTGTGTACATTAATTGTACGGAATGTCTGGATTGGCAGAGAAATTGAATATCCAGAATTTCTTAAATTCAGCCTGAAATTGTGTACATTATATATGTACTAAATATCTGGATTTGCGGAGAAATTAAATATCCAGAACTATGTATATTCAGCGGGAAATTGGGTAGGTTATGTTTTTGGAATGTCTGGATTTGCGGAGAAATTGAACATCCAGAACTTTGTAAATTCAATGGGAAATTGTGTACATTAATTGTACGGAATATCTGGATTTGCAGAGAAGTTAAATATCCAGAATTTAACGAAAAATTGGGTAGGTTAAGTTTACGGAATGTCTGGATTTGCAGAGAAATTGAATATCCAGAATTTCGTAAATTCAGCCTGAAATTGTGTACACTATATATGTACGGAATGTCTGGTTTTGCAGAAAAAATTGAATATCAAGAATTATGTAAATTCAACGGAAATTGTGTACATTAATTGTACGGAATGTCTGGATTTGCAGAGAAATTGAATATCCAGAATTTCGTAAATTCAGCCTGAAATTGTGTACATTATATATGCACGGAATGTCTGGATTTACAGAGAAATTGAATATCCAGAACTTTTTAAATTCAACGGGAAATTGTGTACATTAATTGGAGGGAATGTCTATATTTGCCGAAAAATTGAATATCCAGAGGTGTGTAAATTTATCGGGAAATTTGGTAGGTTAAGTTTACGGAATGTCTGGATTTGCAGAGAAATTGAATATCCAGAACTATGTAAATTCAAGGGGAAATTGTGTACATTATTTGTACAGAATGTCAGGATTTGCAGAGAAATTGAATATCCAGAATTCTACGGGAAATTGGGTAGGTTAAATTTACGGAATGTCAGGATCTACAGAGAAATTGAATATCCAGAATCTCGTAAATTTATCCTAAAATTGTGTACATTATATGTGCACGGAATATTTAGATTTGCAGAGAAATTGAATATCCAGAAGCTTGTAAATTCAACGGGAAATTGTGTACATTAATTGTACGGAATGTCTGGATTTGCAGAGAAGTTCAATATCCAGAATTCAACGGAAAATTGGGTAGGTTAAGTTTACGGAATGTCTGGATTTGCAGAGAAATTGAATTTCCAGAATTCAACGGGAAATTGGGTAGGTTAAGTTTACGGAATGTCTAGATTTGCAGAGAAGTTGAATATCCAGAACAATGTAAATTCAAGGGGAAATTGTGTCCATTGTTTGTACAGAATGTCTGGATTTGCAGAGAAATTGAATATCCAGAATTCAACGAGAAATTGGGTAGGTTAAATTTACGGAATGTCAGGATTTACAAAGAAATTGAATATCCAGAGTCTCGTAAATTTATCCTAAAATTGTGTACATTATATGTGTACGGAATATCTAGATTTGCAGAGAAATTGAATATCCAGAAGTTTGTAAATTCAACGGGAAATTGTGTACATTAATTGTACGGAATGTCTGGATTTGCAGAGAAGTTGAATATCCAGAATTCAACGGAAAATTGGGTAGGTGAAGTGTACGGAATGTCTAGATTTGCAGAGAAATTGAATATCCAGAATTTCGTAAATTCAGCCTGAAATTGTGTACACTATATATGTACGGAATGTCTGGATTTGCAGAAAAAATTGAATTTCAAGAATTATGTAAATTCAACGGAAATTGTGTACATTAATTGTACGGAATGTCTGGATTGGCAGAGAAATTGAATATCCAGAATTTCTTAAATTCAGCCTGAAATTGTGTACATTATATATGTACTGAATATCTGGATTTGCGGAGAAATTAAATATCTAGAACTATGTATATTCAGCGGGAAATTGGGTAGGTTAAGTTTTTAGAATGTCTGGATTTGCGGAAAATTGAACATCCAGAACTTTGTAAATTCAATGGGAAATTGTGTACACTATATATGTACGGAATGTCTGGTTTTGCAGAAAAAATTGAATATCAAGAATTATGTAAATTCAACGGGAAATTGTGTACATTAATTGTACGGAATGTCTGGATTTGCAGAGAAGTTGAATATCCAGAATTCAACGGAAAATTGGGTAGGTTAAGTTTACGGAATGTCTGGATTTGCAGAGAAATTGAATATCCAGAATTTCGTAAATTCAGCCTGAAATTGTGTACACTATATATGTACGGAATGTCTGGTTTTGCAGAAAAAATTGAATATCAAGAATTATGTAAATTCAACGGGAAATTGTGTACATTAATTGTACGGAATGTCTGGATTTGCAGAGAAGTTGAATATCCAGAATTCAACGGAAAATTGGGTAGGTTAAGTTTACGGAATGTCTGGATTTGCAGAGAAATTGAATATCCAGAATTTCGTAAATTCAGCCTGAAATTGTGTACACTATATATGTACGGAATGTCTGGATTTGCAGAAAAAATTGAATTTCAAGAATTATGTAAATTCATCGGAAATTGTGTACATTAATTGTACGGAATGTCTGGATTGGCAGAGAAATTGAATATCCAGAATTTCTTAAATTCAGCCTGAAATTGTGTACATTATATATGTACTAAATATCTGGATTTGCGGAGAAATTAAATATCCAGAACTATGTATATTCAGCGGGAAATTGGGTAGGTTATGTTTTAGTATGTCTGGATTTGCGGAGAAATTGAACATCCAGAACTTTGTAAATTCAATGGGAAATTGTGTACATTAATTGTACGGAATATCTGGATTTGCAGAGAAGTTAAATATCCAGTATTTAACGGAAAATTGGGTAGGTTAAGTTTACGGAATGTCTGGATTTGCAGAGAAATTGAATATCCAGAATTTCGTAAATTCAGCCTGAAATTGTGTACACTATATATGTACGGAATGTCTGGTTTTGCAGAAAAAATTGAATATCAAGAATTATGTAAATTCAACGGAAATTGTGTACATTAATTGTACGGAATGTCTGTATTTGCAGAGAAATTGAATATCCAGAATTTCGTAAATTCAGCCTGAAATTGTGTGCATTATATATGCACGGAATGTCTGGATTTACAGAGAAATTGAATATCCAGAACTTTTTAAATTCAACGGGAAATTGTGTACATTAATTGGATGGAATGTCTATATTTGCCGAAAAATTGAATATCCAGAGGTGTGTAAATTTATCGGGAAATTTGGTAGGTTAAGTTTACGGAATGTATGGATTTGCAGAGAAATTGAATATCCAGAACTATGTAAATTCAAGGGGAAATTGTGTACATTATTTGTACAGAATGTCTGGATTTGCAGAGAAATTGAATATCCAGAATTCAACGAGAAATTGGGTAGGTTAAATTTACGGAATGTCAGGATTTACAAAGAAATTGAATATCCAGAATCTCGTAAATTTATCCTAAAATTGTGTACATTATATGTGTACGGAATATCTAGATTTGCAGAGAAATTGAATATCCAGAAGTTTGTAAATTCAACGGGAAATTGTGTACATTAATAGTACGGAATGTCTGGATTTGCAGAGAAGTTGAATATCCAGAATTCAACGGAAAATTGGGTAGGTGAAGTTTACGGAATGTCTGGATTTGCAGAGAAATTGAATATCCAGAATTTCGTAAATTCAGCCTGAAATTGTGTACACTATATATGTACGGAATGTCTGGATTTGCAGAAAAAATTGAATTTTAAGAATTATGTAAATTCAACGGAAATTGTGTACATTATTTGTACGGAATGTCTGGATTGGCAGAGAAATTGAATATCCAGAATTTCTTAAATTCAGCCTGAAATTGTGTACATTATATATGTACTGAATATCTGGATTTGCCGAGAAATTAAATATCTAGAACTATGTATATTCAGCGGGAAATTGGGTAGGTTAAGTTTTTGGAATGTCTGGATTTGCAGAGAAATTGAACATCCAGAACTTTGTAAATTCAATGGGAAATTGTGTACATTAATTATACGGAATAGCTGGATTTGCAGAGAAGTTGAATATCCAGAATTCAACGGAAAATTGGGTAGGTTAAGTTTACGGAATGTCTGGATTTGCAGAGAAATTGAATATCCAGAATTTCATAAATTCAGCCTGAAATTGTGTACACTATATATGTACGGAATGTCTGGTTTTGCAGAAAAAATTGAATATCAAGAATTATGTAAATTCAACAGGAAATTGTGTACATTAATTGTACGGAATGTCTAGATTTGCAGAGAAGTTGAATATCCAGAATTCAACGGAAAATTGGGTAGGTTAAGTTTACGGAATGTCTGGATTTGCAGAGAAATTGAATATCCAGAATTTCACAAAATTCAGCCTGAAATTGTGTACACTATATATGTACGGAATGTCTGGATTTGCAGAAAAAATTGAATTTCAAGAATTATGTAAATTCAACGGAAATTGTGTACATTAATTGTACGGAATGTCTGGATTTGCAGAGAAATTGAATACCCAGAATTTCGTAAATTCAGCCTGAAATTGTGTACATTATATATGCACGGAATGTATGGATTTACAGAGAAATTGAATATCTAGAACTTTTTAAATTCAACGGGAAATTGTGTACATTAATTGGATGGAATGTCTGTATTTGCCGAAAAATTGAATATCCAGAGGTGTGTAAATTTAACGGGAAATTTGGTAGGTTAAGTTTACGGAATGTCTGGATTTGCAGAGAAATTGAATATCCAGAACTATGTAAATTCAAGGGGAAATTGTGTACATTATTTGTACAGAATGTCTGGATTTGCAGAGAAATTGAATATCCAGAATTCAACGGGAAATTGGGTAGGTTAAGTTTACGGAATGTCTAGATTTGCAGAGAAATTGAATATCCAGAACAATGTAAATTCAAGGGGAAATTGTGTCCATTGTTTGTACAGAATGTCTGGATTTGCAGAGAAATTGAATATCCAGAATTCAACGAGAAATTGGGGAGGTTAAGTTTACGGAATGTCAGGATTTACAAAGAAATTGAATATCCAGAATTTCGTAAATTCAGCCTGAAATTGTGTACACTATATATGTACGGAATGTCTGGTTTTGCAGAAAAAATTGAATATCAAGAATTATGTAAATTCAACGGGAAATTGTGTACATTAATTGTACGGAATGTCTGGATTTACAGAGAAGTTGAATATCCAGAATTCAACGGAAAATTGGGTAGGTTAAGTTTACGGAATGCCTGGATTTGCAGAGAAATTGAATATCCAGAATTTCGTAAATTCAGCCTGAAATTGTGTACACTATATATGTACGGAATGTCTGGATTTGCAGAAAAAATTGAATTTCAAGAATTATGTAAATTCAACGGAAATTGTGTACATTAATTGTACGGAATGTCTGGATTGGCAGAGAAATTGAATATCCAGAACTATGTATATTCAGCAGGAAATTGGGTAGGTTAAGTTTTTGGAATGTCTGGATTTGCGGAGAAATTGAACATCCAGAACTTTGTAAATTCAATGGGAAATTGTGTACATTAATTGTACGGAATATCTGGATTTGCAGAGAAGTTAATGTCTGGATTTGCGGAGAAATTGAACATCCAAAACTTTGTAAATTCAATGGGAAATTGTGTACATTAATTATACGGAATACCTGGATTTGCAGAGAAGCTGAATATCCAGAATTCAACGGAAAATTGGGTAGGTTAAGTTTACGGAATGTCTGGATTTGCAGAGAAATTGAATATCCAGAATTTCGTAAATTCAGCCTGAAATTGTGTACACTATATATGTACGGAATGTCTGGTTTTGCAGAAAAAATTGAATATCAAGAATTATGTAATTTCAACGGGAAATTGTGTACATTAATAGTACAGAATGTCTGGATTTGCAGAGAAGTTGAATATCCAGAATTCAACGGAAAATTGGGTAGGTTAAGTTTACGGAATGTCTGGATTTCCAGAGAAATTGAATATCCAGAATTTCGTAAATTCAGCCTGAAATTGTGTACACTATATATGTACGGAATGTCTGGTTTTGCAGAAAAAATTGAATATCAAGAATTATGTAAATTCGATGGAAATTGTGTACATTAATTGTACGGAATGTCTGAATTTGCAGAGAAATTGAATTTCCAGAATTCAACGGGAAATTGGGTAGGTTAAGTTTACGGAATGTCTAGATTTGCAGAGAAGTTGAATATCCAGAACTATGTAAATTCAAGGGGAAATTGTGTACATTATTTGTACAGAATGTCTGGATTTGCAGAGAAATTGAATATCCAGAATTCAACGAGAAATTGGGTAGGTTAAATTTACGGAATGTCAGGATTTACAAAGAAATTGAATATACAGAATCTCGTAAATTTATCCTAAAATTGTGTACATTATATGTGTAGGGAATATCTAGATTTGCAGAGAAATTGAATATCCAGAAGTTTGTAAATTCAACGGGAAATTGTGTACATTAATTGTACGGAATGTCTGGATTTGCAGAGAAGTTGAATATCCAGAATTCAACGAAAAAATGGGTATGTGAAGTTTACGGAATGTCTAGATTTGCAGAGAAATTGAATATCCAGAATTTCGTAAATTTAGCCTGAAATTGTGTACACTATATATGTACGGAATGTCTGGATTTGCAGAAAAAATTTAATTTCAAGAATTATGTAAATTCAACGGAAATTGTGTATATTAATTGTACGGAATGTCTGGATTGGCAGAGAAATTGAATATCCAGAATTTCTTAAATTCAGCCTGAAATTGTGTACATTATATATGTACTGAATATCTGGATTTGCGGAGAAATTAAATATCTAGAACTATGTATATTCAGCGGGAAATTGGGTAGGTTAAGTTTTTAGAATGTCTGGATTTGCAGAGAAATTGAACATCCAGAACTTTGTAAATTCAATGGGAAATTGTGTACATTAATTATACGGAATATCTGGATTTGCAGAGAAGCTGAATATCCAGAATTCAACGGAAAATTGGGTAGGTTAAGTTTACGGAATTTCTGGATTTGCAGAGAAATTGAATATCCAGAATTTCGTAAATTCAGCCTGAAATTGTGTACACTATATATGTACGGAATGTCTGGATTTGCAGAAAAAATTGAATTTCAAGAATTATGTAAATTCAACGGAAATTGTGTACATTAATTGTACGGAATGTCTGGATTGGCAGAGAAATTGAATATCCAGAATTTCTTAAATTCAGCCTGAAATTGTGTACATTATATATGTACTGAATATCTGGATTTGCGGAGAAATTAAATATCTAGAACTATGTATATTCAGCGGGAAATTGGGTAGGTTATGTTTTTAGAATGTCTGGATTTGCGGAGAAATTGAACATCCAGAACTTTGTAAATTCAATGGGAAATTGTGTACATTAATTATAAGGAATATCTGGATTAGCAGAGAAGCTGAATATCCAGAATTCAACGGAAAATTGGGTAGGTTAAGTTTACGGAATTTCTGGATTTGCAGAGAAATTGAATATCCAGAATTTCGTAAATTTAGCCTGAAATTGTGTACACTATATATGTACGGAATGTCTGGTTTTGCAGAAAAAATTGAATATCAAGAATTATGTAAATTCAACGGGAAATTGTGTACATTAATTGTACGGAATGTCTGGATTTGCAGAGAAGTTGAATATCCAGAATTCAACGGAAAATTGGGTAGGTTAAGTTTACGGAATGTCTGGATTTGCAGAGAAATTGAATATCCAGAATTTCGTAAATTCAGCCTGAAATTGTGTACACTATATATGTACGGAATGTCTGGTTTTGCAGAAAAAATTGAATATCAAGAATTATGTAAATTCAACGGGAAATTGTGTACATTAATTGTACGGAATGTCTGGATTTGCAGAGAAGTTGAATATCCAGAATTCAACGGAAAATTGGGTAGGTTAAGTTTACGGAATGTCTGGATTTGCAGAGAAATTGAATATCCAGAATTCAACGGGAAATTGGGTAGGTTAAGTTTACGGAATGTCTAGATTTGCAGTGAAGTTGAATATCCAGAACAATGTAAATTCAAGGGGAAATTGTGTCCATTGTTTGTACAGAATGTCTGGATTTGCAGAGAAATTGAATATCCAGAATTCAACGAGAAATAGGGCAGGTCAAATTTACGGAATGTCAGGATTTACAAAGAAATTGAATATCCAGAATCTCGTAAATTTATCCTAAAATTGTGTACATTATATGTGTACGGAATATCTAGATTTGCAGAGAAATTAAATATCCAGAAGTTTGTAAATTCAACGGGAAATTGTGTACATTAATTGTACGGAATGTCTGGATTTGCAGAGAAGTTGAATATCCAGAATTCAACGGAAAATTGGGTAGGTTAAGTTTACGGAATGTCTGGATTTGCAGAGAAATTGAATATCCAGAATTTCGTAAATTTAGCCTGAAATTGTGTACACTATATATGTACGGAATGTCTGGATTTGCAGAAAAAATTGAATTTCAAGAATTATGTAAATTCAACGGAAATTCTGTACATTAATTGTACGGAATGTATGGATTGGCAGAGAAATTGATTATCCAGAATTTCTTAAATTCAGCCTGAAATTGTGTACATTATATATCTACTGAATATCTGGATTTGCGGAGAAATTAAATATCTAGAACTATGTATATTCAGCGGGAAATTGGGTAGGTTAAGTTTTTGGAATGTCTGGATTTGCGGAGAAATTGAACATCCAGAACTTTGTAAATTCAATGGGAAATTGTGTACATTAATTATACGGAATACCTGGATTTGCAGAGAAGCTGAATATCCAGAATTCACCGGAAAATTGGGTAGGTTAAGTTTACGGAATGTCTGGATTTCCAGAGAAATTGAATATCCAGAATTTCGTAAATTCAGCCTGAAATTGTGTACACTATATATGTACGGAATGTCTGGTTTTGCAGAAAAAATTGAATATCAAGAATTATGTAAATTCATCGGGAAATTGTGTACATTAATTGTTCGGAATGTCTGGATTTGCAGAGAAGTTGAATATCCAGAATTCAACGGAAAATTGGGTAGGTTAAGTTTACGGAATGTCTGGATTTGCAGAGAAATTGAATATCCAGAATTTCGTAAATTCAGCCTGAAATTGTGTACACTATATATGTACGGAATGTCTGGTTTTGCAGGAAAAATTGAATATCAAGAATTATGTAAATTCAACGGAAATTGTGTACATTAATTGTACGGAATGTCTGGATTTGCAGAGAAATTGAATATCCAGAATTTCGTAAATTCAGCCTGAAATTGTGTACACTATATATGTACGGAATGTCTGGATTTGCAGAAAAATTGAATTTCAAGAATTATGTAAATTCAATGGAAATTGTGTACATTAATTGTACGGAATGTCTGAATTTGCAGAGAAATTGAATTTCCAGAATTCAACGGGAAATTGGGTAGGTTAAGTTTACGGAATGTCTAGATTTGCAGAGAAATTGAATATCCAGAACTATGTAAATTCAAGGGGAAATTGTGTACATTATTTGTACAGAATGTCTGGATTTGCAGAGAAATTGAATATCCAGAATTCAACGTGAAATTGGGTAGGTTAAATTTACGGAATGTCAGGATTTACAAAGAAATTGAATATACAGAATCTCGTAAATTTATCCTAAAATTGGGTACATTATATGTGTAGGGAATATCTAGATTTGCAGAGAAATTGAATATCCAGAAGTTTGTAAATTCAACGGGAAATTGTGTACATTAATTGTACGGAATGTCTGGATTTGCAGAGAAGTTGAATATCCAGAATTCAACGAAAAATTGGGTAGGTGAAGTTTACGGAATGTCTAGATTTGCAGAGAAATTGAATATCCAGAATTTCGTAAATTTAGCCTGAAATTGTGTACACTATATATGTACGGAATGTCTGGATTTGCAGAAAAAATTTAATTTCAAGAATTATGTAAATTCAACGGAAATTGTGTACATTAATTGTACGGAATGTCTGGATTGGCAGAGAAATTGAATATCCAGAATTTCTTAAATTCAGCCTGAAATTGTGTACATTATATATGTACTGAATATCTGGATTTGCGGAGAAATTAAATATCTAGAACTATGTATATTCAGCGGGAAATTGGGTAGGTTAAGTTTTTAGAATGTCTGGATTTGCAGAGAAATTGGACATCCAGAACTTTGTAAATTCAATGGGAAATTGTGTACATTAATTATACGGAATATCTGGATTTGCAGAGAAGCTGAATATCCAGAATTCAACGGAAAATTGGGTAGGTTAAGTTTACGGAATTTCTGGATTTGCAGAGAAATTGAATATCCAGAATTTCGTAAATTCAGCCTGAAATTGTGTACACTATATATGTACGGAATGTCTGGTTTTGCAGAAAAAATTGAATATCAAGAATTATGTAAATTCAACGGGAAATTGTGTACATTAATTGTACGGAATGTCTGGATTTGCAGAGAAGTTGAATATCCAGAATTCAACGGAAAATTGGGTAGGTTAAGTTTACGGAATGTCTGGATTTGCAGAGAAATTGAATATCCAGAATTTCGTAAATTCAGCCTGAAATTGTGTACACTATATATGTACGGAATGTCTGGTTTTGCAGAAAAAATTGAATATCAAGAATTATGTAATTTCAACGGGAAATTGTGTACATTAATTGTACGGAATGTCTGGATTTGCAGAGAAGTTGAATATCCAGAATTCAACGGAAAATTGGGTAGGTTAAGTTTACGGAATGTCTGGATTTGCAGAGAAATTGAATATCCAGAATTCAACGGGAAATTGGGTAGGTTAAGTTTACGGAATGTCTAGATTTGCAGAGAAGTTGAATATCCAGAACAATGTAAATTCAAGGGGAAATTGTGTCCATTGTTTGTACAGAATGTCTGGATTTGCAGAGAAATTGAATATCCAGAATTCAACGAGAAATAGGGCAGGTCAAATTTACGGAATGTCAGGATTTACAAAGAAATTGAATATCCAGAATCTCGTAAATTTATCCTAAAATTGTGTACATTATATATGTACGGAATATCTAGATTTGCAGAGAAATTAAATATCCAGAAGTTTGTAAATTCAACGGGAAATTGTGTACATTAATTGTACGGAATGTCTGGATTTGCAGAGAAGTTGAAAATCCAGAATTCAACGGAAAATTGGGTAGGTTAAGTTTACGGAATGTCTGGATTTGCAGAGAAATTGAATATCCAGAATTTCGTAAATTTAGCCTGAAATTGTGTACACTATATATGTACGGAATGTCTGGATTTGCAGAAAAAATTGAATTTCAAGAATTATGTAAATTCAACGGAAATTCTGTACATTAATTGTACGGAATGTCTGGATTGGCAGAGAAATTGATTATCCAGAATTTCTTAAATTCAGCCTGAAATTGTGTACATTATATATGTACTGAATATCTGGATTTGCGAAGAAATTAAATATCTAGAACTATGTATATTCAGCGGGAAATTGGGTAGGTTAAGTTTTTGGAATGTCTGGATTTGCGGAGAAATTGAACATCCAGAACTTTGTAAATTCAATGGGAAATTGTGTACATTAATTATACGGAATACCTGGATTTGCAGAGAAGCTGAATATCCAGAATTCAACGGAAAATTGGGTAGGTTAAGTTTACGGAATGTCTGGATTTGCAGAGAAATTGAATATCCAGAATTTCGTAAATTCAGCCTGAAATTGTGTACACTATATATGTACGGAATGTCTGGTTTTGCAGAAAAAATTGAATATCAAGAATTATGTAATTTCAACGGGAAATTGTGTACATTAATAGTACAGAATGTCTGGATTTGCAGAGAAGTTGAATATCCAGAATTCAACGGAAAATTGGGTAGGTTAAGTTTACGGAATGTCTGGATTTCCAGAGAAATTGACTATCCAGAATTTCGTAAATTCAGCCTGAAATTGTGTACACTATATATGTACGGAATGTCTGGTTTTGCAGAAAAAATTGAATATCAAGAATTATGTAAATTCATCGGGAAATTGTGTACATTAATTGTTCGGAATGTCTGGATTTGCAGAGAAGTTGAATATCCAGAATTCAACGGAAAATTGGGTAGGTTAAGTTTACGGAATGTCTGGATTTGCAGAGAAATTGAATATCCAGAATTTCGTAAATTCAGCCTGAAATTGTGTACACTATATATGTACGGAATGTCTGGTTTTGCAGAAAAAATTGAATATCAAGAATTATGTAAATTCAACGGAAATTGTGTACAGTAATTGTACGGAATGTCTGGATTTGCAGAGAAATTGAACATCCAGAACTTTGTAAATTCAATGGGAAATTGTGTACATTAATTATACGGAATATCTGGATTTGCAGAGAAGCTGAATATCCAGAATTCAACGGAAAATTGGGTAGGTTAAGTTTACGGAATTTCTGGATTTGCAGAGAAATTGAATATCCAGAATTTCGTAAATTCAGCCTGAAATTGTGTACACTATATATGTACGGAATGTCTGGTTTTGCAGAAAAAATTGAATATCAAGAATTATGTAAATTCAACGGGAAATTGTGTACATTAATTGTACGGAATGTCTGGATTTGCAGAGAAGTTGAATATCCAGAATTCAACGGAAAATTGGGTAGGTTAAGTTTACGGAATGTCTGGATTTGCAGAGAAATTGAATATCCAGAATTTCGTAAATTCAGCCTGAAATTGTGTACACTATATATGTACGGAATGTCTGGTTTTGCAGAAAAAATTGAATATCAAGAATTATGTAAATTCAACGGGAAATTGTGTACATTAATTGTACGGAATGTCTGGATTTGCAGAGAAGTTGAATATCCAGAATTCAACGGAAAATTGGGTAGGTTAAGTTTACGGAATGTCTGGATTTGCAGAGAAATTGAATATCCAGAATTCAACGGGAAATTGGGTAGGTTAAGTTTACGGAATGTCTAGATTTGCAGAGAAGTTGAATATCCAGAACAATGTAAATTCAAGGGGAAATTGTGTCCATTGTTTGTACAGAATGTCTGGATTTGCAGAGAAATTGAATATCCAGAATTCAACGAGAAATAGGGCAGGTCAAATTTACGGAATGTCAGGATTTACAAAGAAATTGAATATCCAGAATCTCGTAAATTTATCCTAAAATTGTGTACATTATATGTGTACGGAATATCTAGGTTTGCAGAGAAATTAAATATCCAGAAGTTTGTAAATTCAACGGGAAATTGTGTACATTAATTGTACGGAATGTCTGGATTTACAGAGAAGTTGAAAATCCAGAATTCAACGGAAAATTGGGTAGGTTAAGTTTACGGAATGTCTGGATTTGCAGAGAAATTGAATATCCAGAATTTCGTAAATTTAGCCTGAAATTGTGTACACTATATATGTACGGAATGTCTGGATTTGCAGAAAAAATTGAATTTCAAGAATTATGTAAATTCAACGGAAATTCTGTACATTAATTGTACGGAATGTCTGGATTGGCAGAGAAATTGATTATCCAGAATTTCTTAAATTCAGCCTGAAATTGTGTACATTATATATGTACTGAATATCTGGATTTGCGGAGAAATTAAATATCTAGAACTATGTATATTCAGCGGGAAATTGGGTAGGTTAAGTTTTTGGAATGTCTGGATTTGCGGAGAAATTGAACATCCAGAACTTTGTAAATTCAATGGGAAATTGTGTACATTAATTATACGGAATACCTGGATTTGCAGAGATGCTGAATATCCAGAATTCAACGGAAAATTGGGTAGGTTAAGTTTACGGAATGTCTGGATTTGCAGAGAAATTGAATATCCAGAATTTCGTAAATTCAGCCTGAAATTGTGTACACTATATATGTACGGAATGTCTGGTTTTGCAGAAAAAATTGAATATCAAGAATTATGTAATTTCAACGGGAAATTGTGTACATTAATAGTACAGAATGTCTGGATTTGCAGAGAAGTTGAATATCCAGAATTCAACGGAAAATTGGGTAGGTTAAGTTTACGGAATGTCTGGATTTCCAGAGAAATTGAATATCCAGAATTTCGTAAATTCAGCCTGAAATTGTGTACACTATATATGTACGGAATGTCTGGTTTTGCAGAAAAAATTGAATATCAAGAATTATGTAAATTCATCGGGAAATTGTGTACATTAATTGTTCGGAATGTCTGGATTTGCAGAGAAGTTGAATATCCAGAATTCAACGGAAAATTGGGTAGGTTAAGTTTACGGAATGTCTGGATTTGCAGAGAAATTGAATATCCAGAATTTCGTAAATTCAGCCTGAAATTGTGTACACTATATATGTACGGAATGTCTGGTTTTGCAGAAAAAATTGAATATCAAGAATTATGTAAATTCAACGGGAAATTGTGTACATTAATTGTACGGAATGTCTGGATTTGCAGAGAAGTTGAATATCCAGAATTCAACGGAAAATTGGGTAGGTTAAGTTTACGGAATGTCTGGATTTGCAGAGAAATTGAATATCCAGAATTCAACGGGAAATTGGGTAGGTTAAGTTTACGGAATGTCTAGATTTGCAGAGAAGTTGAATATCCAGAACAATGTAAATTCAAGGGGAAATTGTGTCCATTGTTTGTACAGAATGTCTGGATTTGCAGAGAAATTGAATATCCAGAATTCAATGAGAAATAGGGCCGGTCAAATTTACGGAATGTCAGGATTTACAAAGAAATTGAATATCCAGAATCTCGTAAATTTATCCTAAAATTGTGTACATTATATGTGTACGGAATATCTAGATTTGCAGAGAAATTAAATATCCAGAAGTTTGTAAATTCAACGGGAAATTGTGTACATTAATTGTACGGAATGTCTGGATTTGCAGAGAAGTTGAATATCCAGAATTCAACGGAAAATTGGGTAGGTTAAGTTTACGGAATGTCTGGATTTGCAGAGAAATTGAATATCCAGAATTTCGTAAATTTAGCCTGAAATTGTGTACACTATATATGTACGGAATGTCTGGATTTGCAGAAAAAATTGAATTTCAAGAATTATGTAAATTCAACGGAAATTCTGTACATTAATTGTACGGAATGTCTGGATTGGCAGAGAAATTGATTATCCAGAATTTCTTAAATTCAGCCTGAAATTGTGTACATTATATATGTACTGAATATCTGGATTTGCGGAGAAATTAAATATCTAGAACTATGTATATTCAGCGGGAAATTGGGTAGGTTAAGTTTTTGGAATGTCTGGATTTGCGGAGAAATTGAACATCCAGAACTTTGTAAATTCAATGGGAAATTGTGTACATTAATTATACGGAATACCTGGATTTGCAGAGAAGCTGAATATCCAGAATTCAACGGAAAATTGAGTAGGTTAAGTTTACAGAATGTCTGGATTTGCAGAGAAATTGAATATCCAGAATTTCGTAAATTCAGCCTGAAATTGTGTACACTATATATGTACGGAATGTCTGGTTTTGCAGAAAAAATTGAATATCAAGAATTATGTAATTTCAACGGGAAATTGTGTACATTAATAGTACAGAATGTCTGGATTTGCAGAGAAGTTGAATATCCAGAATTCAACGGAAAATTGGGTAGGTTAAGTTTACGGAATGTCTGGATTTCCAGAGAAATTGAATATCCAGAATTTCGTAAATTCAGCCTGAAATTGTGTACACTATATATGTACGGAATGTCTGGTTTTGCAGAAAAAATTGAATATCAAGAATTATGTAAATTCATCGGGAAATTGTGTACATTAATTGTTCGGAATGTCTGGATTTGCAGAGAAGTTGAATATCTAGAATTCAACGGAAAATTGGGTAGGTTAAGTTTACGGAATGTCTGGATTTGCAGAGAAATTGAATATCCAGAATTTCGTAAATTCAGCCTGAAATTGTGTACACTATATATGTACGGAATGTCTGGTTTTGCAGAAAAAATTGAATATCAAGAATTATGTAAATTCAACGGAAATTGTGTACATTAATTGTACGGAATGTCTGGATTTGCAGAGAAATTGAATATCCAGAATTTCGTAAATTCAGCCTGAAATTGTGTACACTATATATGTACGGAATGTCTGGATTTGCAGAAAAAATTGAATTTCAAGAATTATGTAAATTCAACGGAAATTCTGTACATTAATTGTACGGAATGTCTGGATTGGCAGAGAAATTGAATATCCAGAATTTCTTAAATTCAGCCTGAAATTGTGTACATTATATATGTACTGAATATCTGGATTTGCGGAGAAATTAAATATCTAGAACTATGTATATTCAGCGGGAAATTGGGTAGGTTAAGTTTTTAGAATGTCTGGATTTGCAGAGAAATTGAACATCCAGAACTTTGTAAATTCAATGGGAAATTGTGCACATTAATTATACGGAATATCTGGATTTGCAGAGAAGCTGAATATCCAGAATTCAACGGAAAATTGGGTAGGTTAAGTTTACGGAATTTCTGGATTTGCAGAGAAATTGAATATCCAGAATTTCGTAAATTCAGCCTGAAATTGTGTACACTATATATGTACGGAATGTCTGGTTTTGCAGAAAAAATTGAATATCAAGAATTATGTAAATTCAACGGAAATTGTGTACATTAATTGTACGGAATGTCTGGATTTGCAGAGAAATTGAATATCCAGAATTTCGTAAATTCAGCCTGAAATTGTGTACACTATATATGTACGGAATGTCTGGATTTGCAGAAAAAATTGAATTTCAAGAATTATGTAAATTCAATGGAAATTGTGTACATTAATTGTACGGAATGTCTGGATTTGCAGAGAATTTGAATATCCAGAATTCAACGAGAAATAGGGCAGGTCAAATTTACGGAATGTCAGGATTTACAAAGAAATTGAATATCCAGAATCTCGTAAATTTATCCTAAAATTGTGTACATTATATGTGTACGGAATATCTAGATTTGCAGAGAAATTGAATATCCAGAAGTTTGTAAATTCAACGGGAAATTGTGTACATTAATTGTACGGAATGTCTGAATTTGCAGAGAAATTGAATTTCCAGAATTCAACGGGAAATTGGGTAGGTTAAGTTTACGGAATGTCTAGATTTGCAGAGAATTGAATATCCAGAATTCAACGAGAAATTGGGTAGGTTAAATTTACGGAATGTCAGGATTTACAAAGAAATTGAATATACAGAATCTCGTAAATTTATCCTAAAATTGTGTACATTATATGTGTAAGGAATATCTAGATTTGCAGAGAAATTGAATATCCAGAAGTTTGTAAATTCAACGGGAAATTGTGTACATTAATTGTACGGAATGTCTGGATTTGCAGAGAAGTTGAATATCCAGAATTCAACGAAAAATTGGGTAGGTGAAGTTTACGGAATGTCTAGATTTGCAGAGAAATTGAATATCCAGAATTTCGTAAATTTAGCCTGAAATTGTGTACACTATATATGTACGGAATGTCTGGATTTGCAGAAAAAATTTAATTTCAAGAATTATGTAAATTCAACGGAAATTGTGTACATTAATTGTACGGAATGTCTGGATTGGCAGAGAAATTGAATATCCAGAATTTCTTAAATTCAGCCTGAAATTGTGTACATTATATATGTACTGAATATCTGGATTTGCGGAGAAATTAAATATCTAGAACTATGTATATTCAGCGGGAAATTGGGTAGGTTAAGTTTTTAGAATGTCTGGATTTGCAGAGAAATTGAACATCCAGAACTTTGTAAATTCAATGGGAAATTGTGTACATTAATTATACGGAATATCTGGATTTGCAGAGAAGCTGAATATCCAGAATTCAACGGAAAATTGGGTAGGTTAAGTTTACGGAATTTCTGGATTTGCAGAGAAATTGAATATCCAGAATTTCGTAAATTCAGCCTGAAATTGTGTACACTATATATGTACGGAATGTCTGGATTTGCAAAAAAAATTGAATTTCAAGAATTATGTAAATTCAACGGAAATTGTGTACATTTATTGTACGGAATGTCTGGATTGGCAGAGAAATTGAATATCCAGAATTTCTTAAATTCAGCCTGAAATTGTGTACATTATATATGTACTGAATATCTGGATTTGCGGAGAAATTAAATATCTAGAACTATGTATATTCAGCGGGAAATTGGGTAGGTTAAGTTTTTAGAATGTCTGTATTTGCGGAGAAATTGAACATCCAGAACTTTGTAAATTCAATGGGAAATTGTGTACATTAATTATAAGGAATATCTGGATTTGCAGAGAAGCTGAATATCCAGAATTCAACGGAAAATTGGGTAGGTTAAGTTTACGGAATTTCTGGATTTGCAGAGAAATTGAATATCCAGAATTTCGTAAATTCAGCCTGAAATTGTGTACACTATATATGTACGGAATGTCTGGTTTTGCAGAAAAAATTGAATATCAAGAATTATGTAAATTCAACGGGAAATTGTGTACATTAATTGTACGGAATGTCTGGATTTGCAGAGAAGTTGAATATCCTGAATTCAACGGAAAATTGGGTAGGTTAAGTTTACGGAATGTCTGGATTTGCAGAGAAATTGAATATCCAGAATTTCGTAAATTCAGCCTGAAATTGTGTACACTATATATGTACGGAATGTCTGGTTTTGCAGAAAAAATTGAATATCAAGAATTATGTAAATTCAATGGAAATTGTGTACATTAATTGTACGGAATGTCTGAATTTGCAGAGAAATTGAATTTCCAGAATTCAACGGGAAATTGGGTAGGTTAAGTTTACGGAATGTCTAGATTTGCAGAGAAATTGAATATCCAGAACTATGTAAATTCAAGGGGAAATTGTGTACATTATTTGTACAGAATGTCTGGATTTGCAGAGAAATTGAATATCCAGAATTCAACGAGAAATTGGGTAGGTTAAATTTACGGAATGTCAGGATTTACAAAGAAATTGAATATACAGAATCTCGTAAATTTATCCTAAAATTGTGTACATTATATGTGTACGGAATATCTAGATTTGCAGAGAAATTGAATATCCAGAAGTTTGTAAATTCAACGGGAAATTGTGTACATTAATTGTACGGAATGTCTGGATTTGCAGAGAAGTTGAATATCCAGAATTCAACGAAAAAATGGGTATGTGAAGTTTACGGAATGTCTAGATTTGTAGAGAAATTGAATATCCAGAATTTCGTAAATTTAGCCTGAAATTGTGTACACTATATATGTACGGAATGTCTGGATTTGCAGAAAAAATTTAATTTCTAGAATTATGTAAATTCAACGGAAATTGTTTACATTAATTGTACGGAATGTCTGGATTGGCAGAGAAATTGAATATCAAGAATTTCTTAAATTCAGCCTGAAATTGTGTACATTATATATGTACTGAATATCTGGATTTGCGGAGAAATTAAATATCTAGAACTATGTATATTCAGCGGGAAATTGGGTAGGTTAAGTTTTTAGAATGTCTGGATTTGCAGAGAAATTGAACATCCAGAACTTTGTAAATTCAATGGGAAATTGTGTACATTAATTATACGGAATATCTGGATTTGCAGAGAAGCTGAATATCCAGAATTCAACGGAAAATTGGGTAGGTTAAGTTTACGGAATTTCTGGATTTGCAGAGAAATTGAATATCCAGAATTTCGTAAATTCAGCCTGAAATTGTGTACACTATATATGTACGGAATGTCTGGATTTGCAGAAAAAATTGAATTTCA
Organism: Quercus tomentella; assembly: GCA_028535165.1. Taxonomy (NCBI): domain Eukaryota; kingdom Viridiplantae; phylum Streptophyta; class Magnoliopsida; order Fagales; family Fagaceae; genus Quercus; species Quercus tomentella. The sequence continues at coordinate 51,505,993 of JAPQVY010000156.1, forward strand.
AGAATTATATAAATTCAACGGGAAATTGTGTACATTAATTGTACGGAATGTCTGGATTGGCAGAGAAATTGAATATCCAGAATTTCTTAAATTCAGCCTGAAATTGTGTACATTATATATGTACTGAATATCTGGATTTGCGGAGAAATTAAATATCTAGAACTATGTATATTCAGCGGGAAATTGGGTAGGTTAAGTTTTTAGAATGTCTGGATTTGCGGAGAAATTGAACATCCAGAACTTTGTAAATTCAATGGGAAATTGTGTACATTAATTATAAGGAATATCTGGATTAGCAGAGAAGCTGAATATCCAGAATTCAACGGAAAATTGGGTAGGTTAAGTTTACGGAATTTCTGGATTTGCAGAGAAATTGAATATCCAGAATTTCGTAAATTCAGCCTGAAATTGTGTACACTATATATGTACGGAATGTCTGGTTTTGCAGAAAAAATTGAATATCAAGAATTATGTAAATTCAACGGGAAATTGTGTACATTAATTGTACGGAATGTCTGGATTTGCAGAGAAGTTGAATATCCAGAATTCAACGGAAAATTGGGTAGGTTAAGTTTACGGAATGTCTGGATTTGCAGAGAAATTGAATATCCAGAATTTCGTAAATTCAGCCTGAAATTGTGTACACTATATATGTACGGAATGTTTGGTTTTGCAGAAAAAATTGAATATCAAGAATTATGTAAATTCAACGGGAAATTGTGTACATTAATTGTACGGAATGTCTGGATTTGCAGAGAAGTTGAATATCCAGAATTCAACGGAAAATTGGGTAGGTTAAGTTTACGGAATGTCTGGATTTGCAGAGAAATTGAATATCCAGAATTCAACGGGAAATTGGGTAGGTTAAGTTTACGGAATGTCTAGATTTGCAGAGAAGTTGAATATCCAGAACAATGTAAATTCAAGGGGAAATTGTGTCCATTGTTTGTACAGAATGTCTGGATTTGCAGAGAAATTGAATATCCAGAATTCAACGAGAAATAGGGCAGGTCAAATTTACGGAATGTCAGGATTTACAAAGAAATTGAATATCCAGAATCTCGTAAATTTATCCTAAAATTGTGTACATTATATGTGTACGGAATATCTAGATTTGCAGAGAAATTAAATATCCAGAAGTTTGTAAATTCAACGGGAAATTGTGTACATTAATTGTACGGAATGTCTGGATTTGCAGAGAAGTTGAATATCCAGAATTCAACGGAAAATTGGGTAGGTTAAGTTTACGGAATGTCTGGATTTGCAGAGAAATTGAATATCCAGAATTTCGTAAATTTAGCCTGAAATTGTGTACACTATATATGTACGGAATGTCTGGATTTGCAGAAAAAATTGAATTTCAAGAATTATGTAAATTCAACGGAAATTCTGTACATTAATTGTACGGAATGTCTGGATTGGCAGAGAAATTGATTATCCAGAATTTCTTAAATTCAGCCTGAAATTGTGTACATTATATATGTACTGAATATCTGGATTTGCGGAGAAATTAAATATCTAGAACTATGTATATTCAGCGGGAAATTGGGTAGGTTAAGTTTTTGGAATGTCTGGATTTGCGGAGAAATTGAACATCCAGAACTTTGTAAATTCAATGGGAAATTGTGTACATTAATTATACGGAATACCTGGATTTGCAGAGAAGCTGAATATCCAGAATTCAACGGAAAATTGGGTAGGTTAAGTTTACGGAATGTCTGGATTTGCAGAGAAATTGAATATCCAGAATTTCGTAAATTCGGCCTGAAATTGTGTACACTATATATGTACGGAATGTCTGGTTTTGCAGAAAAAATTGAATATCAAGAATTATGTAATTTCAACGGGAAATTGTGTACATTAATAGTACAGAATGTCTGGATTTGCAGAGAAGTTGAATATCCAGAATTCAACGGAAAATTGGGTAGGTTAAGTTTACGGAATGTCTGGATTTCCAGAGAAATTGAATATCCAGAATTTCGTAAATTCAGCCTGAAATTGTGTACACTATATATGTACGGAATGTCTGGTTTTGCAGAAAAAATTGAATATCAAGAATTATGTAAATTCATCGGGAAATTGTGTACATTAATTGTTCGGAATATCTGGATTTGCAGAGAAGTTGAATATCCAGAATTCAACGGAAAATTGGGTAGGTTAAGTTTACGGAATGTCTGGATTTGCAGAGAAATTGAATATCCAGAATTTCGTAAATTCAGCCTGAAATTGTGTACACTATATATGTACGGAATGTCTGGATTTGCAGAAAAATTGAATTTCAAGAATTATGTAAATTCAATGGAAATTGTGTACATTAATTGTACGGAATGTCTGAATTTGCAGAGAAATTGAATTTCCAGAATTCAACGGGAAATTGGGTAGGTTAAGTTTACGGAATGTCTAGATTTGCAGAGAAATTGAATATCCAGAACTATGTAAATTCAAGGGGAAATTGTGTACATTAATTGTACAGAATGTCTGGATTTGCAGAGAAATTGAATATCCAGAATTCAACGAGAAATTGGGTCGGTTAAATTTACGGAATGTCAGGATTTACAAAGAAATTGAATATACAGAATCTCGTAAATTTATCCTAAAATTGTGTACATTATATGTGTAGGGAATATCTAGATTTGCAGAGAAATTGAATATCCAGAAGTTTGTAAATTCAACGGGAAATTGTGTACATTAATTGTACGGAATGTCTGGATTTGCAGAGAAGTTGAATATCCAGAATTCAACGAAAAATTGGGTAGGTGAAGTTTACGGAATGTCTAGATTTGCAGAGAAATTGAATATCCAGAATTTCGTAAATTTAGCCTGAAATTGTGTACACTATATATGTACGGAATGTCTGGATTTGCAGAAAAAATTTAATTTCAAGAATTATGTAAATTCAACGGAAATTGTGTACATTAATTGTACGGAATGTCTGGATTGGCAGAGAAATTGAATATCCAGAATTTCTTAAATTCATCCTGAAATTGTGTACATTATATATGTACTGAATATCTGGATTTGCGGAGAAATTAAATATCTAGAACTATGTATATTCAGCGGGAAATTGGGTAGGTTAAGTTTTTAGAATGTCTGGATTTGCGGAGAAATTGAACATCCAGAACTTTGTAAATTCAATGGGAAATTGTGTACATTAATTATAAGGAATATCTGGATTTGCAGAGAAGCTGAATATCTAGAATTCAACGGAAAATTGGGTAGGTTAAGTTTACGGAATTTCTGGATTTGCAGAGAAATTGAATATCCAGAATTTCGTAAATTCAGCCTGAAATTGTGTACACTATATATGTACGGAATGTCTGGTTTTGCAGAAAAAATTGAATATCAAGAATTATGTAAATTCAACGGGAAATTGTGTACATTAATTGTACGGAATGTCTGGATTTGCAGAGAAGTTGAATATCCAGAATTCAACGGAAAATTGGGTAGGTTAAGTTTACGGAATGTCTGGATTTGCAGAGAAATTGAATATCCAGAATTTCGTAAATTCAGCCTGAAATTGTGTACACTATATATGTACGGAATGTCTGGTTTTGCAGAAAAAATTGAATATCAAGAATTATGTAATTTCAACGGGAAATTGTGTACATTAATAGTACAGAATGTCTGGATTTGCAGAGAAGTTGAATATCCAGAATTCAACGGAAAATTGGGTAGGTTAAGTTTACGGAATGTCTGGATTTCCAGAGAAATTGAATATCCAGAATTTCGTAAATTCAGCCTGAAATTGTGTACACTATATATGTACGGAATGTCTGGTTTTGCAGAAAAAATTGAATATCAAGAATTATGTAAATTCATCGGGAAATTGTGTACATTAATTGTTCGGAATGTCTGGATTTGCAGAGAAGTTGAATATCCAGAATTCAACGGAAAATTGGGTAGGTTAAGTTTACGGAATGTCTGGATTTGCAGAGAAATTGAATATCCAGAATTTCGTAAATTCAGCCTGAAATTGTGTACACTATATATGTACGGAATATCTGGTTTTGCAGAAAAAATTGAATATCAAGAATTATGTAAATTCAACGGAAATTGTGTACATTAATTGTACGGAATGTCTGGATTTGCAGAGAAATTGAATATTTAGAATTTCGTAAATTCAGCCTGAAATTGTGTACACTATATATGTACGGAATGTCTGGATTTGCAGAAAAATTGAATTTCAAGAATTATGTAAATTCAATGGAAATTGTGTACATTAATTGTACGGAATGTCTGAATTTGCAGAGAAATTGAATTTCCAGAATTCAACGGGAAATTGGGTAGGTTAAGTTTACGGAATGTCTAGATTTGCAGAGAAATTGAATATCCAGAACTATGTAAATTCAAGGGGAAATTGTGTACATTATTTGTACAGAATGTCTGGATTTGCAGAGAAATTGAATATCCAGAATTCAACGAGAAATTGGGTAGGTTAAATTTACGGAATGTCAGGATTTACAAAGAAATTGAATATACAGAATCTCGTAAATTTATCCTAAAATTGTGTACATTATATGTGTAGGGAATATCTAGATTTGCAGAGAAATTGAATATCCAGAAGTTTGTAAATTCAACGGGAAATTGTGTACATTAATTGTACGGAATGTCTGGATTTGCAGAGAAGTTGAATATCCAGAATTCAACGAAAAATTGGGTAGGTGAAGTTTACGGAATGTCTAGATTTGCAGAGAAATTGAATATCCAGAATTTCGTAAATTTAGCCTGAAATTGTGTACACTATATATGTACGGAATGTCTGGATTTGCAGAAAAAATTTAATTTCAAGAATTATGTAAATTCAACGGAAATTGTGTACATTAATTGTACGGAATGTCTGGATTGGCAGAGAAATTGAATATCCAGAATTTCTTAAATTCAGCCTGAAATTGTGTACATTATATATGTACTGAATATCTGGATTTTCGGAGAAATTAAATATCTAGAACTATGTATATTCAGCGGGAAATTGGGTAGGTTAAGTTTTTGGAATGTCTGGATTTGCGGAGAAATTGAACATCCAGAACTTTGTAAATTCAATGGGAAATTGTGTACATTAATTATACGGAATACCTGGATTTGCAGAGAAGCTGAATATCCAGAATTCAACGGAAAATTGGGTAGGTTAAGTTTACGGAATGTCTGGATTTGCAGAGAAATTGAATATCCAGAATTTCGTAAATTCAGCCTGAAATTGTGTACACTATATATGTACGGAATGTCTGGTTTTGCAGAAAAAATTGAATATCAAGAATTATGTAATTTCAACGGGAAATTGTGTACATTAATTGTACGGAATGTCTGGATTTGCAGAGAAGTTGAATATCCAGAATTCAACGGAAAATTGGGTAGGTTAAGTTTACGGAATGTCTGGATTTGCAGAGAAATTGAATATCCAGAATTCAACGGGAAATTGGGTAGGTTAAGTTTACGGAATGTCTAGATTTGCAGAGAAGTTGAATATCCAGAACAATGTAAATTCAAGGGGAAATTGTGTCCATTGTTTGTACAGAATGTCTGGATTTGCAGAGAAATTGAATATCCAGAATTCAACGAGAAATAGGGCAGGTCAAATTTACGGAATGTCAGGATTTACAAAGAAATTGAATATCCAGAATCTCGTAAATTTATCCTAAAATTGTGTACATTATATGTTTACGGAATATCTAGATTTGCAGAGAAATTGAATATCCAGAAGTTTGTAAATTCAACGGGAAATTGTGTACATTAATTGTACGGAATGTCTGGATTTGCAGAGAAGTTGAATATCCAGAATTCAACGGAAAATTGGGTAGGTTAAGTTTACGGAATGTCTGGATTTGCAGAGAAATTGAATATCCAGAATTTCGTAAATTTAGCCTGAAATTGTGTACACTATATATGTACGGAATGTCCGGATTTGCAGAAAAAATTGAATTTCAAGAATTATGTAAATTCAACGGAAATTCTGTACATTAATTGTACGGAATGTCTGGATTGGCAGAGAAATTGATTATCCAGAATTTCTTAAATTCAGCCTGAAATTGTGTACATTATATATGTACTGAATATCTGGATTTGCGGAGAAATTAAATATCTAGAACTATGTATATTCAGCGGGAAATTGGGTAGGTTAAGTTTTTGGAATGTCTGGATTTGCGGAGAAATTGAACATCCAGAACTTTGTAAATTCAATGGGAAATTGTGTACATTAATTATACGGAATACCTGGATTTGCAGAGAAGCTGAATATCCAGAATTCAACGGAAAATTGGGTAGGTTAAGTTTACGGAATGTCTGGATTTGCAGAGAAATTGAATATCCAGAATTTCGTAAATTCAGCCTGAAATTGTGTACACTATATATGTACGGAATGTCTGGTTTTGCAGAAAAAATTGAATATCAAGAATTATGTAATTTCAACGGGAATTCTGTACATTAATTGTACGGAATGTCTGGATTGGCAGAGAAATTGATTATCCAGAATTCAACGGAAAATTGGGTAGGTTAAGTTTACGGAATGTCTGGATTTGCAGAGAAATTGAATATCCAGAATTTCGTAAATTCAGCCTGAAATTGTGTACACTATATATGTACGGAATGTCTGGTTTTGCAGAAAAAATTGAATATCAAGAATTATGTAATTTCAACGGGAAATTGTGTACATTAATTGTACGGAATGTCTGGATTTGCAGAGAAGTTGAATATCCAGAATTCAACGGAAAATTGGGTAGGTTAAGTTTACGGAATGTCTGGATTTGCAGAGAAATTGAATATCCAGAATTCAACGGGAAATTGGGTAGGTTAAGTTTACGGAATGTCTAGATTTGCAGAGAAGTTGAATATCCAGAACAATGTAAATTCAAGGGGAAATTGTGTCCATTGTTTGTACAGAATGTCTGGATTTGCAGAGAAATTGAATATCCAGAATTCAACGAGAAATAGGGCAGGTCAAATTTACGGAATGTCAGGATTTACAAAGAAATTGAATATCCAGAATCTCGTAAATTTATCCTAAAATTGTGTACATTATATGTTTACGGAATATCTAGATTTGCAGAGAAATTGAATATCCAGAAGTTTGTAAATTCAACGGGAAATTGTGTACATTAATTGTACGGAATGTCTGGATTTGCAGAGAAGTTGAATATCCAGAATTCAACGGAAAATTGGGTAGGTTAAGTTTACGGAATGTCTGGATTTGCAGAGAAATTGAATATCCAGAATTTCGTAAATTTAGCCTGAAATTGTGTACACTATATATGTACGGAATGTCCGGATTTGCAGAAAAAATTGAATTTCAAGAATTATGTAAATTCAACGGAAATTCTGTACATTAATTGTACGGAATGTCTGGATTGGCAGAGAAATTGATTATCCAGAATTTCTTAAATTCAGCCTGAAATTGTGTACATTATATATGTACTGAATATCTGGATTTGCGGAGAAATTAAATATCTAGAACTATGTATATTCAGCGGGAAATTGGGTAGGTTAAGTTTTTGGAATGTCTGGATTTGCGGAGAAATTGAACATCCAGAACTTTGGAAATTCAATGGGAAATTGTGTACATTAATTATACGGAATACCTGGATTTGCAGAGAAGCTGAATATCCAGAATTCAACGGAAAATTGGGTAGGTTAAGTTTACGGAATGTCTGGATTTGCAGAGAAATTGAATATCCAGAATTTCGTAAATTCAGCCTGAAATTGTGTACACTATATATGTACGGAATGTCTGGTTTTGCAGAAAAAATTGAATATCAAGAATTATGTAATTTCAACGGGAAATTGTGTACATTAATAGTACAGAATGTCTGGATTTGCAGAGAAGTTGAATATCCAGAATTCAACGGAAAATTGGGTAGGTTAAGTTTACGGAATGTCTGGATTTCCAGAGAAATTGAATATCCAGAATTTCGTAAATTCAGCCTGAAATTGTGTACACTATATATGTACGGAATGTCTGGATTTGCAGAAAAAATTGAATTTCAAGAATTATGTAAATTCAACCGAAATTGTGTACATTAATTGTACGGAATGTCTGGATTGGCAGAGAAATTGAATATCCAGAATTTCTTAAATTCAGCCTGAAATTGTGTACATTATATATGTACTGAATATCTGGATTTGCGGAGAAATTAAATATCTAGAACTATGTATATTCAGCGGGAAATTGGGTAGGTTAAGTTTTTGGAATGTCTGGATTTGCGGAGAAATTGAACATCCAGAACTCTGTAAATTCAATGGGAAATTGTGTACATTAATTATACGGAATATCTGGATTTGCAGAGAAGTTGAATATCCAGAATTCAACGGAAAATTGGGTAGGTTAAGTTTACAGAATGTCTGGATTTGCAGAGAAATTGAATATCCAGAATTTCGTAAATTCAGCCTGAAATTGTGTACACTATATATGTACGGAATGTTTGGTTTTGCAGAAAAAATTGAATATCAAGAATTATGTAAATTCATCGGGAAATTGTGTACATTAATTGTTCGGAATGTCTGGATTTGCAGAGAAGTTGAATATCCAGAATTCAACGGAAAATTGGGTAGGTTAAGTTTACGGAATGTCTGGATTTGCAGAGAAATTGAATATCCAGAATTTCGTAAATTCAGCCTGAAATTGTGTACACTATATATGTACGGAATGTCTGGTTTTGCAGAAAAAATTGAATATCAAGAATTATGTAAATTCAACGGAAATTGTGTACATTAATTGTACGGAATGTCTGGATTTGCAGAGAAATTGAATATCCAGAATTTCGTAAATTCAGCCTGAAATTGTGTACACTATATATGTACGGAATGTCTGGATTTGCAGAAAAAATTGAATTTCAAGAATTATGTAAATTCAATGGAAATTGTGTACATTAATTGTACGGAATGTCTGGATTTGCAGAGAAATTGAATTTCCAGAATTCAACGGGAAATTGGGTAGGTTAAGTTTACGGAATGTCTAGATTTGCAGAGAAATTGAATATCCAGAACTATGTAAATTCAAGGGGAAATTGTGTACATTATTTGTACAGAATGTCTGGATTTGCAGAGAAATTGAATATCCAGAATTCAACGAGAAATTGGGTAGGTTAAATTTACGGAATGTCAGGATTTACAAAGAAATTGAATATACAGAATCTCGTAAATTTATCCTAAAATTGTGTACATTATATGTGTACGGAATATCTAGATTTGCAGAGAAATTGAATATCCAGAAGTTTGTAAATTCAACGGGAAATTGTGTACATTAATTGTACGGAATGTCTGGATTTGCAGAGAAGTTGAATATCCAGAATTCAACGAAAAAATGGGTATGTGAAGTTTACGGAATGTCTAGATTTGTAGAGAAATTGAATATCCAGAATTTCGTAAATTTAGCCTGAAATTGTGTACACTATATATGTACGGAATGTCTGGATTTGCAGAAAAAATTTAATTTCTAGAATTATATAAATTCAACGGAAATTGTTTACATTAATTGTACGGAATGTCTGGATTGGCAGAGAAATTGAATATCCAGAATTTCTTAAATTCAGCCTGAAATTGTGTACATTATATATGTACTGAATATCTGGATTTGCGGAGAAATTAAATATCTAGAACTATGTATATTCAGCGGGAAATTGGGTAGGTTAAGTTTTTAGAATGTCTGGATTTGCAGAGAAATTGAACATCCAGAACTTTGTAAATTCAATGGGAAATTGTGTACATTAATTATACGGAATATCTGGATTTGCAGAGAAGCTGAATATCCAGAATTCAACGGAAAATTGGGTAGGTTAAGTTTACGGAATTTCTGGATTTGCAGAGAAATTGAATATCCAGAATTTCGTAAATTCAGCCTGAAATTGTGTACACTATATATGTACGGAATGTCTGGATTTGCAGAAAAAATTGAATTTCAAGAATTATGTAAATTCAACGGAAATTGTGTACATTAATTGTACGGAATGTCTGGATTGGCAGAGAAATTGAATATCCAGAATTTCTTAAATTCAGCCTGAAATTGTGTACATTATATATGTACTGAATATCTGGATTTGCGGAGAAATTAAATATCTAGAACTATGTATATTCAGCGGGAAATTGGGTAGGTTAAGTTTTTAGAATGTCTGGATTTGCGGAGAAATTGAACATCCAGAACTTTGTAAATTCAATGGGAAATTGTGTACATTAATTATAAGGAATATCTGGATTAGCAGAGAAGCTGAATATCCAGAATTCAACGGAAAATTGGGTAGGTTAAGTTTACGGAATTTCTGGATTTGCAGAGAAATTGAATATCCAGAATTTCGTAAATTCAGCCTGAAATTGTGTACACTATATATGTACGGAATGTCTGGTTTTGCAGAAAAAATTGAATATCAAGAATTATGTAAATTCAACGGGAAATTGTGTACATTAATTGTACGGAATGTCTGGATTTGCAGAGAAGTTGAATATCCAGAATTCAACGGAAAATTGGGTAGGTTAAGTTTACGGAATGTCTGGATTTGCAGAGAAATTGAATATCCAGAATTTCGTAAATTCAGCCTGAAATTGTGTACACTATATATGTACGGAATGTCTGGTTTTGCAGAAAAAATTGAATATCAAGAATTATGTAAATTCAACGGGAAATTGTGTACATTAATTGTACGGAATGTCTGGATTTGCAGAGAAGTTGAATATCCAGAATTCAACGGAAAATTGGGTAGGTTAAGTTTACGGAATGTCTGGATTTGCAGAGAAATTGAATATCCAGAATTCAACGGGAAATTGGGTAGGTTAAGTTTACGGAATGTCTAGATTTGCAGAGAAGTTGAATATCCAGAACAATGTAAATTCAAGGGGAAATTGTGTCCATTGTTTGTACAGAATGTCTGGATTTGCAGAGAAATTGAATATCCAGAATTCAACGAGAAATAGGGCAGGTCAAATTTACGGAATGTCAGGATTTACAAAGAAATTGAATATCCAGAATCTCGTAAATTTATCCTAAAATTGTGTACATTATATGTGTACGGAATATCTAGATTTGCAGAGAAATTAAATATCCAGAAGTTTGTAAATTCAACGGGAAATTGTGTACATTAATTGTACGGAATGTCTGGATTTGCAGAGAAGTTGAATATCCAGAATTCAACGGAAAATTGGGTAGGTTAAGTTTACGGAATGTCTGGATTTGCAGAGAAATTGAATATCCAGAATTTCGTAAATTTAGCCTGAAATTGTGTACACTATATATGTACGGAATGTCTGGATTTGCAGAAAAAATTGAATTTCAAGAATTATGTAAATTCAACGGAAATTCTGTACATTAATTGTACGGAATGTCTGGATTGGCAGAGAAATTGATTATCCAGAATTTCTTAAATTCAGCCTGAAATTGTGTACATTATATATGTACTGAATATCTGGATTTGCGGAGAAATTAAATATCTAGAACTATGTATATTCAGCGGGAAATTGGGTAGGTTAAGTTTTTGGAATGTCTGGATTTGCGGAGAAATTGAACATCCAGAACTTTGTAAATTCAATGGGAAATTGTGTACATTAATTATACGGAATACCTGGATTTGCAGAGAAGCTGAATATCCAGAATTCAACGGAAAATTGGGTAGGTTAAGTTTACGGAATGTCTGGATTTGCAGAGAAATTGAATATCCAGAATTTCGTAAATTCAGCCTGAAATTGTGTACACTATATATGTACGGAATGTCTGGTTTTGCAGAAAAAATTGAATAACAAGAATTATGTAAATTCATCGGGAAATTGTGTACATTAATTGTTCGAAATGTCTGGATTTGCAGAGAAGTTGAATATCCAGAATTCAACGGAAAATTGGGTAGGTTAAGTTTACGGAATGTCTGGATTTGCAGAGAAATTGAATATCCAGAATTTCGTAAATTCAGCCTGAAATTGTGTACACTATATATGTACGGAATGTCTGGTTTTGCAGAAAAAATTGAATATCAAGAATTATGTAAATTCAACGGAAATTGTGTACATTAATTGTACGGAATGTCTGGATTTGCAGAGAAATTGAATATCCAGAATTTCGTAAATTCAGCCTGAAATTGTGTACACTATATATGTACGGAATGTCTGGATTTGCAGAAAAATTGAATTTCAAGAATTATGTAAATTCAATGGAAATTGTGTACATTAATTGTACGGAATGTCTGAATTTGCAGAGAAATTGAATTTCCAGAATTCAACGGGAAATTGGGTAGGTTAAGTTTACGGAATGTCTAGATTTGCAGAGAAATTGAATATCCAGAACTATGTAAATTCAAGGGGAAATTGTGTACATTATTTGTACAGAATGTCTGGATTTGCAGAGAAATTGAATATCCAGAATTCAACGAGAAATTGGGTAGGTTAAATTTACGGAATGTCAGGATTTACAAAGAAATTGAATATACAGAATCTCGTAAATTTATCCTAAAATTGTGTACATTATATGTGTAGGGAATATCTAGATTTGCAGAGAAATTGAATATCCAGAAGTTTGTAAATTCAACGGGAAATTGTGTACATTAATTGTACGGAATGTCTGGATTTGCAGAGAAGTTGAATATCCAGAATTCAACGAAAAATTGGGTAGGTGAAGTTTACGGAATGTCTAGATTTGCAGAGAAATTGAATATCCAGAATTTCGTAAATTTAGCCTGAAATTGTGTACACTATATATGTACGGAATGTCTGGATTTGCAGAAAAAATTTAATTTCAAGAATTAGGTAAATTCAACGGAAATTGTGTACATTAATTGTACGGAATGTCTGGATTGGCAGAGAAATTGAATATCCAGAATTTCTTAAATTCATCCTGAAATTGTGTACATTATATATGTACTGAATATCTGGATTTGCGGAGAAATTAAATATCTAGAACTATGTATATTCAGCGGGAAATTGGGTAGGTTAAGTTTTTAGAATGTCTGGATTTGCGGAGAAATTGAACATCCAGAACTTTGTAAATTCAATGGGAAATTGTGTACATTAATTATAAGGAATATCTGGATTTGCAGAGAAGCTGAATATCCAGAATTCAACGGAAAATTGGGTAGGTTAAGTTTACGGAATTTCTGGATTTGCAGAGAAATTGAATATCCAGAATTTCGTAAATTCAGCCTGAAATTGTGTACACTATATATGTACGGAATGTCTGGTTTTGCAGAAAAAATTGAATATCAAGAATTATGTAAATTCAACGGGAAATTGTGTACATTAATTGTACGGAATGTCTGGATTTGCAGAGAAGTTGAATATCCAGAATTCAACGGAAAATTGGGTAGGTTAAGTTTACGGAATGTCTGGATTTGCAGAGAAATTGAATATCCAGAATTTCGTAAATTCAGCCTGAAATTGTGTGCACTATATATGTACGGAATGTCTGGTTTTGCAGAAAAAATTGAATATCAAGAATTATGTAATTTCAACGGGAAATTGTGTACATTAATAGTACAGAATGTCTGGATTTGCAGAGAAGTTGAATATCCAGAATTCAACGGAAAATTGGGTAGGTTAAGTTTACGGAATGTCTGGATTTCCAGAGAAATTGAATATCCAGAATTTCGTAAATTCAGCCTGAAATTGTGTACACTATATATGTACGGAATGTCTGGTTTTGCAGAAAAAATTGAATATCAAGAATTATGTAAATTCATCGGGAAATTGTGTACATTAATTGTTCGGAATGTCTGGATTTGCAGAGAAGTTGAATATCCAGAATTCAACGGAAAATTGGGTAGGTGAAGTTTACGGAATGTCTGGATTTGCAGAGAAATTGAATATCCAGAATTTCGTAAATTCAGCCTGAAATTGTGTACACTATATATGTACGGAATGTCTGGTTTTGCAGAAAAAATTGAATATCAAGAATTATGTAAATTCAACGGAAATTGTGTACATTAATTGTACGGAATGTCTGGATTTGCAGAGAAATTGAATATCCAGAATTTCGTAAATTCAGCCTGAAATTGTGTACACTATATATGTACGGAATGTCTGGTTTTGCAGAAAAAATTGAATATCAAGAATTATGTAAATTCAACGGAAATTGTGTACATTAATTGTACGGAATGTCTGGATTTGCAGAGAAATTGAATATCCAGAATTTCGTAAATTCAGCCTGAAATTGTGTACACTATATATGTACGGAATGTCTGGATTTGCAGAAAAATTGAATTTCAAGAATTATGTAAATTCAATGGAAATTGTGTACATTAATTGTACGGAATGTCTGAATTTGCAGAGAAATTGAATTTCCAGAATTCAACGGGAAATTGGGTAGGTTAAGTTTACGGAATGTCTAGATTTGCAGAGAAATTGAATATCCAGAACTATGTAAATTCAAGGGGAAATTGTGTACATTATTTGTACAGAATGTCTGGATTTGCAGAGAAATTGAATATCTAGAATTCAACGAGAAATTGGGTAGGTTAAATTTACGGAATGTCAGGATTTACAAAGAAATTGAATATACAGAATCTCGTAAATTTATCCTAAAATTGTGTACATTATATGTGTAGGGAATATCTAGATTTGCAGAGAAATTGAATATCCAGAAGTTTGTAAATTCAACGGGAAATTGTGTACATTAATTGTACGGAATGTCTGGATTTGCAGAGAAGTTGAATATCCAGAATTCAACGAAAAATTGGGTAGGTGAAGTTTACGGAATGTCTAGATTTGCAGAGAAATTGAATATCCAGAATTTCGTAAATTTAGCCTGAAATTGTGTACACTATATATGTACGGAATGTCTGGATTTGCAGATAAAATTTAATTTCAAGAATTATGTAAATTCAACGGAAATTGTGTACATTAATTGTACGGAATGTCTGGATTGGCAGAGAAATTGAATATCCAGAATTTCTTAAATTCAGCCTGAAATTGTGTACATTATATATGTACTGAATATCTGGATTTGCGGAGAAATTAAATATCTAGAACTATGTATATTCAGCGGGAAATTGGGTAGGTTAAGTTTTTAGAATGTCTGGATTTGCGGAGAAATTGAACATCCAGAACTTTGTAAATTCAATGGGAAATTGTGTACATTAATTATAAGGAATATCTGGATTTGCAGAGAAGCTGAATATCCAGAATTCAACGGAAAATTGGGTAGGTTAAGTTTACGGAATTTCTGGATTTGCAGAGAAATTGAATATCCAGAATTTCGTAAATTCAGCCTGAAATTGTGTACACTATATATGTACGGAATGTCTGGTTTTGCAGAAAAAATTGAATATCAAGAATTATGTAAATTCAACGGGAAATTGTGTACATTAATTGTACGGAATGTCTGGATTTGCAGAGAAGTTGAATATCCAGAATTCAACGGAAAATTGGGTAGGTTAAGTTTACGGAATGTCTGGATTTGCAGAGAAATTGAATATCCAGAATTTCGTAAATTCAGCCTGAAATTGTGTACACTATATATGTACGGAATGTCTGGTTTTGCAGAAAAAATTGAATATCAAGAATTATGTAAATTCAACGGGAAATTGTGTACATTAATTGTACGGAATGTCTGGATTTGCAGAGAAGTTGAATATCCAGAATTCAACGGAAAATTGGGTAGGTTAAGTTTACGGAATGTCTGGATTTGCAGAGAAATTGAATATCCAGAATTCAACGGGAAATTGGGTAGGTTAAGTTTACGGAATGTCTAGATTTGCAGAGAAGTTGAATATCCAGAACAATGTAAATTCAAGGGGAAATTGTGTCCATTGTTTGTACAGAATGTCTGGATTTGCAGAGAAATTGAATATCCAGAATTCAACGAGAAATAGGGCAGGTCAAATTTACGGAATGTCAGGATTTACAAAGAAATTGAATATCCAGAATCTCGTAAATTTATCCTAAAATTGTGTACATTATATGTGTACGGAATATCTAGATTTGCAGAGAAATTGAATATCCAGAAGTTTGTAAATTCAACGGGAAATTGTGTACATTAATTGTACGGAATGTCTGGATTTGCAGAGAAGTTGAATATCCAGAATTCAACGGAAAATTGGGTAGGTTAAGTTTACGGAATGTCTGGATTTGCAGAGAAATTGAATATCCAGAATTTCGTAAATTTAGCCTGAAATTGTGTACACTATATATGTACGGAATGTCCGGATTTGCAGAAAAAATTGAATTTCAAGAATTATGTAAATTCAACGGAAATTCTGTACATTAATTGTACGGAATGTCTGGATTGGCAGAGAAATTGATTATCCAGAATTTCTTAAATTCAGCCTGAAATTGTGTACATTATAAATGTACTGAATATCTGGATTTGCGGAGAAATTAAATATCTAGAACTATGTATATTCAGCGGGAAATTGGGTAGGTTAAGTTTTTGGAATGTCTGGATTTGCGGAGAAATTGAACATCCAGAACTTTGTAAATTCAATGGGAAATTGTGTACATTAATTATACGGAATACCTGGATTTGCAGAGAAGCTGAATATCCAGAATTCAACGGAAAATTGGGTAGGTTAAGTTTACGGAATGTCTGGATTTGCAGAGAAATTGAATATCCAGAATTTCGTAAATTCAGCCTGAAATTGTGTACACTATATATGTACGGAATGTCTGGTTTTGCAGAAAAAATTGAATATCAAGAATTATGTAATTTCAACGGGAAATTGTGTACATTAATAGTACAGAATGTCTGGATTTGCAGAGAAGTTGAATATCCAGAATTCAACGGAAAATTGGGTAGGTTAAGTTTACGGAATGTCTGGATTTCCAGAGAAATTGAATATCCAGAATTTCGTAAATTCAGCCTGAAATTGTGTACACTATATATGTACGGAATGTCTGGATTTGCAGAAAAAATTGAATTTCAAGAATTTTGTAAATTCAACGGAAATTGTGTACATTAATTGTACGGAATGTCTGGATTGGCAGAGAAATTGAATATCCAGAATTTCTTAAATTCAGCCTGAAATTGTGTACATTATATATGTACTGAATATCTGGATTTGCGGAGAAATTAAATATCTAGAACTATGTATATTCAGCGGGAAATTGGGTAGGTTAAGTTTTTGGAATGTCTGGATTTGCGGAGAAATTGAACATCCAGAACTCTGTAAATTCAATGGGAAATTGTGTACATTAATTATACGGAATATCTGGATTTGCAGAGAAGTTGAATATCCAGAATTCAACGGAAAATTGGGTAGGTTAAGTTTACGGAATGTCTGGATTTGCAGAGAAATTGAATATCCAGAATTTCGTAAATTCAGCCTGAAATTGTGTACACTATATATGTACGGAATGTTTGGTTTTGCAGAAAAAATTGAATATCAAGAATTATGTAAATTCATCGGGAAATTGTGTACATTAATTGTTCGGAATGTCTGGATTTGCAGAGAAGTTGAATATCCAGAATTCAACGGAAAATTGGGTAGGTTAAGTTTACGGAATGTCTGGATTTGCAGAGAAATTGAATATCCAGAATTTCGTAAATTCAGCCTGAAATTGTGTACACTATATATGTACGGAATGTCTGGTTTTGCAGAAAAAATTGAATATCAAGAATTATGTAAATTCAACGGAAATTGTGTACATTAATTGTACGGAATGTCTGGATTTGCAGAGAAATTGAATATCCAGAATTTCGTAAATTCAGCCTGAAATTGTGTACACTATATATGTACGGAATGTCTGGATTTGCAGAAAAAATTGAATTTCAAGAATTATGTAAATTCAATGGAAATTGTGTACATTAATTGTACGGAATGTCTGGATTTGCAGAGAAATTGAATTTCCAGAATTCAACGGGAAATTGGGTAGGTTAAGTTTACGGAATGTCTAGATTTGCAGAGAAATTGAATATCCAGAACTATGTAAATTCAAGGGGAAATTGTGTACATTATTTGTACAGAATGTCTGGATTTGCAGAGAAATTGAATATCCAGAATTCAACGAGAAATTGGGTAGGTTAAATTTACGGAATGTCAGGATTTACAAAGAAATTGAATATACAGAATCTCGTAAATTTATCCTAAAATTGTGTACATTATATGTGTACGGAATATCTAGATTTGCAGAGAAATTGAATATCCAGAAGTTTGTAAATTCAACGGGAAATTGTGTACATTAATTGTACGGAATGTCTGGATTTGCAGAGAAGTTGAATATCCAGAATTCAACGAAAAATTGGGTAGGTGAAGTTTACGGAATGTCTAGATTTGCAGAGAAATTGAATATCCAGAATTTCGTAAATTTAGCCTGAAATTGTGTACACTATATATGTACGGAATGTCTGGATTTGCAGAAAAAATTTAATTTCAAGAATTATGTAAATTCAACGGAAATTGTATACATTAATTGTACGGAATGTCTGGATTGGCAGAGAAATTGAATATCCAGAATTTCTTAAATTCATCCTGAAATTGTGTACATTATATATGTACTGAATATCTGGATTTGCGGAGAAATTAAATATCTAGAACTATGTATATTCAGCGGGAAATTGGGTAGGTTAAGTTTTTAGAATGTCTGGATTTGCGGAGAAATTGAACATCCAGAACTTTGTAAATTCAATGGGAAATTGTGTACATTAATTATAAGGAATATCTGGATTTGCAGAGAAGCTGAATATCCAGAATTCAACGGAAAATTGGGTAGGTTAAGTTTACGGAATTTCTGGATTTGCAGAGAAATTGAATATCCAGAATTTCGTAAATTCAGCCTGAAATTGTGTACACTATATATGTACGGAATGTCTGGTTTTGCAGAAAAAATTGAATATCAAGAATTATGTAAATTCAACGGGAAATTGTGTACATTAATTGTACGGAATGTCTGGATTTGCAGAGAAGTTGAATATCCAGAATTCAACGGAAAATTGGGTAGGTTAAGTTTACGGAATGTCTGGATTTGCAGAGAAATTGAATATCCAGAATTTCGTAAATTCAGCCTGAAATTGTGTGCACTATATATGTACGGAATGTCTGGTTTTGCAGAAAAAATTGAATATCAAGAATTATGTAATTTCAACGGGAAATTGTGTACATTAATAGTACAGAATGTCTGGATTTGCAGAGAAGTTGAATATCCAGAATTCAACGGAAAATTGGGTAGGTTAAGTTTACGGAATGTCTGGATTTCCAGAGAAATTGAATATCCAGAATTTCGTAAATTCAGCCTGAAATTGTGTACACTATATATGTACGGAATGTCTGGTTTTGCAGAAAAAATTGAATATCAAGAATTATGTAAATTCATCGGGAAATTGTGTACATTAATTGTTCGGAATGTCTGGATTTGCAGAGAAGTTGAATATCCAGAATTCAACGGAAAATTGGGTAGGTTAAGTTTACGGAATGTCTGGATTTGCAGAGAAATTGAATATCCAGAATTTCGTAAATTCAGCCTGAAATTGTGTACACTATATATGTACGGAATGTCTGGTTTTGCAGAAAAAATTGAATATCAAGAATTATGTAAATTCAACGGAAATTGTGTACATTAATTGTACGGAATGTCTGGATTTGCAGAGAAATTGAATATCCAGAATTTCGTAAATTCAGCCTGAAATTGTGTACACTATATATGTACGGAATGTCTGGTTTTGCAGAAAAAATTGAATATCAAGAATTATGTAAATTCAACGGAAATTGTGTACATTAATTGTACGGAATGTCTGGATTTGCAGAGAAATTGAATATCCAGAATTTCGTAAATTCAGCCTGAAATTGTGTACACTATATATGTACGGAATGTCTGGATTTGCAGAAAAATTGAATTTCAAGAATTATGTAAATTCAATGGAAATTGTGTACATTAATTGTACGGAATGTCTGAATTTGCAGAGAAATTGAATTTCCAGAATTCAACGGGAAATTGGGTAGGTTAAGTTTACGGAATGTCTAGATTTGCAGAGAAATTGAATATCCAGAACTATGTAAATTCAAGGGGAAATTGTGTACATTATTTGTACAGAATGTCTGGATTTGCAGAGAAATTGAATATCTAGAATTCAACGAGAAATTGGGTAGGTTAAATTTACGGAATGTCAGGATTTACAAAGAAATTGAATATACAGAATCTCGTAAATTTATCCTAAAATTGTGTACATTATATGTGTAGGGAATATCTAGATTTGCAGAGAAATTGAATATCCAGAAGTTTGTAAATTCAACGGGAAATTGTGTACATTAATTGTACGGAATGTCTGGATTTGCAGAGAAGTTGAATATCCAGAATTCAACGAAAAATTGGGTAGGTGAAGTTTACGGAATGTCTAGATTTGCAGAGAAATTGAATATCCAGAATTTCGTAAATTTAGCCTGAAATTGTGTACACTATATATGTACGGAATGTCTGGATTTGCAGATAAAATTTAATTTCAAGAATTATGTAAATTCAACGGAAATTGTGTACATTAATTGTACGGAATGTCTGGATTGGCAGAGAAATTGAATATCCAGAATTTCTTAAATTCAGCCTGAAATTGTGTACATTATATATGTACTGAATATCTGGATTTGCGGAGAAATTAAATATCTAGAACTATGTATATTCAGCGGGAAATTGGGTAGGTTAAGTTTTTAGAATGTCTGGATTTGCGGAGAAATTGAACATCCAGAACTTTGTAAATTCAATGGGAAATTGTGTACATTAATTATAAGGAATATCTGGATTTGCAGAGAAGCTGAATATCCAGAATTCAACGGAAAATTGGGTAGGTTAAGTTTACGGAATTTCTGGATTTGCAGAGAAATTGAATATCCAGAATTTCGTAAATTCAGCCTGAAATTGTGTACACTATATATGTACGGAATGTCTGGTTTTGCAGAAAAAATTGAATATCAAGAATTATGTAAATTCAACGGGAAATTGTGTACATTAATTGTACGGAATGTCTGGATTTGCAGAGAAGTTGAATATCCAGAATTCAACGGAAAATTGGGTAGGTTAAGTTTACGGAATGTCTGGATTTGCAGAGAAATTGAATATCCAGAATTTCGTAAATTCAGCCTGAAATTGTGTACACTATATATGTACGGAATGTCTGGTTTTGCAGAAAAAATTGAATATCAAGAATTATGTAATTTCAACGGGAAATTGTGTACATTAATAGTACGGAATGTCTGGATTTGCAGAGAAGTTGAATATCCAGAATTCAACGGAAAATTGGGTAGGTTAAGTTTACGGAATGTCTGGATTTCCAGAGAAATTGAATATCCAGAATTTCGTAAATTCAGCCTGAAATTGTGTACACTATATATGTACGGAATGATTCAGCCTGAAATTGTGTAAACTATATATGTACGGAATGTCTGGATTTGCAGAAAAAATTGAATTTCAAGAATTATGTAAATTCAACGGAAATTGTGTACATTAATTGTACGGAATGTCTGGATTGGCAGAGAAATTGAATATCCAGAATTTCTTAAATTCAGCCTGAAATTGTGTACATTATATATGTACTGAATATCTGGATTTGCGGAGAAATTAAATATCTAGAACTATGTATATTCAGCAGGAAATTGGGTAGGTTAAGTTTTTAGAATGTCTGGATTTGAGGAAAATTGAACATCCAGAACTTTGTAAATTCAATGGGAAATTGTGTACACTATATATGTACGGAATGTCTGGTTTTGCAGAAAAAATTGAATATCAAGAATTATGTAAATTCAACGGGAAATTGTGTACATTAATTGTACGGAATGTCTGGATTTGCAGAGAAGTTGAATATCCAGAATTCAACGGAAAATTGGGTAGGTTAAGTTTACGGAATGTCTGGATTTGCAGAGAAATTGAATATCCAGAATTTCGTAAATTCAGCCTGAAATTATGTACACTATATATGTACGGAATGTCTGGATTTGCAGAAAAAATTGAATGTCAAGAATTATGTAAATTCAACGGAAATTGTGTACATTAATTGTACGGAATGTCTGGATTGGCAGAGAAATTGAATATCCAGAATTTCTTAAATTCAGCCTGAAATTGTGTACATTATATATGTACTGAATATCTGGATTTGCGGAGAAATTAAATATCAAGAACTATGTATATTCAGCGGGAAATTGGGTAGGTTAAGGTTTTGGAATGTCTGGATTTGCGGAGAAATTGAACATCCAGAACTTTGTAAATTCAATGGGAAATTGTGTACATTAATTGTACGGAATATCTGGATTTGCAGAGAAGCTGAATATCCAGAATTCAACGGAAAATTGGGTAGGTTAAGTTTACGGAATGTCTGGATTTGCAGAGAAATTGAATATCCAGAATTTCGTAAATTCAGCCTGAAATTGTGTACACTATATATGTACGGAATGTCTGCTTTTGCAGAAAAAATTGAATATCAAGAATTATGTAAATTCAACGGGAAATTGTGTACATTAATTGTACGGAATGTCTGGATTTGCAGAGAAGTTGAATATCCAGAATTCAACGGAAAATTGGGTAGGTTAAGTTTACGGAATGTCTGGATTTGCAGAGAAATTGAATATCCAGAATTTCGTAAATTCAGCCTGAAATTGTGTACACTATATATGTACGGAATGTCTGGTTTTGCAGAAAAAATTGAATATCAAGAATTATGTAAATTCAACGGAAATTGTGTACATTAATTGTACGGAATGTCTGTATTTGCAGAGAAATTGAATATCCAGAATTTCGTAAATTCAGCCTGAAATTGTGTACATTATATATGCACGGAATGTCTGGATTTACAGAGAAATTGAATATCCAGAACTTTTTAAATTCAACGGGAAATTGTGTACATTAATTGGATGGAATGTCTATATTTGCCGAAAAATTGAATATCCAGAGGTGTGTAAATTTATCGGGAAATTTGGTAGGTTAAGTTTACGGAATGTATGGATTTGCAGAGAAATTGAATATCCAAAACTATGTAAATTCAAGGGGAAATTGTGTACATTATTTGTACAGAATGTCTGGATTTGCAGAGAAATTGAATATCTAGAATTCTACGGGAAATTGGGTAGGTTAAATTTACGGAATGTCAGGATCTACAGAGAAATTGAATATCCAGAATCTCTTAAATTTATCCTAAAATTGTGTACATTATATGTGCACGGAATATCTAGATTTGCAGAGAAATTGAATATCCAGAAGTTTGTAAATTCAACAGGAAATTGTGTACATTAATTGTACGAAATGTCTGGATTTGCAAAGAAGTTGAATATCCAGAATTCAACGGAAAATTGGGTAGGTTAAGTTGACGGAATGTCTGGATTTGCAGAGAAATTGAATATCCAGAATTTCGTAAATTCAGCCTGAAATTGTGTGCACTATATATGTACGGAATGTCTGGATTTGCAGAAAAAATTGAATTTCAAGAATTATGTAAATTCAAAGGAAATTGTGTACATTAATTGTACGGAATGTCTGGATTGGCAGAGAAATTGAATATCCAGAATTTCTTAAATTCAGCCAGAAATTGTGTACATTATATATGTACTGAATATCTGGATTTGCGGAGAAATTAAATATCTAGAACTATGTATATTCAGCGGGAAATTGGGTAGGTTAAGTTTTTGGAATGTCTAGATTTGCAGAGAAATTGAACATCCAGAACTTTGTAAATTCAATGGGAAATTGTGTACATTAATTATACGGAATATCTGGATTTGCAGAGAAGTTGAATATCCAGAATTCAACGGAAAATTGGGTAGGTTAAGTTTACGGAATGTCTGGATTTGCAGAGAAATTGAATATCCAGAATTTCATAAATTCAGCCTGAAATTGTGTACACTATATATGAACGGAATGTCTGGTTTTGCAGAAAAAATTGAATATCAAGAATTATGTAAATTCAACGGGAAATTGTGTACATTAATTGTACGGAATGTTTGGATTTGCAGAGAAGTTGATATCCAGAATTTCTTAAATTCAGCCTGAAATTGTGTACATTATATATGTACTAAATATCTGGATTTGCGGAGAAATTAAATATCCAGAACTATGTATATTCAGCGGGAAATTGGGTAGGTTATGTTTTTGGAATGTCTGGATTTGCGGAGAAATTGAACATCCAGAACTTTGTAAATTCAATGGGAAATTGTGTACATTAATTGTACGGAATATCTGGATTTGCAGAGAAGTTAAATATCCAGAATTTAACGGAAAATTGGGTAGGTTAAGTTTACGGAATGTCTGGATTTGCAGAGAAATTGAATATCCAGAATTTCTTAAATTCAGCCTGAAATTGTGTACACTATATATGTACGGAATGTCTGGTTTTGCAGAAAAAATTGAGTATCAAGAATTATGTAAATTCAACGGAAATTGTGTACATTAATTGTACGGAATGTCTGGATTTACAGAGAAATTGAATATCCAGAATTTCGTAAATTCAGCCTGAAATTGTGTACATTATATATGCACGGAATGTCTGTATTTACAGAGAAATTGAATATCCAGAACTTTTTAAATTCAACGGGAAATTGTGTACATTAATTGGATGGAATGTCTATATTTGCCGAAAAATTGAATATCCAGAGGTGTGTAAATTTAACGGGAAATTTGGTAGGTTAAGTTTACGGAATGTCTGGATTTGCAGAGAAATTGAATACCCAGAACTACGTAAATTCAAGGGGAAATTGTGTACATTATTTGTACAGAATGTCTGGATTTGCAGAAAAATTGAATATCCAGAATTCAACGAGAAATTGGGTAGGGTAATTTACGGAATGTCAGGATTTACAAAGAAATTGAATATACAGAATCTCGTAAATTTATCCTAAA